>CM027863.1:8616381-9816381 GCA_016097605.1 Eucalyptus guilfoylei
CATTTCTTGATTATGGAGATAGATTTTCAGGATAAACCCATAATTGCGTAATTGTGAAATTTGACCGCATTGTTTTTGGTCGGGGGATGAGTTGAGGTGAAACTATCTCCACCTATTGACAGATCAAACAGATTCGAGATTTGGACAATGAGAAAATATTAGGGAAATGGGGCTTTGAGAGTATAGACACGATTTTATCATTTATTGACTCCTAGGCGGGTTTTAAGAGTATAGATATGAATTGTCCTCTACCAATATTGAAGGTTCATTCTTTTTGTACAAAGTTGTTGTAAACTTTACGATTGAAATCAAGATGCTAGTTTAGCTAGTTGGACAGGAAATCAATTCATAATCGAGTCTAGTTTTGTCTACTTAACCATTCCTAACTAATACCAAATCAAACCAAAATCAACCCAGTTCAACTGGTTTAATGGGGACAATTGGAATGGGACTAAAGGCTAAGTCGTTACTTTTTATTTGAAACGTGTGGTGGGTATATAGATTATTGAAGTGATTTAGATATGGATATTTCCTATTCATAGGAGTTTTTGGCCTGTTTGTGAGATCCAAATTAAAGCTAATCTTTCCACATAAAGCTAATCTTTCCACATATGAATTCTAACCATTTCTTTGGCTGGTATAAGACTTCTATGTAATTATCCATTCATTTACTTACATGTTACAACACTTGGGAACATGCATTTGAGTTTGGAAGGGCCCTAGAATATCTTGGTCCAAATGCATGTTCTTTTATTGGTATGCAGTCATATTGTAGATGATGACACCAGTTTTTTTAGCCCATACTATTTTGTTTGTTTCTACAGATGATGATATTTGTTTCAATTAGCCTAGTTACGTGTTTGATTCCTTACTAGTTCACTTAAGTGTAAAAAGTGATGTGGCTTCTTATGTTCCTAAGGAAACTAATCTACAATGCACTCTTAGTTGATTTGAGTATGTAGAAAAGTACATAAGAGTATTTGAGTCTTTGCTTTTTGAGGAATGCCGTGCACAGCTTTATAATACATGAAGGAGTTAACTAAAACAATTTCAAGAGATGCACATGTAACAGTTCGAGTGCAGAATATCGAAATGAGGGAAAGAGGTAATAATACTTTTGCCAAATTAGAGGCATTTTCTTTTTTAGAAATTTAGAACTTATGTTGCATAAATTTTAAGACATTTTACATATTTATTATTTCCATACCAGTCTTTTCAAATACAACCTCATTTTACAGCCAACATTTTGAAAGGGTTATGTTAAAAAAGGAATTACATTATGGTAAGGCGTGCTATGCATTTACTGCAGCAGTAGTGTGCTTGTAATTTTAAGTAATACTCTATAATTGATTGAACTAAATAATAGCTAACAAAGAGAAGATCTATCCATGACTGATTGCATGTTGTACCTCTTTAACAGGTCAAGCATTTGGTATTTCATTTTAATCCCAGTTTGGGTGCAAAATCGCACGCGTAAATTTATCGGATGGTTGAATCGGAGGTAATTCTTTACTTGTAATGTTTGAAACATATATTGCTTTCTTAAGTAACAGATGAAATAATTATATTTTGTTCTTTTAATTGCAGCTTGAAACTTCCCATCTTGTATATGTAATGCGTGATATGGAAAAATATTTTGAGTTTGCAATAGGAATGATTTTTTCAAACGAACTTAAAACATATAATAAGTATGTGACCTATGTAATTAGTAAAGGATTTCGAGTGAAGAATGGTAATTTGGTTGGAAATACTAAAAGAAAAATAACCCAACTGACTTTTATGTGTAATTGTGAGAGGTATTCTGTCAGTTCATCGGATCAAGAAAAGAAATTTGAGAGGTTTGAAGTTAGGTGTGATTGTCTTGCTCATATCAAGTTTAAGGTTAACAATGGTATCTATGAAATCATAAAGTATATTTTTGAGCATTATCACGCATTTATTCAGGAAAATTAAAGGCATTTGATTAGATGTGGAAGAATCACATCTGAGACTTTCAATGGTGTTTTAGTTGACATGATGAAAGCTAGTATTGGGAAGCTACAGTATATAAGTTTTTAGCAAATGAAGTAGGAGGAACCAAAAACTTAGATTTTAACCTGCGTAATTGTCAAAATTATTTGTAGACGATAAGATCCAATAGTATAGATGTAGGAGATTGTCAAAATCTTTTAAATCATTTTCATAGCATGGAACATCAAAACCCAATGTTTTCCTAAACTATACAAATAGATCAAGATAGTAGATTAACAAATATATTTTGAAAAGATAACTTGTCCAAATTTGATTATGACTGTTTTGGTGATGTGTTGGTGTTTGATACCATTATTGTACCAACAAATATAGTATGATACGTGCACTTTTTGTTGGGGTTAATCACCATTAGAAGAATGTTTTGTTCGGTTGTGCACTTTTATTGAACGAGACTGTGAAATCATTTATTTAGTTATTTGAGACGTTTTTTAAGTCTATGGGAAATGAGGCTCCAAAAATCATATTTACTTATCAAGACTAAGCCATAGTAAAAGCCATTAGAATGGTATTTCCAAATACATAACATCTTTTATGCACTTGGCACATCATGACAAATGACAATCAAAACATTTCACATCTTTACCACAAGCTTAGTTTTAGGGATAAATATTTCTTAGCGCTTATATATAGATGCAAATCGAAGAATGAATTTGAATCTACTTGAAGAGAAATGGAAGAGAATTGAGGTATTGAAAATAACACTTGGCTTAAGAGATTATACGACTTTAGACATAAATGAAGTTTAGTTTTTGGTCATGATATTTTTACATAGGCTATAAGATCAAGTTAGAGGAATGATAGCACCAATAATGTCTTTCAACGAATATCGAGCAAGACATCGATCCATATAAAATTTATCCACTACTAAAGAGAACAAATGAAGCATATGAGAGAAATTGAAAGTCAAGATTATTACAATTATTATGGGACGCCCAAACTGATGGTTTCACATGACATCTTAATGCATGCTGCTTTAATGTATACCTATACCATTATTACAAGATTCAATAAAAATTTTGCAAAGTCTTTTCGAAATATTGCAAGTAATATATTTGATGGATTGATTTATTCATTTACTCTTAAGTGTAGGGGGTTTAACATGAACATGTTGTCAGATTTGACTCCACAGACTTTTCATATTTGAATCAAAAGGATGGTTGTGTTGTCATGCATTGAAAGTGTTAATTGAGAACACATCGATTACGTGCATTTCATCTACCTATGTTTTGAAAAGATGGACTAAGGGTGCAAAACAAAGGATTGTAAATGATGAATTTCATCAAATGTCGCCGGATTCATCTAAGTTTAATCAGTTTTCAATATTAATGGAACAATCTTTTGAATTGATGAATTTGGGAGCCGAAGATGATAATACTATGAGAATAATGAGAAAAAACATGCAAAAAGCGAATGTTGAAATTTCATCATACAAATTAAGTGTGGTTATGACTGATGATACTAGTAATGAAGATAATAAAGTTTCTTCGTGCGACATTTCAAGTTCAAATAAGAAAAAGAAGAAAAAATCTAAGAAAGAGACACCCCAATGCCAATAAAAATTTGAGCTGAGTGATATATTATTCTAATTAATATGATTAGTTCATGTTTTATGTGGTGTAATGTTTGAGTGATTAGTTCCATTTTTTTTCAATATTCACGTTAACTCATTCCGTGTCTTAGATGTTTAGTGTTTACTGCCACATTTTCTGTTACTATTACAGCCGAGACGCGACAAACAAGATTTATCAAGTAATAACCTCAAAGCATCATTGTGCCCGAGCTAGAGTGATGTTGACGCATAGGCAAGCTGATCAACTAAGCCGTATAGCTCGAGTGAGATTAGTTATCCCAGACGATCGCCAAGTAGTGAAAGGATTTGCCTGTAAGAAGTTGACTTTCTTCTTATTGTTACTTTTATTTATTATATCTCTTTAAACAAACTAATATGTAGACTTGTGATATAATAGAAACTGCATACTTGATTGATAAGTCAATCTCTATTGGATTTGACTAGAAGAGAGTGGTCGGAGATTCACTTGATTTTCTTGATCTACCATATTGGTTTCAATTTAGGATAAAGCCACGAAAACATAAGAGAAGCTAAAAAAATTAAAACTACACTCCAATGCCATGAAACTGAAACTTCAAATCCTCCATTCTCAGCCAAATTTTGTGCCAACCGATTTATGTTTGTTTATTAATTATTTTTTTTTCTTGATTTATAAATCATGTAATGGCTCTTCTGCATTTTTATCTAATTTGGGAAGTAGCAAAGCCATGAATGATGGATATTTCTAGTTTTTTGCTTAACTTCCTGAACGTCTTTTTCTCATTTTGTCAATCCAATAGCTCGCAGAAAGAGATATTGAGAAAGCCTCGTTATTATCCGCAAAAGGGGGAGATTTTTTTGCAGGGATATATCGGTGATTCACCCTATTGCAATCATTGTCTGTATAACACTCAGGAGTTGATCACTCTGCCAGAGATTCGACAGACCTCTAGGCTCTGGACGTTTTTAATGCCTAGGTTATACGGCCTTCCCATGAAGGCAAGAGCTGTTGATGAGTTCACTAAAGTGTTGACTCGAATATTTGACTGGTTAGCATTAAGTAATTTGAAGTAATTTGAGTTTTAGTTATGTTCCATTGATCAATTGTTTATTTTGCTACCTCTGAGGTCGAAGCTTACGATTTTTTTTTTATTGAGGCTTCCTCGAGAATAAAAAACTAAATTTCTTTGTGATTTATGAGAAAAATTAACTATTGACATTTTCGCTCGATTTTTTTTCCACCATATCCCTCACTTGGAAAAATTCAAAATGAAACTTTTCAATATTTAATTAGATTTAAGGTTTTTTTCTCGATCAATTAAATCCTTCACGTGTAGCTTTTTGATTTTTTTAGGCTTTCTCGAGAATAAATAACTAAATTTCTTTGCGATTTATGAGAGAAATTAACTATTGACATCTTCGCTCGATTTTTCTTCCACCATATCCCTCACTTGAAAAAATTCAAAACGAAACTTTTCAATATTTAATTAGATTTAAGGTTTTTTTCTCGGTCAATTAAATCCTTCACGTGTAGCTTTTTGATTTTTTATGTTCCACGAGGACCGTCAGCACTGTGATTGGGGTGAATTGGCGATCGATGGTGGCTGTGGTGATGCTGGTGAGAAGGACGCCCGCTCGATGCTGGAGTGAAGATTGCCCTCGTACAAGTACTGACGTGAGTACTTCTATACACTACATAGAAGCATTGCATATTATAGGGAAGAAGCCAAGTCCTCCCTCCTCTCCTATACTGGCGCCAACAGATCCCTTATTTCAAAACCCTATTTACAGACACTTCAAGTTCTTGAAAGGTAAGTTTCTTGCTTCATTTTCTGTTAGAATGATGGGTTTCTGGTTGATTAGCTGAGTGATTCTCCATTCGTAGTTATGCACCACATAGAAGCATTGCCTATTACAGAGAAGAAGGCAAGTCTTCCCTCCTCTCCTATACTGGCGCCAGCAGATCCAAGCCCTATTTACAGACACTTCAAGCTCTTCAAGAGTGAGTTTTTAGCTTCATTTTCTGTTAGAATGATGGGTTTTTTTTTATTTATTAGCTGAGTGATTCTCAATTCGTTATGGCAGTTATGCACTACATAGAAGCATTGCATATTATAGGGAAAAAGGCAAGTCCTCCCTCCTCTTCTATACTGGCGCCAGCAGATCCCTTATTTCAAAGCCCTATTTACAGATACTTCAAGCTCTTGAATGGTGGGTTTCTAGCTTCCTTTTCCGTTAGAATGATGGGTTTCTAGTTGATTAGCCAAGTGATTCTCAATTCGTTATGGCAATCATGCACCACATAGAAGCATTGCATATTACGTGCAAGGAAGGGTGTGGCCTTACGCGGTCAAAATTTTACCACTGGACGAGACGAGTAGACATGGAAAGATTTTCAATCGGAGGGAATTGTGGAAACACTTGCTGTAATGTTTGGGCGATTAGTTCCATTTTTTTTTCCAATATTCACGTTAACTCATTTTGTGTCTTGCGTTTGTTAAGATGTTTAGTGTTTACTGCCACATTTTCTGTCACTATTACAGCCGAGACGCGACAAACATGATTTATCAAATAATAACCTTAGAGGAGCATTGTGCCCGAGCTGGAGTGATGTTAACGCATAAGCAGACTGATCAACTAAGCTGTATGCCTCAAGTGAAATTGGTTATCCTAGATGATCGCCAAGTAGTAAAAGGATTTGCCTGTAAGAAGTTGACTTTCCTCTTATTGTTACTTTTATCTATTATATCTCTTTAAACAAACTAATATGTAGACTTGTGATATAATAGAAACTGCATACTTGATAGATAAGTCAATCTCTATTGGATTTGACTAGATGAGAGAGGTCGGAAATTCACTTGATTTTCTTGATCTACCATATTGGTTTCGATTTAGGATAAAGCCATGAAAACATAAGAGAAGCTAAAAAATTAAAACCACATTCCAATGGCATGAAATTGAAACTTCAAATCCTCCATTCTTTTATTCAGCCAAATTTTGTCCCAACCGATTTATGTTTGTTTATTAATTATTTGTTTTTCCTAATTTATAAATTATATAATGGTTCTTCTGCATTTTTATCCAATTTGGGAAGTAGCAAGGCCATGAATGATGGATATTTCTGGTTTTTGGCTTAACTTCTTGAACGTCTTTTTCTCATTTTGTTAGTCCAATAGCTCGCAGAAAGAGATAACGAGAAAGCCTCGCTATTATCCACAAAAGGGGGAGATTTTTTTGTGGAGATATATTGGTGATTTACCCTATTGCAATCGCTTTCTGTATAACACTCAGGAGTTTATCACTTTGCCAGAGATTCGACAGACCTTTAGGCTCTGGACGTTTTTAATGCCTAGGTTATACGGCCTTCACATGAAGGCAAGAGCTGTTGATGGGTTCACTAAAGTGTTGACTCGAATATTTGACTGGTTAGCATTAAGTAATTTGAAGTAATTTGAGTTTTAGTTACGTTCCATTGATCAATTATTTATTTTACTACCTTAGTGAGGTCGAAGCTTACGATTTTTTTTTAAAAAAATTGAGGCTTCCTCGAGAATAAATAACTAAATTTCTTTATGATTTATGAGAAAAATTAACTATTGACATATTCGCTCGATTTTTCTTCCACCATATCCCTCACTTGGAAAAATTCAAAATGAAACTTTTCAATATTTAATTAGATTTAAGGTTAATTATCGATCAATTAAATCCTTCACGTGTAGCTTTTTGATTTTTTAGGCTTTCTCGAGAATAAATAACTAAATTTCTTTGCGATTTATGAGAGAAATTAACTATCAACATCTTCGCTCGATTTTTCTTCCACCATATCCCTCACTTGAAAAAATTCAAAACGAAACTTTTCAATATTTAATTAGATTTAAGGTTTTTTTCTCGGTCAATTAAATCCTTCACGTGTAGCTTTTTGATTTTTTATGTTCCACGAGGACCGTCAGCACTGTGATTGGGGTGAATTGGCGATCGATGGTGGCTGTGGTGATGCTGGTGAGAAGGACACCCACTCGATGCTGAAGTGAAGACTGCCCTCATACAAGTACTGACGTGAGTACTTCTATACACCATATAGAAGCATTACATATTACAGGGAAGAAGGCAAGTCCTCCCTCCTCTCCTATACTGGCGCCAACAGATCCTTTATTTCAAAACCCTATTTACAGACACTTCAAGCTCTTGAAATGTGAGTTTCTAGCTTCATGTTCTATTAGAATGATGGGTTTCTGGTTGATTAGCAGAGTGATTCTCCATTCGTAGTTATACACCACATAGAAGCATTGCATATTACAGTGAAGAAGGCAAGCCCTCCCTCCTCTCCTATACTGGCGCAGCAGATCCAAGCCCTATTTACAGACACTTCAAGCTCTTCAAGGGTGAATTTCTAGCTTCATTTTCTGTTAGAATGATGGTTTCTTTTTTATTAGCCGAGTGATTCTCAATTCGTTATGGCAGTGATGCACCACATAAAAGCATTGCCTATTACAGGGAAGAAGGCATTATATTTATGATCAGGTACGTCGCTCTTAGTCATCCATTTGTATTTATATTTTACTAATTTGGTCAATTTTTTTTATATAGACACAGTAACCACATACATCATGCCGCCGGAGATTATGAGTGGATTTAGCCCATTTCCCGATAAGTTATTTAATAGTTTGGTATATTAATTTAGTTGCATTTTGCTAACGAGATTGTTTATTATATATAGATGCGACCATCATATTTCATGTCATTAGGAATTATGAATGGATTTTCTCCATTCACTAATTGGGTGCTTATTTTGCAAACGTAGTACATCACAGTGCTATTTCATCTTATTGTTACTACTGTAATATTCATTATTTATGGTTTCTTTTAGATAGGTGTTGGAGTACCATAATGGACCTCACGGGACCATTTTGAGTCAGGTACAACTTGTGTTTTCTCTCATGGGATTATTTGAGACATTTTTATCTTGGCATTTATTTAGTAAATATAAATAAATTGATTTTTCCTTTGTATAGTGATCATCAAACTCTTTTTAGCATCTTGGGATAAATGATTGAATGATTTCATAGGAACACAAATAAATCATCCGAAGTAATGATATAGGACTCTTATCTATCGCATTGTGATGCTTCTTGTGGTAAGATCAGCATTGTCGATGTTGGAAGCGACATCGAGCTTCTTGGTCTAGTCTTAGCAATTGTAAAGCCTGGTATGTTATCAATTCATATTTGATGTGGCTTTTGTTCACTTTTTGGGATGCGGGGTTGGTGGGACATTTTGATTATTGTTATAAATCCACAGAAATGGGGTCGTAATTAAAATACAAAATTAAATATGTATTCTATATATAGCAAAATTTAAATTCCTACTTCAAATCATTTTTTTATTTTTTAAATAATTTTATTAGTTTTTTTCTTTTTTTCTTTCTTCCTCCCCTTCTTCTTCTTCTTCAAGGTGGCCGGTCACCGGCCTTGGGACAACCGGCAACCAGCCAGACGAGGGCTAGCGACCTCACGAAGCGTCACCGGCCCTCGGTGAGGCCGTGCCTCATCGGCCGAGCCTTGCCGGTAGCTGGGTGAGTTTCGACCGAGCCTTGGCTGGGCGAGCTCGGCCTTGCCAGATCTAGGTGAGGTCAAACCTCGCCTAGCCTCGCCTGGCCACCGGCGAGGCTTGACCTTGCTAGATCTGGCGAGGCTGAGCCTCACCAATGGTTGGGCGAGTGGCGAGCTCGCCGAGCCTCGTCGATGGCTGGGCGAGCCTTTAGCGAGCTCATCGGTGACCGGGGGCTATGAGCCGCGAACGGCGGTGTTCGACGGGGGGTGGCGACGACGGCAGACATCAATGGCGGCAACAAACGGCAATGGCGGCGACAACAGCAGTTGAAGAACAAGAGAGAGGGAAAAATGATAAGAAGAAAGAGGAGTAAAAAGAAAAAATTAGGTAGACTTGATTCTAGAATTGTTCCCGGGAACAAAGAATCAACTCTTTTTTTTTTATTCTTGATTCTACTCCAAATCTGTTCCTGAGAACAAAAATTTTACTAAACGTGATTCTGTTCCAAAACTACTCCCGGGAACAAAAGAATAGAAATAAACATTATTTGGCCGGTTACCAAACATGCCCTAACCATCTAGAAAAAACGATAGAAATCAAGGAAACACATTTATGACAAGAAGGTGATTGAATGAAAGATCCCCCACGTGCTTGTCATGTGTATCGTCAGTCACCATCATTAATACGTAATGAAACCTAATTAGGAATCCTAGTGAAGTAAATTTCCAAGGCTAATGTTAATGTTGTTGAGTATATAGCTGTGGCTTTGAGAGCTTCATTTACTTTGTCACACCAGCGAATCAAGAAGACGAAATACGGCTTGGGAGATGGGTACGAATAAAGCAGGAGGTTCCGTTCAAGTGTTGATTGGAGTGGTGTGCATTTCGTTTCTCTTCATGTCTGGTGACAAATCTCTACATCTTCAGTAAAATCATTGCTGAAATTAACAAAGTTTCCTTACATTGGAGCTACGAAAGGGTCCATCCTAAGATGACCTACCGACCGACCCACCAACCTGGTTTTATAGTTTGAGCTAGGAACAAGTTCGTGTGGAATATCTGAGTGAGCTCAGGATTGCAGGTCCAATTGAGCAATGTTTCTATACAAATCTGTGGTCTCGTCGTTAATGCACATGGAGGTTCGAACTTTTTTAAGGATGTCCTACTTTACACCAGCGAGAAGTGTCTAGAGATGATCGGATCGGGCTTCGCCCGTTTTGGCGGGACAAAATTCGATGTAATCATAAAAATTACTTCCTCTTTCCGTTGAAAATTTAAAAGAACAATCATGATGAGTTTCATGTTGATTATGCAGGAAGCGTGGTAGGGTGGCTGCCGCCAGTAGTACCGGGGTGCTTAGGCCCGTGCTCAAACTTCCCGGACTGCAACAAGGCATGCAAACAAGCCGGTCATAGAAGCGGCAGGATCTGCTTCAAGTTCCCACCAAAGTGTCTCCTGTCTTGTTGCTGCTCTGGATGATCATTAACCCTTTGGACATAGTCAAGGTGTGTATGTTCTCTCTTTTAATGGTGACTGGCAAATAAAATTTCTACGATAGAATTTGATGCCCACACTCAACTCTTTGTTAATGATCATTCTGGACCTGCAGAAACAAAAATGGGAAAATACACAACTGAATGCATGTTCGTTTGAGTTTTTCTAAGACAATCAGCAGCACGATCGAAACTGTGAGTCCCTGAGTTCTATCAAGAACTTGAGGGAAGGCTGGCAAGAAGACAAAACCTTGCCCAACATTGTGATAGGTTGAAATACCATTTGAATTTTTCTATTTGGGTCACTAGATTAAGTGAAAAAACTTCGAACTGCACTGCCAAACCAGTGCACCTCCTAGTGAACATACTCTGAAAGCTTGACAAAATGATGTAGACCGACTGACTAGTGCTGTTAAAACTTTAAAATCGCACAGTCAAAAGCAGTACTAATTTAGCCATAGTCGCAACAAATATTACCTGCAATATAATCTTTTCAAGATGTATTACGACATAGATTCACAAAATGACAAGGGGAAAAGAGAGAAACGAAAAGGATCTGGGAACTTCATTGTTATTGCTTCTCATATGAACAAGAAGGCCACAAATATACGAGTCACCTCGATAGCTGCATGTTCCTTTAAATGTCATTATCTCACGACAGAAAAAAGATGAGTTATAAGCACTAACATGAGAAGAGATTATCTATTAGCATCCAACACTAATCCTAGCCTTCCATATTGATAATGCACCTCAAGCTCTCTCCCTTCACCATCAAATCGAAAGCCTTATTGATTTCAGAGGAAGGCACTCGGTGAGTAATAAACTTATCGAACTCCAGTTTCTGTAGGAAAAGATGAGAGAACTTTTGGTTCATAATGTGTTACCTGTTGTCCATAAGTCAATGACAGAAAAATAAAAGGGAAGAAGTAAGAAAACTTGGACGCTAGTCTTTTACGTTGTTCAAGTACATGTCAACAACAGAAGGGAGATCACTCCGAGGTCTGTATTTCCCAAAAAATGTCCCCTTGAGCGTTCTTTCGTTGAGACATGAATGGCCATTGTCATGAAAACTGCACCTTTGTTGGGGACTCTCACCAGCACAGCCACACTCCATCCCTGCAATTGCTAGAATCACAAAGCAAAAGATTAGTAGACAACTGAAGTCAATTGACTAGCATCAAAGGTAGGGTCGCAATTAGTGTTCGCGGACATGATAGTGTCAGCTCGACATAAAGGTAAACTCTATAATAGGTCAACCTAAACCTGACATAAATAATTAATTGTGTCCATCTACTTACCATGAACACGATCTGAATAATTTACGGGCATGACCGTTATGACAAAATCAGCCCATAAACATGAACCTAACACGAAACATTCTCAAATTTTTATAAATTTTATTGACAATATGCAATAATCCGTCCACAAAATATCATCAAACCAAATTAAAAACATGGTTATAGTCAATCATATATCATCAATTTAAAATCTTACTATTGAATAGCATGGAAATCGTGTCTTTTAGCTAATCATGTCTAATCGGGTCACATGTCATGTCGATATTAGCCGGTTAATTTAAATGGGTCATATGAATCAATTTCGTGTTTCGCAGGTTGGACACGAATTGTGTCTTGTGAGATGATAAGAAATCGACCTGAACATGATTAGCCTAAATCCTATGCCGCTCACTTTATGTTGTGTTCAAATAGGGTAATCGTGTGGCGTCAATAAGTGCTGCCCCTAATTAGAGGTCTGACAGAAGACAAGGGCTTGGGCTTGAGCATTAAAATGGTTTCACCACTCATCGGTTTCCATGGATGCAATTTCGACAAAATAAATTATCAGAGAAATGCCTAGAATAGAAAATGCCACCGCGGTTGTCCTACCTACATCATGAACACATTCAAGCAGAAACCATGGACATTGATGCTGCCAGTGCACTCCACACACCTGTCAACACCACCATTAGTCATTTCAGCAATAGCCTGCACTCATTGGAAGTCAAGTAAAATCGCTTGGAAAAGCCCCTCTTTCTCATACATTTGGCCGATGAACGATAAATAAGTATAACCATATGATATGAATCTCCGATTATCAATGGATTTTAGGAGGTTATGAGTTCGAATCATATCATGAGTGAATCTCTAGACCGCATGTGCCTACTCGAAAAGACGTTTCCTAGAAACATTCTGAATTCTGGTACACTGATGGGACTACGGTGATAGGTTT
The DNA here is from genome assembly GCA_016097605.1 of Eucalyptus guilfoylei. NCBI lineage: Eukaryota > Viridiplantae > Streptophyta > Magnoliopsida > Myrtales > Myrtaceae > Eucalyptus > Eucalyptus guilfoylei. The sequence goes on from CM027863.1 coordinate 8,629,233, forward strand.
ACATACTTAAAGGTAAGTTGAGTAGTTATGATTCCTTACGGTGACGCCTAGCTTAGGTAGTTGCACCGATTGTTCCTCCCCATCCTTTTACCCATAAAAGGGAGAAGAACTTCTCCATCATGGCTAGCAGACAGTCGTCCCGATTCTAACACTCCCACTGCGGAGGTTTGATTGCCATCCTTGGTCAATCTCAAGGTAAAGCCATGAGCAAGTGGTTGTGGATCGCGGCTCAAAAAAAAATCCTGATCAATTCGAATCGGTCATCGGAAAGTTGGGTCGGAGAGAAATGGAAGAAAAAATAAAAGCGTGGAGGGCCGAAATCAAAAAAAAAAGAGAGGCCGCAATGCTTAATCCACAAAGGCTCTAAACGAGCTTTTGGGATAATACTTGCACTGCTTAATACTTCACATCAATTGATATGGATGGTTATCGACGGATCTGCAAAATTCATGTCTTCGAACAAATCTACATTTTGTTCAAGTAATTTTATGTGAATATTTTTAAATTGCATGGTTTAATCTCGAAATGAGAAAAACGAGAAATTTTCCAAAAGAGATTGAATTTCTGAACCTTAGCCCAAATCCGAACCTAGGCCCATTACTCTCCATTCGAGGACGGACCGCATGCCTCTCTCGTTTGTAATTTTTATCTGTAACAGTTTCGGTGGCTAATCAGATTTCCGGACTACATGTTGAAATTTTTAAATTGGGTCAAGAAATTTTCAAAGCAAGCACCAATCCAATGAATAAAATCACAAGTCCAACCGAAAATTTTCGTGTGTCATCGGTCCGACTCATGCTTGTATGAAGAACAGCGTGTCTGGGAGAGATTTAGGAAAATGCCTTCACGTAAATACAAAGGACTTTGGGATAAAAGATTTTGATGAAATGCAAATGATTAAATATGAAAAAGGAAACCTTAGCTCAGCTGCGTCTGAGGGTTGCGGATGAGGCGCCGTGCCATTAAAGGTCACATGCGGACAACGGATCCAACTTACCGGGGGTCAGATTTGGGCTTGCCCACCACGTCGTGCAAGTTTGCATAGATAAAATGGTGAGGGCAAATCTAAAACTTAGATATTTTAGTGAGGCCAAAGTAGGAAAAAAGAAAATCTCACAATTCGAAAATGCTCAAACCATTAAGTGGATAGGTATCTGACTAAAAAAAAAAGTGGATAGGACTTGTATTGGGCTAAAAGCCTTTAGAAATGCTAGTTTTGATTATGACCCCTTTAAAATTTTCTTGCCAAACATATCAACTTTGGTACAACGTCTTCATAGGTCTAAAAGCCCATTTTAAATGATGCGCGAACTGCAGCCTAAGTCCCTTTATAAATTAGAAATATCTATATATATAATTCAAAATAAAACTCTTACTCGATATAAGTTGAACGCCATAATCTTGGTGGAAAGGAAATTTGACTGGGTTTCAAACCCCCTTCAAGCCTTTTGCACGTCATTATGTTTTGAAGGCCACTTGATATATTATGTCAATCCAACCGTGTGAAATTGAAAGAATTATCACCGATCGAAAAAAAATAACATCTTAATCTTCTCTTCACTTATACAAACAAAGATATTGCAATTGAGGCGGGAGTTTTGGTTGTCCTTCCTATGGGAAGTTGGTGATGGTTTTTTTGTGTCTTTATGGTTCGACCATTGGCACCCGAGAGGCCCTCTAAACTTATTTTTATCGGGACTCCTTCATTGATAGTTCAGGCTTCTCTAGACAAGCGACTAGCGGATCTCTATTCCCCTTTTGGTGGTACACTCAGGACTTTCTTGGAAGATGGTGAATATTCTCTTCCGGGCCTCTCTCGAAATCCGGATAGGTTTACCTAGCTTGGGAACTCATCTGGTGCTTTCACGGTTGCCTTAGCATGGGATTTCATTCGGAGGAAGAAGGATCGTGTCCCATGGGCTTCGCTCATTTAGAACAATTTGATTGCTCTAAGATTCCAATTTATCCTTTAGCTTATTATTCGGAACCGCCTACCCACTCAGGTTCTCCTTCTTTCCTATGGTAGATTAAATAGTGCGGTTTGTGCTTTTTGTAATGTCAGACCCGATTCTGTCGATCACCTGTTCTTTGATTGCCACATCTCCGCTAGTCTCACATTTTTTTGGGCCGCGCGATGTAACCTTCCGTGGAGAAACAGATCTTGGTCGGACAACCTTTTATGGGCCCTCAAGTTCCTTCCTGGCAAAGATTTTTTCCATTGCATAGCCAAATTCTCTTTTGCTGCCATGTGCCACTTGATATGGAAAAAGCGCAATAGCATCATCTTTCGAGGGGAAACCTTGGAGTTGCCGGTTTTGAAGAATCATCTCATCAAAGTGGTCAAGGACAAGGCGCTTACCTTCAACAATGTGGTGGACAATCCAAGAAACAGGAGGCTCTGGCAATGTTGGGGATTTGACTCTTCCATTTTCCGTCCTCCTGTTTAGAGCCATCTGGCTGTCTGCTTGTATTTTGGTTTGGCTTCTTAGTCAGATTGCTAGGCGTCCTTTTCTCTCGGGTGTCCTCCTTTTACATCGGCTCCCTTTCTCTCATTCTGACTTGTTGTCACTATGAGTGATTGTTTCTGGCGTCGATTTTTTGTACAATTGGTTAAAGCTTTCTATAAATTCTTACCTTTACCAAAAAAAAAAAAAAAAAAAAAAACAAAGATTCTAATATATCTTGATACTTTAAGGTTATGTTTGGTCATCCAGATTTCTAACTAAAATAAAACTAGATAAGATAGAATATGATATGAATCCAAAGATTTTGTTTTATCATATCCATTATTGTGAATTGTAATAATAAAATCTAATATACTCACATCATATCATATACTTTTTTTTAGATATAAACAGCGTATCAAGTATAAATGAACCTAAAAATTTAGAGAGATGGTAAAAAATCTCTTGTGACACTATTCCCTAATTTATTTTAATTTTAATTTTATTTATTTTTCCTTTCTTTTTAAATTATTTTATTTATTATTTCTTTTCCCCTTCCATCATTTTCTAATAAAAATTTATTAAATAGTAAACTGTATAGATATACCTAAAATACCAAACCACCTAAATATGTATTAAATATAAATATATATTTATATTTATATATTGAATTTACATTATAAAATAGAATTAAAGTCAAATATATAAATAAAAAAAGATTAAATTATAATGTGTAGTAAATATAAATTTGTTGTTTTGAATTTCTTATATTATAACTCAAATACTATTTATATTGAAATTTTGTTAATTTAATAAGTTTGTTATTCAAGAAAATAACTTTCTTATTATGGATATTATAAATCATATCCATCTTTATCTTACTTCTCTCATTGGTCAATCTTATTCAAACTATATCACATTTATATCCGATTTTATCCTATCTTGAGTAGGCACCAAACGCAGGATTGGATAAATTTTATCAAATTTCAAATTTTATCTTTACTACAAAATGCAACCTAATAGTTCTTTGAAAAATCAAATGATATCTAGTGAAAAATACAAATGTGATTTTTTCATTAATTTGTTCTTTTAAAGCCCAACAAAGAGCTTTTGTTGGAATTCAAATGACTTCACTATTTTCTATAAAGGACGTTTCTGTTTCTTTTCCAATAAGTAAATTTTGTAAAAAATCGAAATCATCTCTGAAGTACATAGGTTAAAGCATAGAGATGCTCCTATAGTACTACATTTTCGTACCATAAAAAGTTTTATAAAAGCTTACGACATGATTGTCACATGCAACTTAATAATTCTCTAAAAAATCGAATGATATCTCAGTGAAAAATGCAAATGTGATTTTTTTGGTTGATTCATTCTTTTAAAGCCCAACGAAAAAGCTTTTGTTGAATTCAAATGACTTCACTCTTTTCTATAAAGTTGGTTTCTATTTCTTTTCCGATAAGTAAATTTTGCAAAAAAGCAAAATCATCTCTGAATTACATATGTTGAAGCATAGAGATGCTCCCATAGTACCACATTTTCGTACCAAAAAAAGTTTTACAAAAACTCACAACACAACTGTCCAACGCAGCCTAATAGTTCTTTCAAAAATCAAATGATGATATCTCAGTGAAAATTGCAAATATGATTTTTTTCATTGATTCGTTCTTTAAAGCCCAACGAAAAAGCATTTGTTGGAATTCAAATGACTTCACTCTTTTCTATAAAGTTAGTTTCTATTTCTTTTCCAATGAGTAAATTTTGCAAAAAATCAGATTCATCTTTGAAGTACATAGGTTGAAGCATAGAGATGCTCCTATAGTACTACATTTTCGCACGAAAAATAGTTTAACAAAAGCTCACAATATGACCCCTTAAATCATCAATTAATCTATTCTACATTAGCCTAAATTAAGGGATAATCAACCAAGATCAAAAAATCAATCATCAAAAGTCCGTCAACTCTCTAGATTCAAAATAGCCGGAAAATCTTGCGGATATTCGCATATGCCCGACATTACTATTATTATTATTTTGTTTGCCCTAGTCGACCATACATTGTAGGATCCCCTTTGATCAAAGTGAATATGACTTAAAGTAATTCAAATCTCCATTTCAATCCTATCCATGGTGGGGATCCTATGTTTTGTCACAGATAATTGAGATTTGGCTAATGATTGCAACCCCCCCTCCCCTCTTTCTCCCTCCATCGTTCAGCCGCGTGCACCATGACCCCTCTCCAAAGATTTTATTCCCACTACTTCATGAATCATCGCCTATAAAGTCTTTGCCCTGGACCCCGCCTAACTTTGACTATAATTGGAGGAAAAATCTCCTAATTTTGATGAGAATCAAGGATTTTAGAAGGGTGGCCGCTATATAATTAGATGAGATAGAGAGCACGTTCTTTAGGACTTTTGAAAGTAAGCCTGATCTCAGATGCCGAGTACCAATTAGACGTGGATCGGAAGCCTATCGAGCTCGATGAAATCTTCATAGAGGTCAGTAGTAAAGAGGAGTTAGGTTTGAAGCCATCAACGATAAGAAGTTGGCTGACTTGATAATTCGAACTTTTTTCGTGGATGTCTTCGTTATAATGTTTGGATAGAGTGATGGAGTTATGGAGTCTGATAAAAGAAAATAATGTTTGAGTGCATAAATAATTTGTTGTGAGTAAATACTTTTCAGTAAGTTACTCATTTTATCATATTAAAACCGATGAGGCTTTCAGTATAATAAACTCATGCTATATATAGGGGTAATATCTTATTTGGAATTTTAGAGTTTATAATGCTGATATTAATAGTAGAGAGATTGCTTAGTGCAGTAACATGATTTTTCCCTTCCAGATTTTAGAAATGATTTTTCACGTAAATATTCTCTTTCGTTTTTCCTCTCTATATTTTCCTTCAAAGATTCATGTTCTTAATGTATAATATCTAGGAAAACCCAAAAGGCAGATTTATAATTTTTGAGTAAATAAAATTAGGGTTAATACAAAACGCCAATATTAGAAATAATTAGTGTGCTGCAAAAGTTGATTAGCATTTCCATAAAGGGAAAATGTAATATAAATGCGGGTTGTTGAAAAGGAGGATGGGGGACCAAGGCCAAGGCTCAGCCACTAATAAAGCTGCGTGCTTCAAGACGGTATGTCTGCCACAAGTCGGACAAGAGTCGTCATAACGTCTCGCTAGCCGTTTATTTTCTTTTTCTTTTTTTCCTTTTTTGTCATTTTCTCTATTGCCACAAAAATTATTTTTTACTTAATTGTAATTAACCTCTCCAAGACCCCCAACAAAAAAAATAAAAATAAAATAATTTTGAAAAATTGAAAACAGCCGAGTACAGCGGCGGAAGAGCCGTTGGGAACGTGATGGATTGGTCCTTTGTTCGTGACATGACGTGACATGCGGTAGACGTTAGAGACAATTTCAGAGCAGAAGTCACATATTTGGTTCAAGAGATTTCCTAGAATTACGGCATTTTTAGTGTATGATAAAGGGAATAGGATATAAATGATTCATAAATTTTGATATAATATATAATATGATCTATAAATTTTTAGTTTGTTTAATGAAGATCCTGAATTTTTTTAAACATGTTCAATCTAGTTGCAAACTAAATGAAAGTTGTGTTTGAATTTAAATATATGAAAAAAATAATATTAAACATCTTCATACAATCTAGAGATTCAATTAAATATTTAGTAATAGTTTAGGGGCTTTATTCCATAGTGAATAAAATAAAAATTTAAAGATTATTTATATCACTATCCATTTAATTACTATGTTTTGTGTTAAGTTTTATTACTTACTAGTGTGTCATGAAAAGCTTTATGGTAATATATGTATGACAAATTTATCTCAAAATAATTTATTAACAATCAATATTTCAGAATTGTTACATTTGTGGCAAAATTACAATTTATTAGTTTCCCTTAAATTTTATTATCAGTTTGAGATTTTATTGCTAAGTTAGATTATATGTTTATGTCATGAGTTGATAGTTTCATTGGCTGCGGGTTAACTCGTTCGGCGCCTGACGAACGGAATTCATCAGGCCAGTTTTTCTTCTATAGTTGTTCCAATGTATAATATGATAAATAGTTCTTTTCATACGAAATCGTACCACGCCCAGCTTGGTTCAGGCGTCTAGGCCTGCCATAGCCTCATTAGGAGAACGACATCAGCTCCCGACCAGTTTGTGCACAAGAGGCTAACCCCGCCTTCAGAGATTCAGAGTTTCTAAGTAATATTTATCATTCTATCCTAGAACTCCAAGCACCAACTGTCCTGACGCCACTCCTATAGATCAGTTGTCAATTGTGTTTATCCTTTATGCGCCCTCACTCTTCACTCCCAATGGTTCATGGGTACGAGAGAATCACGGACCGTGTCATTTACATGTGACAATTAATAGTTGTCTCAGTTAGAGATTTTACCCTCCATTTATCACAAATTGAATATACCAATTTGTGATTCTTTATGATATTACTCTAATTTAATAAAGATAAAATTTGTCACAAATGATTTTTGATGATTAAAAAAATAATTGGGAGTGAACTTACAGATAAATTCAGCTAGCGTTTTTGAGTATACATAATTTTCATACCTGTCCGGATAAATTTTACCTTTGAATCGATGACACGAAATTAAGAATTTTTCTGTGTCGTCTCATCAGTGCATGTCCTTTCAGCGGGTCACGTTTTATTTATGAGTTGGCATTTATGCTGATCCATCAGTGCATGTCCTATCTACCCTTTTGGCTACGCCATCCATCACTCGCTGCCAAGGTCGCTAGCGGTTCGACCACCAGTTGCCGGAGCTGAGAACAATCACGGGGGCGGCGGCGGCGGTGCCGAGAAACTAAGGCAACCGCAACGCTTAAATTACTCTTGGAAGTACGTTCGCTAACATATGATTTCCATCAAAGATTCCAGCTTAAGCCAGTACTGAACTCATTCACTATCATCGACATTCATCAAACGACAACAATCATCTTCAACCTTCTACGAAAACCCCACAACAGGGTCCATAGTCTCAGACACGGAAGTTTTTCATCAACACATTTATCCATAAACATTACACGACGAACATCGGAGCCGCGGGAGCAGCTTTCTTTCAGTGCTTGCATTGCGGCTCGAAGGCGAAGGGGCCGACGGTGAAGACCGTGAAGGGGAGCTTGTCGATCATGACGGGCTTCTCGGGCCTGAGGACCGCGCCGACGGTGCCGCCGTGGAGAGCGCCGGGCTTCTGGCACGAGGGGACCGGCGACGAGACCAGGGACGCCATGCACTTGTGGAAGGCGTAGGTGGTGATGGTCTTGGGGGCCTTGAGGAAGAAGTAGCCGTTCTTGTCGGTCTTCGCCGTCTGCACGGTGGGTCGGTACTTGGTGTTGTTGCATTCCAGCTTCACGACGGCACCTGCAAAGAACAAAACCTCTTCGTCAAAACGACAAGACCTTGGGGAAAAAAAGGGAGATCGAGAAAATTCACTAAAACATAATCTTGAAAACTTTCAAAAAGTCAGGGTTAGCTAGCAAACAAAACTTGGCTTATCAAATGTCTAGAATTTAGGGTTGTTGACAATTTTTTTCGCTTAAATGGCGAAAAGGGTTATGATTAGTATTCCCAAGAAATGAATAAATAAATTTGGAAAAACGGGTGTATGGCCCATTGGCCAAAATTCAAACTTCAATAAAGTGTGGGGAAAGTTGACAGACGCATTTTAGGGCAGAGAGAAAGAGAAAGGAGATGTGTCCATATTTTTCAGTCCCTTTTTCAGACATCGATGAAAGAGAAAGGTCGGGTCTCTTTAACATAACTTCGCTCTTGCCGAGAAATATGAGACATTGGGGAAAAACAAGAAATTACCACATGCAATACAATCCACCATTAAAAAAATACAGCACTAGAACCCAGAGAGAGAGAGAGTAATAATAATGTCCGCCAGGTCAAAAAATGGGTATTATGTGTATATGTTTCCATTTTCTTTTTTGCTTCTTTATATGCACTGAAACCCTAAGAAAGGAAGGAAATTTAGCAAGTTTATAACATTTGTCCAACATGCAAAATACAGAAGAAAAGGAAAAAGAAAGTGGTGGGTTTTTGGCTTTTGAAACTGAGGAAGAAAATGGTAAGATTCTGGGGAAAATATAAAAGAAAACTGACCAAGAACTGGAGTAGCTCCCAGGAGAGTTTCGACCCCGGAGTACTTGCACGACTTGCAGTACACCACCCCCTGGACGGCTATGAACCGCCGGCCCATGGGGGCCATGGGGGGGTGGGCCGGTGGGTGGACCGGCATGTGGGGCGGCGCGTGGACCGGAGCGTGGACCGGAGCGTGGGACGGCGCGTGGGAAGGAGCGTGGGAGGGAGGGTGAGCCATGGGGGCGGGGACCGGTGCATGGGTGTGGTGGTGGTGGTGGTGGTGGTGCGGGGCCGGCGCATGGGCGGCGGTGGGGGAGAGGGCGGGGACGGAGGCGGGGGCGAGGTGGCGGGGGTGGTGGTGGGGGTGGTGGCTCGGGGACGCGGCGGGGGAGTGGACGGGGCTCACGGCGTCGCTGGCCACCGCCTCCGCGAGCTCTTCGCCATGGGAGGAGAGGGCGAAGAAGAGGCTCGAAGCTAGCAGGAGCTGAGCGAGAAGAAATGCTCTGGCCATCTTAGAGAGAGAGAGAGGTGTAGGTTGTGAGTAGAGAGGTTTTGTGAGAAGGTGATTTATAGGAGTTTTAATGCATGAATCTGTGCGGCTTATCTCATGAGAAAAACCCCTCTTTTTCTTTTTCTTTTTTTTTCACTATTTTACCTTTTTCTTGTTCTTGTTTTTATTTGGGTGGGGGCAGACAGGGTCTAGAGTAGTCCGGTCAAGAAAAGAACAGAAGAAAAGAACGGCTCAAGTAATTTAAAAATAATTGTGACCAAGTAAAAAGGGGAGAAAATTTTGGCTGGGGTTGGCTGTGTAGTATGTATTGTAAAGGTAATTTAATAAGAGTTAAAAAAACAGGAGGGAAGACACTTTTGGGTTAATAAATGACGTAGAAAAGCGGCTTCGGATTATTTCGAGTGAACCATAAAGAGATTTTGAATTAATGAACTAATTGGTTTGATTTTTCATTTTCGAATCTGACATGAAATATTGCGATATAAATAATCCTTTAGAGAGACCATATTAATTTAATAGAGAGCATTTTCAAACTCTATTAGACTTGAATGCTCAAAAGAAGGGTAAGGCCAGGAAAACGGGCTGAGGATGCTGAGGTTTACGTGTAGAATACACAATAACTTCATCATTATAATTATTGCTCCCAGAATTCCTGCCTCCAGCGGATGTGAATTCTTACTAAATCAGTTTCTATAGAATGCTCGATGTCGACGGCTCAAGGTAGAGCATTCATGGTGACTAAATTTGCCTTCACTAACCTCGGGGAGAGCAGTGATAAGGGTCTAAATTTCCGTTGCAAACACAAACGACAAAAACAAATTTCATTTTTGTGAAGAGAACGATGTGCATTCAAGAAGAGGCTCGAAAAGGGGATCAAACTGGTGAAAGCGCTTTTAATTAAGAAAGGGAAATTGGAAGAGCTTGAAATACTTAGATAACTATCAGTAAAAAAATAAAAAATAAAAAGAGGGTCGACACTCTCATCCAATCCTATCGCTCCTTTATTTCATTCTTTGCTCCTTTTATCAATGAAGCACATTTATGCTAGAGGTAATCATGGGTTTGTTGGCCCGCCTAAGCCTAATGACGTGAAACGTGAAAGGGACGAGTCTAGACAAGCAATTCGCTTCCTGAGCCCAACCCGTTCAAGCCATTATCGATTTCGTGTAGAAAAGATAATAACCCTTTGATCAAGCGGCCAGCTCATGTCAAGGGTAGCTAACTCTTCTCCTTCAAAAGGTGCAGCAATGCCACGCCGTTATCAGTCAAGAGAGCAACACCAAAGTAATTCTTAAGTTGTTGTCAGCGGCCTACAAGAAGGCCATGATTGAGCACTGCTTCTAGGGAATGATCGATCCCTCATGGAACTGTGCAGAAGCTAATGTAGCTAGGGCACCTCTCTTGCCTCAGCAGCCCATGAAGTAGTAGTAATCATGGGCAAAGCTAATCCCATCTAAAGTAGCAAGAGAAGGGACAGAACCCCCATCCATGACGATCAAGAGAACGTGTTGTGTTATCAAACCGTATCCGAGGCTATTGAGAAGTGGGGACTAGGACGGAGCACGAAAAGTAAAAGCCGGAGCGTTCAGCAATGATGATGGCGACCAGTACAGCAGCAGAGACTTTTGCGGGCAAATTAGTATTGTACGAGACGAGAAGTCACGGCACAAGTCTGTCCACTTCTGTCTCTATTTTTTTTCGTTTTGCCATCTAGTGCAAAAAGATTAATTATTATTCATCAGTAAGCTTTGAGTTAAATTATGTTTTCCCGCCGCGCATAATGATCAAGGTTCTATTTCATCAAGTGCTTTGCTCGGACATTATATTAATCATTGATTAGTCGTGCATGGTTCACTTAAACCTTGCCGCAACATTCAATCGCATTCAATGATTCTAATTTCTAAATAGGGTTTTCCATTTCGTGCGATGGGACCATCCACAGTACCTTGGAATATTGTACCTCGACATAAGAGCTGTAATACATTACCAACCAGTCATAAAATGTTCTCATGCATGGACAAAGTAATTTATTGAATGGTAGTTTTTTTTTTTTATTGAATGGTAGTTTGCATCGCATGAAATTTGACTTATTTATGCCCTTCCACAGAGTTCCAACATTTGGAACTACAAAAGAGTGAACATGGAAGGGCTGGGGTTAATAAATTGATTCAAGAAAAGATGTGCGGATCTCCATGAAAAAAAAAATTAAGAAACACCAAAGCCACGGAAATTATTCAGCAACTTGATTTGTAGAAATATATTCAATGTAGGCATTACTTTATGAATTATTTTTTTGCAAATCGGTCTCTCGACCGTTCGTTTTTGTCGGTGTCGAACAGAGAATACGTTATGGAACGAAGACAAAAACAGAGCCAAGCTTTGAGGGAAAGGAAGTGTGATATGATGATGTCTAACATGAGAGGATAGAAAGCAAAGTAAAAGGAGTAAAGGGGTGTCGGAGGGTGCCCTTTTTAGCACGTAGAAAAGGCATTGAGGATAAGGGGAAGCTTCACTTCAGATGGCACGAAGCACAAAGTAGCAATGCAAGGCAGGGAAAAGATTCATAAAATAAAAGAAGAAATAGTTCTTACAGTAAGTAATATAGATATTAAGTAATGCCCAAGCTTTTTATCCAAAACTTTCTCTCAAGCAGAGATCTGAACAAGACTAGAACTCTCAAATGCCAGGGCTAAGAAAAAAAAAAAGGAAAAATTGCACTACCCACGAACAGTGAATTGACCATAAGCTCCAGAAGTTAATCTCCAGTTCGGTTCGGAAGCCATTATCACCTGAAAGAGACACAGAGTATCAATGATGCAGTATCAACATAAATATCTGAAGACATGAGAAAAGCAAAGCATACGAATTTGTATAACCTGAAATGGACAAGTATTATTGGAGAAAGCAGAGTAAGATTGAGGAGCAACAATAAAATAATCTGTGCTCGGCTCCTCATAATATATCTGGTGATAGAACATACAATCCTATAGAGTTCAGTTTCCACCATATGGAATCTGGACATTCTTCCACATTGTATGGCTAACTCACAAGCAAATGGTAATTTGCCCAAGAAGCTATAACCAAGCTATTGAGCTGTAAGTTAATGCCATAAAGCTCAGTACCAATTGAAATGGATGATTCATGCCATGTTTGAAATGATTTGAGCCTGACAAATTGATCCTTAATTAAATCAAAGATGGATTTCTTGACCGTCTTTTCATGGTACTTGTGGCAAGCATTCAACTAAATATATCGTCTCCAGTTCTACGATGGCCTGAATTTCTATTCAGTGAAGTTGAAGTTTCTGAAGTACATATGTGGATCTAGTGGCAGAGCAATGGAGTTTTGCACAGAGCCACAAAGAGCATAAATCTTAAGCAAGAAGGAACAGAGAGGAGCTGATAAGGAAAACATGCTAGTTGCAAAGCAATGCAGGACTCATCAGTGATAACTACCATAGAGCCGTAAACATCTTGCAATTTCTAAATATCAACCACACTAGGTTAAATTCATATGACCATCATATCAGATGAAAATTTGAACGTTTCTACTGGCAATTAGAATCAGCAAAAACTCCCTCGAGCAGTAAGTTCTTGTGAAACGTCCATGGCCTCACAAACTCCAGATGTAATCAACTTCCACACCTTAAAGTCTCTCGATTAATCTAATTCTACAGCATTTCCCAAAAAGTTACAATCTTAGATAAAAGGCAATGCAAGCTACATAGACATTGCAAATAAATAATAGAGAGAAATTTGACATAATATGTATGTGATAACACGCAACTTTGCAATGTTATTTAGTGGTACTAACTAGTACCACATTCCCCTATCACTTTCATATTTTGACCATCCCCCAAGACAATACCTCTTTTTGGCCCAAAACCCCACCCCCCTTTTCTACTGTCTGTGTTCATGCACATGAGTGTGTAATCCATTACTATAACCTAGTTTAATTGTTCCCGTTCATAAGGTGTGCTCCCAAAATACCAAACTCAAGGCAAAGAAACAGGAGTTGAACAATTGTCTTTGGGACAAAAGGATGAGAATCCAGCCAAAGAAAGGTATTTGGACACAACTGTCACCAAGCAAAAGCACCTAAATTCAACAACAGCCCACATCATCAGCGATACAAAGGTCAACAAACTGAAGCTGCAAGGAATAAGAATAAATTAGATTATGCTTTCAACGCACAATCCTGCTTCCTCACATTGAAACAAATATATTAATTCCACAATAATGAGAACTTGAATTTTGTGCAAAAATTTCAAGCATGAGTAACTAGGCAGGTGAAAAGTGCATCTTAACATCTTGCTTTAAAGCAAACCCTTCTGAACAAATCAAACATGTCTTGCATACTAGAAAACGAAAACCAATAACTCAAAAACACAATTACTTCTGGGCCAAAAATTCCTACTTCATATAAGCATCAATTAACTCACGGATCTATCCTCCCTCTCAGAAGCATCCCCGTCCCCCAAGACCCCCAAAGAAAAAAGGAAAAAAAAAAGAAAAGCAAGTTCATCTTCTGAGGATTTAAGAGCTTGAAGATCCAATGTTTATCACAGATGTAAATGCCTAGATATCTCAAGTGACTGTTGACGGTAGTGAGAAAACATCAGGGATAAACAGATGACAAGCATGAACAGAAGTGCACAATATCAAGATAATGCATTGTACCAACCAGGTTTTGACCTTGAGAAAGATGAAGTGGAAACTTGTATTTTCGCTGGTAGAATCTAAGACTGCGTTCCTTATTTATCAACCCCATATTCCTAATATTAGCACATACAAACATGTAGTTACGTAATTGTGCATGCAATCAGTACATTCAAGAGACACTAATCCTATGGTTACTGAAAAGACCACCAAAAAGCAATATGAGATGAACATATCACATGAAATCCAAGCAAGATTACACAGATAATTACCATCATTGAAAAATTTGAGAAATAGATAATGTACAATGTTCACCTCTATGCTTGAGCATCAATTTCTTTGTCTTCCACATCATTTGCAGCAACAGTTATTTCACTAGCTTCAACATCTTCCACAGGGGGTTGTGCTTGCTCCTCTTCAGGCAAGGGTTCCTCCACGTAATCATTCTCAAAGGCATCAGCTGGGACCTCATAAATTCTTACTTGCGGCTTAGACGGATCCTTCACAAGAACATACTTCCCTTCATTCAATTTCATGCACAAGTCCACAATAGACTTCACAATCCCCCACATATTAGAAGTATTCAGATTAATCTGTGAAGCAAAGTCCCTTGGTTTATACTGCTGTACTGCCAGAATTACATGGTTAAAATGATCACGAGGATGTACTCGCGAGACAAAACCCAGTTTCATGTAATCTGCACTTGCTAGTAGTGCTTGTGCTGTCCACTTAGCCAACTTATTAGCATTGTTCTTGAGCTCTGTAGCCAACACAGCACCTCTCTGTGTTTCCAGCTTCTGCCTCCAGTCGACACCAGAGTATTTGGAATCGAATTCATTAAGTGCATTAAGGGTCAAAAATGATCTTTGCTTGTTGATCTCATTGACACTTTGAACCTCACATCGAGCAATGAGATGCATGTCATCATCAAGCTTCCACCGCCTGTACCTGTAAGCCACTGAGGCAACCTCCTCCCCCTCATTTGCGAATGGGTTTGGCTCATCAAAAGTAACCTTATTTCCATCCCTGATCAGAACTTGCTGTGAGAAGTTCTGATTGACATATGCTGCCTCAACACTCAAAGAATATGCCGAGTTAATATCATCCTTGGCCTCTGGCAATGGTTCTTGGGAGGTTTCATGCACAGATAGCAGATCAAGCTGGGATCCATCTCTCTTGTCAAAGAACAACTTGTTCCCGACTCTCTGAATCACTATATCCCAGGAGTAAACAGACCTAGGTGCGCACATGAGCGCAGAAAGAATAGCATCTGTCGCGAAAACTGTTGCCTTGTCCTCGTTTGCCAACCGGCGGATGACTGGATCATCAGTTGTAGTAACCTTGAAGAAATTCCTATTCTTGAACCTACATTTAAGAAAAAAAAAAGAATAGTTAGCAGGACATCCCGAACCCATTTCACCGTAGCCTTGTACTAAAGAGAACCTAGAAAGAGAACAGATTAATCCTCTAACGATACAGGCTTGACAACTTATCATTGCAAACACTCCCATATAGGTTAAAATCTAAGTCCCAAAAGCCCAATTCATCCATGTTGAACATATTTGTCCACCAAATAACCACCAAAACAGCAAAAAATTTCCGCGAGTTCCAGGCATCATGATACAAAGGACAAAGGATGCAAATTTTGCACTTAGAACAAGCCTACAGGAATATTGCAAGACGCTTCCAACATCCAAGGGAACCCAGAATGCAATTTGATTGCATCCAATTGTAAAATTCATCATCGAATTAGCTCCAATTCAAATTCGTTATAAAGGAAAGAAAAGAAAAACAAAATCAAGCTAACCAGATGATAGTAAATACGGGGTTCACAAAAAGGAAAGCGAAAATCACAAGGTCGACATCGACCAACGAAAGTACCTCTCGAGGCGTCGCTCGTTCTTCGGGGTGACGCGGTCGTAGGTCCTATCGTAGTACTCGAGGGCGCCGCAGAGCAGGAGATCCTCGGGCTCCGGCACGGCGAACGACAGCTTCGAGAAGGTCGAGAAGGGGATCTGGTCCAGCATGTTCCACTCGGGCTGTATGTCCACCGAGGACTTGAACGCCGCCGCCTCGCGCCGCGGGGCGTTGGCCCCGGGCCTGTTGAGGTTGTAGAGCCGGTCGCGGCGCGCCCGCTCCTTCTCCGCCTCGCGCTTCTTGGCCTCGACCTCCTCGTCGCGGCGCTGCGGCAGCTGGCTCCGGTGGTGCTGGTTGAACCGCCACTTGGGGCCGAACTTGGGCCGCGGCGCGGGCTTCGAGTCGACGAGCCGGAACGAGGCGTCGTCGTCGAGCGGCGCGAAGGAGTCGTCCGCCGAGAAGTCGAAGATCGAGTCCGACTGCTTGTGGCCCTTCGACTGGTTGTTGAGCGATCGGGTCCAGTCGGCGATGCGGCCGACCTTGTCCGACCGGGAGAACGGGGCAAAGGGGACGTGGTGGGGGAGGGAGGAGGCGGCGGCGGCGGCGGAGGACTCCGGCGGGCCCCAGCCGTCGGGGTTGAAGGGGACGGCGCCGACCTCGAATCCTCCGACCATGGCTCGCGATCTGGGGCGGCGGTTGCGGCGGGCGGAGAGGAAGTTGGGGTTTTGACGGCGGACGGAGGAGGAGGTGCAGGGGAAGAGGAAACCCTAGCTCGGTTCGGGATGGAATAGAGAGGAGGAGGAGGGGGAAATTTGCTGATTAGCCCTTGCAATGAGGCGGTTCTCTAAAAAGCGATCCCTAAACTTTGGGTTTCTCTTCAATTGAGCCCCCTGCTTGGGAAGTGTGTGTCAAATAGCCCCCTGAGACTACTAAATCCTCTTTTTCTTTTTCTTTTTGACCTTTTGTTGAAATTTACACTTCATTCATTCAACGCTTCGGTTCACAAAAACAAGGCAAGCTGGATTCAAAACATAACAAATCCCACAAGGGTTGGGGGGCTTAGATAGTTGATTAAAACGCAGGGTTTCATTATAATGGACTTTCGCGATCCAATCTGCAACTTGGTTAACATCACATGGACAGTGGACTATTAAGACTCATTTTGTTTGGGCTGTTAAACCATTGCATTCATCAAATAAGCATCTGAGGGCCTATGGGCTTTGAGATGGGTTTGATAAGCACTGAATAACGGATAAACTACCCCGAGACTATATGGTCGGGGATTAATTTGGCCCGATAGTCGAGCACCTGCATCTCTAGTGGTTTCTGTCCAAGAATAAAAATATTGCAGTTCTTGGTTGGAACAAGTTGGGATTTTGTGAAAGCCCCTTGACCGGTGGAAATCGGGCATTGGAGACCCTAAGGTCCGCCTTTCATGGTTGGTTCGTGATTGGTACAATAGTCCAAAAGTTAGGTATACTTTTTTTTTTTATCTCTTTATCATTTTGTTGGTTCAATACTACCTCAAAACACTCATGAAATCCATATGATAGGGTGTGATTAGTACGTAACCAAGTCTTAATTTTTTCTGAAATCACATGCATGGATTGCTCGCTGTTTAACCTATGTTTGCTCGAACTAATCCACATGGGCTGCAGGGACTTCGAGAGGTTCAACCTTGGGCTTGGGAGATGAGTCGGCCCAAACAAGGGATGGATGGCCACCTGACGGGACCCATTTTCAGGTCTGGTCGGTGGGTGTTCAATCTGTGATTGGCCCAAATCAAGACCCCTGGAGGCTTTTATTATCTATGTTAAAAATAAAAATGACAAAAAATAGATAAATTGTTATAAGGTCATTGATGAAAAAGAGATTTTTCAGTTTTACACTATACCAAAAAATGTGCTTTTTCCTTACTACTGGCGAGATGATTTTTATATGGAATATGTAAAACGTTATGGGTATATCTAAGAATGCATTTTTCTTTAATATGCTAAAAACGAAACATGTAAAATGTTTAATTATGTTAACTAAAATAAATAAATAAAAAAGAAATCAGAATAAAAAAGGAGTGGGGCCATTACTTTGAATTGCAATTGAAAGATTAAGGGCGGTTTTGTTTTTTTAGTGTAAATGGGATTGGGTGTAGTCATTTAGAGGATGAAAATAGTGCTGTTCTTTTTCTTTTGCATGGGTCTGACCAAGGTTTAATAACGAGGCCATTAAATTAATTATTTTTCAAGATGGCTTGAGTGTTGACACCTAAATTTTGGCGACCCGATTAGTCATTTATTGCATTAAAAAATTAGGGGTTAATTTTACCCCTGAAAAAATATTAATTGCATAGTATATAGATTTAAGTGCATTTATTTTTAATTTTCATTTTTTGCATCTATTTATTAGACCGATGACGAATGGATTCGAATTAGTGGTTCTGAGTTTTAAATTGATAGGCCAGACTAAGCCCACAAAGCGAGCAAATTGGCTTAAGCCCATTTTTTTTATTTATCGAAAATTATCTCGTGAAAATAGAAATTTGAAATTTTCCGGGATATGATGGAATTTTTTTGGATAGGGCAAGTGGAAAAGCAAATATTGCGTTCGGCAAAACGAATATTGCGTTTGGAAAAAAGAATATTCGTGAATATCGATTTGGAAAATTTTTTCAAAAAAAAACTTAATATTTGGCTTATAAATAGATTATTCGCGTAGGGTTTCGGAGGGCCACACATTGAATATACGGCTGCACAACGGAGGTTTTACTTTTTATCTCTCGGTTTCTAGGTTAAAAGAATTCAAAGCAAGAGAGAAATCGAGCTTCCTTCGTTTCTAGGGTTTTTCATCACATCAAAGGACCCATTTTGTTTTGGGTTTTTCTTTGGTTGTTGGGGGTGAAAAGTTAAAAAGAAAGAGAAAGCAGAGAGAGGGGACGTGAGAAGACGGGAGAAGAGGGAAAAAGAAAAGAAAAAAACAACTGACAAGACCCCTACTGTTCATCTTCTCCAAGAGGGTTCTTTTGCTGCGTATCCGCACCGCCGGTCCCCTACATCGCCAGTCTCCAGGCTGCGCCGCCGGCCTCCGAGCAGCAACGCCGCCCCGCCTTCGCCGGTGATCCACCTCAGCCAGCCCAGCGCCTGAGTTCCCCTGCTGCCGAGCCACCGCCGCCCGAGCGACGCCCCTGCTCTGTTTGCGATCTGCCCGCGACGCCGAGCCGCTTTGTTCTGCTACGCCTCCTCCACGAACTGCCGCTCGACCCCAGCAGCGAAGCCGCTTCTGCCGGCCACCGCCAATCCGCGCCTCCGAAGTCGCGATGCTCCCTCTGCCGGCCCTGCCTCCGCCCCGCTCTGCCGCGTCGACGCCGCTGCTGCGACTTGCGGCCACCCACGAGTACCGCTGCACCCCCGCGACCGACCCGCGACGACCCGACGTTTGCTCCTGCTGCCGGTCCGCTGCTTCCCTCTGCCGAATCGACGTTGCTGCCCAAGCACCCCCTTTGCCGCTGGTTGCTGTTGCCACCGATCCAGCTTCGCCGAGCCACTTCGCTGGAACTCCGACCGACGGTGACCCACCGCCATGGCCGCCCATCCTTGAACCGTGCCACGCTAAGCTTCCATCAGTCTATTCTACTGATTGATTTTTTTGGAAAAAATTCAAATTTAGGTAGAGATTTATTTTATTTTATTAGATAGGTTTTTTTTAGGTAGATTTAATTTGTTAGGTGAATTTATTTTATCTTGTTTTAGTTTTTGATATACTTTTTTTTTTTGGTACCCAGGAACCTTTGTGCGTCGCTTCGTGGCAGAGTATACCCCAGAAGAACAGTAAGATCACCACCATCCTCACTGCCCCGAGTAATTTAATTTTTGATATTTTGTCTCATTGTTTGAAATATTTCTATGCATGGTTGAAATTCCTGATGTGCCGCCTCAATTCGCAACCGCATACGAATTTTATTTTTATTCCATCTATAAGACTTTAGATGGAATAATTAATCACACGGGAGTAAAATTGATATTTTGATCTTTAAGACTTAAGATCAATTTATCGATTTTATTAGCGACATAATCAAGTTTGAATTTTAATTCGAATGATGGATATCATTTTTTGATGACTACGGATGATTTGTTGTTTATCTTTTAATTGTTTTGTCTATCCCAAAAATACAAAAAATCGCATTTGCATTCCATGTAAATTAGAATTGATTGCATGATAGTTAGTTATTTTTAAAATGCATGTTTAGAAGGCATTTAGAATAGATAACATTTCACTTTAGTTAGATTTTTATTTTTAGTGATTTTAATTACGAATTTTCATAAAAGAAAATACAAAAAAAATCATGCATATCATGTAGGATTAGATTCATAAAATGCCCGTCATCTAGTGATTGTTGCTAGGTTCGTTTAGTTAGAAATTGCTCGTAATTAGAATTAGGTCATTTGGTTAATTTAGATTGCATATTTAATTGTTGCATTTCTTTAATTTTGAATCTCATGAAAAATACAAAAATTATTTTTTAGTAGGATAGACGCATGCTTATTTATGTCATATAGTTTATGTCATATAGTTTAGGTCGTATTATCATGTCATATCATTTCATGTTAGATTAGTGATATGCATTGCATAAATCATGATTTTCATTAAATAAGTGAAAACAAAAATTAAGTGATTGCGTGTTAATTAGAAATCATATTTAGGACTGTTGATGTGAATTTTGATATAACATTGCAGATGCTTTTGTTGCTATAAGGTAAGTCCCATAATTTATTCATTACTTTATTTAGGTGTTAAATTGGTGGTTTGCGCACCCGCATGATCACCTCACATGTTGGGGAGGTAAATTAAAATCAACACAAGCTGCCTGCAAAACATTTTTTCGAAATAAAAAGAGAAAGGTACCGAAATGGCATTAGAGAAATTTAGCGTAACCAAGTCCACGAACTCGCAATCTTTGGTTCATAGAAGTAAAATAATTCTTCAATTATTTTACTTAGGCGTCTAATCGACCTACCGCAAACTGATTAGTGGCAACTCCCTTTTGCATGCTAAATATTTGAACCTAAGTCGCGAATTGGTATAGACTTGGGAGAGCCCGAGTTAAGTTAGACTTAGTAGCCCATTAGCCAAATTCTAGGTGGTGCACCTGAAATTTTGGTCGCGACAGCTTGGCAACTTCATTAGGGACTTAAGTGAAAGCTCTTAGTGGACTTAGGCCAATTTTTCTTTTCTTTTGAACGAGGATCCTAGGTACACCCCTAACATTCAAGGTGTTAAATGTTCTTGCAGGATGAGAAGTATAAGGGGAAGTGTTTGCTAATCATGTTAGGAATGTATGGTTTACTTTCACATATGAAATGTTGCTTGATATAAACTGTTATGCGTGCCTTGCATTTAGCACTATACTATTGCACACACAACCTGCTGTCAAACTTGGGCCGCACTAGGACACTTAGGTTGCATTTAAGAATTGCTTTCCAAGGGGCTTTGGGGGGCCAAAGGCCTTTGGGCCAAAATGGAGGTGTTTGGGAACTACTTTCCAAGGGGCTTTGGGGGGATGCTAGCATTTGCAAGGCTGAAAGCCCTGCCTTGGGCTTTCAGCCTTCTCGAAATGCCTCAGGTACTGTTCATGTTACTGTTCATCTTCCTTCTCCAGCCACGCCACTGATCAGAGACGAGCTCGGGAGGCCGGCAAGGTCACGGCTGAGGTTGGCGAGGTCGCGGCGACCGTCACCAGCCAGTCGCGCGACCCTAGCGAGTTGCGGCAACCGCCCGTGAGTCCCGACGACTGCTCGTGAGTCACGTCGCCACGACCCAGCTCTAGGTCGCGCGACCTAAATTTGGGTTGCCGCAAGGTCGTGCGACCTCCGGCGGACCCAGATCTGGGTCGGTCGACCTCCGTGAAGGGCCGTCGGGGGTCGCCTGACCCAAGGCGACCCTTGCCGGAGGTTGCCCGACCCTAGGCGGCCCTCGCCAATTGTCTCCGGGGGCTACCTGAGATTGCCGGCGGCCACCTGCCTCGCCGACGGCCGCCTACCCTTGCCAGTCAAATTTTTTTATTTTTCTTTTAATAAATTTTTTTTTATCACCAAAGCCCTTTGTAAATGTAATTCATCCAAACACTATTTTGCTCAAAGGTACTTCAAATGGGCTTTCAAACTATAATTTACCAAACACAATTTGTATTTTGGAAAATATATTTAACTTAAAAGTGTTTACATTTTCCTAAAGACTTTCCGCAAAAGCCTTCCCAAACGTACTCTTAGGATGGTATTGAGTTGGATACGACTTTGACCGCGAGGCCACGTAATAGAGGTTGCCAAACTCAATCCCAAAAGCTTTTTCTTGGTGTCAAGAATGTTTACCTCTGCCCGCGAGGCTGCGTTGCATTGGGGTATCATTTTTGACTAAGCCGGAGTTAGGAGGACTTGACTTAGTGTGCGTTTGGGAAAGCATTTGAGAAAAGCCTTTAAGGAAATGCAAACGCCTTTGGTCTAAAGGCCTTTGCTAAAATGCAAAAACTATTTGGTAAACTATAATTGAAAAGTGCATTGAGAAGCAATTTTGGGGAAATGCTGTTTGGTAAACACATATTTGAGGAAGTCCTTTAACGTGACCAATTTAAGTTTTTAATTTTTAAATTGAAAACAAAAATAATGATTTTTTTTTAAATATATTTTTGTACTAAGATGTATATATAAAAGAGATATATTAACAAATTCAATGACTTTTTTTTTTTTATATATATATTTTTGCACCGAGATATATATATATATAATGACTATTTTTTATTATATTTTTGCATTGAGATGTATATATAAAAGAGATATATTAACAAAAAGAAAGAGTAATTTCATTATAATAAACATGATTACATATGCATCAAAGAAAGAAATAGGTTTTCATTGAAAATTACAAACATCCTCAAGTATTTACTAAACTCATTGCTATTTGATCACGTAAACGCACCATGTCCGAAAATAAATTGTCATTTGAAGTACCAGCCCCCTCATTTGTATTATAAAGGTCAACTGAATATCCATAATTGGGATCCAAATTTGCTCTTGTAAAATGTCTATCATTGGCGGCGTTTCGTCATATATAATTATACAAAGTCATTACTGTTATAACAATTTTTACTTGTTTTTCAAAGGGGAAACTTGGCATATATTTTAGGATCTTCCACTTCTTCTTCAACACACCAAAAGCTTGCTCAATTTCCGATCGTAGCGAGAAATGAGCATGATTGAATACCTCTCGATAGCCTGTAGGGACGGGACCTTGTTGAAATTCTGGCAAATGATATCTAACTTCTTTGTATGGTCCCAAATAATTCGTCGTATTTGGATATTCAGCATCTACTAAATAATATTTACCTGCATAAATATAATATAAATTTGATCAACATATACCATATTTATATATTTATGTACAAAAACCATTAATTAACAAACCCCGAGGAGGATGAAGAAATTGCATATCATGTCTTTCTAAAACTTCATAGAAAATATGAGTATCATGGGCTTGGCCCTCCCAACCAGCCCAAACATAAGTGAATTCCATATTAAAATTACACACCGCTAAGACATTTTGAGGCGGTGTACCCTTTCGACCAATAAAACGAATATGATCTTTTACATTTATCACCGCTGGGATATGAGTGCCATCAATAACTCCAATACAATCCTAAAAGAAAAACGCAAATATTATTATATAATCAAAATTTACATTTAGTTCTTTCTTTCTATTGAATAATCAAAAACATACCTTAAAATATGGATAAAATTTTTGATTATTTTTTATCTTCTTCGAAACATCCTTAAATTGCCAATAAGCTGGTTGGATCAAATCTTTTCCCATTTCACATACTTTGTCTAATACTAAGCGAAAGTACCTGCTTATAGTTTCCCCAGAGCGTTGAAAATGCTCTTATGTTAACCTGTTACCTATACCATGTTCTAAAATATGAAGAAATATTCCAAGCATTTCTCTAACATTAATATTCCTAGTTCCTTCAAGACCATAGCGTGTTACTAAATCATGCATTAAATTATTAAATACAATCTTATCCATTCTAAACATTTGATAGCACCTTATCGGATTAGCATCTTCGCCCATCAACTCTTCTAACCATGCATATCCTGTATATGATGATGTACTACAAGGTTTTTTGTGATTGTATATTGCTTGATAAGCGATTGTGGCTTGAGAAATTTCCACAAGTTGATTGAATTCCTCGTCCTCTTTTTCATGGATTTCTCTTTAAGGAAAATCGTCCATATCTATTTAAAGTAACAAAACAATAAGAAAAATGATGAATAATCATCAATCAATGGAACAATTATTTTCCATAATATATATGCAAATTCCACCAAATCGAAATAACACAAACTGAAAACACATGTCTCACATTAGAACATAATCAGAAGAAGAGTTCACAAGTAGTGCAAGGAACTGAAAATAAATCTCACGTTATAACATAGATTAATATGAAAGAGCTCAGAGAAGTAACTAGCATCCTAGTGGCGACTATTATACTCTTCCAACTTATACTTCAGCCACTCAACTTTTTCTTCACCTTCATCCAAGTTCATAAAAATTTGCCTATTGTCTTTCTTTTCAGCAAAATGAGAGAGTGAAAAAAAAAAAACAACTTTTTGTCTTGCTTAATCTTAGGTATGACTTTCAATGTTTGCACAATTTCTTTGTAAGGATCAAACTCCCTTGCAACTGATGTTGCATTGCTCCTACTTTTAACAGCTAAATAAAGTCTGTCGATTTGTGATGTGAACTTATCAGGTCCGGTCAATTTTTTTCCTCTCTTTTCTCGAGCTTGCTTCGTTGAGCTTTTTACCGTTCTTTTATGGCTCTTACTTTGACTTGGTTGGGCATTTGCTTCACCTACATTACTCTCTAAAGTATCATCAGTAGATCCTGCACAATCACCAATATAAGCTTATGTGATCTCAACATTCTCATTAATGTATAAACCTTGTGCAGGATTCCAGGTAACACTTCTAGTAGCAACTGTACCCTGGAACATTTGATCCAACAAAGCTTCAACATTCGGATGTATGCCTTTCGTTCGAAAAACTTTAAGCTTAGGATTGGCCTGTTATAATAAAATATTTTTAGGAGCTATATTATAAAAGATGAACTTACAAAATAAAAAATAACAAAAGATTAGATAGACACCTGAATTTTTCTCTCCCACCATTCGTCACTCACGTCAATGGTTTTCTTCCTTGGATCTCATCCTAGTCCTGTTTTCTTTTGAACCAATTGCTTCCATTTTTTTTCCATTCTTCCTTTAAATTATCCCACTTACTCTTCATTTTATTTTTATCATACTTTTTTCCCCTCAGCTCCTCAAACTTGTTAATTATATCTGTCAATCCATCCCTTTTGTTGCTCGTAGGACGATTGCCTTTTTCAATTTGTTCAATGCATAATCGACAAAAAGTTTCTATATCTTCAGGTTTCCAATATGCTTTTTCCTTTGATGAGCTTGCCATCTTTCAATAAAATGAATACAAATATATTTGAAAAATGAAAAGAAATGATGTTAACTATGAACACAAAGTAAGGAACACTACCAATAAATTAAAATGCAATTCATATGAACCCATGAAGGAGCACATTAAGCTGGATACGTAAGTGGGAAAAAAGAATAGAAACATAAGAAATAGAAGTGAAAGAACCTAGGTTCGAAGTGAGACAATTGACACCTTTTGAGTGAAGAGAGAGGCGAGCACTTCGGTTGTGAGCAAAAAGAGAGTTGAGCACCTGGATTCTGAACCAAAAGAGAAGTGAAGAAGAAAGAATATGAACAAGTCACAAGAGTCAACATCAGCAAAGCTCGCGAATTAATCAATGTATTGTTTCAGGTGAAATTTCTAAGCTGAAAAATGATTTAATTTAGAATAATAAACACCAAAATAAGTGGAAAATTCAGCAATGTGGGAATGGGAACCACCCGAATTTTATGTAGAAGTAGGGCACTTAAATACAATAAATTACAAAATACTATTTATCCAACAATGGCATTTTAAGGAACTCAATAGACAAACTGGTATAGATTGATACAGGACAAAGAAGAGGGCCGGCCAAAACATTTAGGGTAGCCGCGAATCGTACTAAAACTTCGACCCACCAGTTTGCCAAACGAACACTATTATATAGAACATAACATGGCATGCTTGGATTTACTGGTACGCTAGCCAAAATAAGAGAGATGCTCATGACATTGGTTTAAACATTTCAGCAAAACAGCAAGGAGTGAGAGGAAACTATCGACCGCTTTTAGAACCCGAACTCAAGTTTGGACTCAAAAGAAATCATCACGAGACAGCTTAAACCAAGCATGTGTATTTGCTTAAGGAGATCGAGTCTCAGCTTTGCTTGGATCAAAACAATGAACATCACAAAATCACACATAAATACTTTCCACAATGAACAAAAAACAGATTAAGGTTTGGACCAATAACATATTTCAGGCATCATTTGCTGGCCTCGTTTCCATCTAGAGTATCTTCATTCCTTGGAAAAGCAAACAACAATTTACAGACACAGAATTTCACAAATGAAATTAGGATTCCACTGCCAGTGTAAGAAAGTTTTCAAATATTCACCTTTGGATGATAGTCATGTGTACTTTAAGATGATGATGTAACTAAATTTGTCCATATGCCAATCATCCAACGATAAATATATTACTCAGTTTTTTCACTGGCAATGGAACTAATAAAAATCCATGAAATTATTGATAGAATGCTTCCACACATTGCAAAAGAAGCTAAGGAAGTGCTACCACCCGAGATTTGCCACAATTATGGATAAACCAGATTGGTTGAGCTTCTTTTCAATGATAGTTACCATATATTTGTATTACTGGTAAATTCTTGAAATTCTCGGACATAATAATAACATTTTATAGTGAAGTCCATCTCTAGGGCATTAGGAGCACTTCCGATTGACTAACAACAAACCACAGAATGTAAGGGAAAACATGGTGACAATTGACATGGTTGCTTCCTGTCGGAAGATGAGAAAGATCAACCACAAAAGTATAATGCTTGAAGTGACCTGTCTAAACTACTCATCAATTGCAGCCAAAGAAAAAATAGTTCTACTCTTAGTCTGCAGTAAGATGCTTCTATAACTAGTTAACGGATGCATCCCTGTTCCAAAGATACTATTCAATTACAGAAAGAGAATCAAATTCGGGCCAACACTTTAAGCTTTAATTGACCGTCTAATTGCGGAGTTCCCTACCCGACTCGGAGATGGCGACAAGCGGGCCAACTCGTGACAAATCGGGCTATGGTCTGCTGCCTTGGTGTCTTTGAGCCGATATCCTTAGGCAAGGGAGGTTCGAACCAAGTAAAGAAACTCACCTGCGACCCGGAGATTTGGGGAGCGAAAGATCGTGTGCTCAAGGGCGTTGGCCAAAGGTCGTCGGAGAGGGTCCGGGCGAGGCCGATCCGCTAGAGAACTTCTCGCTCTCGAGTCTCACTCTCTCTGCCACGCTCTCTCTCGCACTCGGACCTCTCTATTCCATCCAGTCCTTGAGAAGTGAGAGAATGACAAGTGAGGTGGATCACAATAAAGAAGCAACTAAAAGAGAGAAGCGGACACGAGAGAAGTAACTGATTGTTGAGATCAGAGAGAGGCGACCTGATGCAGCCCGCATTGAAGATCAACTCTTTCGACCAAGAAGATTGGCCCGCATTCAAGCTCGACGAAACCGTGAAGCAGTATCGACATCTTGAGTCCATTCTGGAAGCTTGAAAGACACATTGGGAGCTCGCATGACACTTTTACTAGCTTATAGTTTCCATGCTCTTTTTTATTTCTCCTAGTTTCAACGCTCTGTCTTTATTTCTTTGACGATATAAGCCATCCAATTCCTTGTACAAGACAGACGACTTTTGATAAATGAAAAACTTTGTTTTGAAGCAAGTATCGTGAATCTTGTAAAGTTCATATCCTTGAAAACCTAGAAGAGTTTTCACTCCGTCCTTGAAGAGTCGGAGCTTTTCGAAACCTGCATCCTTGAAGAGTTGCAGTCATCAATCTAGAAGAATCGGTGTCCTTTCAACTTCCTTGGAGGCCTAGAAGAGCAACCAACGAAGTTTCTATCTTTTCTTGTTCTGTTCGTTACTTCCAACCCAGATTCGACCATTCTACAGTGCTTATTTCAGAAAACCCAAAACATAGAAATTGTAGATCCAGAAGTCTTTGTTCATTTGGATTTGGAATCAGATCGATCCGATCTATATCGACAAAGATACAACTATTCTCCTGAGCTCGTGCAGTACTGAAATTTCTGTTCACCCTGTTTTCCCGTGTGCGAGTCACTCTCCCGATCCTATTGTTTGAGAAAGCCTACCCTAGGCTTGCATCATTTGGTATCAGAGCTTTGGAGGAGAGGACAATGCCTCCAAGACAAGCTAGACGTTGTGGCGGCAGAACCGTTCCCCTCGATGAATTGCACACACTCGCTGAGAATATGCAACAACAAATTGATGAATTGACGCAAGAAGTTCAGCGTTTGAGGGCTGAAGCAAATAATTCTCCACCCCGTTCCAGGACTGAAGATTCCCATGGTGACTCTTCCTCTTCGGAGAGTGTTCAACCTATTCACGGTCGGAGGCATGTTCGACATCGTTTACAACATATTCGTGAGCCAGATTGGGAAAAGGAAGTCAAGAAAGATGTTCCGAAATTTACAGGTAATGAGTCTCCTGATGAAATTGTTGATTGGCTAACACTTGTGAATGAGGTGTTTAAGCATCGAAATGTTCCAGAGAATCGTCGAGTTGTGATCATTGCTATGCGATTCCGAGGCAAGGCGATTGCTTGGTGGAGACATGAAAAACAAACTTGCCAAGCCGTTGGCAAAGCACCAATCACTTTGTGGAGAAAGATGGAGGGCAAGATTCAAAAATATTTTCTTCCCAAAGGATATAAGCGAGAGCTCTACCAACGGTACCAAAATCTAAAACAAGGTATGCGAACGGTGGACCAATACACCAACGAATTCAATGAGTTGGTGATTCGTAACAATATCCAGGACCCGGAGGATGTGCTTGTAAACAAATACTTGAACGGTCTTCAATTTTACATTCAAGACGCCTTGGAAGTCCTCGACATTTGGGACTTAGGAGATGCACACCAATGAGCACTCAAAATGGAGCACTCTCATTCTCGAAGACAACAATCAACTACCACGATAATTCGGACCACTAGCACTGCTAAAGTTGCTGAGGCTACAACGCAATCTGCTAGTAAGCCTTTTATTCAACTCCATGTTTCGAAGCAACCTGCTACATCCGAAATACATTGCTATTCTTGTGGGGAGTTGGGTCATCGTGCTAGCAATTGTCGAATCAATAAGAATCGACCAGCCGGTAAAGCCTTCTTGGTGGATAATGATTTTGATGAGAATGCTAAGGATCCACTTGAAGAGGAGTTGAACAATGATGAAGAAGCTGCGAATGATGAACAAATAGTGCATGCTGACACTGGCGAACTTCTTATGGTGAGGAAAATTTTTCTTACTCCTCGAGATGACACTAGAGATATGTGGCTGCGTACCAATATTTTTCATTCTGCTTGCACAATCCTGGGAAAGGTGTGCCAATTAATTATTGACTCTGGTTGTTGTGAGAATATAATTTCTGAAGTAGCGGCAAACAAGTTGAAGTTGGAATTAAAAACGCACCCTGCGCCTTATAAAATGTCGTGGTTGAAGAAAGGCGCTGAGGTAATTGTTTCAAAACGATGCCTTGTTAATCTGTCCATTGGTTCTATTTATAATGACAAGATATGGTGTGATGTTTTGCCGATGGATGCTAGTCACATTATTCTTGGGCGACCATGGCAATTCGATAGGAGGACTACGCATGATGGTTATCGAAATACATATTCTTTTGAATTTAGAGGCAAGAAAATTACGTTGGCACCTAGTAGGGAACCTTTGAAAACTCTTGTAGTCGAGAATTCCTTCTCCCCTACGTTGCTTACAATGAAGGATATGAAGGATGCTTTGAAAGGAGTTCGTATCTTGTATATTTTGCTTAATAAAACAGGTGAGAAGAATGAAGTTGCCTCTATCGTACCTCATCAAGTTTAACCTCTTTTGGAAGGGTTCAAAAAAAGCTACTTTTCCAAGATCATTCCCGATGCACATGAAAAGAAGCTTGCTGATTTTACTGTATGTGATGGTTTTCTTTTCAAAAGAAATCATTTATGTGTGCCGGACTGTTCTCTTCGGCAAAGGGTGATTGATGAAGTTCACCATGAAGGACATTTTGGGCGCGACAAAACTGAATCCTATAAAACAGACATCGACAAGCAGTGGCATGAAGTTATCTTTGAACCTGGAGATTTTGTTTGGGCTTATTTGCCACCGGAACGGCATCCCGTTGGAACTTATAACAAGCTTAGTTATTGAATGCTTGGACCTCTCGAAGTTCTTAAGCACATTAATCCTAATGCGTATAGATTAAATCTTCCTTCTCATATGAAGATTCACGAAGTCTTCAACGTTTGACATTTAACACCTTATGTGGGAGATTCTTCTGATGATGATGGCGAGAATTCGAGGACGAATTCTTTTAAAGATGGGGAGGATGATGCAGCCTGCATTGAAGATCAACTCTTTCGACCAAGAAGATCAGCCCGCATTCAAGCTCGACGAAACTGTGAAGCCGTATCGACATCTTGAGTCCATTCCGGAAGCTTGAAAGACACATTGGGAGCTCGCATGACGCTTTTACTAGCTTATAGTTTCCATGCTCTTTTTTTTTTTTCCTAGTTTCAACGCTCTGTCTTTATTTCTTTGATGATATAAGCCATCCAATTCCTTGTACAAGACAGACGACTTTTGATAAATGAAAAACTTTGCTTTGAAGCAAGTATCGTGAACCTTGTAGAGTTCATATCCTTGAAAACCTAGAAGAGTTTTCACTCCGTCCTTGAAGAGTCGGAGCTTTTCGAAACCTGCATCCTTGAAGAGTTGCAGTCATCGATCTAGAAGAATCGGTGTCCTTTCAACTTCCTTGGAGGCCTAGAAGAGCAACCAACGAAGTTTCTATCTTTTCCTGTTCTGTTCGTTACTTCCAACCCAGATTCGACCATTCTACAATCCTTATTTCAGAAAACCCAAAACATAGAAATTGTAGATCTAGAAGTCTTTGTTCATTTGGATTTGGAATCAGGTCGATCCGATCTGTATCGACAAAGATACGACTGTTCTCCTGAGCTCATGCAGTGTTGAAATTTCTGTTCGCCCTGTTTTCCCGTGTGCGAGTCACTCTCCCGATCCTACTGTTTGAGAAAGCCTACCCTAGGCTTGCATCATGACCCCAGAGGCGAGGTTCGAAGAGGAGCAAAACTACTGAGGTGCAACCTCGGAGAGAAGCGAGACCGGAGAGGCGAGCGGCGACGAAAATCTAGGGTTTTCAAAAGGGTCAAAGTTGGAATTTAATAAATTTGTGAGGGCAACAGAGGCAAAATAAAATTTTCCATTAATGAGCCCCCAGCATGCCGAGAATGCTGAAAAACCCAAGGTAGCCTTGCAAATGTCAGCTTTGCCATTAAGAGACTTCCAAAGTTTTTTCTCAAACACCTTTATTTTGGCCCAAGGGGCTTTTGATGCCTAAAGCCCCTTCGAAAGCTTCTCCCAAACGCACCCTTAGTATGCGAGGCTGCAATTAGTCATCCCACCCTGCTAACTTCACTTTGCTAAGCCTGTCTAGAGTAGAAATCGAACCCCACATTTCATGTGCTTGTCTATGTGATTGCCATCGATTTTTCTTCGTGAAGTAAGTCTTTTATCCCTATACCATGATATTTATTTTGTAGTGCTTTTGGTTGGTCCATGACAATTTAGGTCAATCATTGATTTAACTCCTTTGTCAATTAGAGATGAAATGAGGAAATTGTCATGCAGTGAATCATTTGAAAAAAAACTTTGGAGAATTTATTTTCAATTCATGTCTAAGAAATTTGGTTCTTGCTAGGGTGTCCTATTTTTATTTTTCTAGTTATTCCCTTCTTGCGCGAACTTTTCACGAAAAAATGAAAATCCAAAAAAATGCATTCATTTAGGATTTTAGTTTTTTTAAATTGCACGTTTAATTATGTGTCAATTTTAATTTCGAATTTAAAAAAAAAAAAACATTTTCCCAAAGCTTGTAGCAGATTAAACCTGTTTATTTGTCTGACTCATTTACTTCTTGTCTCAAAGCATAATTCTATAACTTGTATGACAAGGGACATCTGAAAATAGCGTATCAAGATTCAATGTTCATAAACTTGACTTGTGATCAATAGGCTTAGAGCGTACTTGCAATGAAAAACAGATTTGGGGCAAGAGGACCATCATTCTCCGGGGGGCAAGTTTGCTCCAAATTACAGCGGCCCATATGTGGTGAGGAAGGTACTTCCTGGAGGTGCCTTGATCTTGGCAGAAATGGATGGTCGTGAGTTTTTCACTCTAGTTAATTCTGATGCTGTCAAGAAATATTACTCATGATTGAATTTTTCATGTCATGTTTTGAACTGCAAGCATCTTTATGATGAATAAATTACCTCAATGAGTTGCAAATTCAATGGTCCAAATTTGTTACAAATCTTGCATGTTTTCCTTGATGAATTGTGTGAGATAAATTGAATGTGTCAAATGGGATACTTTGGAATGACGAAAGGCAAGTCTTATTCCATACACTGTTCATATACTAATCCCCAGTGAGTTGTGTGGGAAAATTCCATGCCTACGAGGAAAATGGCGATCTTGTAAAGGGTACGTCAACCGAGTTGACAAGAGGTAGTTTCTTCTTCTACCCGAAACATTATAGGTATAACCATTGTTTAGCCCTTTGAGCCTACACACATGAAGAGGTTTTTAAATTATCCCTGTCAAGGATTATCCCATATTGGGACCAAATTTGGAGTGAATGATAGGAATTTTCTTACTCACACTTGCATCTCTTCGAGAATTGCTTTTGCAGTATAACTTGTACGATAATTTGAAGTACGACGAAGAGCGGTTCTTTCTCTATCCTATACACTCTATCCATTGCATAGCCCACTTGAGCCTATAAATTCATTTCACATTAAACCCAGTTGGTGATCATCCCCCACACTGGGGCAAAAAAAAAAAAACATTCAAGTGGCATGGACTAGAATGATAAAAGATGGAGGCTGTGTGAGTCCAAAGAAAGAAAGTGCAAAAACAAGGGACAAGAAAAAGCAGTGTGCCTGGTAAAAGTAAGGTCAATGCCCAAAGAGAAAAATCAAACACTTGATATAGTGAGTCGTATCCCCAACAAGGCGGTACTAAAAAAACTCAAATGCTGTTGCAATCAATGGAGTTGTGATGTGAAGAAAATCTTCGATGATGAAGAAGAAAATTGGTGGAGATGTCAAGATGATCACCAACTTTAATCCCTAAACACTTGTTGAGCCTAATGATCCTTTCACTTCTCAACCCATGAACCAAGTCTATGTTACGTCCCTTGCAAAATCTCTTCAGATTAGGACACTTGAATTAACGTAAAAGTTCAAATGTTCGAAAGCATCGCTTGAAGAAGTGCGAGTAAGATAATTTCTGCTTCATTTCGTATGTTTCTTGACTTGTAAACCCCACGACAATTGCAAAATGTCATTTTTTAATAGCCTCGACTCGAAGAGCCCCCCTTGTTGAGCCATTGACCGAGCCTACATTATGGTCCCTCTTAAAGATCTTTCAGATTGATAAAGTCGTACCACTTGTGAGATTGCTCAGACCCTTGTTTGGCATGATGATGGTGAAATAGAGCGATTGTCGACATCCTACATCAAAGGTCAGGATGAAATAGCCCTTTTAATAAGGATAAGTGAAAAGTCTTTTCAGACTGAAAGATCCCTTGCTTAACAAATCCATGACACTCATGTATTCAGATCGGAATATTCTTTTGAAATCTTTTCCAATGGAAATTAGGTGATGCAAGATTAATAAAAGTTGTCACGCATGAATCTCCTTTGAATTAATGCATGTTTATGATTACAAATGCATGTTGCCTCTCCTACGATCATGTTTTGCAGGAGACATATCCCCGAGGATCAGAGATGTTACTAGGTGAGTATATCTCTATCCATATCTTAAATACTTGTCATTGCACAGGTATTCCCCCTCAAGTGCACCTACACTCGACTTGATCGAGTTTGGATCCTGGTCAGATGGTTTATGTTACAACGCTAGGCGACCGTAGAAAGATACGGGTCCTAGACGTGTAACGCCAACTACCTTAAATCACTCTACCCTTCTTGAAGGTAAGATATTCTAGGTAAGTTCCTTTACCATTTGCATTAGTATTTCCATACAAATTGCATTCTAAAATTTCGACATCTCAATCTGGATTTGGATGTCTCAATTCTTTTCGTTGAACATTTCACTCCGGATGTGAATGTTCTTCTATCTTCCTCATTATACCTTAGTCTGGATCTAGGTATTTCGAGTTTCAAAAATCATGACATCCCACCGCCACGGCCGCCCATCCTTGAACCGTGCCGCACTGGGCTTCCATCGGTCTATTCTACCGATTGGATTTTTTGGAAAAAATTCAAATTTAGGTAGAGATTTATTTTATTTTATTAGATATGTTTTATTTTAGGTAGATTTAATTTGTTAGGTGAATTTATTTTATCTTGTTTTAATTTTTGATATTTTGCCTCATTGTTTGAAATATTTCTCTATGCATGGTTGAAATTCCCGATGTACCGCCTTGATTCGCAACCGCATACGAATTTGTATTCCATTTATAAGGCTTTAGATGGAATAATTAATCACGCAGGAGTAAAATTGATATCTTGATCTTTAAGGCTTAAGATCAATTTATCGATTTTATTAGCGAAATAATCAAGTTTGAATTTTAATTCGAATGGTGGATAGCATTTTTGATGGCCATGGATGATTTGGTGTTTATCTTTTAATTGTTTTGTTTATCCCGAAAATACAAAAAAATCGCATTTGCATTCCATGTAGATTAGAATTGATTGCATGATAGTTAGTTATTTTTAAAATGCATGTTTAGAAGGCATTTATAATAGATAACATTTCACTTTAGTTAGATTTTTATTTTTAGTGATTTTAATTACGAATTTTCATAAAAGAAAATACAAAAAAAAGTCATGCATATCATGTAGGATTAGATTCATGAAACGCCCGTCATCTAGTGATTATTGCTAGGTTCATTTAGTTAGAAATTGCTCATAATTAGAATTAGGTTATTTGGTTAATTTAGATTGCATATTTAATTGTTGTATTTCTTTAATTTCGAATCTCATGGAAAATACAAAAAATTATTTTTTAGTAGGATAGACTGCATGCTTATTTATGTCATATCATTTATGTCATTTAGTTTAGGTCGTATTGCCATGTCATATCATTTCATGTTAGATTAGTGACATGCATTGCATAAATCATGATTTTCATTAAATAAGTGAAAACAAAAATTGAGTGATTGCATGTTAATTAGAAATCATATCTATGACTGTTGATGTGAATTCTAATCTAATATTGCAGATGCTTTCGTTGTTATGAGGTAAGTCCCACAATTTATTCATTGCTTTATTTGGGTGTTAAATTGGTGGTTTGCACATCCGCATAATCACCTCACATGTTATGGAGGTAAATTAAAATCAACACAAGCTGCCTGCAAAATATTTTTTCGAAATAAAAAGAGAATGGTACCGAAAGGGCGTTAGAGAAATCTAGCGTAACCAAGTCCCCGAACTCATAATCTCTAGTTCGTAGAAGTAAAATAATTCTCTCATTATTTTACTTAGGTGTCTAATCGATCTACCGCAAACTGATTAGTGGCGACTCCCTTTTGCATGCTAAATATTTGAACCTAAGTCGCGAATTGGTATGGGCTTGAGAGAGCCCGAGTTAAGTTAGACTTAATAGTCCATTAGCCAAATTCTAGGTGATGCACCCGAAATTTTGGTCGCGACATCGGGTCATTATTTTCCACCTTACTATATGGCGATAACATTCTCTAACTTATTGAGTTGACAAAAATAAACCGAAGAAAGCTAATTAATTAAAATCACAAATGGAATGGATGAAAATTGTTATTTGTTGAAATGTAAAAGTGACACATTGTCTATTTTCCAATCATGTTCATATAAATTTCATTTTCTCTCTTGTACTTACTAATGTGCTCAAGCTGATTTCTATAACGGATTTTGTGCAACAAGTTTGAACCTTGTCAATAATATAAGTTAATCAACATATCTTAAATGTATTTAACCATCATTAAGAGTTCACAACTTTAACCAAAGAACTTCGTTAAAAACTTGAACTATAAAAGTGTATATTTCAAGGAGTTATTAGAGATTGAGCTTTAGAGAGACATTGTCAAAAAATATATATGCTACTAATACTCTAAAATTAGAATTCTGCCTACTAAATCTATAGTAAATATACCGTCTTATTTAGATTAATGAATCATAAGATTTATGAGATGTTGACAAAAATCATAAGATTGATTGGTATGTATTAAAGGTATGTTTTACCTTTTCATCAATTAACACTAATGAGGTCCAAATTGAGCTATATTGAACCATTTAAATCTTAAATGCATGTAAAGTTATTTGTGGGATGAAAAATGTGTGAGCCTCGGTTTTTTGGACTCTTTTATATTCATAGTAAAAAAATTACTAGAAATTCTAAATTATGTTAACTGTGACACAAAAAACCCTAAACTTATCTTGAAATAACAAATTTACCTTTTATTAGGGTTTTGTTAGTAAATCGTTGCTAAAAATTTGTTGTAGATCTAACATGGCGCTGATGTGGCGCCATTTGTGCTCCACATCAGAAAAATTAAAAAGAAAATTCAGAAGAAAAAAAAAGCAGCAAATTCAAAGTTACCGTTCATCATCGTCTTCAAGCTCACGGTCACCCAGCCAAAGCTCCCCCGGTGCTCGTTCGTTGCTGCCAACTGCCTTTTGGACCTTTGGCAGTGTTTGTCGACCCTTGCTTCACCACCTGCCATGGCCGCTCAAGCTCGAGCCATGGCCTCAGGTTCTGCGACATGGGATCAACAATGATGGCTTTTCTTGAAGAAGTGTAACTCAAATCTTCTGGATTGCACACCTTTTGACTCTATCTCTTTCGTTTTCCTCTTCTTAATTGTCTTGAACGACTCACAAATGACCAAAGGTAGCTTCGAAGACCCTCAGTCATCAACCTCCCTCCATGTCGCAGACCCTCTCGGGCCAAGCGTCGAGCTTGACCTACCATGGTAGCCGCAAGCTTTAAAGCCAGATTCAATCTCGAAGCTCGCGGCTGCCATGGCCGGATCTGGTGTGTGTTCAAGCAAGGGCTGACGAACACTGCCGGAGGAGCAGGTGACAATGGGTAGCGACGGACAAGCGATGCCGAGCTTGAGGACAATGCATAGTAACTTCTCGATGAATAGCAACTTCGAATTTTCTTTTTTTTTTCTTTTTAATCTTTTTCAGATGTGGCGCCTGGGTGTTGCCATATCAATTCCACTTATCCTTTAAAAAAATTACTAAGGCCATGTTAGATCAATCTCATATTTTTTATAGTGATCTCTAATAAAACCCTAACAAAAGATAAATGTATCACTCTGATATAAGTTTGAAGTTCTTATATCATGAGAAAAAAACGGGGCAAATGGGTTATACTCGACATAGTTTGAAATTTGAGCGCTTCACTTATTCAATCTTGAAGCCCGCGGCCGCCATGCCCAGATCTGGTGTGTTTCAAGCAAGGGCTGATGAACACTGCCGGAGGAGCAGGTGGCAATGGGTAGCAACGGACAAGCGATCGCAAGCTTGATGACAATGAGTAGTAACTTCTTGATGAGCAGCAACTTCGAATTTTCTTTTTATTTCTTTTTAATCATTTCAGATGTGGCGTTTGGGTGTTGCCATATCAACACCACTTATCCTTGAAAAACATTACTAATGCCACGTTAGATCAATCTCAGATTTTCTAGAGTGATTTTTAATAAAACCCTAATAAAAAATAAATATGTCACTCGGATATAAGTTTAAAGTTCTTATGTCACAGGAAAAAAGAATGGGTAAATGGGTTATGGTGGACATAGTTTGGGATTTGAGCGCTTCACTTATCATTTTAAATGCTAGAACATGCAAATGCAGGTTAGGAAATAAATATCCAACCAAAGTTGCATCTTAAGGCATCAATTCACGGATGTTTAATGTTGGTACCCAGATTCTTTAGTATGCATAGATGAAGCAAGCAAATTTGCCACCCAATAGCGGTCTGGTTGATGGTATCAGCTCGAGGGAACTATTTTAAACTCTGAATCTGTCCAGTAGAGCTTCGAAAAAAATGCAGAAGGTGATGGCATTGCTTTATCCTTTCTGAAATCTTAAATCCTCAGGAATTCAACCGGTTCCAAATCACGAAGCAAACCTAAAAATAGGACAACTATCAATGGCAAATCATATTCGAACAAAAGTTTATATCCCTCGGATCATCTTCCGAGGTTAAAGAAACCGAATTGCCATTCACATCAGAAAGAAGAAACACTTCCCGATAAAACTATATCTGACAGCAAAAGACGATCTACATGGACTACCAACTGATTTCAGATCTCACATTGGAGCCTAAGCAATGGAAAATCAGGGGTCGAAGAAGTAGAACATGGAATTCCGCTTCTACACACACGAACGATCAAGTGATGATTGTCAACTCGGTTCACAGCAAGGAAAATTCTACATCTTGAAAAATATCATCTAATAACATCAAGGCTGTCGTCCATGATGTATCATCCGATTTTGCAACACATCTATTATAGAAGAAGAAGATGACAGAGCAGCTTCTAATCCAACGCATAATTTCTCCTTCCTGGGTTCTGCTGATGGTACCTCATCCACTGCATAAAACACATTACTTTTGTGAACCGAAGAATATTACTCAGTTATATGGGAAACTTATCTCTTCACACATCTTCGTAGAAAATATTACATCAACCTCAACATCCCTGAAGTTGCTTAGTTGCAAGAAAGGGGTATTCTACAATCTTTTGCTCATTTCCAAAAAGTTGACACGAAAGTCTAGGCATTTCACTTTCATCGTGCTAAAATCGTACATTGGGCTTTTCCTATTATTGTCCTGATATGTTTAACAATCTCATACCCTTCTCTCAGAACGTCAGACGTAGCTACACTACAAAGATAGTGAACATCAATGCATATGAAGGCTAGTGGTACAATGCATGCCATGTAAGCACTCTTCCCCTATCACAATGAGTGTAACTATCAACTGTTCTGGCAAAAATTGTCCTATTTATAACTTTGTACAGAAGTGAAATGAAACATAAAACTATATCGTGAAATATTCATGAAATATTTCCATTTAACTTAAGGCTCCCATATAGTGGGACCAGACTACTAGGGTTCTGACTGTGTGCTGATTAAAGAAAGAGCGGAGTCATAGGCAATTTTTGTTTTGATAGGACAATAACGACATCCAAAAGCACTTGGTTGTTTATGAATCTTTTTTCTTGTTTTCTTGCCTTATGTTGCTCTTCAACATAATTGACAATCATAAATATTCTCTCATTCACACCACATAGCAGTGTTCAATCACTTATACTTCATACATAAGCAAGTTGAGGTAAGACTCTCTATGCCTAAATCAGCATAGTTCTACATAGGGGCATGCTTCTGGACCTCGTTCCCAGTTGCTGTAAAGATGTGCCACTTTATTTTTCTTGATGGATATTATTCAGCTTTCACTGTATTATTGTCCTATTGTGGCGGATTACTTTGTAATCACTAGTAGAAATCAGGCTTTTGCTACAAGCCCGTTTGCATTTTCTTTCTCAGAGGAAAAGTGAATGACCCACAACTAACATCAAACATATTGGGACCGATACAATGATTCCAAATTATGTTTTCAAGTTCAAATAATGTAAATTTGTGTACATACATGCAGCAACCTTCTTGAATCCTGGTTCTATGAGCGTGCATATACTTATTGTGGTACATCTCTGATGAGAAAATAAATAAAATTAATGTCTCGTCTTTCCCATGTATATAAGTATATATTGTCGCACAGATCAGATGAAAATGTACATAAACTGTCCTTTTTCTTTCAGTTGTTCATCGTGACATATTTTCATTTTCTTGCAACAAAGTCAAAATTTTAACCAAGGGCCAATAATCTATTTAGAAAGTAAGTGTGAAAAAAAATATGAGTCTAATTTTTCGGCATCAAATTTTCATATTTATTGATCATAGGAAATTAGGAAATGCTGCTGATAGTTGACGCTCTAACCGTTAACAGGAATCAAATGCTTGTTAGTCATAGAAATAGTTACCGAGGGCCAATAGTCTCTTCAGAAATCAAGTGTCTGAAAAGGTCGTCTCTGTGCATTATCTTGGACACATTTCCTTAATCTCTCATATATTCTTGCAGAATCAAGACTTGGTGCACAGTCCCCGATCTACATTCACAACGCAATAGAATGCTCAAGAATCATCAGAAATCTTGCGACAACCTTCTCCAATTGCCTTGGATATAATGATGTTTTTGAGAACAAACTTATACGCCTACCTCACAATGAATAGAGTGGCATGCTGTGTCTTCCAAAACGGAAAAGCTCGCATTTAAGATCTTGACCCCATCTTCATGAAGCAGACTGATGACGCGATTGAACATGAACTGATGATCCAACCCAGTGATGAAAATGACCTGTAAAGCCGAACCACTTTGGTGAATCTCAATTTCTGGTGAATTTGAGGCTACATCCATCTCATTGTTCATGCTTGTATTCATCTTTGCGATCTCTAACAAGCTCTCTTTCTTTTCCTTCATCTTCTCCAAGTTAATCTGCAGCTTCTTGATGTAATTAGTCGCTTCATGAAGTTGATCCGGAAGAGATGTCACCTCCTTTGATACAGAAAGAAAAAAAAAATAGATGTGAGCTTGAAGAGTTTGGTTAGTGCGAGTTTTGCAGTCTCAATTGTCTCATATAATATTTTCACCTTCCCTGCTGGATTGTTTATCTGAGATATGCTAAATTAATTCATGAAAATTCAGTAGTGATCTCAATCTTACAGATATTATCTTCAAAAATAAATTGTGCTCATCGAATCTTACTTCGGACTGATAATAGAAAGACTGCACAAAATGAAGATGCATTAACAAATCTGTAAATCGAGAATAGTTAATATAAAAGAAAATGGCAGGAGGATTTATAAAAATTTGAACATTGACTCACAAAAAGCAAAGGAAAATCTCCTAAAAAGTAAAACGTGCAGTAGTGGCGAGAGCTCAGCGGAGAGAGAGAGAAGGAGAGAGAGAGAGACCGTCGGGCTATGATGGCGAACAAGAGAATTGAGCTGGGAATAGAGGGCCTTCATGTGATGTCGCCGGTTTCTCTCGATCAATTTTCGGTCACTTCTCGAGGAGCTAGGGCCGTTCTCCATCAAAAGTATTCCCGCACCAGCTCAACAAGAACAACAGCAACAACATAAACAACAGAAACACTCGGTCTTTTTCAGAGACATGCTATGAACATTATATGTGGCTACGACTGCAGAGTTCCTGTGCAGTGGCCTTTTTTCAGGATAATAAAGCAAAAAAGCAAGACGTAAATAAATCATTAGATGCTACTCAGAAAAGGGGATTTCTGATTTGAGGGAATGGTGGGGCACTTCCTCTTTTATGGGAGGGCTGGACCACACCTTGGTCTGTCCATTTTTGTTAACTTAAGAAATATCAACTTCCATGCACTGTGCATATTTCGGCTTCTAGAGAGATGTCAGACCTGAAAGGAATGGACCTTGGCAAATCAAATTTTTCAAAGGACAAGATAGTGTGCGAGGTTCATTTTTGGAGGATTTCACATTCGAATGCTGAACCTATACACCACACGCACAGCATTTTCGCCATGTCATAAATTGTCCAACATGTCACCTTCCTACCTAGAATCGAAGACTTGCAGGGTTGAAATCGAATAGGGTTTGTTCACACGGTAAAAGTGCATAGGATCAGGTATTGAGATTCAAAGGTCCCGAGTTTAATACATCTCTTGGAAAACGCACGAACCAGACCCCAGACTTAATCAAGATATTTTGGCAAAAGTTCTCTGTGTTTATAAGATAGGATGAATCATTTATCCACCCCGGAGTAATGAAATGCCATTTCTAGCTACCCCATTTTATAGTCACAGATACGATCATAGTATTTAGCCAAGGAGAGAAAAGCGTAAAGACCAAGCAACATATGCCCATGTATGTAGAAAGAGGTAGACACGCATATATCTGTTGACTATCATGGTTCGTTTCGTGTCAGGGAATTTCAACACGGTTGTGATGGTTCTCTTTAACTGAAATTATTCTTTGCCTTTTCTGCAGAACTTAATGTGCTTCTCTAGACTTTATACCTAGCCAATCAATATAGAAAAAGTCATAAGCTCTCTTATCCGTTATCTATAGATAAGAAGAGAAGACATTGGATCGACTTGACTATATAAATACAGTGCATAATTTTGTCCCATGATTAGTTGAGACTGGCTTTATTTTTTTAATTGCATAAGGTATTTATTAAAATGAATCAGGTGATCAAAATGAGGATAGCATAAATAAATATAAACTGAGTAATTCCTCGATAATATAGAGACATATATGCACTCGTGGACGAAGTAGACAGCATGAGTAGGTCTCGCACCGTCCAGTGTGAATAATCCGGCATTTATTAGTAGGTTTTTCAAATTGAATTTTGAC
Organism: Eucalyptus guilfoylei; assembly: GCA_016097605.1. Taxonomy (NCBI): domain Eukaryota; kingdom Viridiplantae; phylum Streptophyta; class Magnoliopsida; order Myrtales; family Myrtaceae; genus Eucalyptus; species Eucalyptus guilfoylei. Next base: position 8,671,635 of record CM027863.1, read on the forward strand.
TAGTGCGTGTAACCGGACGACAAGAAAAAGGCGGTTTTCCCACTGTGGAAAAGAACAAGATGGACCTATTGTGACGTGTTACTATCACTGGCCCTAACCTTATCCACAACAGAAGTTAAGGTGCAGCATTTTGATTGGACGATCCTCGATCCCGTCGGGACATGTGGTTGGTTCATGAGCATGTTATCTCCTACTTGTGTTCCCCTAGGGTGGATCAAGGCCTTCCCAAAGATGGTTATAGCACCTGCCGATGGAAAAAGCCCTGCTCCTCATCTCATATCCTTAAATGGCTTCTCTCTGTATTATTGTGCACCACTGAGGTCTGAAACGTCAGCAGCATCGTAATAAAGGAGTGGGAAAAAGATACCCTCCCCACATAAAGTGACTTTTGAGAGAGAGAGAGGGAGGGGGGGGAGAGAGAGAGAGAGAGAGAGAGAGAGAGAGAGATGACTTGGGTGGACTTGACTTATGGACGACTAGGGATGGATCTTTGGAGTCTTTGTGGATCGTAACTTGAGGAGGAGAATTAGACACATTAGTAATCTTTGCTGTGAGCTCTTATTTAATTCAAACACATCACCAGCCTGCCCTGCCACTCGTTTACTGTAGTACGGAATGAAAGCATGGGGGACAATGGAGAATCGCATACCCATGCTCTCTTTGTCCTCTCAAATCTTTATAGCTACCGCGTGCCCTCTTTTAAGTGATTCAATGGATGATGCATTTCTTTTCTCGAGTCATCGAGGTCCAGAGAGCACGAGAAAGCACATCATTTAATGCTTTTATCATGCAATGTGATATCATTATTTTGTTCACCTATCTATCCGACAGGTATTTTCGTATTAAATGTAAGTTTGAAAATTATCACTAGAAATAATTATATGTAGAATCTTTTCTTGAGAAATGCTTCAATGGCCAGCTGTAAACGATGTATGTGGAATTAGTGGTATAATTATTTGGAAAAAGTAGCATAGGAGATATAAGAATAAATGTATTCTCTGGTTGTGTCCACTCTGAACGACAACAGAGAGATTTGAGCAATGGCCACAACTATCTCAAGCAGCCTTAGTAGGAGGTCGCCTGAGCCACTGAGGACCTTGAGTATGAGGGAGCGGCCTCAGATTTATGGTTCCTCTAAAGAAGAAAGAATTAATCCCCTAAGATAGACGACTATTGGAACGGGACCCGTATTGGAACTATAGCATATGTCATGTTGCGCAATGTTTCTTTCGATAAAATTCTGGTGCTCTCGAAGGTAAATTTGTTTGGGTACTCTAGAGATAACCATTGATACCAATCTCGGTCTCTTGTGATCCCTATGTCTTCTTCTTTCGAAATTACTGTGATTACATCTGGAGTTGATTTCTGTCGCGGACAGGTACTAATAGTTGAAGTCATAGCAGATTAGGATCCACTCATGAGTTTCGTTCGCTCATAACAAAGAGGTTGTGTGGTTCTGGGACCAAACAGGAAACAGAAACCTAGAAGAAATCATCCATTAAAACAGCTTTTGCTATGGAGTTAGATGCAAAAGATTTCAAATACTGAGAAGAAGACCTTTGAGAAGCTGGCCTCTACACCATCTAAGTACAGGCACTCCACCGGTTTTATGGAGGGAATGGTTTTCTTGAATTTGCTTGATTAGAATGGGGAATGTGTGAGGTTAAGCAGCATTCGGCCAGCAACATCATTAGCTTATTATCCGAAACGTCATTAGCATTTGTTGAGTGCTCTTGGTCAACTAAGATTATCTAATTTCACACACCTCTCTCTCTCTCTGCTCATTGCCTAGCTGACACCCGCCTCTACCACTTCACCGCCGGCATCCCGGTCAGCATTGCGCACTTGTCCCCGACGCCATTGTAGCCTAGCCACTGTCCCTCAGCACAATGCTGCCGGATCCGACATTGTGAGGCGGATCGGACTGGCAGTTCAGGCACCCACAGAGAGAGACGGAGGGGGGGAACAACGGCTCGCAAGGCTCAAACGAGAGCTGTGCATCAATGAGGAGACGGAGGAGATGAGCGTTTTTTTTTTTTTTTTTTTTTGGCGAATTTTTTGCTTTATTGTTTTTCCTGGAGCGTGTGGAGGTCCTTTTGAATGTTTATTTTTAGGTTACAAATTGGTAAAGAAGAAACTCATGTTTGCTTGACACGCGTCTTGATAGCTGCTGTCCAGCTATAGCTAAGCGTCGCCCGTAGGTTTAGAGATTGGGACTCTACTTGCGGATATAAAGTGACCACGATATAATCATTCCCTTTAAGATGATGTCATGCTTATATCTACGTCATGAAATGATCCTCAATCTTAAAGAAATAGACCAAAAATCATCCACCAAGAACCTCAACAAACACTTACAAAGAAAAATGATGACAGAAACCAATCGAAAGTCCATGTCCTTTGACGATTAGTTCTTATTGATTGATTACAAATTATCGATATCATCTACATACAAACTTTACTAAAATATATTTATAATCCACCAATAAAAAGTATGATTCGTAGAAACTTCTTTTAATTAGGAATTGAGAAAACCATGATCTATATCCAAATTATTCTCTCCTCACTCCAAAAAGCAACAAGCCTCATTCACCACCCACTACATCCACCTCTAGAACTCCATTACTTTTGACACTTGTTCAGTCTCCATCACCAATCGCTTTTATCAACTACCACTCTTTTCACTTGTATTTAGAACTTTATATCTGATTGTGACACATGTCAATCTCCATCACTAATCGTCGATATCATATTAGCTTCTCTCTCTGTACACGTACCAAGAGCGCTCATATCAATGATAAAAAGTTGCATAAATTACTTTAATATATGGGAGATTCTGAGAGAGCATGTGTTCATGCTCTTAGGCAACCTTCGTTGTTGGGTCCTGACCTCATGTAACGGCCAAAAAGAGAGGAAAGGAGAGGGAGAGGGTGGGTGCCAGTGGTGGGAATGGTGACTATAGTTAAAAGAGCTGGCAGTGAGAATAATGATTGCTAGCAACAATGTAGGTGGGGACAAGTTGAAACTAATATTAGCGTTGGGACGAGCAGTAAAACCCTTAAACCTTCATTTAGGGAGATTGCCAAGAGGGAGTTTAAATTTGAGCTAGTCAACCTATACATCTTAACCCATCTTTATTAAAAAAAATTAAATCATTGACTCCACATCAATCTCCTTGGCTCTACAACCAAGCTTGGCAAGAAATGAAGGAACACCATTCAACTTATTGATTAGGTCATGTCTGCAATTCTTTTCTCAAAATATTTCATCCAACGCTGATACATATTAAGATTGAATCACTAATCAATTATCAGTTATGATATCAATTGTTGAAACAATGTAGTACAATCTAGATACGTTCACTTGGGGGGTTTACAAAGAGGGAGTCCGAGTCCGTCAACTTATTGAGTTGGACCCAAATTTACTTAAAAACTTAAGTCAATAAGTTATGGACCAATTACAATATATTAAATACTCCACCTTACATCACATCCCCAGTTGAGATTTCTTTTACGTAACACCTTTACACATGTAGCTCAATAATTAGTAAATTGATTATTAAACCACCAAAAAAGAGGGGGAGAAAAGTAAAGAAAAGTGAAAAGATACCTGTCATGAGATTAAATGTGTTGATATGTCATTCTCTTGATGGCAAAAGAATTGTCAATAAAACCTTTTACTCATGTGCTGCGTGCAAATTGGATTCCTTGACGAAATATGCTTAACAAAAAGTTATTGTTTGATTTCTATTAAAGGAGACAAGTTTCACGACGGTTCTACAGAGGGAATATCACAGACAAATAAGGAAATTAAGAACTTTACTTCAAACAGAATTGCACAAATGCAAACCATGCCAAACTCAATAACAAAGCTTGAAAAATAATACGGTTACTTCTAAGGAACTAAAGGTAAACAAACTATGCCAGTATTTAATGAATGACAAGACTTGAAAACACAAAAATGCAACAGCAGAATTTAATCGACAATGCGAGTTTAGAAATTGAAAGTACAATGCGGGAAAGTAAAAATAACTGAAAGACAATAGATTTGTTTATTTGTGTGCAATTTTTCTAGTAGACAAAAGATGGTATTTATACATTATCGATCAACCCCATTATTGATAATATGTTGCCTTAGTTGGTAATCTACCGCCCTTTCTAATCAACCCATTATCAATCATCGTTAACTGAACATGGTTATATATTGACAAGTGGTCTGGATTGGTCATAAATGTGCATCAATATCAATAATAATCCTTGTGATCGTCGACAATGGGTCACATGCTTAATAATACCCTACACTCTAGTCATGTGCTTTATCCATATCGACCACTTGGCCAATTTTTTGTACAAACATTATGATTGATTCTTAAACTTCGTCCACTATTATTATCCTTTGGTCCTTGACTTGAAGAATAAGGTTTGCCTCCCATAATAATTTAGGTTTTGGGCAGTTTCGGTGGTCGATCATTCCAGACACGTCATATTTAGCTTATAATTGGTGCAAATGAATCAGAAGTACAATACAAAAAAATTAAAAATTTGGGGATAGAATCTTTACTTTCAAAGGTCAAGCGACAAGCTTTAGTAAGGTGATATTGTATAAATCATTTTCCTAGATTTATTTTATCAATTAGCTTGCATTGTGTTTGACATATACAAAAGGTGGGTTTTCTGAAATTGTGAGGTGCTTATTAAAAAAAAAAAAGATTAAAGCAATAAGGATTTTTATGCACGGATTCGTGAGATCATGATACATTTCTCCATGAATATCGTGATCTTAATAGCATTTGTATATAGAAAAAGTAACATTGCGATACCTCTCGTATGGAAAATGTTAAAAGACGGCCCAAGGGCCCATAATAAGCCTCATTAAGTATGTTTTGAAATATTATATTTTTTATTCTCAAGTAGGCAACTTCCTTGGAATGGGTACTTATTCAATTTCGACTAGAACAAAAATCCTGTCGGGATGAACATTTTGAGAGAGACCGGCTTAACTATACTCCCCCTTTAGGTTTCATTTTATCATATGGGTTTCAAATCTGTTATGAACTGTTCAATTTGAACCATAACTACTTAATCCATTTATAGATGAACGGGCTTGTCACTGCAGTCCCTTCAATATATTAGAAGACAGGAAATCTTCTCACATGAGGTAGTAGATACTCAAGATACAAGCTTGATGGAAGGATTGCTCACAATACGACTCGAACTTGTGACCTCATGAAAAGCAATGTAACTTCTTTATCATTGAGCGACCGCAGTTGGTAGTCTATCTTTAATTAGCTTAGTGAGTGCCCTCCGGGTGCTTTTTCTTGTGCAAATTTAAATAATTATTGCGCCATAGGAGTACCAACAAACAGCAATTGGCCCAAAAAAGCTATCAACAAATTCAAAGTACGAATTCAATAAATGACAAAGGAGCCCAAGAAACCTTTCGGAGGATCGGCCCAAGCCATTTGCTTTGATATGCATAGTTCGAAACTTGAAAAACCCTTCACCAACTCGAGCAGGGAGTCCACAGATTTTAGGCCGGGTGTGTCGTACATCAACACCGGAAGCGGTCTGTCCCCCTTGTTTTAAAAAATCCGTTTGATGCTTTTTAAAACAAAACTGATTTTTGACCAAAAAGGGCTGGCGGTCTATGCCATATTGACGTCGAAAATAGGGATGTAACAAGAAATGGCTAACTCAAACCCAATGCGTTTAATAAATGTGTCAAATTGATTTGACATGGTTTACAACATGCCACTCACGTGACACAGTTAACATAATTATTGAATGTGTGACCATGTCAAGCGTTGACACGGTTCGATAAATTAACCAATTTATGAATATATGTTGACTCGTGTACATGATAAAAATAGAAGATATGTCTATACACGATGACTAGTTTAAACAAGTTAAAAACATTTCAACGTACCTTTAGACGGTATAATCACTTTACATCTATAACATATTTTTTCAAGTTTGGTTTTCTTTTTTTCCTATATTCTATTATCGTTGTATCCATTAATAATTTTTTATTCTACTATTGATTCTTTAATCATGGATGTTATTTTCATGAACTTATTTGACAAGATAAAGTTCTTCGGATTTGATTACTAAACGTGTCTAATCGTAATGTGTTTAAAAAATGACAAGTCAATATTAACTTAAATGCGCTGAGTCTGAGAAGATTAACTCGCGAAGCACACGATTTTCTATCTTGACACCCTGTTTATGACATGAATTCGTTTATGCCACTATTCAAAACACATTCAATATATTTTTCTATAAATGATATCGTGAGACTAAATTTAAGATAGAAAAATGATCTTAAAATACGAAACACAAAACATTGTAAGCGACTGTCTAGATGTAAAAAATAGTTTTGTTTTACTTAAGTTGTACATCGTTATCAAACTTGTCGTACGTAGCATTATTTACACAACTACTTTATCATTTCGGATTGAAATCGGCTAGGCCACCCATTGAACTTAATAAGTATAAGATCATATTTACCACATCTTGATTTCGACGTCCTCCGCACAATTCCTTTCATATAAGTTATAATGAATAATGAAATAAGATAATTTCAAGTTAACCAATTTATAAATATGCGTTGACTTGTGTACATGATAAAAATAGAAAATACGTCAATACTCACGATAAACGGTGTTAACAAGTTTTAAAACGTTTGGAAATACTTTGAGACAGTAAATCGTTAATTTTTTACCTCATACTACATCCAGAATGTATTTTTCAAGTTAGTATTTTTCTTTTATATTCTATTATCGCGGTATTCATAAATCAGTCTTTATTCTACTATGCATGTTATTTTGATAAACTTATTTGACCAGCAAAAAGTCTTCAGATTTGATTGTTAAACGTATCTGATCATGCTGTGTTTAAAAAATGACAAATTATACCTGTTTACGTTAAAATTCGAACCACGTTTAATATTTTTTTCTATAAATGAAATCGTGAGACTAAACTTAAGAGAGAAAAATGAGCGTAAAATACAAAACCAAACACGTTGTAAGCGAAAGTCTAGACGAAAATAATCTAATTTTTCTTATTCGTATACCGAGGTAAAATGTCAGTCATTTCACACAATTTAATACATACATACATACAAATATATATATATATATATATATATATATATATATATATATATATGTTAGGATGAATAATAAAATAAAGATAATTTGAAATTAAGTAATGTGCTAGAACATTCTCAACTATTTCTTTTATTTGTATTGCGAGCCGGATTCAGTACACGAAAGTTAACTATCACTCTATTCAGCAAACAAAACAAGAGCAAAAACGTCTTGATTGGCTACGTATTTCACACGACTTCCACGGCCGTGCGATGCGCGTCTGGCAACTTCTCGTGCAAATCCAGCGTCAGCATCGACGCCCTCGGCTTCCGCCGCCCATCGGAGAGCAACCCGATTGCCGGCGGCCCGGCCTGCGCGAGCAGTGCCATCCTCTCGCACGTGCCGAGCCACTTGGCTTGCATGTACCGGTGCTTCCGCCACGGCCCCATGTGCATCTTCCTCTCCTTCATGCACTTCTTGGCCGCCGCGCACAAGATCTTGATCACCCCCTGGAGTCGCTCGACTTTCCCGACGAAGATCTCCGGCAGCCACTGCACGAGGCGGTCGTAGTCGCCGCACGCCCTCGCGATCACAAACTCGGCCCTGAAGTTGAGCTCGACGATGACCCGGACTTCTCCCTTCTTGGGGCCGGCCGAGTCGTCCACCACGTCCAGGAACGTGTGCTCTCCCGCCGGCATGTAAGAGGAGCTCCTCCACTTGGACTTGCAGACGGCGACGTTGAACCCCGCGCTCTGGAGGCGAACGCAGACCTCTCTCATCAAGCAGCTCCGGCAGTCGGCGGCAGCCGTGGATGGACGGCAGCCACAAGGGATCGCCGCCGCCTGCACCTCCTTTAGAGCCACCTTCGTCGCATTCCTTATCCTCGTCTCCGTCGACGTGCTCCGACACAACACGCCCTGGAAAAATACAGATTGTTAGCCATGAATTGATATAAAACGATGCACGTACCGATCGAATCCTACAAAACTGGGACCGATGTATATATTACCTGCAAGAGCTGGTGCTGGCTCTCCCAGAACTTCCTGCTCTCCTCCGCATTATTGTAGTAGTCCTCTGCCTGTTCATCGCCTTCCAAAACCTCCATCTCCCGACCACCCTCCTCGGAGCTGAAGCTCCCCCTCGGCCTCTCGCCGCCCCCGCCGCCGCCGCCGCCCTCCTCCTCGAGGAACTCGTCGATGTCCGACAGGCTCGCCAGTGGCTGCTCCGGGAACTCGAAGTCCCGCTCCTCCCAAGTCATCCTCCGGCCACCCCTCGCCGGAACGCGACGCTCCTCGGCCGTCATGTCTGGCGGTGCTCCCCTTCTTGATGAAACACTTAAGCTTACTAAGCTTTGACGCGACACCACGGTGGTCATCGGCCCCTTTTATACCCTGGGAAGCGGAGCACTGACACTGGAAATGCAATCGCGAGTCCTACGTGGAATGACCAGCCACCTCGCACATGGGAAAGAATTTGGTCTCCTGTGGCGACGTGGCGCGAAGGCACTGGTGGGCGCGCATCTCGGTCTCTTGCTTGGAACAGCGGCGATCCACGTCGACCGATGGTCATCAGGTTTTGGCTCCTCCATATGCCGATATACTCGAAGACCCTGGTTTTGGTCTTTTGGTCATATTTTATATTTTCTTAACAGGATAATGACACAAATTGTGAATCAACTTTCATTTAATAGGACCCACCCGTAGGCAATGTAGTTGGTTGAGATCTCTTTTTCCAATGCATGGAGGTCGAGGGTTCGAAACCGCTGTAAAAGAATTAAAGCGGGAACCACGATGGTGGAGTTCTTGGGTAGTTCTCTAAGGTATAGTCATTGTTGGTCCTCCACGGCGGAGGGCCATGAGACCCCAAATCGGCATAAGCCGACGATGGCATGCTCCGGTGAATCCTCAGTATGGCATCTAAATTTTTAATTTGTTTATTATGTTCTATGAATTTTCGCTTAATATTTAATGTAATTGCTAAAATTTTAATTTGTTCCATATTATTCTTGAATTTTTTGTGTATATTTGATATAGTCCCAAAATTACATAAATATGTTCAATATAGCTCTTTCATTAATTCACAATCAAGGACAAAATGTTTAAGGATTAAATATTACATTTATATTTTTAAAGATTACATTAAACAAATTGAAAGTTTAGTGATTATATTACATATTGAGTCACAGTTTATAAATCGTTTGTGTTATTTTTCTTTTAAATTGGACGGTTCCAAAAGATTGATATAAAAATAAGAAAAATTGAAAAAAATCTGGAATTAAATAATATTATTAGTATTATTGTCATTATTTTGTTTTGGTGTTGGATGTGACGCTGTCTGCTAATAATGCAAGTGGGTGGGGCCCACGAGGGATAAAGCCAGGTGCACTTATGGAGAGGATGAATGATGGAGGTTGGGGGTTGTTGTTTTCGGTCCTACTTCCAAATCGATGGCTATCAATCATGCGAATGTGGGGGGGCCCACTCGGTGAAGCTGACACGTTGGATTTTATCCGATAAGTGGGCCCCAAGACAAGGCAGATTACGCGGCGTGTTGATAATGTCCTCTAGTTGTCTCGGGCTTAAGGTGCTGGAGATTCTCACGATGCGCTGAGATTTCTTTGGTTTTTTTTTGTTTTCCTTCTTCTGTCTAGCTCATGCTAGGATTATCGTTTAACTGGACGTTTCTTCGAACCAAAACCCTTATCACGAGATCGAGATCTATGCAATTGGTAGATCTTGAAAGCAATTTAGGGCGCGTTTAGTAATAATTTAGTTTTTGGGAACAAATTCTGATCAGAAATGATTTTTTTATTACGTTTCAAAACAATTTCTAAACATTTTAAGCTAGTTTGAGAATCGTCCAAAATCTCGATTCTAGAATAGAATTGAATTTGAGTATCGTCTTTCAAAATTTCTACTCCAAATCATTTTCTTTTGATTTTTAATTATTTTTTTCTTTTTTCCTTTTCTTTTTTTCCTTTCTCTTTCCTGTTCTTCTTCTTCAAGTGGCCGATCGCCAGTCTGGCGACCGGCTAGATGAGGGCTGACGACCTCATTGGCCCTCGGCGAGGCCGGCCCTCATCGGCCAAGCCTCGCCGGCAGCTAGGCGAGAATCGCCTGGCCACCGGCAGGGCTAGGCGAGGCTCGCCTGGCCACCGGCGCGGCCCGCTCAGCCCCGCTGAGGCTCGGCCTCGCCAGATCACGAGGCTCGACCAGCCCTGTCAAGGTTCGACCTCGTTGGTGGCCAGCCGGGCCTCACCGGTGGCTAAGCTTGCCTCCAGCGAGCTCGCCGGACCTCGCCTTGGCCTGGCGAGCCTCCAGCGAGCTGCCAGATCGTCCGCCGGACGGCGGCGGACGGCAACCGCAGGATGGTGGTAGATGAAGAAGAAGAAGAAAAGAGAAGAAGAAGAGAAATATGATATTGATTCTTAGATTTGTTTCCGGGAACAAGAATCAACTTTTTTTTTAATTCTTGATTCTGTCTACTTCCGAGAACAAAAAAAATAGGAATTTGTTCTCGGGAACAAAAATTTTACCAAACGCAATTCTGTTTTCAAACTGCTCCCGGGAATAAAAAATCAGAATTAGGTACTATTTTGATGATTAACAAACAGGTTCTTAAGCTTTTGCTCTAGCTGATCGACATCGACTAAATCTCTTCATCCAACTCATATAACGGGCAAAAGTTTCGTTCACGAATTTGACCCGGGTCTTATTCCTCGACCGCAATGTTTGTTGTCTTATTGTGTTTGCTGCACTCCGTGAGGAATCCAAAACTCATCGCATGTATTATAAGCCATGTCGAGTCCCATCTTGGGTGGATGAGGGAATTTGTGCACCTGCCACATATCTAATAGCATGTTGGATAAAGATGAGGATAGGAGTTCGAATATGCCCTTTTGTCCAGAGGATTCAGGATATACACAACAACATATATAGAAGGACGAAGTTTCAGAGTCTGATATTTGGTCTCGTAATTTTATAAGTAAAGAAGATATGCGAATTCACATGCATAAAATATTATATGGTTTAATCAAATAGAGCTACCTTAAATAATTATCTTATCTAGCATAAAGTAAATATAGTTAATTCTTGGAGTTAGAAATGCATCATGTAGCACAAATTAACATGGGATGATTATTTAAAAAGTTATAAATATATAGTATTTGTGCCAATTTAATTATAAACCTTTTAATTTGGCCAACTGAGTCCTATAATTTTTGAGAACTTACCAGTTTAGTCCTAAAAAATTTATGCTGGAATTATAGTTTAAGTTGATGATTATTCAAAACCCTAATTACGAGCAATGTCTTTTGCTTTCTAGGTTTCTTTTTGCCCCAAATTCTACCATAATTATTGAGATCTGGCCATTGATGCATCTTGAAAACGATATAAGCTTTTGTTGTAGGTGATAGACATCAACCAAATCTCTTCTTCTAACTCATGTCATGCGTAAAAGTTTCGTTCGTGAATTTGACTTGGGACTTATTTCCCAACCGCCATTTTTGCTGTCTTCTCGCGTTTGCTCTGGTTTGCACTCCGCAAGAAATCTGAAACTCATCGCATGTACTATGAGCCATGTTGAGTCCCGTCTTGAGTCGATAAGGGAATTTGTACACTTGCCACGTATCAGATAGCGTGCTGGATAAAGACTAAAGATGTGAATAGGATGTGGGACAAGCCCCTCTATCCAAAGGATTCAGGATACACACAACAATGAATATAGGAGGACGAAGTTTGGGAGACAGATATTTGGTCTCGTAATCTTGTAAGTAACGAAGATTTGCGGATTCACTTGTATAAAATATTAGATGGTTTAATTAAACAGAGCTACCTATAAATGATTATCTTGTCTAGTATGAAGTAAATATAGTTAATTATTGGAGTTAGAAATGCGTCATGTAGCATAAATTAATATTTGGACAATTACTAAAAAAGTCATAAACATATAACGTTTATACCAATTCAGTTATAAACCTTTTAATTCAGCCAACCGAGTTCTAAAACTTTTGAGAACTTACGAATTTAATCCTAAAAATTTTATACTAGTATTATAGTTTAAGTTGACGATTATTCAAAACCCTAATTACGAGCAATATCTTTTGCTTTCTAGGTTTCCTTTTCTCCAAAGTTCTGTCATAATTATTGAGATCTGGCGATTGATTCATCTTGCAAACGATTTAAGCTTTTGTTGTAGGTGATAGACATCAACCAAATCTCTTCTTCCAACTCATATCATGGGTAATAGCTTCGTTCACAGATTCAGTCCGGGTCTTATTTCTCTATCGCAATTTGTATTGTCTTATCGTGTTTGCTCTGGATTATTCTTTGTAAGAAATCCGAAACTCATCGAATGCGCTATAAGCAATGTGGAGTCCCATCTCGGGTCAATGAGGGAATTTGCACACCTGCAACATATTTAATAGCGTGTTGGATAAAGACTAAAGATATAGATAGGACGTTGGACAAGCCCCTTTATCCAGAGGATTCAAGATACACACAACAATGTATATCGGAGGACAAAGTCTGGGAAATAGATATTTGGTCTCGTAATTTTGTAAGTAAAGAATACATGCGGATTCACATGTATAAAATATTAGATGGTTTAATCAAACAACGTCACCTAAAAATAATTATCTTATCCAGCATAAAGTAAGATAGTTAATTATCAGAGTTAGAAATGTATCATGTAGCATAAATTAACATGAGATAATTACTAAAAAAGTTCTAAACATATAGCACTTGTGCCAATTCAGTTATAAATTTTTTATTTGGCCAATTGACTCCTAAAAATTTTGAGAACTTATTAATTTAGTCCTAAAAAGTTTATGCCAGAATTATAGTTTAAGTTGACGATTATACGAAACCTTGATTACGAGCAACTTCTTTTGCTTTCTAGGTTTCTTTTTCCCCCAGGTCCTGCCATAATTATTGAGATATGGCGATGGATACATCTTGAAAATGATTTAAGCTTTTGTTTAGGTTATAAACATCTACCAAGTCACTCCTTCCAATTCATATTAAATGTAATAGTTTCGTTTGCAAATCTGATATGTGACATATTTGCTATCTTATCGTGTTTGCTCTGGATTGTACTTTATAAGAAATTCAAAACTCATCGCATGCGTGATCAGTCATATCAAGTCCCGTCTCGAATAGGGTATATTAAATGAGGGAATTTGTACATGTGCCATCTATCTAATAGCATGTCGGATGAAGACTAAAGTCATGGATGCAACGTCAGACAGGCCCTCTTATCTTGAGGATTCTGGATTCACACAAAAATGGGGAAAAGTACCAAAATAGTCCTAAATATTTTGTATTGGTACAAATTCAGTCATAAATTTTTTAATTGGATCAATTTAGTCCTAAATCTTTTTATATTGGTACCAATTCAGTCAATCCGGCTAATTTAAGCCGAAAATTGCTGATATGGCTACTGGTGGTCTTATGTGGCGCTACGTGGATAAATTTTATAATTTTTTATATTTTTTTTCAGATTTTTTTATTTAATTTTTTCCTTTTTTCTCTTTTTTTTTTTTTTTTTCTTTTCTCCTTATCCCTTGGCTGGCGAGGTCACCGGCCAGCCGACCATCGCCGGCCACAGGCTGGTCGGGCGAGGGGCCCCATGCCCTCGCCGACCACTGGCAAGGGCCACCGCGCCCTCGCCGACCACAAGCGATGGCGTCGGCCCCCGCCCAGATCCAAGCGAGGGTCTCTGCGCCCTCATTGGCCACAGGCGAGGGTGCGGCGGCCCTCACTCATGGCGGGCAAAGGTGCAGTGGCCCTCGCCCAGATCCAGGCAAGGGCCACGGTAGCCTCACTCGTGGCGGGTGAGGGCGTCCTGCCCTTGCCCAGATTTGGGCGAGGGTCGCCGCACCCTCACCCCCCATGAGCGAGGGCCGCCATGCCCTCGCCGGCCAACGGGCGAGGGTTTCGGCCCTCGCCTGGATCTGGGCGGGGGCCGACGCCCTCGCTTGTGGCCGGCGAGGGCGCGGTGGCCCTCGCTAGTGGTCAACGAGGGCGTGGGGCCCCTCGCCCCAACCAGCCTGTGGCCGGCGATGGTTGGCTGGCCGGCGACCTCGCCGGCCAAGAGAAAGGAGAAAAGAAAAAAAAAAATCTGAAAAAAAAATTAAAAAATCTGAAAAAAATATAAAATTTGTCCACGTGATGCCATATAAGACCGCCGGCAGCCACGTCAGCAATTTTCGGCTTAAATTAGCAGGATGGACTAAATTGGTACTAATGTAAAAAGGTTTAGGGCTAAAATAGTCCAATTAAAAAGTTTATGACTGAATTGATATCAATGCAAAAGGTTTAGGACTATTTTGGTATTTTTCCTCACAAAAATGTGTATAGTAGGACTAAGTTTGAGAGACAGATATTTGCGCTCGCAATTTTGTAAGTAAAGAAGATATGTGGATGCATATATATACAATATTAGATGGTTTAATCAGACAGAGCTACCTGATACCTCATAATAATTATATTATCTAGCATGAAGTAAATATAGTTAATCATTGGAGTAAGAAATGCATCATGCAGCATAAATTAACATGAGAAAGTTATTAGAAAAGTCTTAAACCTATTGCACTTGTGTTAATTCAGTCATAAACCTTTCATTTTAACCAATTGTGTCCTAAACATTTTAATTTTATCAATTGAACCCTAAAATAATATGTCAATTTAATGCCTAAACCCTTTGATTATTTCTCAATTTAATCATTCTGACAATTTTGATTGGAAATTCCTAATGTGGCAATCCAATTAGCAACGATCATCACATATGGCATATCCAACGCTGACATAGATAATTGTAGTTTTTTTTTAAAAAAAAATTTTCTTTTTTTTTTCCAACCTTGGGTTGGCAAGGTTGTTGGCCTCAAGTGAGGGCGCTTGATTTGGTCAAGGGTGTCCATGCCCTAGGTTGGGAAAAAAAAAAAGAAAAGAAAAAAGAAAAGAAAGAGAAAAAAGGAAAAAATCAGAAAAATTACAAAAAAATTATCATAATCAATGATGATTGTGTCACTATAAAACGGTCATTGCTGACTAAATTGTCATATGATTAATTTCTAGCTACAATTAACCGAAATGATTAAATTGATAAATTGTCAAAATATTTAAGACTAAATTGGCACAATTGAAATGTTTAAGATTAAATTAATAAATTATCAAAATGTTTATGACTAAATTAGCCAAATAAAAAGGCTTCTAGCCGATTGTTAAAAGTGTAATAGATATATGACTTTTTTTTTTTTTTTAAATTTCCGAATTAACATATAGCATGCTTTCTATGTCACATTCAAGGTGGAGACGGCATTTTTAAAACGATGGAAATTTTTTCGGAGATATGCCTCCAATAATGTCAGCTAAAGAATATAAATTTGAGTGCCATTGCACATATGGGGGAGGGCCTACGAGAGTACGAGCGGCTGATCTTGCCGCATTTGGTTATTTTCCATCAATAATTGCTATCTACCATCATTTTTCAAGTTGACCTTGCCTTGATATATGCTTGTTTTATATTAATCGTGGACCGTCATTGCCCATGATTATTTTTCGCGTTCAACTTATTTTTTTCCTTACTAAATTAGTAAACTTGCTTTACTCAACTGATGTGAATGCACCTACTAGATATTCTTGAATTTGGACCTAACAATTTAAAATGAGTAGTGGTCGTTACGCAAGAACACCAACATTGAGCATCAATCACCAGCTTGAATCAAGAAAAATATTTCTTAATTTGAATTTACAACACCCAAATTCGCAAAGCCTAGGGTAAAAATAGTACTTGGGGCAATCGTTGTGCTTTGATAATGTTTTTTTAAAACACAAAACCATATGAATAGTGGAGAGGTAACCTCTAGTTTGATCATGAAAATCATAGGAAATGAATATGCTAATAAAGGTTACAGATTCAATTAAGATGATTATCTACTAGATTTATCAGATCTAGAGTTGTGTTTTTGCCATGAAAAATCAATGATTTGAAGACATTTTTCTTGAGAATAATTGCTCATATCGCTTCTAGAACGAATAAACCCAATTGATTTCCATTATCGGGGAAAATGTTTAGGCACATATTGTTGCATTGTTGATAACATATCATATTTTCCGTTGATTGACCCTTTTTAGCAATACTTTTTTTTTTTTTTGTGATACAAGCCATTCATTTTAGGAAAATGATTGTAATATTATCTAAAGGATAAAAAATTGAAATGACTCTGTTCCTAGATTAAGATTCATCCCTTCTTAAGTCCACAAGCACTCCACTGCAACTTTGAATGGGTATGTATGTCCGAGAGGATCTCAAGTGCTAATTTTGTCCAGATCCATACGTAATTATCACCATGAACCTGCCAATGAAGCACGATCAGATTGCAAGATCAGCTGTTCATCATTAAATTATATTCTATATATGTGAGATATGGAATTTAATCATTAAATAAGCACGCCCATTCATGTTGACCTTGCCTTGATATTTGCGCGTCGCGGACCGTCGTTGCCCATGATTTTTTGTCCCGTTCGACTTAATTTTTTCTTACTATATTAGTAAACCTGCTTTTTACCCAACCGATGTGAAAGCACCGAATAGATATTCTTGAATTTGGACCTAACTATTTAAGATGTGCAGTGGTTGTCACGCAAGAACACTAACATTGGGCATCAATCACCATCTTAAATCAAGAAAAATCTCTCCTAATTCAAATCAACAAGACCTGAAGTCACAAAGCCTTGTATAAAAATAGTACTTAGCACGATTGTCACACTTTGATAATATTTTTTAAAAGACGGAACTTTTTGAAAAAAATGAATATCGGTCACGACGATAGGAAAAGTGTTAAAAAAGTTGTAAACTTATTGTGTAGTGTCAATTCAATTATAAACCTTTCAATTGTGTTAATTTAATCCTTAACATTCTATACTTGTGCTAATCGAGTTCACCCTAGCAATTCAGGTTGGGCTCGACGTAGACACCAACCGTCCTACCTGACATGGTGGACATTGACGTATATATTTTTATAAGCATTTTAATAATTTTTTAGATTTTTTTCAAAAAAATTAATTTATTATTATTTTCCTTTTTTTTTTTTTTTTTTCTTTTCTGCGGCGAACGAGGGTCACGGTTCTCACCTGGCCTTGCCTAGATAAGAAGGGACATGACATTAGTCTCGAGCAAAACACGTTTCTTACTCAGCACTTCGTGACTCGTGGTACATGCTGTTGGTTCGCGTGAGCGGTGGTGGGTATTGATTATGATTGACGCACGCATTTTTGGCTTTAGCTGTACGAAAGGTGTTTGTTGAAATGTCCCGGCCAAGCAAGAAGCTACGGGAATGTCTGATGTATACACGTTACTCATGCGTAAGTGCGCGAGAGATGTCGTCTCTTTGTCCCGAAATTTATCTTTTTTGCTTAGTGAGCTGAATGCTAGGACATTGAAACAGAGGAGCCAAAAACAAATACGTTCCCTTTTTCCCCTTACCAGCCGCTAGCAAAGGCAGCCATGGCCTCACTCAGACGAAGGCGAGGCGAAGGCGGGTGGGGCCGTGGCCCGTGACCCTCGTCGGCCATAGAGGAGAAAAGAAAACAATGAAAAAGAAACGAAAAAAAATTAGAAAAAGAAAAGAAAAATTTTCAAAAAAATTATTTTTTTGTAAAAGTTTTAAAAAATTATTTAAAATGTCCATATTAACACTCTGTGTGTCACATAAAATGCCTAGCATCCACATTAAAAATGGACTTAATTGACACAAATGCAAAATATTTACGATTAAATTGACATAATTGAAAACTTTAAAACTAAATTGGCACTAATTCAATAGGTTTATGACTTTTCTAATACTTTTCCCTTCAGATGATTATTTACCAGATTTATCAAATCTAGAGTTATGGTTTTTCATGAAAAATCAACGATAACACTTTCTTAAGAACGAATCAATTTCCATTATCAAGGAAAATGTTTAGGTATAGATTGTTGTCATGTTGATAATGCACTGTATTTTCTGTTGGTTAACTTTTTTTTAGCGATACAAGCCATCCCTTTCAGGAAAATGATTCTGATATTGTCAAAACGATACAAAAATTGAACAGGATTATGTTTCTAGATTAATATTCATCATTTCTTAATTCCACAAGCATTTCAATGCAACTTTGAATGAGTATGTATGCCTGAAAGGATTGCAAGTGCTAATTTTGTCCAAATCCATACATAATTATCACCATGAACCTGCCAATGAAGCACGACCAGATTGAGAGATCAGCTGTTGATCCTTCTTTTATGTTCGAACAGCTGTTCATCATTAAATTATATTCTATATGTATGAGATTTGGAATTGGACAAAATGAATGAACCCAAAACAAATGAACTCAATCGATTTCCATTATCAATGAAAATATTTAGGTGTGGATTGTTGTTGCAATATTGATAATGTACCATATTTTTTTGTTGATCGACCTTTTTTAGTAATACTAAATATATATATATATATATTTTTTAAGATCTCTTTAAAATGGTCAGAGATAAAGCGATCACTGTTAGGAATGTTAAGGATAACATCAGGAATAGAAGGCTGTAGCGGAGCTGGGGCATTGACCCAATCATCTTTTCTGGGGAGTGTTAATTCCATTCCTTTCATCCTGAGGATGGTTCTCTCCCTACCAGAGGGCGTTTTGTATCTGTTCGCCGATTGTTCATGCCGTGCTTTTCCTTTATAGTTGTTAGTGGGTTACCGCGATTGTGGCTTTTATATCCCGACATCCTTCCACTCATTATTATCTGTTGTTTTGAGTGTGGGTTTTGATGCTGTGATCTTTTTATTCAATTGATCTTTCCTCAATATATTTATTACCTTTCACGAAAAAAAAAAAAAAAAAATTTTAAGCGATACAAGTCATCCATTTCACAAAAAAGGATTGTAATTTTGTCTAAAGGATAAAAAAAATTGAAGATTACTAAGTTTCTAGATTAAGATTAATCCCTTCTTAATTCCACAAGCACTCCAATGCAACTTTGAATGAGTATGTATGCACGAGAGGATTACAAGTGTTAATTTCGTCCAAATCCGTACTTAATCATCAACACGAACCTACCAATGAAGCACGATCAGATTGCAAGATTAGTGGTTCATCCTTAAATCATCTCTTCTAATGCATATAAGATTTGGAATTCAATTATTAAATGAGCAATGATGGTGCATGGACTATAAGCCCATTACCGTGTATACGATGATAAGATCACGTGTCCTTTTGTCTGCTAAGTTTCAAAAGGAGATTTAGTGGCTGCTCCCTTCTTTTACCAATTGTCTAAGATTGATTTTGACTTTGATTAAACACAGACCCATCCTTCGGAGATAGAAAAGGTACATTCATCATTTTAAAAGATGGTGCACAATAATTTCGTGGAGCTACTTTGGCCTTTGGCGACGATTGTCAAGAGTGTTAGTAGCGATTGTCTAGCAGCAATTCTTGGTAAATAGTATCATGTTTGCCACTAATAGTCTAAACATATTGTCACGATTATTGCAACAATTGCAATCGCTGCTAATCATCAAATAAGACATGTGTGAAACATGTCTTATGACATTTGTAGTGGGATAATTGTCCAAAAAGTCCTAAGTTTATTATATTGTAATCAATTCAATCATGAATTTTTCAATATTACCAATTTAGTCATAAATTTTTTGACAATTTGCTATTGTAATTTTTCGGTTTAGTTTTGGCCAAACTGATGACAGGACAATCGTGCCACGTAGGATGGTCGACGTCTACTTCAGCGATTTTTGACCAAAATTGGTCGAAAGAACTACATGGCAAATCTTCAATAGGTTTAGGACTAAATTGGTAAAGTTAAAAAATTAATGATTAAATTAGCTACTGTACGATAAGTTTAGAACTTTTTAGATCATTTTTTCAATTTGCATTGGCCGCCAAATCTTAAAAACACCCACAAAATCATATTGTACATTGTTGACACCTATTTTTTTTTTAAAAAAAAACAAGAAAAAAAAGGGACGCGAGAGGGGCCGGGTCAGGCCGAATCTAGCCTTGGCCCAACTCGCCCCTCCTTTCTCTCTCACGTGCGCGGCCTGGCCTAGCCTCCCTCTCCTTTCGGCCCGACCCACGCCCCAGCTTTCCTCCCTCCTCTGGTTGTCCCTAGCGCAAGAACCTGCAAAGAAAAGACAAAACAGGGGCAGGAGCATAGCCCCGGGGGGGGGGGGGTGGGGGAAGGAGCAAAGCATTAGAAGGAAGGGAGAGCACACAATAGAAAAAAACGAGGAGAGAATCGAGGGGTAAGAGGAGGACGGGCAGAGACGCGAGGGAGGAAAACCCAGAATAGAGGAGGCGAGAGAGGTTGGAAGGGGAGAAAGAGAGGAGAAGAGGAGTCTTCGAGCCACCTTACCACTGTTGACGCGTCTCTGGGCCACCTTACCACCGCCGACGCGTCTCCGGGCCACCTTACCGCCGCTGATGCGTCTCCGGGCCACGCCATCGTTGGTGAACCACCCGACCGACGCCGGCCTCTGCAATTTCTCCGGAACCCAGGTAAGCATTTCGCCAAACACCTGGTGTGCGTAGTCTAGTACTAAGCCGGCCGGAGCTCCCCTGACCGTTTCGAGCGAGCTCCGGCCACCACCCATCCCTCGTTGCATTCTCTGTTGCTTTGGCATGCGTCCTCAGCAGTCTTGACTCGCATTCGGGCCTTGACCAAGCTCGAAGCCCCCGGTTCCCGAGTACCCCCCACCAGTTCACCGAAATCCCCAGCCGAAACCTCCATCTCCGCCCCTCTGCCTATAGCTCCCATGGGATCGATAGGCTGCCGGAGGGGACGCTGTCGCCTTGCCGGAGGACGAGCATCGTCCTCCGCCCCAATTGAGGCGACACCATCGTACCCTGGCTGAAGAATCGCCTGGGCTGCATGATGTCGCCTCCTCTGGTCGCAACTGGATAGTCGCGGACTAGAGGGGGGGTAGGCTAAGCCGAGCTAGATCACTGATCTGGCCTGCTCGGCCTCTCTCGCCCCACAGGCCGGTAGCCCAGAGCTAGTCTGGGTCGTGGGCCTACAAAGGAGCCCTTTTGCAAGGGGGTTGGGCCTGTCGGTTGGGCCCAACCCACACTGGTCGAGCCTAGCCCATTCGAGTGGGCTAACTAGCTCGCCCCCCAAATCGGATCAGTCTGGGCAGGTTTGACCGACCCACCCCGACCGAGTCAAACCCGGGTCCGATGACCGGACCCAACCCGGCTCGAAATAAATAATAATAATTTTTTTAAAAAGAATTAAAAATTAAAAATTTCGAAAATTAAAAAAAAAATGTTGAAATTTTGTTGGGAATTGTCACGTCTTGCATTCTTAGTATAATTAGGCATTTATTTTCTCGCACATTGATTATGTCGCGGGTTTCATTGTTTAGTTGCATGCGCTAATTCTACTGCAATAAGGAGTTTGGTTGCTAATTGTTATTTTAATTATTGCACACCCATATGATCATTTCACATGTTAATGGATAAGTATAAAATCAATACAAATTACCTGACAAAAATTCCTTTTTTAAAATGAACAAGATTAGGTACCGAGAGGACATTAATTGGTCAATTAGTGTAATCAAGTCCCCGACCCTAGATTCTCTAGTTGTGTAGGAAGCAAAGCATACTCCCATGCCTCACTTGGTTTCTAGCCGACCCCAATAGGCTAGTGGTGACTCCTTATTGCAAAATGCTTAAGAATGTCCCAATGTTGCGCGAGGTATGGGCTTGGGAGAACCTGTGCCTAATCCTGGACTTTAGGTCCGTCCTTTAGACAATACCCCTAAACCTGTTTTCTCCCACTGAGAGGTAATGTCGCGACATACATGGGAAAAAAAAAATACTGGCTGAAAATACATTGCTTTCATTATTCAATAACATCTCAAATTTGAGTAGAAGCAATTGCAAAAATTCCTCTAATGTACATAATCTAAGAACCACAAAAAGCGATTAGAATTCTATGGCTACATTAGAGTGCATTTGGTTTAGCTTTTTCAATGGGCTTTCAACGGACTTTCAACCTCCAAAGGCCCTTAAGGAAAAAAATGAGGCCGTCGGTTCAACTTTTTGTTTAGCATTTGGGCAAATGCTAGCCTTGACAATGCTAAAAGCCTAAGGAAGGTTCACACCTACTTTGACCTTTAGCATTTGTAGAAGGTCATTTCTAGGGTTAAAATTTTTTTTTCTTTCAAAAATATCCTCCCTAATTTTTTCATTTTTTTTTTTTTGCTCTTGTTGTGACTGTTCATCTTTTTTGCATGAGAACGGCTGATAAGGACAAATATGGTCAGCATGAGGCTAACAAGAAACCAAAAAGGTCGCATGGCCTAGGCAACCATTGCCTGAGGTCACTCGACTTAGGCAATTGCCCTGGCAATCATTGCTTGTGTTCCTGCTACCCAAGCAACGGTTTCTAGGTTCCCAAAACCCAAGTGGTGGTCACCTGGGTCTCACGACCTTAGGGGACCCTCACCTAGGGTCATGTGATCTCAAGCGGCTCTCGCCTAGGTTGTGCGACCCCTACCAACGCCCACCAAAGGTCGAACGACCTTAGTTGATGGTCACTCGAGGTTGGGTGACCACGACCAATGGTCGCTAGAGCCATAGCTGGCCCATTGGCTTCTTGAGCCATTTGTTGGCTTCGATGAAAGGTTTGAATGTTTTTAAATAAAAAAAACTATTAAATAATGAGGCCAAAGTCCTTTGTAATTTTTTTTTTGCCAAACACCACTTGAATCCAAAGTCGCTTTGCAAATGAATTTTTATTAAACACAATTTGTATTTCTCCAGAGGTCTTTAGGTTTTCAGCTTTGGCATTTTCCCAAAACCCATATCTAAAGCCGAATATGTAAGGTGAGCCAATTGCAAATAAATTTCTAAATTCAATGGCCTTGTGATATACTAAAACAAGACCAAGAAACGAATCCGCAATCTATCTCATTGAGCTAAAGCAAAGTCAATGTGGTGAGCTTCAATATTAAACCCTACGAATGATATTCACTACTCCATATTTGGCCAAAAAACTCAATATAAAGTTATTAACAACTACCGACCAAAAAAAAAAAAAAAGTTATTAACAACCCTAAAATGGTCAACATTAGAAATTCAATGCTTAAATTTTCAGTACTTAATTTGCAGTTATACCAATTACCAAATGAGGTTTCATAACTGCATTAGCACTAAGTTTCTCAGTGTCACCAAACCGTATCGTGAATCTTTGAGCCCACGTGAAAGAAGAAAGTATCAATTAACTCTCTTCAGCCAAAAGGAGTATTTTAGTCAAAACGTGGGTAGAAATAGCGCCGCCCTTGTTCTCTGGTTAATACCAAGTTTTTTTTTTTTTTTTTGGTAAAATGGTTAATACCAAGTTTCATGCCAAGTAAACTGCAAAAACCACAAATCTGCAAAACTTGAATTAGCCGTGACAGAGGCGTTGCTGTGGGTAAGGGAGAGGAGATCTACACGAACTGAACTCCAACAGCAAGTCTTGAACAGAACTGATCTGCAGGTCTACATATCTTCCGACAACTTACTTTGGTGGAATGCTTATCGGGCCGGGCTGAGCCCCCTTAGCCAGCCCAATCTATCGTAAATGATTGCAGAAGAATCTTGGCCCAGCTCAGTCGAGTTTCGGTCCTCTACGAACCGAGGGAACCCAATAAGGCCGCGGATTGGGTCGCTAAAGCCCACCGAGCCAACTCTCTTTCTACTAATTGGGTTTCTTTTCCTCCTCAGCCTTTAATTTCTATCTTAGGTTTGGACTTTCCAACTAACGGTGCCCCTTTTGTGGGTTAGTAATGAAATCATTATCTTTCGGCAAAAAAAAAAAATTAGTCATGAAGTTGATAGTGTACAGGAGATGCAATGACAGATAATGTGGTATAAGGACTGGGCTTCTATAGCCCAATCCAATTCCTTCGAGGTGGCTCACTTAGAATCTCCAAGAACCTAATCCATACAAATGGCAGGCGAGTCCACCTCAATTTCTTACCAAAAAATGAAAAATCAACCATCTTTAAATATTATTAAGCCATGATTAAAAAACCAGAAAGGTTTTGTCCCAAAAAAATTTAGAAGTAGAACCAACGTGTTTGCTTACACAGGACATGCTGGGCCGGACAAGGTAATTCGAGGTGACGCAACATGGGACGAAAAATCACTAATAAGAACATAAACTCGAACAACGTGCGCGATATATTGCAGCGAAATACGTGAGGTCACATAAGCTAAGGGGATTACTTGACACACAAATGCAAATTGCCATTGCAACCAAAATTATAGAAAATTTGAGTAGAAGGAGAAGCCAAGCCGCTTAATTCAGTTTGCTTTCCATGTCTGGCGTGGAACATGCTCAAGGATTACCAATTAGCATGAAAAGATTTGGTCCGTTGCTGGTTTTGTTTAGATTGTGAAGTTGGATTTTCTTTCGAGTAGTGTTCGGCCGAGTTTCGGATCTCGAGCACATTCCGCATATGCATATGCCACATCAAATCATCCATAGATATATCTCAATCATATGTTCATTTTTTTCAAAAAAGTGACGTACGACGACAATGTCGAAATCCTATTTTGAGTTGAAGTTCTAGCGAACATCTACATCGGTGGATTTGAACGTTGACATATAACCCACTTCCACAGGGTAATAATTCATTGGTCAAGAACCATTCAATGGCGGGTTACTACTGCAACGTGAGATGAAGGAGACAATTCTTTCCTACCATTCATTTCTTATAACAGTTGCTTTGATTTCTCTGCTTGCGGTTTCCGTCGTCTTCATCACCCAACAACCACCATTCCCAAACCATCAGCTTGTTTCCAAAGGAATGAAGTGCTCGAGCTAGCTTTTGACCATTATGACGAGGGCCAAATCTCTCTCTCTCTCTCTCTCTCTCTCTCTCTCTCTCTCTCTCTCTATGTTTAATTCGAAGCCATCTTTGTGCAATTTAGCAGAATAAATCATGGCGGAACATATAAAGCTATAGGTGAAAATCATGGGAAAAAAGTTGCATAATTAAAGGGCGTGAAAAAAGTGGCTAATTGATACAACTATGTGTATTATCTCCCATGCCCAACTCAATTTCCATCTTGTACCAATATCGATTATTATCTTTTATGTACAAATATGACATAAAAATTGGGAAAGTACCAAAAAAGTCTTGGACTTATTGCATTGATACGAATTTAGTTCTTAATTTTTCAATTGAACCCATTTAGTTCTAAAACTTTCCACATTAGTACCAATTCAATTCATCCAGCTAATTTAGGTTGGAAATTACTGACGTGAATGTTGGTCGGCCGGCCATCATACATGGTACGGCCACTGTTGACGTAGACATTTTTAAATAATATTTTAATATTTTTTTTCCTTTCTTTTTTTCCTTTCATTTTGGCCATCAAGCGAGGGTCATCGATGACCCCGCTAGCCATTGGGCAAGGGCCAGCAAGCCTTGGCTAGTGAGGTTGCGAAGGCCTTAAGCAAAGGCGCAATGGCCTTGGGTGAGCCATGGTGGCCTTGTCAAGCCACCTCACCCATGGCCGGCGAGGGTTATTGGTGACCCTCACTAGCCAAATGAAAGGAAAAAGAAAAAAAAAAAGAAAAAAAGAAAAAAAAAAAGGAAAAGAACAAAAAAAAATATAAAAACTTCAAAAAATATGTAAATATTATTTAAAAAGTCCACATCAATGCTTTGGTCGTACTGCGTAAAATGTCCGATGTCCATGTCATTAATTTTCGGCTCAAATTGGCGTGATGAACTGAATTGGTAATAATGTGAAAATATATAGGACTATTGATTAATCGAAAAGTTTAGGACTAAATTACTATCAATGCAATAGGTTTAACACTTTTTTAATACTTTTTCGCACAAAAATCCAATGAGGGCAAAAAAAAAAAAAAAAGCAAATCTTGGATGCCCGTGTTATAGCCACGTCCGAATCGTTAAAATTCGGGTTTTTGCCTTAATTCGACTTTCCTATGGACCAAGGCAAGGCCATGTAAGAGGACATTGACTGCCTTTATTATATCCTTTAAGGCTCGACGTGCACCGCCTCGAATAGTGTCGGGAAAACTAGGCAACGCCTCCTTCGTTATTGTCCCTTCGGGGCAAGCGCATGTGTATGTTTTTGGCCCCCAAGGCCTTCAAAACTCGCCTCATGCTTGGCCCAAGCACAAGGGTCTTGATGCCCACATAGTAATCCAAGGCGAAAGCAGTGTCGCGACCTCCTCCTATTCAAACCCTCCCTTAGCCCTCAATGTCTCATCAAGGGCATTCAACAACTCCACCGTTTGCCATCAATTGGCCTAAGCACGGCCGCCTCATGCACATGACCTTCAGAACCAAGACCGTAGTAGCCGGACACATCAGTCACAGCCGAGGCCTGCCCTGTCCTCTCCAGTTCTGGTGGAAGGGACCCTAAGGTGCTGACCACGGGGGTGGCGTTGGCGGCTTTCTTGTGCATCCGAACCAACCCAAAACCCCCAAATCTTGTTAGAATAATATAAGATTGATTTTTGAAAATTCGAGCACGTTGGTTGCTCAACTCCAAATTTTGTTGTGAGAATTCTTCAGAAGGCCTTGATTTATGGTGGGTGTAAGAAGAAGGAGAAAACGAATCGGTGAAGCGCTGAAGATCAAAATGCTATAAGCATTTAATGAGGAGACCTACAAAGTCCTTGGAGAAACTCTCCATGGATTGCTACGCTTGTCTTCATGCATTTAGTGCTTGTGTGCTTTTTCCTTTTGCTTTGTTGACTTTCGTTGTTTCACCTTAATATCTTCAGAAGTCGGGAGACTATGGGCATGTTTGTTTTTACTCTGAATAGTGTCTGATTTTATTATTTTGTTCTCCAGAACAGAAAATAAACAGAAATGCGTTTGGTAAATTTTTTTTTTCACGGGAACAAAAATCTATTTTTTAGATTTGGAGTAAAATCAAGAAGTAGAAAAAACTTACTTCTTGTTCTCGGAAACAATTTCTATAATCAGTTCATATTTTTTTTTCTCTTCTTTTCTTCCTCTTTCTTCTTCTTCCCTTTGGCCGATCGCCAGTCTCGGCTATGGTCGGCGACCGGCAAGGCTCGGGCCGGCGACCTTGCCGGAGCGTTGCCAGCCCCCGACCTCGCCGAACCACGGCAAGGCTCGTCAGCCCAAGCCTCGCCGTGGTTGGGCGAGGCTTGGTCTCGCCCAGATCTAGCGAGGCCGAGGCTCGCCTTGGCTAGGCGAGCCTCCAGTGAGCTGGCCGAACCTCACCCTGGCTTGGCGAGGCTTCGGCGAGCTCGCCGGACTCGCCCAGCAGGTCGCCGGTCGCCGGCCACAGTGGTGGCCGGCGACTAGTGGCAAAGAAGAATGAGGAAGAAGAGAAAAAGAAAAAAGAAGAAAATTATAATAAAAGTATTAAAAAATTAAAAGAAACAAAAAATTTAAGAATTTTACTAAACGCATTTCTATCCGGAAGTATAAATTTTGGACGATTCTCAAATGGGTTCTTTTTGCTCAAAAGTTGTTCTCGAAGCAAAATCGAGAAAAAAATCATTTCGATCAAAAATTGTTCCAAGTAAAATGGTTACCAAACACGTCCTATGTGTGTTAAGTGTAAGTTTTATGTTATTATAAAGAGATAGAGGGTGAGTGTGTATTTTGATTGAAGCCACCAGAAAAGTATTCTAAGAATAATTTCTCCCTCCAACTTCCGCCTGGTTCCAAATTTCAGAGTTGCCATTATTCTTTTTGGTTCCAACAAATCTCCCGTACATGTCCTTGTCAAGTAAAATATTGTTTGCCTTGATGTCCCTATGAAGGATTTTGGCTTCCCATCTCTTATGTAGTAGAAGATCCCGTGAGCCACATCTTTTAGGATTCTATTTTAATTCATAACCTTGCAACTTGTTCCCATCATATTCAAAGGCCGTCTTGTCCAAACTCCCCTTTTTCCATGTAACCACAAACACGAACCCTCTCTCCTCTGTCACTCTTGCACCAACCTCTTAGACCCACCATATTCCGGTGCTTCAATCTCCCCAGGCTTGAGATTTTAGCTGAGAAACCTCTCATTACCTTGCCATTTTACACGCGAAATCCTCTTCACTGCTATCTCTGCACTCCCTGGGAAAAAGCCCTGTTAGATCTCTTGCTCCCTCCGATCCCAACCATGTATTTCTCTAGAAATCCCTTCGTCCCGGTCTCAGTGTCGCGAGACATAAACCTGTACGGCCAGTACTCTAATTCACATTGTCCAACTCCATCCTGGCTTTATCCCCGTCTTTCCTCTGCCTCCTGACACGCACAAAAATCAGGACTCCCGAGCTTAGAAAAGGGAAAACTGTGATCGAGTTCGTGGAATCGATTGCTCCAGGAGAATGAATGGGGGAAAATTACTTTTGATCAACCTATCACTCAATGAAAAGTCAGTGTTACTGAAGCTTCGTGCTAGAATCTTGTCAGACAGAACCGTTTGCCCTATCTCTGCAGTTAAACCGACGTACATTTCATCTTCAAAAACTCGAGAAAGATTCACTGTGATGTTCAATAAGGTCGCTTCAGCCATTTCATACCACTGGCGCCATCGTGACATTCAATACTGATTCCGAATTATCAATCCAAACTCGTGGTTCCTTCCACTGTTCAACTTTAGTCTCTTGAAAAAGATTCTCATCGCTTTAGTAGTACCATTCCTTTTGCTGCTGCTGCTGCTACTTCTCTTGTTGTCAGGCCAATAAAATGCCGTGTGCCTGGTGTCGGCGTCTGCTTGCTGAAGTGAGTGAGTTCACGTTGTTGTTTGTCGGTATCACTGAAATATTGATTTTTTAACACATTAAACTCCAGTCCAAACAAGAGTGTCGGGATTCACGTACAGCATCTAATTGTATAGCCCGAGATTCTACGACTAGGTTGCACTGTTGATGCCACTGCACGGCACGGCATGAAGACGAACACTAGTCCATGGCCCGGTTGGAAGTTCCGGTAAGGAGTCATGGTTGAAAGTTCCGGTAAGGAGTCATGGCGAATATGCAGGAAGTAGAGAATGGCAACGCATGAGAAGAACTCACAGATTTGGCGGGTATCTTTTTGCCAGTACAAAGCTCCGCTGGTTGAGAAAGGCGTGTCGTTGGTCAGCAGATAAGCTGAAGAGTTGAAGCCATTGAGGAAAAATTCAGTGGCTGAAACGTGCGGAGAGAGTGTCAGGTGGAGAGGTGATGAGATGGAAGATTGATATTGGAACAACCAAGTGTCTTCTTCATTGCCAAAAAGTGGAAGATCCTGAATGATGCTATAGAGAGAGAGAGAGAGAGAGAGAGAGAGAGAGAGAGAGAGAGAGAGAGATCTTGCTAGATTAGAAGATAGTTTTCAAACATTGCCGGCCAACACCCAGGCCAAAAAAATATGAAAAATCTAGTCAACATGCAAGAAATTTGCAATCTTACCCTACAATTGGAAAGGTTTTGCAACATTTGCACCGGCTTGTTGCAGCTCTCTTTCTCAAGGGCACAACAAAAATGAGTCTGTAAATTGTACAAAACTTTCCCTTTTTTTTCCTCTCAACATAGGGGTCATGCGATAACTTAGATGGGTTTTGGTGCATTAAATTAAGCCATCTTGCGCCATAATGAAAAATGATTTTGTTATCAACTCATGGTTCTATGCATATTACAAGATTGCGTTGACTTCCAAACGAGTTAAATATAAACTCGTCGCCAATAAAGTTTCGATAGTAAGATTACCTCTCTTGATTTTTATGAGGACCAGGAGGACATTGATTATCTGTCTTTTGACTTTTCAACAAAGTTATTCTAGAATTAATCTTTTGACCATTCTCACTTGGCAAGTTGGCATGAAGGAAAGATGTGGAGGAGAAACGGGACAAGAAATTAGATTGGAACATGAAGATGAGAAAGACCCATATGTTGATTTTAAATTTGTCAACTTTCTTTAGGACGTAGAACGATTTCAGTCCTATTCTTTGTTATAGTAATTTTATTAAAGGAGAGTCGTTGTAGCTTAGCCAAAATCAAAGGATGCCACAATAATTTATTTCCTAATTCCTACTTTTCCATCTTGAAAGGCACTTCCTTCTTTCTTCCGCATGGGAATCCTTTTTACCAAAGCCATCAGAAAAAAGCTACACCTTTTGGTCAAATTATTTTCTCCTAATCAAGAATGTTTGTTTGGACCAAATTCAATGTAAAAAGTTTCATCTGTGTGTGGTCTGGTTTTCTAATTTTCTCTATTTGTGCCATCAACACTTTTGATTTGTGCAATCAAGCATCGTCATTAATACTATCAAATTGCTGGACATGATAACGTTGATTGGTGCCAGGTGGACATGCACTCACTGTTGTTCGATGGCTGCCTAGCCAACCCTCGTCCGGTTGGAATGGGATTGAACGATTTTTGTCAACATGTAGACTTTTCTTTTTCAAATTGAGCCGCATAAAAAGTGCTTTAATTTTAAAATTAGTATGAAGTGTAGAAATTAGAGGATGCAAATTACAGTTTCTTCTTTATATATATTGAAAGGAAATACAACTCACCAAGTCAGCAACTGTTTCAATAGACATTGCTGGTTTTAGTCATGATTTGACCTACTCCCATTGAATTTTTTTCACACCGTGCGGTGAAATAATTGCCCGGAGGCCGCCATTTTGTCAAAGCAACACCGATCTGAAACATTCAACTTTAACTTCAAGTTATGATTTAGACCCAAAACAAAACTTCAATTTACGACGTCGTGCTCACATCATGAATTTTAAAAATAAGGTATATTATTTATTAATTAAATATGATCAATGTTATGAATGTATATAAAATAATCAAATATACAGGCATTGAATAAAGCTTTTACTCGCAAGGTGACTAACTCGATTTCTGGAGTTGTCTCAAGCAGATCTCCTCTTTATAAGATATACCTATTTGAAGTAGACTTTTTTGAAAAACCCTTTTTCAATGTGCGTGCAAATTGTCAAGACGTTTTCTTTTTGGGCCAACAAATTTGGCAAGATATTAGGAATCGTCAAAATAACCATATAAGCTATTTAGATAGTAGCGGATGATTCAATGGTTCACTCATTAACATTGAGGTTAAAATGTGATCGCCGCACGGCATTTTACCTTATTAGAGTTTCGCAAGATGTATCTTGCTTGCTGTTTTCATTGCCGATACATGCTTCGATCATTGAATCTCTTGCTAATATATACCGACTAGGGCAGAAAGTTTAGAGAATGAAACAAGTATTGTCAATATCATATGCAATGAGTATATCACCAACATATTTCCTAATGGTTTAAACTTTTAGGAAAAATAATTTGCTGAACGCGGCACCAAAGTCGGGTCAAGATTTCGAGCTCAACGCTCCCTCTTCCGATGATAATTGTTCCTATCTTTCTATCAATTTCCTGTTCCTCCGACGACCCTAGTAAAATGTTGAGTCGCATGCAATAAATACATTGCGGATCCGTTGATGGGAAATTTCTAAATATTTAGGCTTTATTCTCGACGAAAAATAAATAATTTGGAAAATATTTTCTTAAAAAGAAATCTCTTGTATTACTTGAAATAATTAATTAATGAAAAATGTTTTCAAAATCGATTACAATTTATATCTTAATGTTTTCATGAATAATGAGAACACTTTCAATTTATTCAGTTTTGTAAGTACAGAAGCGATCGTTTTTAAATCATTCATTTTCGTGAAACGTATCATAATCATTTAGACATCAACAGTTTATAAAAGAAGCAAAACAAGAATGCTTGCGAGGCACCGCGGAGCTTGGGAATGTCTATAGCTACTTTTCTCGGCTACTTGCTGTCTTGAAACTGGTTTAGACACAGGTTCCTCTATTTCAAATGAATTTTTATTTCAAACCTATTTCTGAAAATAAAAAAATAATTATAGCAAGAAATAAAATAGTTATCATGTGCGCTATAATTATCTTGAAAGTACTCTGGACATAGATTCCTCTATGCCTATAATCTTTACGAATTCAACAAACCGATGCATCTTGGATTATGACAGCTAAACCCAACGGTGCGTTGCAGCGACGAACGATCATCGATCAATGACTCGAAAACCTGATTAGCACGGCCAGGATCAACGAAAGGCGTCACCTACCGAAACATCAAGAAATGCTCGGTCTTCATCCACTCGATTTGCGTGGTGCCATGTCTTAGCATCACCACATGAATCGAATTCTCATTTAATATGATTTATTATGTAGATTAGATGACATAAATTGACAGTGTAATGGTTCTTATCAGATTTAACATTCAACCCGTCAATTACAATCCATCTTGATTCAGACGACTAGTGTGGAAATGGACATGATTTGGAGATAAGACTCGTCAATTTCGCGATAAATAAATTTTGACGGTTCACTAATCAACATTGAGGTTGAAATGCAATCGTCACACAACATTTTACCTTATTAGAGTTTCACAAGATGTGTCATGCTTGCTGTTTTCATTGCTGATGCATGCTTCAATTCAATCATTGAATCTCTCGCTAATATACCGAATAGGGCTGAAAGTTTAGAAAAAGAAACAAATATTATGGATATCAATTCATATGATATGAATATATCACTGATGTATTAAGGTTTAAACTTTTAGGAAATATGATTTACCCAATGCGGCACCGGATTTGGGTCAAGATTTCAAACTCGACGCTCCCTCTTAATCTTCTGATGATCGTCATTTTACCGTTCTATGAATTTCCCGTTCCTCCTATCATCCTTTTAAAATGTTGAGTACGATGTTATACATAGGCTGTGGATCGATTAACGAGAAATTTCTAAATATTATTTAGGCTATGTTTATTTCGTAGAAAATGAATGATTTTGAAAATATTTTCTTGGAAAAAACGCTCGTATCACTTGGAAATAATTAGTTAACAAAAAATGTTTTAATAATTGACAACAATATATATCTAAATGTTTTCATAGACAATGAAAATAGTTTTTGGTCATTCATTTTTGTAAGTATAAAAAAAAAATTTTAGAAGTATATTCTAAATTATTCATTTTTCTCAAAATAAACAAACCATTAAAAAAAAGGTCCATTCAGACATTGACAGTGTACACTCTGAATTCACAACCAGTCCACCATTTGCAATGCTTGGAAATTTTTGTAGCTGCTTTTCTCGACCACTTGGAGCACACATGATAACTATTATATTTATTTTTATTTTTATTTTTCTGTTCTTAAGAGTAGTTTGAAATAGAAATCCATTATTGGTTATGCAATTTCATTTTTCTATTTCTAAAACAATTTTTTTTTCCAAAAAAAGGTTTTGAATGGAAATGAGAAATAAATTTTTTATAATTTTCTATTTCCGAAACAAAAACGAGAAATAAAAACTCTTATCATCGCTTGCCTCTCAATCTTGGTCGATCGGCCACCCGACAACCGCCTCCTGCAACCACTCGAGTGGGAGAAATTTTGTATAGTTATTACACGCGTTTTTTTACTCATAAACTAGTCAAGGGAATAAAAAATGAAAAAAAAAATCTATTTTTAGTTATGCAATTTCATTTTTCTATGTTTGAAAAAAAAAATTATCCAAAAATAATTTTTGAATAGAAATGAGAAATAAAAATTTTCTAATTTTCTATTTCTAAATCAAAAATGAAAAATAAAAACTATTTTCATCGCTTGCCCTCACTACTAGCCATGGCCACCCCCGCAACCTCCTCACGCCACTTTCGAAAGAAAGAAATTTTGTGTCGTTATTAAATGCATTTTTTTGTTAAGAAACTCGTCAAGGGAATAAAATAAGAAAAAATCATTTCTGATCAAAAATTAATTTATGAAAGAGCGTTATTATCATTCATACCCTAGCTATTTCAAAACTGGTCTAAACACAGGTTCCTTCATCTTGACAGCCCAATGCATCTCGGATCATGACACCCGGATCCAACCGTGCGTTGCGGCGATGAACAATCATCGATCGATGACTTGAGAACCCGATTAGCGCGACGGATCAACGGAAGACAAGAAGCTCGCAGCTCGCTTCTGATGCTTCTTCAAGAAGGTGTCACCTGCCGAAACATCAAGAAATGCTTGGTCTGTATGCACTCGATTCGTGTGGTGCCATGTCTTGGCATCACCACTTGAATCGGATTCTTCTTTAATATGATTTATAATGTAGATTAGATGACATAAACTGACAGTTTAATGGTTGTTATCTGATTTAACGTTCAACCCATCAATTATAATCCAACTTGGCTCAAAATACCTGTACGGAAATTGACATGATTTGGAGATAGAGTTTCATTTGTTTTACGAAAAATGAATGATAAATTATTCGGAAAATATTTTCCTACAAATGATTACTTATATCATTGAAAGTAATTAATTAATGAAAAATATTTTTATTTTCATTATCAAAAGTAATTTATGTTTAAACATCTTTGAGAACGATGGAAATATTTTTTGTTCATTTATTTTTATAAGCAATCTAAGTGATTATTTTTAAGGAAATATTTTTTTAATTATTTCTTTTTCGTGTATATAGACATGATTTGGAGATAAGTCTTCGAAGAACTACAAGCATCGGCCGGCTATGCATTCGTGAGTTGTGGAGGCACTTTACCGAGGTGAAAGATCCCTGCCCAAACAAAGTACTATTTTTCATGTAATTTAAATCTTAATTACTAGAATATTAAACTATTTTCTCAACGTTCTAACAAGTTATTATTTTTTTGTGATAAATTCCTTCACTTTCATATTATTTGTTATCGGTTTTTTCTTCCTCGTCGACGGGTGGCATCGACAACATTCAGAGCTACCGCTTAAAAGAGAGTAAAAATATCAACTAAATTTTCTTTTAATTTCTTTGAGTTAGATTTGGTGGATCTCTAAGGTGTCCATCTAATTTCTTTTAGCCATTTAAGGTATCCATCTTATTTTAATGGTTTATTTGTGCATAAATTAAGGGTGACTGATTCAACGTGAGTAGGTTCCAGACGAAGAACCTGAAAGCTATTATGTCAGAATCAATCCCGATTATATTAGGATTTGACCTAAAACAAAATTTATTAGTTCCAAGATCAACTCGAAAACCCTAATTTTAAATAATGATGTATGATGTGAACAAATTGTGACCTAATTATTCAGGCATTGATGGATCTCTTAACTTTTCCTAATTAGAAACGCATCTCCAAACAGCACATATGAGGAAATAATTTTGTACTTTAGCTTGTTCTATTTATTAGATTACTCTAAAGTTTCTGCAAACTTCAATCGAGATGAGGATTCTCTTTATATACTGGACTTATATGTGGAAACTATGACATATAGTCACGAAACTAGATAAATGCGCACACCGGAGACATACCACATCCGTTTGTCCCAATTTTCATCTTGCATCCTACATTCTCAAGGCAACTTTTGGAAGGGCGCGTCCTTGTCCAAATAAATCCAAAATGAATTCTCAAATTCCAGGCATGTGCTCTTCAACCGGCTTGTGCAAGAATCATCCTTTGAAATTGCGCTTTACCCGATTCATTGAATTGGCCCTTTTTCCCCTTTTTTAGTCCGACAATGATAATGTCTATTCGCTGCATGAATTTAATTCTCTCCAAGATCCCAAGAGTCTCGCTACCGAGGCATGTGATTACCAATTGAATGGCCTTTTTTCTGCAAACCATCGTGCAATGTACTTTGGTGAGAATTTCATTTCGGTGAGAATACGATTTTTCACCTTTTAATGTTTCAATCTATCAAACATTAAGCGAATCATTCAAATTCGATTATAAAAGTTCGAAAGAGAATATTCATCGTCAAACGATATTTTTTTTATTTCGCATAATTTATCGAAAGAACTTTCCCAAAAAATGAAATTTGGTCAGGAAATACAATGAATTGGGGGCGACCCAATTGAATATGATGGAAAAGGATCCCCAAAATTTCATGAAAAATCGAGAAATCTCTGCTGATAAGTGGGGTGCGTCACCCCACATGGGGTCATATGATTGAATTCTTAAACGAACAAATACTTAATGATTTTTATTTTTATTTTTATTTATTTTTAACATCCCTCCTCCCGCCTCAAAACCGCAAGACGTGATATTACACGCGAACGCGTGAAAAATCCCCAGATTTGTCCCGAAAGCTCTCCCCTCGATTTCCTCGAATAAAAAGACGCCATTTTGATTTGTCGCAAAATAGGAAATCAAGAAAAGAAAGAAACCCAATTTCCTCCCTGCCGATTCCTACAGGAATTCATAATTTTTTTATTTTTTTTTTAATTTCCCCTTTCTTATTTTTCCCAAATTTTCCGCTCTGTTGTTTTTGTTCTCGTCCGGTCTGCATTTTTCACTCACTTCGATCCGGCGTCCCTCTCTTTCTTTCTCTGCACTGTTTCACTCCCCTGTTCCGGTTCATCGTTCCCTGTTTCGAATGCAAGATTCATTCGGGATTTTGCCCAGATTCCCCTGTTCCCACTCGCGCGTGTTTGTCTCGGATTTAGCATTCATAGGCTGTCGGAGTGTTCGGTTCAACTGGGATTCATAATTGGAAATTTGTGATTGTGATTGCAATACCCGCCGCCGACAACGAGCGCTGTGCGCAATTCGGAGGCGCCCGCCGTGTTTTTGGCTTGATTTGGCGAAGTGGGTATCGATTCTTTTGGCTTGGATTTCGTTGAATCGGGAGAATTCTGGGTTAGATTCCGTTTGAATGAGAAAGCGGGGAGAGAGATGATAACGCCACATGTGGGTTTGGAGGAACAATGACTGGAGGGTCATTGGGGATCCGCTCCGGTAGTTATGGCTCTCTGCAACAGCAACAGCAGCTGCTGCTCCTCCAGAACGGTGGGTTGCCAATCCAAACGACGCCGCCTCCGCCGCTGCCCCGGAAGCCGAGCAAGATGCCCAAGGAGAAAGAGAGGCTGTTCCACTGGATCATGAAATTCGCCGGCAGGAAGAAAGTGGGGATGCTCTTCCTTTGCTTGATATCCGCGGCGGTTTTCGGTTGGGTCATGTACGTGGGCAATGGCAAAGGTTAGATTTCTTCTGGGTTCTTGTTGTCCTCTATCTTCAGATGCTCGCATCGTGCTCGATCGCTTGTGAAGATAGTAATGTTGTCTGATTGTCGCATTCAGTTGAGCACTTTTTGATCTGGATTTGAAGACGTTAATGTTAAGACATCTGTAGTGTGAGGAAGAAGCTAGCCAAATTAATGACTGGGAATTGTGGTATGGTATTCACATATAATACCCAGTTTGGATTAGTTTGATGTGTGATGCTTTTCTGCCCTCTTGTCTTTCGGTCATTTCACTTGCACTAGAGTCCTTCTTGGTTCTGCATTCGAGAAATTGTGATTCTGCCTTCTCTGATATTCTAAGATTGATGATCTGGACATA
Organism: Eucalyptus guilfoylei; assembly: GCA_016097605.1. Lineage (NCBI taxonomy): Eukaryota > Viridiplantae > Streptophyta > Magnoliopsida > Myrtales > Myrtaceae > Eucalyptus > Eucalyptus guilfoylei. The sequence continues at coordinate 8,709,100 of CM027863.1, forward strand.
AAGATTTGTGCTGTGGACTCCATTACTGTGGATCCATGATTTAGTTGAGTCTGAGCCGCTTTGCACTTGGTTTATTTAACTGGAAATGCTACATTCAGCTGAAAAGTTTGATCTGGATTTCAAGATGTTAATGGTAACACATCTGTAGTGGGCAAGAAGCTAGCCAAGTTAATGACTGGGAATTGTATATGTAATACCCAGACTGGATTAGTCTGGTGTGTGATGCTTTTCTGGTCTTTTGTCTTTAAATAAATATCACTTGCACTGAAGTCCGTTTTGTTCTGCATCTGAGAAATTGTGATTCTGCCTTTTCTTATATTTTAAGATTGATGATCTAGACATAAAGGTATCTGCTGTGGACTGCATTACTGGGGATCCATGACTTAGTTGAGTCCGAGCTGCTCTGCATTTGCTTATTTGACTAGAAATGCTACTGGCAGAAATTGTAAATTTTGAGAAGTGTTATGTTATAAATCTCAGTTTTTCCGCTGGTTTATGGTCGATAATTAAATACGAGATTAGCTTTGTTTTCAGGTGAAGATGCACCAGATGCGGATAACAGCTTTGTTAGGTTCACCAATAACAACATGACTATAAGCAATCCTGTGTCTTCTCCAACAAATGGGGAACGAATTAGCAATAACGCTTCATTAGTTGACAGAGATGGAAGAGATGGAAATAAAATTATGCCTCTGCCACCACCTCCTCCGACATTTTTTCTGGGCTACACACTCCCTCAAGGCCATCAGTGTAATAGTTTCACCTTACCTCCCCCTCCAGCAGACAAGAAAAGAACTGGACCTCGGCGTAAGTGTTGATCTTTACATTTTTTTTTTTAACGATGAATGAATATTGGTCGAATTGCAAATTATGGATCTGATTATAGGAGATCAACTTGCATGCCTTGGAACAAGGCAGATGTGTAGGTGCTAGGATGTGAACGCAAATTTTTGGCACAATCTGTTGTAATGTTACTCTCCTTTGTTTGTGTGGATTTCAGCTTGTCCTGTCTGTTATCTTCACGTTGAAGAAGCCATTGCCTTAATGCCGAAAGACCCCTCACCATCTCCAGTGGTTAAGGATTTGACGTATGTATATGAGGAAAATTTAAGTAGAGATGGAGAATTTGGAGGATCAGAATTTGGTGGTTTTCCCACTTTGAGGCAGAGGAATGATTCATACGATATAAGGGAGTCTATGAGCGTGCATTGCGGGTATGTACATTTGCATTACTGTCGGACTTGTGCATGTATTTATGAAATCCTCCTTTTCCAAGTGTCCTTTTGTTCACTCTTGATATAATCTTGCAATAGATTAGAAATATTAATTAATTTCTCTGGTATTGCTTGTCCATTGTACATTTCGGTTGTCCGTCAGGTTTGTTAAAGGAAGTAAACCTGGTAGAAAGACTGGATTTGATATGGATGAATCTGATCTTCTTGAGATGGAGCAGTGTCGTGGTGTGGTTGTTGCATCAGCAATATTCGGTATTGTTCCCTCTCTAGCTTTGCACTGAGCCTTACCCTCATCACTAAGGAACTTCCTATTTACAAACAAATTTTCATCAGGAAACTTCGATGAGATACAACAGCCATCAAACATTAGTGAATATGCCAGGAAGAACGTATGCTTCTATATGTTTGTTGATGAAGAAACAGAGGGATTTTTGAAGAATGCTAGCGCTATTGATGAGAACAAGAGGAGTGGTTTGTGGAGAATTGTTGTTGTCCACAATCTTCCTTATGCGGATCCACGACGCACCGGCAAGGTAACATTTGATTAAGTAACAACAGTTTGTGGGGTCGAAATGGACTTTTGATTCCTGGCAGCTAGCCATTTGATGATATATTGCTTTCCCTATGGATGGGAGGGATTGATTGGTGAGGTGAGTGTATTGGGTAGAGATTATGTTGGTCTGCAAAGTGAGTTGTTTCATGATAGGCAGCGTAGATTTAATAGTGATAGCATGATTACTGGTACAGCAGTAGTGCAAACTAATGGCCTTATTTTGTCTATTGTTACAAGCTTGAAGTGGTCTGACTGGCCATTGTCAATGCTTGCAATTTATGCCCAACCAACTTCTGTGTTTGAATTTCAAAACTCTCCTTCTTTAGTGGTCCGTCTCTCAGATATACCTTTTGCTAGTAGAGAGCAAGATATGAACTGACACATTACCTGTAGGCATATTAATCTTTACCTTTTCGTTTTATCTATACCAATCAATGGGAGATATTTACTTTTGCTGCTGTTGTCATTCTTACTAATACTTAATATGTTGTAAGAAATGGAACACAGGCTTTGGTTCTTACGTTTGGGACTTTCATTCATTATGTATGGATCTTTGTTTTGGGAAAGCTGTATGCTGGTTCTCACCTTCTGCTATTCTGATTGCAGATCCCAAAGCTTCTTGTGCACAGGATGTTCCCAAATGCTCGCTATTCTCTTTGGATCGATGGAAAACTTGAACTTGTGGTGGATCCTTATCAAATACTTGAAAGGCAAGAATAATTTCCTTAGTTTCATTTCATATGAGGAATCCACGAATTTTGGAGTAGCAGGCAGTTTCATCGCTCTATTTATATTTCTTCTGTGGGTAGAGGATTAGATAATGTCCAGAACACGAGATAGAATAGTCTCTGCACTAAAAGATGTTGTCTTGTGTGTTTTACACTAGCAAGTTCTGAATGTGAGACTTCAACACTAAATGGAATTCAGCTTGTTGGATGATATGAACATAGTGTGTCATTAAAAAAATAATTACAAAACCACTTGATTATGAAGTAACTGACTCCCTTCTTTTTGCTGAAGATAGAATGCACTCTTAGTGAATTGTTAATCTAAAAGTATCAGATTCTGCTGACAAATCTGCCCTTATCACCTTTACAACATTCTTTTCTTTTGTAAATTTTAGTACGAGTGTTTTCAAGGTGATTCATTCTTTCTACTTAAAATATTCACCTCTCCCATCCTTTTTTCATCGTAATGATGAGAAAATTGATCTTAATTGCTGTGATGGAGTTGCCCTCAGTTACTCTCTGTTGGAATTTGATGACATTGAGAAAGTTGATGGGTTTCTCATGGGATGTGTTTTTGGATCACAAGTCAGATTGGAGTTGAGGCTAATGATCATGTGGAAGAAAGGAACCCACAAACGGCAACAAAGGAATTCTATGCACAGTGGTTTTGATGATTTGTGTGATGAATAATCTGAATAAATGCATAATATAGTGATAAATGGATATAAGGGCAACAAAAATGATGATTTGATAATTTCATTAAACACTTGAACTATGTTCAGTGCTTTAAAAAAAAAAAAAAACTATTATCAAAGAAACTTCTATTTGCATTTAAGTACTCTAGAAAGGTCAGCACTAAAAATTGAGTGTTAAAGTTTTCGCTACTTGATTTTCAATTTTTTAAGCTGAATGCCTGGTAGATTCTTCAATCATCATGTTTATGTCGCTACTGGTGCTTCCTTGTTCTGTATATACTCTTGATAAATGCTTTGCTTGTGGATTTGCTACTCTGGTAGAGTTCCATGCAATGAATTTTATGTTCCTGTCAAGCTCATTTGCAGAGTGTGCTTGAGGTCGGGTATGGAATCTAGTCATACTTAGTTTCTGTGAATAATTCCATAAATAACTATAGATCTTTCATTCCTGGCTTAGGATGTCATTTATAAATAAAAGATACTATCAGTCTTTCCTTTCTGCTTAACTTAATTTTGTGATCAGCTGCATTCAGCACTGTGTCATATTGTTGCCAATTCAGCTGCAGGATTCTGTCCGGATTTTATTTGTAATATGTTGGTAGAACCGTCTTCGGTTAATGTGTCAGTGATTATTTTGCTAGACTGAGTTTTACTGTGTCATCGAATCACTGTATTGAGGTGGCGGTTGTTTCATTTACTCGATCTTTTTCTTTGAGAATTCTTGCAAGAACAGTGTTATGAGATTGCTAGTAGTAGCTAAACTGAGTGAGTTCTAGTTTGATTGATTTTCAAAGGCCATTAAGAAGTATAAACAGCAAAAGAACTCATGCAGAAACCATTAATAGATAACTCCTAGTGACTCCTAGACTTCTATCTGAACAATATCTCAACTTCCTTTTCTTCACAATGCAGGTTCTTGTGGAGGAAAAATGCCACTTTTGCTATATCAAGACATTACAGACGCTTTGATGTCTTTACAGAAGCAGAAGCAAATAAAGCAGCAGGGAAGTATGACAATGCTTCTATAGATTTTCAGGTTGAGTTCTACAAAAAGGAAGGCCTGACCCCGTATTCTGATGCCAAGCTTCCTATTACAAGTGGTGAGGCATTATTTTCTCATTTTCTGTTTGTATATTCATCTTCTCTATTTTTGTCTTCTCGCCTGATTGTGGTTTTCCTATGCTGTGCTCTGTCTTACCGCTTGGCACAGATGTTCCTGAAGGATGTGTGATCATAAGGGAGCACGTCCCCATCTCAAACCTTTTTACATGCCTTTGGTTCAATGAGGTGGATCGTTTTACCTCTAGGGACCAGATAAGCTTTTCAACTGTTCGAGACAAGATTTCGTCCAAGACAAATTGGACTATAAATATGTTCTTGGATTGCGAAAGGAGAAATTTTGTGGTCCAGGTAAATTATTCTTGCACTACTTAATTGCTTTACTTGTCTGTCTTCTTGCTTCTGGAACGGAACTCCTGGATGTAGGAGATGTGTATTAGAAGCTTAATAATACCTGATGATATCAGAATTCCCAAGGTATATTTATACTTGGTTTATATGGACAAGCAGCTGTCTTTTTGTGGGTATTTTCAAGTCTAAATAATGCTTTCAGGGCAGACGGTTTTTCAATCTTCACACGACGCCTTAACATATTGTTGAGAACCTAGTTTGGGCCTGTTTTTCCTGCTGCTTTCCCTCTAGTGAACTGTGTTGAGCATGAATTGATTTTCTTTTTGCATCTGTTTGCTTGGACGGTAATGTTTCGCAAAATTCTCTCTTTTCCTCAGTTTAATCGATTTAATTTTCTATTTTCGCTTTTTCGGTACATGCAGAAATACCACAGGGATGTGTTAGACCACATGGCTCCTCCTGTTCCTGTCCAAATTTATCCTCCCCCACCTCCACCTGTTTTGGTCCCAGAGAGTGTAATTAAGCAGGCTTCTGAAGTTCGCAGTCAAGGTGTAGTAGCAACACCAGTTAAGAAAGCCCCGGTGAGGCGAAAAGAGAGGAGGAGTTCGCGGCGGCATCGAAAAGTTGTAGCCGGAAATAGGGACCCCGATTCGAGATAAATCTGTTTTTTTTTTCTTTTCCTTCTCTTTGGAAAGTTATTATCATTCTTTGTCCTCCCTTACGAGAATTTTCGCCCGACTGGTGAAGAAGAGTGTTGTATTTCCTTACGCGCAAGGAGGAACTTACATTCAATTTTTAGCGTTTTTGCCCCCTGAAATTGGAAATTTGTCGATTCGTCGTTCAATTTATTTGTGTAAATATATTTATTACTTCCAATAATTGGAAAAGATCAGATGCTTTCAAATCCCTCATCTGGACTATGGCTCTTTCCTTATTTTATAGTTTGCAGGGTACGTCGCATCAATGCGTTGTCTGGGATTATTTGAGTTGTAACGACAATTCGTCTGACCCCGGAAGCTCCATTTTGTTCAGTCGGCAGATTATAAACCCCTCTCCCTTCCTCGTGAGCAATTTACATGATAAGTTTATTTAGAGAGTATCATTCTCTCCTTTGTATGCCTTACTAATCACCAGTTCTACAAGGGAAAATTTTGATGTAGATTACAAAGAGAAACAAGTTCTTTGATTAGGGTATCAGTGCTAAAAAACACCTTATGGTGGAAAGTATCATATTACTTTGCATATATAGCCAAAACATCACTCTTGTGGTTGATTAGGGTGCATTTGCGTCATGTTATGAATAACATACAAATTTCCCGTTTCAGTTATTTTCATTTTAAGATTTTTATTTTGAATTATTTACTTTTGTAGTAGATACAGAAGCGATCTTTCTTTTTCTTGGTAGCATTCTTGAAATATCTAAAGATATCCCTAATACTAAAAAGTTCGGTGGAATTTAAGCTTCTTGGGATCTTCTCTTTATTTACTCTGCTTGAAATTGCAGGTGTGTGGGAACAGCTGCGAGGCTTGACGAAAGAGGAGCATGGTTGTATTTCGTGCAATATTGTCAATCAGAGCATCTACTTTATTGACCTGTTGATGTAGGACGATGAGTACCGCAATAAATAAGGCATGACTTGACTTCACATCCGAATTTCTAAGCTTCGCACCTAGGGTTTCTCCAGCGTCGTACCTAAGAGAAGAATTGCATCATATGATTCCAAAGCGAAGAATTGCCAAATTCAAATAATCATTAAATCTATTCAAAAGAAAGAATTGCAACCGTGTATATGGACTCTCTGAAATACTACTAGATTGATTGGTACGTTTTATTTTGTGCACAATCTTTTGGGTCCTACCGATCTTGCTCGACCGGACTTAACTGCATACCGTAAAAGTAAATGAAACCTTCTGGACATTGGCCCTTAGGAGGATCCACGGATGTTTAAGTTAGTGGACAGGGAATGAAGAGGTAAGCAAAATTGAGACAAAGCAGAGAAAAATTCTCCTCAATAGGATTTGTCTTACTCTTTGAGCAAATGACCTTACATTTTATAGATTCTCATTCGTTGTTCTTTGAGGGCTGAAGTGCCTTAAAGTGGGTGGACCGAACCGACCCACAAGCGCTGATGCGCGATAGGAATGAAGGGATGAGAAATTCATTTTTGGACTAGTGTCTTAAGGATAGAGTGTTGGATAAATGTTTGTTTGGATGAGGAAGATGGAATGTGTTGTTTTCTATTAAAGTGGAAACTTGTTGGAATTGTGGGATTAAAACCGAATTGAGTATTTTATGAACGAAAATGAAGTTGAGATACATATAGCTCACCACGAAGGTCTAAAGGAACAATCTATCAGCCAAGATAAAGAACTTAAAGGCTCATCACCATACGAATGGATAAAGAACCGAATTTTGAAGGAAATTACTCACTTCAAGAGGAAATATCATGTATTGCAAATCAGATTTGCCTTACATATAAAATTACATCTCTATTTATAGTCATACTAATATATTGTACTAAGACTCATAATAAATGCCAACATGCTCTACTTTCTTGACTAGCTTCCACTTTTTCAAACTTGCAATAAAGATTCTTTGACAATTTAACCTTGCATTAAGGACTTTCTTATGTAAGAAAACAAACTAAGCACACTCTACATTCTTACACTTCATCCTAGTAATGAAGACTAGCCTAGTAATGAAGACTAGCTCCCCACTTTTTCAAACTTGCAATAAAGACTCTTTGACATCCTAACCTTACATTAAAGACTCTCTAATGTAAAAAGACAAACTAGCACACTAGGCTAATTAATACACAAGAAGACAAACTAAGCATATCAAACATAAATAATACATTCATTACTTCTTCAACCTTGCATTTAAGCCACCAATCATTAGTAAATGCTATCTTGTGTGGTATTGACCCATTAGACCATGTTGAGGACGAATTTACTATGTGCTTCCATGATTGACGAGTTGGCTCGACGGATTGATGAAACTTGATTTGGGATGGCCATTGAATTGTTGGGAGTTTGAAACTTTGATGCTCCTGCATCAGGCGCCAAGCAAGGTTTGTGATGTGGACATCGAGCCATATTGAGAAAGCGGTGCTAAGGACCCGTTGTCTATTCCGACTGGTTCGATCACTTGAGCGCGTGACAAGCAATTTGGGCAAACTGTTGGTGTCATGGTTCGTGATCTTTGGTGTGAAGATGACCTTGGATCAAATCTTGAAAAATCTTGCAAATCTTGGCGTAATATTTGGTGTGGAGATGACCTTAAATCAAATCTTGAAGAATCTTGGAAATCTTGGCACAATTTGATTATTTGGTCACCAAATATTTGACTAAGTAATATATATATATATATATATATATATATATTCTTGTTTAGGCATATTCTAGAATATAACGCATTAGATTTCTAGGGCTGATTTAGGGTTTGTGTGGTGGCTAGAAAGCCTATATTAAGGATTGACTGAATTTCTTTGGGAGAGAGAATTTTATTTTTGAGGAAAAGAATTGAGAAGTTCTCTTCTACCATTCTTTTGAGGACTTGACCTTATCAAGGTTCCCTTGTGACGGTCGATTCGACTTGTTGAGCGAGATAGCGAATTCTTTTGCTCGTGGCGTTTATAACGTTGGTTAGTTGACACGCATTCGTCAACATGTCACGTTCATACCGAGATTGCCAATCACATGTTCGATTGGAAGTTGAGGTTCGCAATTCGCATCATTCGGGCCTTCATAGAATGATCTTTCCGCAACGATTCATATCAATTTGCCCCCTTTCCCTAGGCCTTTGAGGAGGCTAAGGTATGCGGGTGTCCAGGCCCTGCAATTGGGTCTCAGGAACTAAGAGCTTTTTGGAGGTTGCAATCTCTCTCGGGATTGACACCCTCGTGAGTCGAGCCACTGCTAAGCTACTTAAATGTGCTTGAGCTCATGATTGGAAGTGATTCCATGCGCTATAACTTCTCTTAAGGTCACATGCTAATTTCCTCCAAAGCGCCTTGAACCCTGAAGGGCACACATGATAAAATTTCTACTTTTTTATTTCTATTGTTTCTCTTTCGGAACGGGTTTGGAAAGTAAATTCGTTTGGTAATGCAATTTGATTTTTCTATTTTCTCAGAACAGATTTTTATTCCAGAAATAGATTTGAAAAAGAAATCATAAGCTAAAATTTTTAACTTCTCAATTTCTGAAATAGAAATTAACAAATCAATTTTTGGCCAAATATCAATTTCTGTTCTAGAAATCAATTTCTGTTCTAGAAATTTTGTCATCCGCATCCAAAGAATGCCAACAAAACCACAGATGGGCCGATTCCCAATCCGGCCCGGCATAGCAACTCGTGGCCCTCACTGCTCAATGGGCCGGTCCGGTCCGAGCCCATACCGGCCCATCGATTGCGCCGGTCTTCTCCTTGTTACAACCTCGACCTCAAAGCTCCGTCGCAAGTCCAGAGACGAAGTGCGGATTTGACTCGAAAGCCGAAACGAGCTTCAGCCGGAGCGAGCGAGCGACGACAGGGAAGGAAGGAGGAGGCGGCGGCGGCCGGCGGCGAGACGATGAACACCGACATCACCGCGTCGGCGAAGCCGGAGTACCCGGTGATAGATCGGAACCCGCCGTTCACGAGGGTGGTCGGCAACTTCAGCACCCTCGACTACCTCCGCTTCGTCACCATCACCGGTGTCTCCGTCACCGTCGGCTACCTCTCCGGTTTGCTCTCTCTCTCTCTCTCTCTCTCTCTCTCTCTCTCTTTCTGTGGGGTGGCGTGCGGGCGTGCGGATGATTTTACTCTCTCCAATGTCTGCATCTTTGCCGAAGGATTCGTCGTCTTCGTGAAATTATTGCTTGCATCTGTGAAAAAGTTATGATAATCTAAAGTATGTTGAATGCGGGTTGGGCTAATTTGTGAAATTGCTGCGGTTGTTGCTCAGTCCGTGCTTATTGGACTCGAAAGTATGGATCTTGTTGTAGGCGTGCGTTGCCCATTTCGTGCTAATTGGTGAATTTGCTCTGATTGTTGATCCACCTTTTTTATGTGCTAATACGATTTCGAAGGGTCGATTTTGTTTTGGGCACTGCCCATTTCGTGCTGATTGGGGAATTCGCTATGATTGTTGCCCATACTTATGTTAATTAGATTGGAAACGAGGGATTTTGTTCTGAGTGATTAGTGTCCTTTTTGTGCTGATTGGTGAACTCGCTTTCAAAGGATGGATTTTTTTTGGGTGATTATTGCCCCATTTTCTGCCAATGGGTGAGTTTCCTTAAGATAGGAAGGTCTTCATTTATTTAAATTCTTTTGGGGGTTTTTATAGGGATAAAGCCTGGGATCAAGGGACCATCAATGGTAACAGGCGGACTGATCGGACTAATGGGCGGGTTCATGTATGCTTACCAGAACTCGGCAGGCCGGATCATGGGATTCTTCCCCAATGAGGATGAGGTAGCTCATTACAAGAAATGAATGCCAATTTTCTTTATTTTCTGGGGCTTGATTTTGTTTTAAATTAGAACCCAAAATATCTGCTCTAGGCACATCATGTTGTGCCTTTTGTGGGAAGATGACAGATGGTTATGTCAATAAATCAATGTTTTAGTGCTGACCTTTCTGCATTGAGATTGATGTTTCCTTGATTGATGACTCATATGATTTGGCTTGCATTGTGGAATGCTGATTGTGGTGTTTTCGGTTAATTTGAGATCGCAGTACTTACTACTTCTTTGGGAACAGTCCTCTCATTGTTTTCTGCCCCATCGCTCTCATTCTTTGGGTGGTCCTACCATTTGTTCTAATAAGTGGGAGCAATAACTCTCGCTGTTGCTTGGTGGCTAGTAATTACTCTGTCTAAGGTTTTCGTGTATAGGTAAGAGAGAAGACTCTTGGACGTGACTCGAGAGAGATTGAAAGGATAGCTGTTTACTGATAGGAAATTAGCTGCCCTTAAGCATCGTACTAGAGAGCACAATCTCGTTGACTTTTGTAAGGAGAAATGTTAAGTTTGCTTCATACTTAAGGACATTTTGTCAAAAGGTTTTTTTGCTCTATTGCTGTATTTCCGTGAATTCAAAGAGCAGCTTTTGAGAGTAGATTGCACTCTCCATCTGGATGAGATTGTGAATTAGTTGTCTGCTAGTCTGACAACTAATATAGAGAGATGCTTATTCTTTGCTGCTTAATTTGGTCCATTAAGGGAAAAACATTAGGCAAGGAAATCCCTAGCTGGTTTTTAGCTCATTGCCAATTGCCATAGCAATAGTACCTTCATTGACCATTACCAGCTTCAAGAATGTGACTTACCATTCCCACTCTTGATCTGAGTGTGTGAACTTACTGGAGAATGTAGCAAGTAATTTATGCATTCTTTTGGTTAGGCAATCATCAGTTTCTCGAGACGCTGGGATCTAATGAAGTTTGTAGAAGATTTTGTTCACTTCCTCTTCTCTTTTGGGTATTAAGATATAAAAAATTGGATAGGAGGGAGCGACTTTGAGTTGTTTTCAATGTTCATTTTTGGCGGATTAGATTGTTCAGATGTTGAAAGAGAATAGATGACCTTCATCTGATTCTCAAGTAAACTACATCTTAATGCTCCTTCCTAGTGTGACTTGCTTAAAAGATGGAAGGGCACAAAGTTGCAGTGGTTGGAGAAGGAACAGATGAGATTCTCTCCCCAACAGCTGCCATTATGGTACTCACTTTTGTTACTTGGAGCACTGACGTTGTGAGAGAATGCTGTCATTATCATTGCATTAAGAAGAAATGTTCAATTAATCTGCAAATCACCACCATAAATTACAAGTGGATTTCATATGCATATAAACCACCAGGAAGTGTGGACGATGCATGTATAAGTAACATGAGAAGGTACACTTGATGGCAGCTAACTATTACCATTGCGGGCTTGTTGATACTGCTGATAACAAATATATCACATTGAAGTTCGCCTATGACGACGACTTGGTTGTGCTGGTCAATCTCAGTTAGGCGTCTTCAAGGTGGTCTGGCTCTTCTGATGGAGCCACCCACTGACCCCAAGGACGAGATGGGCAACTCGTTACCAAGGCCATGTGGGTGAATATTATCATACCAGCAGCAGCTCACCAGATCTCTCCTTTGGTAACCGTACAGTCTAAACGACCAGACAATGTTCAGCAGTGACAAGAAGGGTATCTAGACTTGTAACATTCGATAGGTTTTTCCTCTTTGACACATTCAAGAAAGTTAATGCATGGGAGATTGAAAACCAGAATGTCATCAGAGGAGTCCATCAGTATCACAGTAAATGGCCTTGGGTGGATACAGTTGCGACTTTGTTTCTGGAATTCACATTCATCGTAACATGGTCCCCGTCATCAGAGTTTTATGTATTTTCGAAACCAACGTCGAATTTCCTCTACAACTTCTAAAGCAATCGGGACATAACTTCTTTCTTTAGTTGGTATGAACTGATGAAGTCGCCCCCACAAAAGATACAGCTTACTGCACTGAATTGGCTTAGTGCACTGAATTAGCTTACTCAATCTTTGGGCTTGGAATAGACTGCATTCGCCTTACGAAAGTTAACCGATCAGTTAAAAATAGACACCCAAAAATTAAGTTAAGAGCAGTAACAATTGAAGATTGGAGGGGTATCAATCTATGTAGTTGGGTCGCAAAGGGGGAGAGAAACCTAAGGTACAATTCTACATTAACCAATGTATGGGAGACAACCACCAAGAATGGTCGAGTATAACTAGGTATCCTTGTGTGAGATGGACATATTCAAGTTCTTGTGTAATGCTCGTGTAAATTGCTTTTGTTGGTATGATGATCACTCTAGTTTCTTACACGTAATAGGATGCAGGCGAGAGGAACTTTCTATATCGCTCGAACTTTGGCATGCCACATCTCTAGTAGAAGACGATTGTGTGAAATTATGTGAGAAAAAGGTAGGCAAAGTTGGCACGATCAGCCTGGGTGTCAAGGCTTCAGCTTGGAAATTGCCACTTGTCCAAATTCCACTAGCTATATGCCAATACTCTAGGTTAGAGCCATATGCACAAACCAAATGCTCAAATTTAATCAGTTTAGTAGAGATTTTCAGGGTATTTCGTGAGTTTGCAGGCTGAACTTTATGCCCGTACCTCTGAATTATAAGAAAAAAAGGTACACCACTGACCTAAACTATATTTTGAAATGACTTGTGTCATGTGGAGTGAGCTGGGTTTTTTATGGTTTTGATGGATCGATGGCAAAGTTGTGGCTATTGATCACATGGCAACGTGTTTTTTGCACCGAACTATGCATGAAATTTCGATTCGTTAGGCAACATGGAATGGGACAAACAATCATACGCAACCCATTATAGAGCAATCATAATGGAAGACCAATTATAGATGGATCAATGCTGGCTCCAAATTCATTCACCCTTTCAAGACCGCTGGCTCCATCGCCACTGCTGTGCTGTAGGGGCGGTGCTTACAGTCACGGAAAAAGGCAGCACGCAACGGCAACTTGGGAAATTACTAAGGCAGGACAGTCGTTCCTGATGATAACTTTACGGACGACACCATTAGCTGTCCCCGAAAAGTTAGCGACGTTCACAAAGCAATCGACAACTCACTTTAGCGGCAAGCATAGAGGCTAGAGCGACCATCCTTGAGCTGTCGCTTCTGCCTATCTGGGAAGGTATTCTAGCTTTCAGGGATGGCTTCGTTTGTCGCGAGGTACCCTTTTTTCTGTAGTTATTACAGTGAAATACGCAAAATTTAGGTAAAATATGGAGACTGTCATTTTAAAGAGGCCGCATATAAGTCAGTGTTATAGATCGGGTATGGATGTGAGTAGCCTTGTTGCGATGCGTAGGGTAATTACTTGCTTCTTCCAACGACTATCATAATTTTATGCAGGATTAAATAGAATATATCTACTGCATATCTTGACATAGTAAGGGTGCGCATGACAAAATTTCTGAAACAGAAATTGATTTCTCAATTTCTATTTCAAAAATTGAGAAGTTAAAAATTTTAGTTTCTGGTTTATTCTTCAAATCTATTTCTGGAATAGAAATTTGTTCCGAAAATAGAAAAATCAAATTACGTTACCAAACGGATTTATGTTCCAAATCTGTTCCGGGGAACAGAAGAATAGAGAAGTATAAATTTTATCATGTGCGCCTATGTATCCACTGAGAGATTGTGTTGGTGCGAAAAGGAGGGAAACGGAGAATCAAAGAATGGCCAAGGCAACGTGAGAATAGACGCATTTGTTGAAGTTATGCCTAGTTCAAGCAGGCCGAATAAAACAAGCAATCCTTTCCTCAGTACGTAAACGGACGATTCAGTTTCATTACGCAATCAATCAAACTAATATCGATTCCATGCGAACACATTGAGAAGCCGTTGTCCAAAGAAACATTTCATCACTTTATCAGAGCTTTCCTTGTCAGCTTCCAGAATCATGGGATTGTGCAGGCATTTTACTCCTTGTGACATCAAATAAGCAGATTTCACACTCTATCTGCAGCATGAGTCAATAACCAGATTGGATGAGCTCGTAGTTGGATGAGGAGTATGAACTTTCCTTGTTATTTCTCCCCCTTTTGCGAATAGAGCGAGCACTTGGTTTAGGGACATCCCATTGAGGGCCATCATGAAGGAACAACATCGATGTTGATATTTCCACACCCTGTAAATACATGCATCCATGGTATATACCCAAGGATGGGAGTATTACAAAAAAAGTCTTAAATTTATTACAATTGGTGGTAGTTCAATTTTAAATTTTTTAATTGTGTCTATTGAATCATAAATCTTTTCATTTTTTAATTGAGTTTCAGCCAATTTTGATTGAAAATCGCTGATATGGATACTAACTATCTTACGTGGCACAATCAGTACTAATGTAAACATTTTTTAATAATATTTTAATAATATTTTATATTTTTTCTTCTTCTTTTTTATCTTTTTCTTTCTTTACTTTTTTTCTGTTTTTTCCCTAGACTTAAGGCCAAGGAAGGGTCGCCAATAGACCCTCACTAGGTTTGGGTGAGGACTGCAATGGCCTAACCCGATGGCCCTCACCCAAGGCTGGCGAGGGTGTCCCAACCCTCTTCGGCCCTAAATCAAAAGGAAAAAAAAAGTATAGAAAAGAAGAAAGAGAAAAAATTATAAAAAAATTCGAAAAAAAAAATAGAATATTATTAATATTGTCAATGTTCCAGTCATGTTTAGTCATGTTCCGTAAGATGGCCGGTATGCACCTCAACGATTTCCGATCAAAATTGACTAGATGGACTCAATAGCAAAACGTAAAAAGATTTATGATTCAATTGGCACAATTAAAAAGCTTATGACAGAATTAGCACAATTGCAATAGATTTAAGATTTTTTTTGGTAATTCTCCAACAAAGATGTGTCCAAACCTTTCAACGATCTGTCCATGTCCTCCAATCAAATCAAGTATTATGCAGAATTCAAATATGATTATTTATGTAAGTTCTGGCAAAAATAGTCCACATACCTACATGAAGAAAAAAAGAAACAGTGAAGGATTTATAGTCAAAAGTCGAGTTCAACATAATCGTTATATTTGAGCTCGCATGTTATGTGCGGGATATGAGCAATCTTGTGCTAGTCCTCACCTGCATCTTTTTTTGCACCTCTTCTCCAAATCTCGGCAAGCTGAGATTTTTAGGTGATTATGGGATGCAAGCCTTCACATTCCTTTAGGTAATAATGTCAACGAGGGGCATCGAATGATTTCAAGATGTTGAAGTGATTGAAGGGCCTCAATATGTGCCAGTAAAGCCTTCAGATTTAAGCACTTTTTAATAGAAAGACACTCGAGATTGCTGACCTGTATAAGTCACTATGGAAGAGATGCTAGTTTGAGATCATCAAGGATGTCCACGGACCAGAGACTCGAGTCCTTGCAAATCCAAGATGCCGTCGCTTTCATTCTTGAATAAATCAAGCTCCTCACAAAACCACAAAGAGAGATGCACAATGTTGGATGTCTCAAATCGAGTGAGGGGGAAGTTAACCAAGGACACTTTACGAAGCCAAGAATCTCAAGTGAAGTAAGGCTCTGGAAACACTCCTAAGGGCAAACATTCTAGAAACTCCATTTCCATAATCCCCAGTCTTTTCAACTCATTAAGGCCAATTATCTGAGTTATCAACTCTAGGTTGACCTTACACTGAATCGACTCCTTAAGATGTGGAGTTAGTGGCAAGGCATTCAAGTTTTCTCAATAATCGATCCGTAAATTCAACAGGCTAGGAAAGGATGCTATTAAAGTGGAGGAATGGTCTAAACCGATGTATTCCAATTCAGTCAGTGACCAAATATCTAAAGACTTGAGGTGAGGTAGTTAGCCCAGTTGAGGAAGATGTTCACATCTTCTGCAAATCTTGCAAGTGTGCCTCAACTAAATTCGGCAAGGAACACACAAGGTCATCCTTAATCACTTTGGAAAGTTCTCACCTTTATAACCAACTATCCTCAAGTTCTATAGATTTAAGTACGGCCTCAGTCCATCCAATAGAACTTCATCTGTATCCCTAATTACTGCATCATTTGTATCGCAATAGCGCCAAATGAAACTCTAAAGATTGCAGAGAATGCTTCTCTATCAGGTTTGCAGTCCTGGATTCTATTACTACATCAGTTACTTGTCCCAAATTTTCAATGCGAAGGCTTCCTAGGTGGTTATTAAGCCCATTTAGCTCCCCAAGTACATAACAATTCTTAGCAAGAGTTTTATCTTTAGGCAAAATGAAGCTTGTTAGCCTTTGTAGAGAACTCAATTACCCTAGTCCACATGGCATATAACTAAGTTTCCAACATCCATCTATTTTTAGATTTCAAAGGCTGACTAACCTCCTTATACCCCTTGGCAAATCTTCAAGGGCAGAACAATAGTAGAGATTAAGTGTTTTTAAATTATGCAATCTCGTAATGGAGTTAGGGAGCCTTATGAGTGCATTATTGTAAGAGAGGTCGAGATATGTGAGAGCTTCAACTTACAAATGGACCTTGGCACCTTCTTGACATTTGTGGCATCCAAATCCAAGATGCGCAACTTCTTGAACTTTGAATGAGTTGGCATGGCTTGCTTCACTTGTAGGTTGACTTTGTTTCATTTCTTGATATGTAGGTTCTAGCATAACAGAACGAAATGTTCTCGGTGCACTTGTTTTCAAGCGTGAGATTGGAAGTTTACCCACCAAATTGAAAGTTAAGCCATGAGATATATGACTAGTTCTTTCAACTAGGGGTTTTGTGTCATCCCATGCCACCAACACTTGATCCTTGCAACCAAGCAACCTAGACCATGCATCAAATCATGGATCTTGCAAGTCTCTGTGTTCATCTATGGCTTTTTTTTTAAAAAAAAAAAAATTGAAAATCTTGGAAGAAGTTAATCCAAAGTAAATTCATGAAATATATATGAGCAATGTCTTCTGAATGTTTATCGCAACCCCACCTCGAGTGCACCACCTAGGGTTTGCTTAATAGATTACTTAATTCAAACTTAGTTCGAGCTCTTTCAAGCCCATAACAATTCGCAGCTTAGGGTCCAAGTTTTTAACATACAAATGATTTTTCAATTATGAGTCGCCACTAATTTATTCTTTGGTGGGTTAATTAGAAACCAAAGTAAACTAATGGCAAATTTACTTACTCCTGTGAACTAGAGATTCTGGGTTCGAGAACTTAATTACGCTAGATTTCCCTAACGCTCTTTCGGTATATTTTCTCTTTTATTTTGAAAAAAATGTTTTTTTGGGCAACTTGAATCGATTTTAATTTACTTTCCTAACATGTGAGGTGATCATGCAAGTGCGCAAATCACCAATTTAACACCCAAGAAAACAATAAATAAATTACGAGACTTATCTCGTAGCAACGAAAGCATCTGCAATATTAGCATAGAATTCACATAAACATCCCTAAATATGATTTCTAATTAACGCGCAGTCACTCAATCTTTTTTAGGATTTTCTCTTATTTAATGAAATTTAATCTTCATGCAATGCAATTTAACCAAATGGCCTAATTCTAATAACGAACAATTTTTAATAAAATGGACTTAGCAACAATCACTAAATGACATACATTTTGTGAACCTACTTCTATACAAGGAAGCACGGACACGTTCAGAGGGCCTTCGTGTCGTGTCGGACATGCGGTCAACACGTGTCGGAGTTTCCGACACGTGGTCAACTCTTTCCAACAAGCGCGTCGGAGCGTGCCCGGAGGTTTGTGGGCGGATCTGCAGGTGCGAAGGGAAGAAGGTGATGGAGGGTGGAGGCAAGGGTGAGGGAGTCGAGGCGACGCTGCGAGCAACGGCGAGGGAGGGCTGCGACCGCCGACTGCAACGTGGAGAAGGCTACGACCGCTGACTGCAACACCGAGAAGCCTTCTCGACCGTCTTGGTCGGCTGCGACCGCCGACTGCAACGCCGAGATGGAAAACCGCAACGCCATGATGGAGGGCTGGATGCGAGGCTACAACGGCAAAGGGGGGAACGGAGGCGAGGCAGTGGCGAGAGAGGTGGAGACCGAGCAAGGGAGAGGAGAAAGAAGGCGATTGCTAGGGTTTTTGCCCTTTGGGCTGTTACTGATTGCTTTTTCAATTTTAGGAAGAAGAGGAAGGAGAGAGATGACGCGTCGACGGCTTCTGGGGAAGAAAGAAAGCCTCGTGCAGCGTGACTTTGGGAAATGACAGGCGCAGGCAGTGGGTGGGGTGAGGGAAGAAAACAGAGGCTGAAATAAATGAGTGGGACCCATTTAGCCCTAAAAAAAATATTGAACGTTAAATAACTTTATTAATACATGGTAAGGCTAAAAAATAAATAAAAAGACGGGTTAAAAAGTTATTTTGAAAAATAAAAGCACTGATCATCATAGAAAAATATAAATTTATTTTGACTCTAATCTCTCGTTAGTTATTTATTTCATCGATAACTTTTGTTAAAGTCAAAAAATGTCTTTCCAATTTTTTATGAATAAATTTATTAATGTTATCGGTATAGATTTATTATAGGCTCTTTTTTATTATTTATTTATGAATTTGAATAAATTAATTTAACTATAATAATTAATCATGTATATATAAAAATATTTATTTAATATATAACGTGTCGGAATTCTTCACTTTTTGAGAAATGACGTGTCGGCGTGTCGTGTCGTATCGTGTCGCGTGTCGTGTCGGTGCTTTACATAGCTTCTATATGACATGCATATGATATTTTTGTATTTTTCATCGAAATTTGTAATTTAAAATTTCCAAAAAATAGAAATCTACCTAAAGTGAGATATTAACTATTTTAAGTTAGGAAATAGACTAACCTAAATCCTATTTTAACTGAGAAACTTATCTCAATGTGCAATTTAATTCAAATATATTATCTAACCTAGATATCATCTAAATATGCATTCTAATATAATTAGAAAGGTATCTAACTATTCTATCATGCAATTCTATCTAGGAAATCCATTCTAATCTACATGATATGCAAACGCAATTTTTTTTTTTTGTATTTTTAAGATAAATAAAGCAATAAAAATATTCAAACCATTCAATTCACGAAGGTATGATCCAATCGGTTCGAATGTGGAAACAATATCTAATCATTTGAAATTTCGCGAATAAAATGATAAGTTGATCTTAAGCCTTAAAGATCAAGATATCGATTTTATTTCCGTGCGATTAATTATTCCATCTAAAGCATAGAATAAAAAATCGTTTTGCGGCTACGGATTAGGGTACAAATCTTAAAAGGTACTACCTATCAATCAAATATGCTCAATAGATTTCGAGTATCAAATTAGGCAATAAAATATTCAATGGAATCGAGTAAGGAGCGTTACCTAACTGTGACAATAATTTTTCAAATTTGAGCATTGGACAATGGATAAAAACACAGCTGCTCACGTCTTGGTGATCAACTTCGGACCGCATTAGAAACCTCCATAAGTGGTGGACCAAAGAAGATGTTCGTGCAGGGAGTGCTCCAGGTTAGTAATCAATTTTTGTAAAACACAATCAATCCTCCCTCAAAGTTGACCACCCTATTTTTTACTGGGAATATCTATGCCCCGATTTTTCTTCTCTCTTCATGTGCTGATTTATGCATGGGTGCTGCAGAGAAGTGGAAGCACGCGTTCTCTCTCTTCAGGTTTGTCTTGTAGGCGAATCTGTTGGTTTCGCGAAGAAGACCTGCAAAACAAAGGCGGACTCGACCAAAGGCGTAGTGGCTGGAATTTGTCCAGTCTACACTGGATTGAAGTACAGGAACGCCGAAGGGACTGCTGGTATAAATTGGCAGCAGTGTCGCGGCTGCTCACGGCGTCGGGCTGGGTGCAGGCGCCGGTTTGGACGTGTAGTAGCAGCGGTCGACGGAGGAACAGCAGCCGCAGATGGTGGGCTGTGGGCGTCGGCTTCACCGTCGAGCAGCTGGAGGCACCAATCGGGGGACTCAAAGAAGACCACCCTTTTTCTACTTGTGTTTCACTTCTCTGCTCTTGACACAGAAGAAAAGACCCTTTTTTCGTCTTCCCTAGTTTACGTTCTCTCTGTTCACTCTCACTTTTTCTCTTTTTCTTCTGAACGCTCTCTCCTCTTGCTTCACTTATCTCATCACACCGAGGAGAAAAGATCTCCATGTCCATCGAATTTATGGCCATGCTATTTGATCAGTGGGCTTTTGGCCGATTTTTAGCTCCCGCGGGCTTACTTCAATTAAATCGATTAAGCTCAAATTGTCCACCATCGGTTCAATGCAAATGTAATAATAAATAAATGCTCCTAAAATTATATGTTATACAATTTAATTATAATATTTTTGTTTAGGGGTTAAAAATTAATCCTTAATTTTCTATGCAATAAATAAATGATCAGGTCGTCAAAATTTATGCGTTAACAATGTTGATTTCTATTTGATGGCTGGATAAATCCTTCTGCCACCCAAAGGTCAACCAAAGTCAGCTTCTTTATCTCATAATCCTTGGCAAACAATGAACAAAATGCAAAACGTTGTTTCAAATGTGAGGGAAGTTGGTCATGCCAACAGTATGAACAACCAACGAATTTCTAGAGCACTTTCTAACAATGTCTTTGCTGATGGCTAGCATGCTAGGATTTTGTACCTCCTCTTCCTTTTGACAAGCTATTTGCATAAATAAATCAAGAGAAGCACTTTTAGATAAGCCTCCAAGAAGATGAGGTGGAGCAGTGCTAGTAATCTCCGCAACCAAAGGAATGCGTGTAGTCATAAGGATTTTGCTTCCTCTAGCACCTCCCACCAATAACGTTTTGAAGCTCAACAATTTTCCTTGTTCTGCATTCCACAAATCATCTAAAACTAGGAGATATCTCTTGTATCAATTTCTACCCTCAGTTTTTCTTTGGTCAAGGCACTTAGTTCCCTATGCAACCATTCCATCACAACCTTGTTTGGTTCCTCCTTTGCACAAGCTATTATTTTTGTCTCTTTTTTTTTTTTTTTTTAATGTTAAAGTCATTTGAGACTCAAACCCACATTTTAAACTTAAAATGTTTATTGACCATTTTATCATTATATACAAATTGAGCAAGAGCGGTTTTACCAAGCCCACCAATACCAACTATTGGAAGGATGGAGATGTGCTCTTTCATGTTTGAATCCGGTAATCATGACCATCTTTTATCATCATATCTCCCTCATGTATGAACAAATGCGTTTCTTCTCTCTTCCTCCACTCTCTATCTACTTGCGAATTCACAGGGCACTCATCCAAGGGGAATCTCCGACCAGCCATAATGACTTCTATTCTCTCCTTACTGCTCTTACTTTGTAGCTCATCTTTAGTTTAAAAGCAAGCTGATTGGAACTTGACAAAAAGGTCCTTACCTCCTTGATCATTTCATTGCGGCCCCTCAAATTCTCATCATGTAGCTTCTATATTGAATTCTTCTAGCACATCATGCGCATCATATAAGGCATCTTTGAGATTCTCAACCAAACTTGGATTTGGCGACTATGGTAGTATTGCTATTCTACATCATCCAGTATAGCCCAAAGTTTGGAGACGGTACCTCTAAGCAACTCGAGTTCATGCTTGACGCCCCGTAACTTTCCAACCATTTCTAATGCCTAAGGAACCAAATGAGCAACGATCTTTTCGGCAATGCTGGTGATGATAGCTTCCACTATTTTTGTTCTCCCTCTCTCAGGATCAGAAGATATTAGTCCAGTCCTCCCAAGGCCCCAGGAACAACGACGCAATTATCAGGGGCGCACTCTACCACTGAGCTAATAGCTCGTCGTGTGGGCCTCCTGCCGGGGCCCGCTATGTCAAAAGCGAGAAAAACCCCATCCCCCTCTTTCCCTTTTTCGCCCCCATGTCGCCACGTGGGAGGGGCATGGGAATCAACCGTTTATGATTCTTTGATAGAAATAAATTAGAATAAGGTACTACATTCTTAATCGTGAAATATCGATTGCTTGTTGAACCCTGTGAATTGCGTGAAAGTAGGATACTCCAAATTCGGGGAAGATAGAGGAGTGAAACAGTCAACCTATTGATATTGGAAGACAGTCCTCCCAAGGCTAAAGACTTGTCAGAACATTTATAAGAAGTGAATGTTGATGCTCACCTAAGGCTGGCAAATCAAAATACCGAGAAATCTTGTGACTTCTATGATTGACTTGCGTTGTTGAAGACAAAAAAAATGATTGAATTAGCCATCATACAATAGGTTTATAACTTTTTGGACAATTCTCTTATATAAATATTTGATGACTGAGTTTTCTATTAGGGGTGCAAAACGAGTCAACATGCTGGGCTTAACCTCAATTAGACTCATAAACTCAAAGCTAGAAGCTCCACTCGAGTTCTATCAGTTACTTTTTTTCTCGGTCGAACTCAACTCGATATAAAACGTGGCATACTCGGATTATGTGGATAAAACTCAACTTACTCTATTATTTCCAGCTCAATCGAATTCGACTTGATTTGACATACTCACACGTCCCCCTTTTTGTTTATTTTTAAGATTATATTAGAGGCTGAAATGTGTAATTATGTGGTAGAAAATAATATTACATGTATATTATTTATTATATGTCACAAAAAAATTCCTTTAATTTATAAATACTCGGTTAAGCAAGCGAGCCAATCGAGTCAAGCATCTTCATATTCGAACTCAACTAGACAAGCTACTCGGTCTTAGTGGTCATGTTAGGTAGCTTGCTTCCAAATCAACCCGACCATGAAAAATTAAGAATCAATACCGGTGTTAGTCATGCTTGTAAGCTACTCTCTCATGTGAAACGTTAATATATCTAATGCGGTGCCTAGTTGGCACTATGTCAGCCACGTCACCACCACATACGCAAATAAGAATGGGGCACACGTTTCTAGGTTATCCAACTCATCAATCTAGCAGAGCAACTTAGCTAGAGAGCTAACGGTTCATGGACAATTTTGAAAATCAAGAACAATAGAGGTAAGGAACTTCAAGCAAAATGACGGGCCAGTCCACTGGTGGCATCATTGCTCATCCCTTTCGTTTGCATTCGAGAGATGCTCGTTACTTAGTGTTTGTTGGTACTGACCGGAGTTAATGGAATTTGACACATTGCGGTTGCATATTGCAATGTTGAGTTGCCTCTTTATCCTCATATCCTAATCATTTGGGCTTTGCTCCACCACTTGAGCATAGTGCTCCACTTTCATTGGGCTGCTCTTGTTTGTCTCAGTGAAAGAGGAAAGAGGATGTTCTCTCTGTCTAAGGGCTTTATACCATTCGATTTCTCTACTTTGAGAGAGGAATCTTGTATAATGTTTTTCGGAAAATTATAATCAAAGGGTGACAATTTGCGCTATTCTAGGTAGGTAATCAAGTTCCAATTTCCGATAAGTATTTTAAAGTTTTAGAATATTATTGAGATATTGCAGTGGAAGTCAATATCTTCGGCTAAGCAAATTGTAAAGGGGGAGTTCAGTCCAATCCTATCATCATTCTCTTAAAAGTTTCAATGAGTTATGGGTTAATTATAATACACTAATTACTTCATGTTACATCAAATGATGTGGTACTTCATTCGCTTAACACCCTCACATGTACACTTTAACAAATCTTCCTCCCACGTGTGAGCCTTCTGTGTCACCCCGCTCCTTCTTAGTCTGGGAATTCCTTCTGTACTAATATTATTTCAACTCAAATCTCCACTTTGGCCTGGCCAAGTTTGGTAGATGTTGGAGAGAGGAACAATATTTGCCCTTCAGACTCCACCTCAATGCCTTGGCCTAGCCAAGTTTGGCAGGAAGTCAAGGGATACCATCCGCCATCTTGATTAGAGAGTCACATATGAGATATTCACCAAACATCTATTCATGTTAGCGGCAGCAATCTACTATTAGCTCTAGTACTACTTGTTGGGTTAACGTAGTAGAAACCCAATAAATTCATCAAGAATATTGTCAAGGGAGTGCATAAGTTTGAGCCCTTCAACATTTCCTATTGGGTTCACATTGTCTCAAAAGTTTAAACTATGGACTAATATGTCGATTAATATATATTAACCGTTCCAAATTATATCAGTTGTGGGACTTTTGCTGCCTAATGCCTTCAGAAGTGCACCTTAAAAAAATGAAAGCTGAAGTTCAATCTATTACAATTTCAGTACACATAAGTTCCTCAATTCAATTTCATATATGCTTGGATCGGTAAATCCCACGCATTGTTCATTAACAGCTAAACATCCTTAACTATGTTGTCAAGATGATGAGGACGAAGAATGAATAAATGAGCACAGATTGGTGCAGACTCTTGATCATTCAAGCAACTCTTTGGGAGATGATATACTCTTTTGCTAATTGAAATGAGCTAAAATATTATCGAAGTTTTCGGTTAACATTTTCCATATATATGTCGAATAATTCAACATGCGTATAATCTTGCAAAATCATTATGACAAACTACATGAATTACTTTTCTTTCATATCAATTGAAGCCTAAGTGAATAAGGGGTTTCGTGAATCAGCCACGATCCGTGCAGTTGTCATTAGGAAATGGGCGTCTCAAGGGTTGTGAATGGCGAAGATGAAGTTGGATTTAAAAGAAGTAAAGTTTAGTTATGCTAAAAAATGGCAGATAGATTATGTCACGAAGGTATCTTCTTAGGCATTATCAAAATACAAGACTGAACAAATGCTACTAGATAAAATTTGTTAAGTGATGGATCAAATCAATCACAGTCTAAATTAAACTCGGATTTATGTCCTTTCTTTGTCAAATATATCTATGCTCAGATCCTCGAAACCACAAATGCTTTTGAGAGAGAGAGAGAGAGAGAGAGAGTTCCCCTTTTATAGTGCAAAGTTGAAAGATGGATTTTAGATATTATCCCCCACAAAACACAGTTCCAAATTCTAGGATAGAGACTATGACAGAGCATCTCATTTCACATCATCTCCTAACAAAATGCAGTAGGAAGCAGTCCTATCCACTATCCTTGCCCCCTTTGATTTTGTTGTGGAGCGTCTCCAAAGTGGAACTAATAACATCGCCCATCTATATCCCCTTCGTATCGAAATTTTTTGTAAGTATTTATAGAGTACGATATTCTGTCTGATTAAACTAATTATCATATGCTAAATTTAAGAATACTTCTATCTCTTTTGAAATGATAATATTTCGAATGTGAGAAAATTATCCAAAATGTCATGAATATATTGTAAGACAAACGAGTCGGACTTAAACCTTTCAATTTTATCAATTTAATCCTAAATCTTTTAACAACTTACCAATTTAGTCTTAAACTTTTCATTTGTGTCAATTTAATAATAAACCTTTTGAAAATTTGCTAATTTAATTCTAGACCTTTTGAATATTTGTCAATTCAGTCATTTAGACTAATTTTAACCGAAAATTACTAATGTAGATGCCAGCCGGCCATTGACCATCTTACGTAATATGACCAGTGCTAACGTTGATAATTTTTATATTTTTTTTTATATTTTTTTCCTTTTTAGCCCTTGTCTTTCCCTTTGGCCAAAAATGAAAACAAAAAAAGCAAAAAATTATCTGCATCAATAATTTTTAGTCAAAATTAGCAAGTCGTGGAAAGGTTTAGGACTAAATTAGTATAATTAAAATTTTTAAAATTGAATTAGTTACCGTATAATAAGTTTAGAACTTTTTGAATAATTATCCCCTCCAAATATAGTCATTTATTTGTATAGAAATACATGTACTTCCTGAATACATGCCAATCTTCTTTCTAGATTGATTCCGATCCTACTTTAGATGACCTCTCTTACTTTTGCTCTCCATCATATAAACATATAATAGCACACTGGCTCTACCTCTCGCCCAAAGGACAAAACCACTCCACATGGTTTTACCGAAAAATATGAATAGACTACTAAAAATCAAGTCAAATTGTGATAATACACCACGAGACTACGGGTAAGTGATGTCTCTGTCCATTTGCTTGGCTTTTCTTTCTTCGCTTTATAATTGATCGATTGCTTCTCATCAGTAGCAGAAACCCTAGAAAGAATTTCATGTCACAATCCTTTTTCAATCTTAAACATGTCCAATTCCGAAAAATATGCTCAAACTCGTCGTAGTAGATTTCAACCGTCGGGAATAAATTCTAGAAGAAGCGCATGTATTAGATAATAAGAAAATGTCAAGAATCCTTGTGCCTTTGTTCAAGTTGGATTCAATAAGCACATAACAAGGACCGTGTAATAATGTCGCTTGAGTTGGAGCCCTGATCATTTTTTGATAATTATGCAAATCTCTCTTTTGTGATTTTATTAACCCCGAAAAAGAAAACTATAATAAAAAGAAAAAAATTCATAGTGGATAGAATTATGTCCACAGCGACAGCTGGAAGTTGTTGATAGGGGCGAGGAACAGAAAGGGTCAAATCATTGCCCACCAGAGGCCAACTCCGATAACTTTTTCTAAATTTTTCATATGTTAGAATACTTTAGTTTCTCTCTTCTCCTTCAAATAAAATAATGGAGGGGCCAAAGTTAAGCTCGAGAATATCCATTTCCATGAACAAAGTGCAACTCAGTGGAATCAACCTTTTTTAGGGCCACCTATCCCCTCTCAGATTAAACAAATAACAATTATGGTAAATGACTCTTTGCATTTCCTAAAGCCCTTTGTGTCTCTCCCACTTTCCATTTGAATATGATTGTGTTAATGGAATTCCCAATCACAGTAGTTTGTCACTTCATGGGGCTGGATCTTCATTATCTATTATAATACGGGGAATGTGAACTTATAAAATTTGCTAAACTCTGGCATTGATTTGACTATCGTGTGCATATCATCCTTAAATTGTAGATTTGTGACATGCTTAGTCGACTTCTTGAGGCAAGCACCTCGATTGTACTTATTCATATGATTGTAGTTGATGTTGTTAGGTTGTACATGTGAGATCTTGGAGGTGCTGAACTCTTGGCTCCTAATTATCCCAAGTTAAAAAAAATAATAATAATGATTTATCGAGCTAAGTTGCTTAGTGGGTTTAACGTAAGTGCGACTAGATAGTAGGTACCTGTATTTTTTTTTAATGAATTTGATAGAAAAGTCAGGTCTAATATGACAAAATCGAGTATCTCCCACTTTACGATAGTCAATTATTTGCATAAACCCATGCTTGATTCAGAAACTATACATGTATACATGCTTCAAGAAAAACCAGTCATTTACTTGTTTTGCATGCTAGACTCACAAGATTTGGTGGGAAAATTAAGTCTTTGGTTCAATTCAACAAAACCATGTAAACCTCTAATGTGCTTATGGATTGATTTCCGTCATTATTAGTAAACGTTGGTGTGACTTGACTCGATCATGTGATGACTTGTTATATATACTACAATTACTTGAAATACATTTGAATAACATCCTTTTCTATTTGAGTGTGGCTTCAACTATTCCTCAAGCCTGTCAATTCATTACACACCATTAAGCAAAATATGTCTAAAGTTAACTAATTGGCATATATGTTCGAAGAATATTGCACGTCAATGACCACAAGGATTCTAACTTTTTCAACAGTTGATTTGTAATAAAGCACTCTCAAGTGCTCTTAGTGGACTATGTTTGAAAATTATTTATTTTTATTGCCTAGCTCTCTTTTCGTGGGCAAATATAAACCATCATATGCGAAAGAGAGTGCGTTGCCTCTTCCTCTCCATTGTCGTTAATATTAATTTCTTTTCAATATGGGTGCACTCCCTTTTAGGGTGCTTGATTAGTATGGAAATTATATTGACATGCAAAGCTTGCTATTATATATATATCTTTGAAAGTCAAAGTTAACATTGAAGTGCAATATTTTTCATGCTAACACATTAGGTCTCTAAATACTCCTCCTCACGTACAAGTTAGATAAAAAGATAATTAAATAAAATTATTTTTGAACGATTATGGTGTAAGTCCTAAAACTTGTCGTGATAAGGTATTTGAGTTCTAAAATTTTCATTCCATCGATTTAAATTCTAACACTTGCAATTTTCGACACATTTGAGTCCCTCCTGTCAACTTTGTTAGTTTAAAGTAGACGGAAAATGTTACGTGGCGATTTTGTAACAGTGAATAAAAAAAGTCACATAGATTTCCATCCACTAAGCCAAAGGAGATGATAATAACGGAAGCACTAAAGTGTACAACTACGATAACTTTTTAGGACTTAATTATAAGAAGTGAAAGTTTTAGGATTCAAATGCATTATTGTGATAAATTTTAGGACTCTTCTGTAATTGTCCAGCTTTTTTTTTTAAATGGAATCCTTATGAATAAGATTGTCGAGACAGATATGACAAACGTAAATAAGAATCCACATGCAAGATGAGCACTTGAAAGGTGCATAAAGAAATTGTATAAAACTGTAATATCATGTCTAGTCCAATTTGTTAGATAACTATGAAACTTATTTGATACCTCAAGATCGGGGGCGTTTTAAAAAATTTAAGTTCTGTATCGTTTATGCATACGTATGCATGCACATACTACTCTCTATGATTCCCTTTTATTATAATGTTTTCACATTGTGAAAGCAAAAACAGCAATAGCCGCCATAACCACTAGACCAATATTGAATAGAAAATTCTCTACCAACAATATTACTTTTTCAAATGAATTTTTAAACTTAATGGATTATATTTTTATCCCTATTTCTGTGGTCTAAATGTTCAATTCTAACCGAATTATAGAAGTGTTCAATCCTATTATGGACCTTGGTGTCAATTTAAGTTCTATTGATCCTAATAGCATGAGCAATGGGATAGTTAATTAGGTTCCGACAGCAAACAAATATATATATAATATATATATACACATACACACACACATATTATTAACCATGATTAAAAAAATTCAGTAAAT
The DNA here is from genome assembly GCA_016097605.1 of Eucalyptus guilfoylei. Taxonomy (NCBI): domain Eukaryota; kingdom Viridiplantae; phylum Streptophyta; class Magnoliopsida; order Myrtales; family Myrtaceae; genus Eucalyptus; species Eucalyptus guilfoylei. Next base: position 8,738,127 of record CM027863.1, read on the forward strand.
ATCTCTCATGAACTAGAAAGAAAGGGAGTATTACGTGATTTGGTATTGATCGTTTAAGATTGGTATTGATCGTTTAAGATTGTCATAGTTATATTGTATTATCACTCTGCTGTGGATGTAATGTAACTATCAATGATGATAGGAGAAACTCTACTTTTTAACTAAACCCCTCAACCTACGCCTTTTCTTTTCCAACCAAGTACTCGAAATTTCAATTTATTTGATCAAGTTCACAAGTTTTATTTGATCAAGTTCACGAGCTTGCATAAAATTTCTAATCAAGCCCCTCAAACACCAATTTTAGTCAATTTTGAGCTTAATTGTTTGTCGAACCATGCTGAAATACGACTTGGAAAAAAAAAATTGCCTCAATGGACAAGTCGTCATGAAAAAACTTTACCTCTAGAATTGCATAAATTTTCTTTTCGCCCATTTCATTCTCCATGATGGCTTGTCAATGGTGCAAAAGTTTTTAGAGGTCATACTAGCATGGTCCAGTGGGTTATGTAGCTTGAATCAACTAGAATTGATGCATGACAGGATTGATCAGAAAACTTAAACAGGCACAAGGGCTTATTTAAACAAATAATCAAAATGAAGTTCAATGATTTGATTGGGAAAAGCATGTGGGCTCAAGAACGACAAGTAGAATATCATGGTGATATATCAAACATTATATAATTTATTTGTATAAATAAGAGGGAGGGTCGTAGCTATCAGCATCGGCAACCCTTTTGAGGTGTTAATATAGGTGTTAAGCACCCGTAATAAAGTTAGCGGTAAGCAAAAAAACCGAGTTAATTTGAAGAGACAGCTAATCATGGGTTAATGCAGACAATTAATTGTTAACTATCTAAGATTGTCTTTGTCAAGTGAAGTTGTGAAAAAAGGCACAAAAAAGGCTGAGGATTTCAAAAGTAGGGTGTGATGTGATTATTCTAACTTTATTTGGATGGCCTCACACCCATCCCCTGTGTCACTGTCGAATTTTTATGTTCATAAGATTTTATTTTATTTGGGGTATTGGTCGGACCAAAATCGAGACTTCGACCGGAGCACAGTGAACCAACCATGAATATATTACCCACGTTCTTTATTTATATATATTTTTAAATTACGAAAGCATCTAAATATTTTCTGGTCCCTGGAAAGATACAATTATTTCAAAATTTATGAAGTACTATTTTTGAAATTTGGAAGTATCATCCATCGGTGAAAAGGGTGAAATTTTTTTTTTTTTTTATCGAAGGTGCAGCAAATATTTATTTGATTGGCTTTTATAAAATATTATTTTGATATTTACCTACCTAAAAGACGAGATGTTTATTGTCGAGCTTTAAATTAGCAACATTCTTGAATTGATACCAGATTTCAGATTGATAGTTACTTCGTCAACCCAATATGAAAGAAGAAAAGGGAGAAAAAAAAAATAGAAAATAATAATTCTCCTCCTCTCTTATAATTTGGTGGCACGGAAAAAATGAATTTCTTTCCATTTCCTACTAAAGTAAGGAGGAAATAATAAAAAGATGAACCAAGTGAAGATACTTCCTTACTATTTCCACTGATATCTCTTATTCTCTCTCCCTCCCTCGCTCCCTCCCTCCCTCTCTCCCTCTCCCAAAAAACGTACTCAAAACGAAGTAAATTTTAGGAAATTACAAAATAAGATGTACAAGCAATGGCAAAAACATCCATTCATGAGATGTGATCTCACGTTGACTTGACGGAAGGCATACACAACGAGATCGAACGGCGCTTTCCAACGAGATCGACTAATATGTTGTGACTAACCAATCATTTTGGTCGTGTGATGATATGCTTGTCATCTCATGTGACATGAAAACATTTTTTATAATATATTATGATATGTTTTTCATCTTATGTGTCATAAAAATCTTTTGAAATCGCCCTTTTTTTTGTTGACTCGATACAATTTCTACCACTTTCGCGTGAAATAATCACATGAAATACCGTCTCGTGTCTTCTAGACAAAGTTGTGAAAAAAGCAGGTTTAGAGTCAAGAGTGTGATCCTTACTCCGTTTATTCCCATGGGACCATAATTGAATGTGGAAATATTCCCTATCCACATTCATCGGCTGAGAGATTTTTCATTTATTTTCTTATTAATCATGTTAATGAAATTCGAAAAAATAAAAATAAAGAGGGACACAGGACAAAGATTGGGGTTCGATGAGTTTAAATTCTTCGGCCACAACTTATAGTTTTAAATGAAATTTTCTTTTCTGGAGATCTAATTTATTTGTCATGAGGTGCTCAACAATTTGTATCCAACCAAGAAGAAAGTATATCAGAATTGCATATGGTGCGCACTATAGTAGCGAAGAGGTATCCAAATTGAAATTAAGTTGTTAGTGGTTGGACTTGTGGTTGTTGTGCTAACTTCTTTTTTTTTTTTTTTGAAATAAATTTGAACAATTGGAGTAATTTATATGAAAGAAAAATTATGTCTCTTGCTATACCATAGCAATCTCCATTCATGAATGATAACTCATGCTCGATGTATAAGTAGAGATTCACCTTAAAAGAGTCATCACTTAATTGTTTCTTTTTTTGGATTTGATCCACGTTAATCGGGTGAAGCTGTCCTGCTTGATATTAGAGCATTACACCAATCGGAAAAATAGCAACACGTAAGTACCACGTAGCATGAAATCTTTCGGTCCGTTTGGAACTAGTATTATGGAAAGACATACCGTATATTGCTAGCGTAAAGGAAAATTTTACAAAAGTATCATAACCCTCATTGATTTGAAGATTAAAACTATCTTCTCTCTTAAGCCAATAGTGTATAAAGTGGTTTTTGTTAGAAAAATAAAATAAAATTACACCTCCAAAGTTTGCTATAATTACTCAAGTACTATATGATATTTTTTGTCGGAATCCAAATAAAAATGAATGTTATACGGTGTGATCCACCTCTCAAATCATTTATATCTTCAACCATTCCAAAATTAATATTGTAGCCTACGCAATCCAAGTTGCAAAAAGATGATGGCATTCGCAAATGTGAAAATTTCCTATTGCTTTAATCCCCTCACCATTATGGAGTTGATGATTTAGCATACTTAGATGTTCTTGTGATGCTTGCCTAGTCCCCTAAAAGAACTCTACTAGCCATTAGAATAAATCACTCCCTAATAACATTATTTTAATTATTTTCATTTTAAAGATTCATATTTTTCCCCATCTCTAATCGGAGAAAACTTCTCCAACCAAACTTTTTAATTGGTAAATTAATAATAGAAATCATTCAAATTCATATCCAATTTATTTCACACAAGAGAGATGCCCATATTTGTACCCCTAACAAAAGATCCTAATCCAATATCGGATGTATGGAAAATATAATCCATAATCAAATATCAAACATTTTGATGCCACATTAAAAAAAAAAAAAATAGTAGCGTTAGGAACATTATTATTTGCACGGGATGCAGGCCATCCAAAATTATTGGTCCCAGGAGATTTTATCGTAGAGCTGTGTCAATGCACAAGCAGTAGATGGTCGCAGACTCGGACATAGTTTGAGACAGATTAATATTGTACGCATAACCCATGCACCCTTTTTTATACACATCATATCTCTCACCAGTCGAGACCAGCGGTTAGTTACTTGCTAAAAATAAAACTACCCGTATCGGTGGCATAAGACATCGGATGTGTAGAAAAAGAGGATTTTGCTTTGTCCAACATTTTTTCTCTTTGTATTTGACCTAATTTTTCCAATGACAAATGACCAGAAGGGAGAGAGAACTTACCAGCCGCCCACACACACATTTTGGTGCGGACAAAGTCCTAACTTTTGTGCTCGACCTTGACTATAGTTAAGCTTTGTCGACTCCACTCGATCGGACTACACTCCAACACAAATCCGCGCGCGCACAGAGAGAGAGAGAGAGATTATGTCGAGAGTTAACTTTAAACCACAATGATTTATATTATATAATAAAATTAAGTGGAAGTTCGAGATAGATAACGGCACGACCCAAAAAGCGTGCACTGGCATAGTTCATAAAGGTGTTGTCTTTGTGTGTACCACGTACGGGGCTAGAGAGAGAATATGAGGAGAATTGTGCTTCCAATAGAGGAAAGGCAATTTAGATCCGTGTCCACACACCGTCCGTCTGATTCTGCTACGACAACCCGTGCATGACTCATCTTCTCTTAGGGTTTCGATTGGTAGAAGAGGGAACATGAGACTCGGTTCAACTCGAAGTCAACCATATTCGTAAGTAGTCGCTAATAGGAGGGCGATGGTGTTCCACTACTAATTTCTTAAGTCTAAAAAGGACGAGCGTTATAAGCTTTTTTAAGCTGAAAAAGCAATGGACATCCACGTTGGAGCCGGCTTAATTAAACTAAATTAGGAAATTATTATGTCTGGTTTAACTTAGATGACACCAAATTTCAGCCGGATCAGGGCTCGATTCGAGGGTTTTGTGCTCCTCATAGCTTATTGTGCTTGTCATATTAAGATCAGATTTTCGAACCCTTGCAAATTTTAACGGAACTGGTGTAAATATATGCAAAAGATTAAGTAATAAGGAAGCGGCACGAAACGCTTGAGAATATACAACACCATAAAGAGAATAATCTCGATTTTACGTTGTTCTTGTTCATGCGGGTGTCCACGCATGCACGCATCTTTGTTTATCTCTGTATGCTTTGGGCAGTGGAGAAGAATATGCTCCACGACCATACCTTTTTACCTAGGGCTTGGGTTTATTCCCAGGATACTGTATTAGTGTCCTGGACACGAAAGAACTGACTTCCAAAAAGTTTGCGTGCGACTCTTTTAGGATTGGTGATTGGTGATACGAAGGGGACGCAACATGCATCGATTCCATTCAATCCAAGCGAATCCCATCAGCATTTCGAGAATATACTTCCCAACATACTTCTTCCCTTTATGCTACAGACAAGACCTTTGTTGCTTCGTCCATCATCAAACACCCAAATGAATTCTAAACATTGGATATTCGATGACATTAGCATTTGCACAAGAATTATCAGTCTCTTGTTAAGATACTCAGTTCGGTACTTCCACGGAAAAGATAAAAAAGAAAAAAGAAAAAAGGTTTGAGAAAAGTATCAGCGAATCGAAAGGAAATACAATAACGCGTATTAGAACCTTAAGATTATCGCCTCAAATAGCTGAACTTACTACGTAATGCAATCAAAACCGTAACTTTTGCATTTCTTAGAGTATATACTTGCATGGACTCGACTGATAACCATAACGATCTCGTTTTCATGTAGCATATGAGATTAAATTTGTTCGAGATCATGGTCCCTCGTAGTTAGCATAGGGACCTTGAAAAGGAGCTTGAATATAAAGCTACTTTAGGGCAAAATACATAGCGAAGGGCTAGAACAAGCACTTTGTAGGCCGACTGAAAAGGTGAATTTCAATTAAATCTATGCACGATCTTTTTGATCCCGCAGGTGGAAAAGTTAAAGCCTTCCAAAAGGTTATTAGTTAGGATTCGGTCGCTTTCATTTCTCAGCTTTCCACCTAGATTCTCCCCAGTTGCTGTTTGAATTAGCTCTTCTTCTTTTTTACCATTTTTTTCCTCTCTGCACGAAGAACAACTCAAGTTGGGTTGTTGCCAAATAATCAATGCACTAATTGTGCCCATCAATAATGGCATGTACCTAAAGGAATGCAGTTCATGACGAGATATATCGTGTATGCTCAAGTAGCAGCTTTTCATCTTTCAATTCAATTGTAAGTTTCTTCACCATATATAAGCGTGACGTTCGCCTCCACATCATGAAGCACTTGCCACACTTAGTAAATACTGACGTCGTGCGTTGGATGACAATCCCGACTTTCAATGGAGGATCAAATTGTAGCTGCAAGGCACAAAACTGTGTAAAGGCACATGTTTGTCTGAAAATGGCATCAATCAGGAAGAGTGACAGAACCATTTGATGCGAATGATGCCATTTTTCTTTCCTTTTCCAACAAGTAGAGTTTAGGAAGCAATTGATAAACTAATTTAGTAAATGCCCACCAAGAAACACAAGTGCACATGACTCAGTTTTTACTGGTTAAAACCCTTTTTTCTTGGGCAATTGGGCAGTCCCTTTCTTTTGGCCAACAAGAGCAGGATCCAGTTGCGTTTTTACAAGGAATCGTCAGGATCTAGCTGAGGAATCTTGGTGAAGACTTTTGGTAAAGATTATTCCCAAGTATATTCTTGATCCTATCCAAAATTGCTCCTTTATCAGTGCAAATTCTGGTTTATTTACAAACTAAAAGTAGGACACACATGCTAAAGTTGAATAATGTCAAGCGGCAGACCATGTGAGACCCAAAACGAAGCCTGGATCACAGGAAAAAGAGGGGGAAATAGTCATTAGAAAAACGAGTCAGGGTGGGATTCAACGTTCCTTCGTTAGTGCACTCTTCTATTGGTCCACTTTGGGTTGTCATATTTTGCAGGTATTGATTGGACCTTAAAGTTCATATAATAGTCAGTTGTTGGCAACCGCATAAGACCGACAGTCTTATTAAAAAAAATCATACTTTCGCATAAATTTCACATTAAATTAGTCGATGAAAAGAACCACAATAGTCGGATTTTTCTTGATTTGTTCTCCTCAAATCGATAAGCTCGATCATAAAAACAGATTATTCTGTGTAGTGACCTTTAATTATATTTTGTTCTCCTCAAATCGTTTAACTCTTTAATTATATTTTGTATGCTCGAAATCGATAAGCTCGATCATAAAAACAGATTATTGTCTTCATCTCCACTGGGTAGTGACCTCATAATATTATTATCCAAAAGTTATATAAATTGCCCACGTTGTATTAAGATGTGCTACACTAACGCAATACGATGAAATAGGCTAAATTGTGATTTGAACAATCAAGTTATTTATCAACTAATTTCACAAGGGAAAATTGTTCAAAAAGTCCTAAACCTATTGTCGACAGCCAATATGGTCCTAAACTTCTTAATTGTGCTAATTTAGTCTTGAACCTTTTGATGATTTGCCAATTTAATCTTAAAATTTTTAATTGTGCTAATTTAGTCCTAAAATTTTTGATGCTTTATTAATGTAATCCTTCCGGCTAATTATCCAAATAATATTTTTATAATTAAATTGGCATAATTGAAACGTTGAGAACCGAATTGGTCAATGTACAATAAATTTAGGACTTTTTGTACAATTTTTCCAATTTTGTAAACACCGTACTTTTTAAAATTCAACCATTAAAAGTTATTTCCTCAAAACTCATCCACATCGCCTTCTTTTTCTCTCTCGGCTTCACATATATTTGTTTTTTTCTTAAGCTCTCACTCTTTTTGCTAGTGAATAGAAAAGTGAATTTTTCAGCCAATTGTGACCACGGATGTTTAACTATTGATCACTTGTCGATTAAGTGAATAACAAACTAGTTTTCCAATTCCTCACATTTATAATCGTTGAATCATCACAATATTCAATCTTGATACTTAATGATGGATCGCTATGCCAGGGTACAAAGGTCTTCCATTATGTAATTTGATGAGAGAGGAGGGATCTGGCAAAAAAGGGAAAATCCTAAGAGAGAGGGGGGCAGTATCGTAGTTTCCCGGGTTCCGACAGGTGTCAGTTGTAAGGCAGAGAAGTACAGTAGTATGTTCTGCTGACACTGTTTGGTATATTCTGTGTCTTTTTTGGTCATTATATCTCCCATTTTTGGATGTGAAAGCACCCGTCTGTCTCTCTCTCTCTCCGCCCCCTAGAACCCAAGACTCAACCCAAGAAGCTTCTCTCTCTCTCTCTCTCTCTCTCTCTCTCCGCGTCGTGCAATGTTCTCCACGGACATTTATGGCATAAGGGATGTGATTCAGAGAGGACCTCAGCCTCTCTGAATTTTCCAGGAGGATTCTGGTTTCTTGAAAGAGAGCTTTCTGGGCCAAGAAAATATTCAAGAAAGAAGAAATTCTCTTCGGTTCGGTTCAGGTTCATGGTGGAGCTTTCCCTGAGACCGGAGCTCATGAAGCTTTCATGCAAGTTCCACGTGTCCGTTCCTTAACGTCAACCATGATTCGTGGGCGGGTATGCAATGACGGAACCATGGTACTCTTTCTCCTCGCTTGGCCTGCAATAGTGTTTCTTTCATTTCTAGTGTTATCAATGTTGAATTAATGTTGGTTGTGGTGAATTGGTCGTTTTCTTTCGTGGTATTAATGTTTTCCTTGTTCAGTTTCCTCATCTCTATGAGGTTGTGTTTGCCGTTTACCGTTTCCCGTTTGCTATTGAACTTGTGAGAGAGTTTTGGCTAGTTGAAGTTTTTACTGCAGTTGGAGGAGAGGTTTTTATTCATGCTTGTGCACGCTTATTTGCTCTGAAAATGTTGAAAAGATGAAGCAATTAGGTTTACGCTTTCCGGGCACTGGATTTATTGATTTGTATCACTGTTAATAAGGACGGGATCATTTGATTGTGGACTTGGTTGATGCCCCGAGAAGGAAAACGTTTTCCTTTATCCTATATTTGGTTAATGCTTCGTGTATGTTCAGCAGGGTTTTATGCTTTAAATTCGAGGAATCCGAAATTGTGTTGAACTCTTTTTGGTTTGATGTCATAACGAGCTGTAGTACTTCAACCTCTGTTTTGTTCTGTGGTACTAAAGGCTCACCCTTGAGCTTATTCCCCTGTCAACGTCATTTCGGGTGAAAATTTAGAGTCGTTTGCTCTACAAATTGAATACTTTTATACCTCTCGCTGAGTTGTGTCATTCGTGTGGCTATCTGATGCTTTTTTCTATGTTGATAAATGTAATGTTCAGTATCTTGAATTTGATCCAAAACTTTTTTTATGCAATCGAGAATCTTTGACACACTTTGTATATTCAGTTGCTTTCCTTCCTGGAAGGTATACCTATTAGATGGATATAATCGATACTAAACTAGGATGACCAAATCAGCAATCAGGTGCTGATAATTATATCTTGGTTGAGTTGGTTCTTAACTAAATATGTACAACATCATACTTGCTTTGCCATCACCCATCATGCTCATGGATCCACTTTTCTGCTTCAGTATTAGTTTAAATTCAAGGTCCCTAATGCAAATTTTTCTGTAATTGGTGAAATTGATTCTCTAGTAGACAGTAGTTGACCATTGGGCAGTAGGGAATAACGATGGAACAAGTTGATGTGTATTCTTTCTTTGCTTTTATCAGTTTATATTTCTTGTGCTCTATCCGAATATCTGAATTGATAATTACTTGGGTTTTTGGTGTAAAGGGTTCATGGAGAGCTAAGGCCTGACTGTTGATTTCTTCGTGGAGGCTTGGAATCACGGCAATATAAATTTAGACTGGCAACAGCTTTCTTAGACTCTAGTTATAGTAGGGCAAATCTCCTTTGGCAACATATTCAGGTTTCTAACTGAAACCATTCAGGCTTTGGTGGACTTCAAACTTTCATCTGCTCAGTGAAACTTCAGCATCGCGGAAAAGCTTGAGGAGCCTTATTTTGATGAATTATCTGACAAAGTGTTGCACATGCTCACTTTTTCCGCGACTCCATATTTGCAATCTTTGGCAGCTTCACTCAGACCTGTGCAAGAAGTCATCGCTTGTCAGACTTCTGTGACTGGAAAACCATCTCAAAAGTTTCTGCTGCTGGAAACTTCGGCTTAAAGTCCATTTTTTTGGGCAAATCTCCTTTGGCATTTCGGAGTCCTTAGTTGGCTCCATCTATCCCTGTAAACTGGGGGCAAATCTCCTTTGGCATCGGTTCTCCAGATTTAACAGTTGCGGTCTCTAAGAGATTACGACTTGTTATCTGCACCGAAAAAGTATATCTACATATATTAAAGTGTATACCAATAGATCAATCAATACATAGTGTGTTGTCAAGTGAAGCATCAAGAACTCACTTATATCTGAAGATTGAGCAGAAGTTGTTCTAAAATTTCTCAAGCTAGTGCACGTTTGGAGGTATTTTTCAGTCTCCGCCTTCATTATCACTGATGGCATGCATTATTCTGTCTATGATAATATTTGCTATAGTTAGGACTCTAATAAAAAATCGTTCCCTGGCTATAAAGTTTGCTGCAGCCAGCACGTCATTTTTATCAATATCTTGGCTCTTCTAAAGCAAAAATGAGCTGAGGAACTTTAAGCACACAATCTCAATCATATTTAGACCACTGTGTTGAAGGATCTGGCTTCTTTGAATAATGTTCTTGAGCTTTGTAATATCGTTTTGCCATTGTTAACTTAAGATGGAATTTCATGTTTAACGTCAGTGATGATGACAAGTTACATGCTTCTGTAGGTTTTTGAGAAATGGATTCTCCCTTCAGCGAGTCTGATTGGGATAGTTTCAGTGAAAGCAGTGAGGATATGGATATACTGTTCGGAGGTCAGGCTGTGAACCTCTTGTCTAACCTGGAGGAGAGCATCGGCAAGATCGATGACTTCCTTTCTTTTGAAAGAGGATTTTTTCATGGTGACATAGTGTGCTCTGTACATGACCCATCTGGCCAATTGGGCAAAGTCATAAACGTAGATATGTTCGTTGACTTGGAGAACGCTCATGGGAAAGTCATCAGAGACATAAACTCCAAGAAACTAATTAAAATTTGCTCAATTTCAGTGGGTGATCATGTTGTTTTTGGGCACTGGCTTGGAAGAGTGGTTAAAGTAATTGATTCTGTCACCATACTGTTCGATGACGGGGCAAAGTGTGATTTCACTGGAGTTGATCAAGAAAAACTCATTCCTATTTCTCCAAACATTTTTGATGACTCGCAATATCTACATTATCCTGGACAGAGGGTGAAGGTTATGGCTCCAACTGCTTCTCGATCTGCAAGATGGCTATGTGGAAGTTGGAAGGCGAACCAAGAAGAAGGAACAGTGTGCGCTGTAAAAGCTGGTTTTGTGCATGTGGATTGGCTCGGGTCTGTTCTCATGGATGGTGATCTACATTTGCCTCAACCCTCAAAATTGCAAGAGGCAAAAGACCTTACCCTGTTAAGCTCTTTTCCGCATGCAAACTGGCAGCTTGGTGATTGGTGTATGCTTCCAGGCACAGACTATAAGAATCATCACAACAGTTCTGGAAAATTGGACAAAGGCTTTCAGAGACGGGGCATTAATTTAAGTTCTGCACCAGTGTTTATTATTGCAAGGATGAAAACAAAGGTCGATGTTGTTTGGCAGGACGGTAGTTGTTCGGTCGGAGTAGATTCACAGTCTTTGCTTCCCATAAATATTATCGACTCTCATGAGTTTTGGCCTGAACAGTTTGTCCTAGAAAAAAGCAGTTGTGATGATCCACATGCTCCAATTAGTCGGAAATGGGGTGTTGTCCGAAGCATGGATGCTAAGGAAAAGACCGTAAAGATAATATGGAAAAACGCTTCAATGGAGACTCCTGATGATATTGGTGGAGAACATCTTGAGGAAACCATGAGTGCTTATGAGCTACTCGAGCACCCAGATTACTCCTACTGCCTTGGTGATGTTGTTTTTAGAGTGGTTCAAAATCAGACTGTTGTCAAAGCTACGGAGGATCTTGTGGAGAGAGAAGCTACAAAGGCTGAGGAGGCCGACCTCGAAATCGAAAAGTTTGGGAGAGATCACAGGGGTGACCCGAATAATTTTTACTTGTCCTGTATTGGCAACGTTGAAGGCTTCAAAGATGGTGCTGTCAAGGTGAAATGGGCAAATGGTCTTACAACAAAGGTACAAAGTCTGGTCATCTGATGGTTTGCTATTTTGAGTATGAACTGGTTTGGAACATTACTAAGTACTCCACAACCTGTGTTATAATGAGAGATTATGTGTTTAGTGGTATACATGATACAATGGGGTTTTTGGTCCTAAAGGAACATAAAGCAATGCTGGTATTTCATGGTTTCTAGTTGGCCGAGTGTTTGCTTCTTTAATTCTCATCTTCAAGAAGAAATGAAGTTTTATGTTGGGTTCTCATCCTTACCCTTTTATTACCTTTATTTACCCATCTTTGTCATACATTCTTGTGCAAAGTAAATGGGATGGGGTCGTGAATATCCTCTGCTATTATTTCAGGTTGCACCCTATGAGATCATTCGATGTGATAAATATGAATGCTCAACTCCATCTCCATTGCCATTTGATGGAAACATGGAGCAGATTAATCAGCAGGTGGTTGAAAATGAGATACTACCAATCCAGAAAGGGAAGGTAAAGTCTCTCCCGCCCAAAAGAAAAAAAAAGCGCGTGCATGTCTACAATCTTGATGTTAATTATTTCTCAGATGCATTATGAGAAGATAGATACAGATGTTAGGATTAATAATTTGTACAACATAGCCTAAAATCGCATGGTCTCTCCCTTCCAAAGTAGCCTGATGGTGGTGTGCTGATGAGGATGTTATCCGCATGTTAAAATGAGACAGAATCACTACGTGCAATTAGGATTTCAAAGTTAATTACACATATTAATGTCCATTTCTCTCGATATGTATTATTAAACCCTCTTGGCCTTATGGATTTAGCCATCTGACAGAGCACTAGAGCAAGATGAAACTTAGAATCTTTGTAGATTGCTGACGCATTCGGAAATTGCTTCAGCTGCCACTCTCTGAGCAAAAACTGTATATGTCTGTTGTGCAGGATTTGCTGTTCCCTTGTACAACCGATGAAGAATGTCAAAAGCCCTCTTCTGGAAGCACCTCCCTTTCACTCCCACAGAATGCCATGCGATTTTTAACCAGTGTTGCAGCGACCCTATTCGGATCCTTCGGCTCCGTGTCAGAGTCAGGCGCTGTGCAATTTTCTCTGATATCTGAAGACGAAAATGGATGTCAAGCTTCTTTTGAAAATCCAGTAGTAGAGACTTGCTGTGATACCAGTTCTGAGATTCAATCTTCTGCGGAGAATGAGACGCCAGCGTCCGAATGGACAAGTTTGAAAGTTGAAGTAAAAGATGATCAAGAAGAGGGGGGCCTTTTAAGTTTGTCCAAGGGCAAAGATGTGGAACAATTCAAGCAGTTTGACATGGTCACGGATTGCTCCGATCACCACTTTCTCAATGGTGCTGACAAAGGAGTGGCTTCATCTCAGGTTAGAAAGAATGACAAAAAAAGAAATAACTTGAAAGAAACAAACCAATTAATTATTGTGTAGCAAGAAGACAGGATGAGTGATGATATTTTTTTCCCTTTATGTAGGTCAAAAAAGCTTGGTTGAAGAAGGTTCAGCAAGAGTGGAGCATCTTGGAGAAAAATCTTCCTGGTTAGCTTAAACTGCCTGAAATCTGTTGTGCTTCTCTTTGATATGATTTTTTCTCTATTCGCTAGTCTTTGAAATGTGACTGCTCGGTTCGGCACTTAATCTTCTATTTGACTAGCATACTAATGGATTGTTCGAGTAGAATCGGACTGTAACAATCAACCTAGTAACATAATCTCACTGACAAAATATCAAAGCTGCTAATGAAAAAGGAAAATGTGCTATTTGCTGTGCTGACATGCCAGTCCTGTATCTCATGAGCCCTTGTTGTACCTCGACAGAGACAATCTACGTCCGTGCCTATGAAGAAAGGATTGATCTCCTACGAGCAGCTATTGTTGGTCCTCCAGGAACTCCCTATCATGACGGCCTTTTCTTCTTCGACATTTTCCTCCCCCCAGAATTTCCGAACGAGCCACCGGTAATGATGAATCATGGTTTTTCATTGCGAACCACTTTTGTTATGCTTAAATATGTGAGTGCCAATTTCGATCAACAAATTGTCTTCCCGCAAATTAAAATTGACACATTTATGTGTTGCAGATGGTACACTACCACTCGGGAGGGCTTCGTGTGAACCCTAACCTCTATGAATCTGGAAAAGTCTGTCTCAGCCTTTTGAATACTTGGACGGGCTCGGGCTCTGAAGTTTGGAACCCTGGAAATTCCACCGTTCTTCAGGTTCTCGTGTCCCTCCAGGCCCTTGTGCTTAATGACAAGCCCTACTTCAACGAAGCCGGGTATGACAAGCAACTTGGAAAAATGGAGGGGGAGCGAAACTCCGTTAGTTACAATGAAAATGCATTCCTCATGACGTGCAAGTCCATGCTGTATCTTCTTCGCAAGCCGCCCAAGGTAAAGTAATTTCAGAGTGTCCAATCCAATTCGATCCCCTCTCATAAACATTGGCTGTTAGAATGGCTAACAATGGTTATGGGTGTCAAAATGTTGCCAATATCAAATAAGATATCGTCAAATTCTTCATACTGAGGCTGATTGAATTACGGTATAATGCAGCATTTCGAGGCACTTGTGGAAGAGCACTTCAGCAACCGCAGTGACAATATTCTCTATGCTTGCAAGGAATATATGAAAGGCGCCCCAGTAGGATTTGCTTTCGGAGGTGGAGAAAAAACACAAGAAACTCAAAAAGGAAGCTCCACTGGGTTTAAGATCATGCTGACCAAGCTATTCACTAAGCTCGTCGATGCATTCACAGAAAAGGGGATTGACTGCAGCCAGTTTCTCGGTGCATGAATACCGAATCTGTATGGCTTCGTCGACAAGAATCACTGAACAAAAAATTACTCCTATGTTATACATAAGGTGTGGCGTTTGTCCTGTGTTTGCCTTATCGGCAATTTGTATATAGATGTTGCTCTGTGTGTGCGGTTGATCAAGAGTAAAACACCTTAGTGATGCAAGCGATAGTTTGTATCGGACCCCAAAAAAAAAAAAAAGGAAGTCGCTTGCGTATGCTTGCTGTATTCTGATGTATCATTATGTAATGGCTTTGGTGTAAAAGCTTGAGAATAACAATGGGATAAGGACTGTCATGTCCTGCTTGGCTGTTGCCATGCTACCTGTAATAAAATTCATATGAGTGTTTTGAGTTACATGCTGTCATGTTTGAGTTACATGCTGAAAATCTCCCTCCCAGAATTTGGTTTAGCTCGTGCTTGCAATCGCGGGCAGGTTTCGTTACAGGTTATTGCATGAGAAAACATCTACTTGTGTCTTGAGAAGACTATGTTTTATTCTTCAGGTTCTGCGGTACCATAGTGCTTACGAAAGACTTACAGCGACTGAATTTCGCTTTATTATCTTGTAGTTGAAAAAAAAAAAAAAAACTGTTTATGCACTCGTTACCTTTTAAGAGGAGAGAATGAGCATAAAATTGCCAAAAATGCCTCTCAACTGCCTTTTCTTCAATATATTAGCTTGAAATCTACAGCGGAGTTGCGGACAATATTTACAAACGCATGCTCAAGGAATACATGGGTCATGAGCTGAACACTAATCTATCAACTGCTAAAACTACATCAATTACAGACAAAACTCATGGCCGGATGAAATCAACCCCTGCAAATCCACATTCACTGCAAGATTATGCTGCTGAAGGAAACTTTGACAGAGACTCCAGAATTTCCTCCCAGCAATAGCGACATTAACATCCAATATCAAATGGACTTGCCTAGGTCGACTATACAACCAGCCCCCTTACTCTCCAGAGAACCTGAAATAAATTCATCCTGGCCAATCACGTGAACTGCCAATAAAAGACAATGAGAAACAAGCACAGATAAAATAGTATTATGAAGTCAATTGCAAGAGTTTGAATTTGCATGGTAAAGCTTATCTAGCGGGTTCAAAATGGCGCTCTGGTAAGAAGTACAAAACCTCGCCAAAGAAGGAATAGAGAAGAAAGGAGAGCGGGTTGAAACAAACACCACTACAACATAAAAGCACGACATCTTCAGATGATAAGAGGCCATTCCTGCAGCCTATCAAGCTAAGTCCAACGTACGAAGTCATATAAATTCAACAATCATAGCAAGAGTAAACTGAGATCTAGTTAAATACTACTCCCCTTTATAGGGCTAGATTTCACTTGTTCCAAACTTGATACAATCTTCATCCCTTAGCTATGATACCACCACAACCTAATCATAGTAAAATTGGCTGATCATGTCAATTTGCCAGCTCGTTCTCAATCTCCTGTCTTGTTCACTTTTCTCTCCTTGGTTCCTGTCACCTCCTCTTAAGTTCCTCCCCTGCTACTATGAACTCGTGCAATCAAACGACCATTGTAAACATAATGAATAAGGCAGACCTAGCTCTGGATCAAAAGATCCTACAGCCTGATGTACATTCTACTACAATACGCTTCATTGCATAATTTTTATTTGGAATAGGCTTAGGCCCCATGATAGCTGCTTGGGCAAATTGAGGAACAAGAATCTTCAAGTTGCCAATGCATAGTAACTATAAGGAAGACTCATCCCAGGCTGGTTATCTTTACCCCCGAAAAGGAAAAATACACAATGGCAGGAAAAGGTATGTGGGGACAACTAGAAAGAGGAACACAAGTTCAACTAAATCAACATTGCTTATTCACCTAATATAATGGCTTAGTTTAGCTTCTTAAATAAATCGAGAACAATGACTAACCTCGAACAAAAGAAACAAATTTAAAACCAAAAAAAAAAAAGTGCAAGAAATTCACACGTGACGACATGTCATTAGACAAAACTAGAAATGTAAAAGTTCAAGGACTACTTAAAGGCGTTGACTTACCTCAACTTGGATCAGCTGGACTTCTTGCCTGTGAGAATACGGGATATTTGGAGGCCCCGGCTAAATGCTTCATTAAACAAGATTCTTATCTGCATTTCCTGGAATCCTGGCAACCATGAGAGCAAAGCCACGGGAGCCATCACGATAATTCCAAACAGCATATCGTACAGCCGGGCCAACGAAACCACAGTCTCCCACACAACAGTGGACTGCAAGAATGGTCTAAGTACCAGGGCAATGGATATAAGGCCCCATCCTGTGGGGACAAATGCAAGGAGGCTCTTGACAAGGTCGAGGAATTCGAAAGAAGTGAACTTCAGCAATAAGATGATCACAAGAAGCACGACCACAATGACAAGAAACTGTATGAGACGATAGTATATGTGTTCCTTAGCAGCATATTTATCTCGAGCATATGCCATGATCACATGAATAGCAACGGCCACAACCATGTATAGCCATGATAGCAAGTATACAGCAATGCTAGTGTTTTTTTGGGTTATATTCAACTGATATACAACACCATACTGAAAAAGGAGGAAACGAAGGTCTAGAATGATCTCCAAAAGCTTGCCCCAAAGTCCGGTCGTCCTCAAATGGTCTTGTTCCTCATACCACCAGGTCTCCCAGCTCTGGTCCGCCCTAGCAAACATCCCTCCATCATTCCATATCCACTTCATGAAATCATTGTAATCATACACGGTCTTCAGCCAATCAAAGCCTGAAGGGTTAAATATAAATGGTGACATCATCCACGAGACAACTAGAAACCAGCTGGAGATGGTCATGGCTATGTAAACGAATGTGTCCTTGGCCAATGGGCTTTGTGAGGCATACACTACCAGAATAACCCCAAGCTCGATGCCCTTCACAAAGTGACTGCGGGCATACATTCGATAGTTCTCACCGAAGCTTTTGTGCTCCACCACGAAACCACGGCCAGTGGCTCGGTATTTTGCACCCCCATGAAGAATAGTCCGGCCGAAATAGTGCGCCTGAGTCCCCAAAGAGAATGTGTAGAAGAATGACGCAAGCTGCAACTGCATCGTAATGAAGTCCCAAACTGCTTGGAGGAATCCATGCTCGAGAGAGTTCTCTACAATCATTGGAAGAGCAGTGAAGATACCAAGCTGGACGGCAAACTGCTGGTTGAGAATAGCCCCGAGAGCTTCACCACTGACACTATCATTCTTAGCTGCCGCTTCAATGCCACTAAGAGCAAGATACAGGCGGCCCCACAAAAATGCGTAAACAGTAATAACCACTATCAATGAGTTGAAGTAGAACCCTACAGTTGTGTAGAAGACAGACAGCATCCGGAAAAAGTCTAAGCGGTGACCCAGCCTATATATGTCTCTGCTCAGAACCTGCTCACCATTGCCGCTAGCAACCTTGGCCTCAAACATAGCTATCTGATTCAACCCAACATCCCTTCCCTTACCCACTTGGATATATTCGTGGTGTGTTACATTCCCTCCTCTCAATGTACAGTTGAAGCCGGCAAATATATCCTCACTGATGTTGATCACCTTGGAAGCCTTGCTTAGCCCTCCACGGGTTAAGAACCAAAACCTATCAAAAACATCGGGGTGACCATAATGCATACGTACCTTCAAAGGGTTCGCCAGAACACGCTGCCCCAAAGTCACGAAACTCATTTCCTGGCAAGACATAAACCAGGCAAGAGAAGACACGGAGCCAGTGAAAATATTTTCACGTACTCCTAAAATCGTTGGCTTCCTGATCCCGTAAGAATTCTTAAATTCTTCCAACAGATTACGCATTTTGAGTGCCTCCTCAAAGTAATTGTCTTGGTTCATGTCGATGGTTTGGAGCGCATCCCCCCGAGTGAAGATTATTGCGTGGTTCTGATTCTCTGGCTTTCCTTCCCCAAGCTTCACAGGGCCCGGCAACTGGATCCGGTAGATCTCGACCTCCCTCTGCAGTTGCTGGTCGTACTTCACCAGAACGGAGTAAAATTCTACTCCGTCCCTCCCCGAGTGAACCTCATCAACGTATGCAACTCGAAGGGCCTCGTTCTTCTTCATAAGATACAAAATATCATTGGCACGCTGGTCTTTATTTGCTTTCTGAACACCATAGACCTGACAGGTGATCACATATGTGAACTTCATTAGGGCGCACGCATTCTCTTTCCCCTTCAACAGAAGACTCACACCACTAGGTGCTCTATCAAGCGTCCGTGAAGCCGGCATCTGGACGGAAGGAGGACCATTCAAGCTGGCATTGGACCTGAGTGAATGATGAGAAGAGATGTTTTGTATACCCATCCTTATGTCCATCTCTGAAGCGTCATCTAGATATGAAAGCATCTCAAGAGCCCTACAGTAGTACATCATCCCTCTCACGGTGCGGGACAATGTCTGGCCCCTGTAAGATGCCCAGAGACGCAGCTCTGTTGCCTTAGAATTCCAAATATCTTCCACATTCTCCAAGCCTTCTCTGCGCATCCTTTCCAAGAAGTTCACCCACTCATCCTCGTAGACCTTCTGCAGATAAAACAGAGTTGAAATTCCATCCTCATTCTCTTTTCGAAGACTGCCTTCTGCGTACAAGACATCTTCGTCGTAATAGGGAGTCAACACAGTGAAAGCCATCATCTTTTCCACGCAAGGGGCAAGAGGCATGTTCATGAAGAGTGAATTGCTAAAGAAAGCAATGCGACGCCTAGCCTCGAGATTGAATGGGACATTGTGCATTGAGTCCCTGGATGTAAGAATTGTATGTACCCGGCGCAGATGTCTGTAGAAATCAGGATCCTCAGGAAGCTCGACAGCATTTTCAAAGAGGAATCCCGCATCAGTGGCTTGGCCTAGGGGTGCCAGACCCTCCTGCCGCAAAGCTCTAATCGACTTCTTATCCTTTGGGAATTCTCGAACGGAAAGTTCGTAGAGAGCCTGCAGTACATTCACTATCTGGCTCATATCTTTCGTTTGGCTCAACAGAAGCTGAAGGAGTAGGCTTAATTTTGCATGAATATCTGTAAGAATTGTCATTTTATGAAGTTTCGTGATCTCCCCATTCTGAATATGCATATCAATACAATCGAACAACTTCATGACAATAGATTTCTCTTCGGTATCGTCTTTGATAATCTTGATGATTAAGTACTTGATGCTATCATATGCTTCGATGACAGCACATCGCCTATACTCGTTGATGCAAATCTTCAACCAAAGATACCGGTCAGTAAATTCCGCCAACTCACTTGCCTGACTCAGGGCAAGAAGCAGTTCATTGCAGAGGAGGGCACAAGGCCAGCGGATTACCCTAATGTTCCAACAGTTGGGCGGTAGCTCCAAAAGCTCAAATTCTCTGTCACTAATGAGATCTTCTTCCCTGAGAGTTGTAATGATTTCATTCCAAATCAATGCAAACCTTGTCGCTTCCACTTGACTGGATTCTATCTTATTGTAGGGCTGACCAAGACCATAACGCAGTCTCAGCCGCTGGATCGCATCACGCAACTTCTTGACCATCGTCGCTTTAGCACTTAGCGTCGGCTGCCCTGGCATTAGATTAAACTGTAGTGCACTAGCGAAAAACTGAAACCTAAGCCGCAGCTGCTCAATATTCCGTATTTCACCCAAATGTGAAAACAGCCCAATCACAGCACCAACAAGAGAAGAGAAGATAGAGTACCAAATTTGCAAGTCCATAAGGTATATCAAGATAACAGGAGTCCACAACAGTATCACAGACATCCTATTAGTTTTACCGAAGAATTCATGCCACGTGTACCTTACATTGCGAAGAGCTAAAAGAGCCTTTGTTGGAGCAACTAAAGGCTTGATTTGCAGGAAATAACTGAACGAAATTTTGCTAACCAACACCACAACCCAAAAGAGCGCATACTTTATGTTATTCACAAGCCCTTCTCTCACGCCGCGACCCACAAAAATTCGAGTGTGGAACCACCATGTAAACAGATACAATATGCTCCAATTAAACTCTTCAATCCCGATCCGGATCCAAGGAAGAATGAAAAGCGCCAAGGCCAGCAACTCTGGAATTACGTACACTAACGCAGTCTTGAGATATACAACGATCCTCCGATCAGCCTCTTGGGACCAATTGCCATCAGCATTCTTCTGACTCCATATTCTCGAATAGAACACCGAAAACACGACTATCCAAGTCACAGCAACAAGACTCTTCAACACCATCCTCAACCCAAGAAAGAACGTCTCTCTCGAAACCAAACTATACTGCGTCCCCGCATCGAGCACAGATTGCAGCAACCTTAGTCCACTCCAGGTGATAAACACCGTCAATAGCTTCACCTGCACATCCCTGCTCTCCAATGCCTGCCAGGGGTACTTCTTCTCCTCCCAAGCGATGATTATCATCGCCTGAAGCAAGAGAATCAACAAAACCCAGAGCCTATCGAAGCTACGGAAGACATTCCAAAACGACCTCTGCTCCACAAACCCCGTCTTCCCCACCCTCTCACTCTTGTTGCTTGCAGTTGCAAAGTAATTGCAACTCAATTCCAACGGCCATTTCAGCGTCTTGAAACATCTCCTGCTCCAAAAGTACTCATTCAGATCATCGTAATTCCGCCAAGCGGAATGCGGGGCGCTCCCGTTCCTACTGTCCTCAACCTCAGTCTGAATGGTCTTATAAATGGGCATCACGACGAACTTCAAGAACGCATTTTTGCCGTTTAACGAGGGCAAGAACGGCCTGCCCGTGAGCCTATCAATCCTTTCCTCAAGAAAGGAGTTCAATTCATCGGCCATATGGTGAAACACATAGCAAATGCACTCGGGCATGAACCGCAAGTTCGCGGACTCGCCCCAGATGAGCAGATAGAGAGCCACGTACAGCAATTCGCGGCGGAGGGTCGTGATGCGGGAGCCCGAGGAGAGCCCGACGAGTCTGTGGCGCTTGAAGAGGTAGGAGCACCAGAGGGTGTAGTTGCGGAGGAGCTTGCGGCGGAAGGAGCGGACGACGTCGAGGTCGAGGGCGTCGGCGTTCTCCGGCGGGGCGTTGAGGCGCATTTGGGCGTTGGCGAGGTGGAGGACCAGGTGCTCCCGCTGGTTGCGGACGTTGTCGGCCTGGAAGCCGAACAGGGCGGCCAGCCAGTCGAGGAGGTCGGGGCGGGCGCCGGGGGACCAGTCGGGGAAGGGCGGCCGGCGGAGGTCGTCGACGATTAGGAGGGCGGCGGAGACGGCGCGCACATCCGGGAACCGGAGCGAGGGGTGGTCGATGACGGTGCTGTGGATGGGGATGATGTTGTAGACCCCCTCCGGCGGCGGCGGCGGCGGCGGCGGCGCGTATATGGGCACGCGCCCGCGCGTGGGCTGGAGACGCTGGCGTACGTTCATGGAGGGTTGGGTCGGCCACGCGCTTGCTCAGTTATTGAGTTCGTCCGTTGCCATCATCATCATCATGGCAGTGGCCATGGAGAAGCTGCTGTTGCTGCTTGCTGCCGAGAAAGTGAAAGAGTTTTTTCAGTTTCAAACTTTCAAGAGAGAGAGAGAGAGTATTATTATCTAAATTATTTAATTGCATGCATGCTTTGAAAATGGAAATTATTTTCTCTCTTCTTTTTTTTACCGTTTTTTCTTTCGACAAGAAATCCAAGAGAAAACAAAAAAGAAAAGCGACAACCCACTTTTTTGTACTCGAAAGTGCTTGTTGGGGCTTGCAAGTTCATTTTTTTTTACTTTTTTGGGTCAGTACAAATTTCTTGACCCGAGTAGCTTTTTCTTTTCTTTTTGGGTTGTAAAGAAGTGGAGAAGAAATCTTTACCAAAAAAAAAAAAAAAAGTGGGAGAAGATATAGTGCATGAGCTACGAAAACAATTTGCAATTTGAAGCTCTTCCTTACAAAAATTTCAAACTTTCATTTATTTCTTTTGGGTTTAATATCATTAAAACCCCTAATCAATACATTTCTAACAAATTTATCTCAAATTAAGTTTTTGATCATGAAAACTCTACATCATTACAAATTTACCTCAAATTATTTTTGTGGCAACTAATACCTTCAAATTGATACACCTATTATAAAATTACCCTTCGTTAGTTTTCGTTAAATTTTACCATAAAAAATGATACATGATAATTGATAGATATACTAATTTGGATTTTACCTTCCGTTTATTATAAATGTACCGATTTTGTAATTTTCTTCGTATCAATCTAGATTTTTTTTTTTAACAGGGTATCAATCGAGTTTAATAGACAACATATTGGTTAGAAATGTATCAATTTGGATTTTTGCATCAAAAAATAGTTTTTGATAAATTTATCACGAATATACCAATTTGAGGTTTTTGATGATCAAACAAGTAATTTATAGTAAATTTATCACATGCGTCCCAATTTAAAGTTTTCATGGTATTAACCCATTTCATTTTCATTCCTCGCTCTTCTTCTCATTTTTCTCAAACGAAGCATCAATCTAACGATCAATTGTCAGTTGCGCATATGCTTCAGTTGCACATATGCTTCATATTATGGTATTCTTTATATTATTTAGTGAGACGATCGGAATGAACTACCATAAATAAATCATTATCTATTCATTTCAGGAGCAAGATTGCAGTATAATGATCGCCAGCCTTTCGCCCTCTTTCTTTTTCTTTTTTTTTTTCTTTTTTATTCAATTTGGTCGAAAAGCTTTTTCACCTTTTTTTTCACTCGTGGGAAAAAAAAAAAAAAACCTGCGGCACTTCACTTGACCGGATAACGCACGCAAGCTCTGCTTGAACAGTAGTTGAATAACGTCCGTCTCTTCTTTTATCTCTTTTTTTACTTATTATTCCTCTCTTTTCGAGCGATCGTGCCGCTACGCGCCGCCAAGGGAGAGTGAAGTCCACGCGCCAATAGAATATACGGGAAGTGGCGCTCGCATCCTGTCTCGCCAGTCGCTGTCGTGTACCATCGGGGAATAAACGAAGAGACACACAGCAAATTAATTAATTAATTACAATTTTGATAAAAGACTTTCTTATCTATTTTTTTGCCAAAATATTCGTGTCTATTCAAGATACATCTGATAATCATTTTATTTTCGAAATTAAT
Organism: Eucalyptus guilfoylei; assembly: GCA_016097605.1. NCBI lineage: Eukaryota > Viridiplantae > Streptophyta > Magnoliopsida > Myrtales > Myrtaceae > Eucalyptus > Eucalyptus guilfoylei. The sequence goes on from CM027863.1 coordinate 8,761,736, forward strand.
TTTTTTCAGAAATAATTTTTCATTATATTTCTGAGAACAATTTTTAAGCATTTGAAGATATTTTGTAAAATCCTTGAAATTTCTAGTACAAATAATTTTCTTTTAATTTTTCGATAATTTTATTAAATTTTTCTCTCTTTTTCTTTTCTTTCTCCCTTTTCATATTCTCCTTCCTCTATGGTCGGCGACCTCATTAAAGCATAGCCAAACCATAGCGACCCAAGCAACAGCGAGGCTACCTCGCCTAGCCAAGGCAAGGCCGAGGCTCACCAAGCCAAAGTAAGGCTCGTCAGTTTAAGCCTCGCTATGGCTTGGCATCGCCGACCCTTGTCTAGTCAATCATTAACCATGGCCAAGGCCGATCAGTCGACGATGACCAATCAAAAGGAGGAGGATGAACAAGAACAAGAAGAAAATGAAAGAGAAGATAAAATAAGAAAAATTAGACTTGATTCTAAAATTATTCCCAAAAATAAGAAGTAATTTTTTTATTATTTATTTTATTTTAAATCTATTTCCGCAAATTAAAAAAAATGAATTTTTGTTTTGAGAACAAAATATTTATCAAACGGATTTCTTTTTTTTTCGAAAAATAAAATAAAATCAGTACTATTTGGAATATTACCAAACTGGGCTCATCAACCCCAAATACGATGGCATTGCGGCTTGCTACCACCATCCGAGATATGGTGGTCGTGGGCAGAAGCGCAAGCTCTCTTCGCGGGAAATAGTAAATCTCTCTCTCGGAAAATGATCATATCAAGATCGTAAATTCCCCACCCCCTTCAAAAAAAAAAAAAAAAAAAAAAGATGGTAAATTCTTGCACCCACAAAAAACTCAAAACCAACTAAAAATCAAATCGTCGGACCTTACTGAGATGGTAAGGCGAGCTTACGAGGAGGGCGGTCTGATCTTTCGATGTTGGGGATTTTGTTTAGAGGCACGAGAGCTGCTTTTTAGAACAAGAATAGAAATCTATAAGTGGTTGGTGGGTTAGACTAGACTAGTATTTTTCATAATCTAAAGTGAGGATGAGACTTTGAAGGTATGTGGGGTCATTATTACACAATCCCCATGCATGTGAGGTCAATGCATGTGCATTGTTGAATCATGTGAATTTTTAGTGAAATCTACTTAATTGACCGTTCTTTTGAGTTGGGCTCGTATGTATTAGGATCATGCTGGGAAATTTTCCCAATCTGTAAGCCTCTAGCAATATTGTTCATAGTTTTAATCATATTATTTTTTTCATAGATTACCGTGATTCGACTTATTTAATGTGCTATATCTAGAAACTTTCAAGAACACATATCGACATGTATATTGCATGTGAAATTTTATCATAATTTCTCGTAAAAGAACCTTCAATGAAAAAAAATAAAAATTGACAGAAAGCAACACAATTACTGACAAGTAATGAATATAATTATTTTTAAATTTGTAATGTTACAATGATTATAATTACAAACAAGTAATGGATTTTTTTTTTTTACCTTTTCTATTTTTGCCGGTTCCCAATTTTATGTGGTTCACTTTCTTAGGGTTTGTTCATCATTCTTCGATTATCTAGCCAACGTCTACTCAATTATGGAAGTTACACAACCCTATGCTTCAAAAGCGGCTTCAAAAGAATACACAAATGCGACAATTCAAAGCATACCTAAAGTGAGGAGAGGAAGACGAGGTGGTTGTTAAGGAACATTATCAAAAAGAAAAAATAGAACGTTAGTTACAATTAAATTGACGAAAGACATTACTTATTTTCACGTGCGAATATTGTGATTTTAAATTATTTAATTGCATGCATGGAAATGGAAAATATTTTCTTCTTTTTTCTCTACCCTTCTTTCTTTCGACACGAAATCCCAAGAAAAAACAAAAAAAGGAAAAGCTAAAACCCACTTTTGGACTTGAAAGTGCTCGTGGGACTAGCAACTTCATTTTTTTCCTTTTCCTTTTTCTTTTCTTTTTTGGGGGCTTTGCTTGGTGCAAAAAATTGAGTCACTTGAAATTTCTTGACTAAGTAGCTTTTTTTGTTTTTGGGAGTAAAGGAGAAGGGAAAAGAAATAGTGAATGAGCTACGAAAACAATTTTGAGTTTGGAATTTTTTCTTGCAAAAATTTCAAACTTTTTATCTTTTATTTTTTCGTTCCTTGCTCTACTTCCCATTTTTTTCTCAAACAAAGTCTCGATCTAACGATAGATCGTCAATCATACTTTCAATAGATATACATCTCGACCGTCGACCATCACTTAACATTTTCTTCTTGTGCATATGCTTCTTATTAGGGTAATTACTATATATCATTTGATGAGACGACATGAATGAACTATCATAAATAAATCGTTATCTACAAGCTTTAAGAATAAGATTGTAGTATAACAATGTCATGGTAATGAATCATCACATTTAATAAAAGTCTCTATCATAAAATGAAAGTTCATGCTAGTGATTCTAAATCATACACTCATCATCGGACAATAAAGACTAAGAAAAATATAAAATACTTGTTTCAGATTTCAGATTCCAGGTTTCATGTTTTTAGGTTCTAAATTGATACTACCCATCGAAATAAGTTTCCCAATTTTCAAATTCTAGAGTCTACCTTGCATACATTGGAACCTATAAACGGACCGACCGAATAGATTTTCAGCGGTCCGGTTTTTTTATTATAGATTCTACCATGAAACTATATTCACTCCAAATGTACCCTATATAGAGATATCTCGCCACCGTTAACATCTCGATAAGACTATAATAATAGGCTCGTTAGTCTTGTACCTTCAAATTATAATGATACTTAAATTGAAACGCATTCGGTATGGAGATATTTTATAGCCATTATTATCTCAGTCGAGTTACAACGACAGGCTTATCAATATGGCACTTTCAAGATGTGGTGGTGGCGGAATGATCATGACTCGATCCCGACGGTGGCGTAAGCTAATCGCCAGCCTTTCGCCCTCCCTTTTTTGATCGAAAAGGTTTTTCCGCCCCTTTGGCTCGCGGGGAAAAAAACCTGCGGGCGCTTCGGTTGTCCGGATAACGCACGCAAGCGACGCTTGTAGTGTTGAAAAACGCCCGTGTCTCTTCTTTTTTCCTCTTTTCTTAAATTATCGTTCCTCTCTTTTCGTGCGGTCGTGTCGGCGACGCGCCGCCGTGGGAGAGTGAGGTCCACGCGCCGATGGAATATACGGGAAGTGGCGCTCCCGTGGGGTCTCGCCAGTCGCTGTCACGTACCATCTGGGAAAAAGCGAACAGATACAGCAAATTAATTAATTGATTTAAATTTAAAAAAAAAGATATTCTTGTCTAATTGCCAACCCCGGATACGACGGCGTCGCCGCTCGCTGCCACCGTGTAACGTACGGCAGTCGTGGACATTAGCGCCAGCTCTTTTCGCCGGAAATACTATTTTCTTTTTCTCTCGCTCTTTCCGAAAATGACCTTATCAAGATCGGAAATCCTCGCACCCAAAAAAAAAAAAAATTTATCGAAACTAACGAAAAATCAAATTGCCGAACCTTAGGATTCAAATTTCCATTTTCTCAGATAATGAGGTGAGGATAATTAGCTTCAAATATGAGTTTCGATTCATTTACTTTATAAAAAGATAAAATAAAAATTTGATAATGAATTAAAAGTTAGAGTAAGATTGATAAAAGAAAATTTGAAAAATCGTGGAATGAGTTTATGAGGAGGGCAGTTTGGTCTTTCAGTGTGGGATTTTTTGTTTGAAGGTACGTGAACTGCTTTTTTTCTATAAAAAAAGTAGAAGTCTGTAAGTAGTTGATATGTTAGACTAGACGTGACGCATGTTCGCAATATTTTCCATAATCTAAAGTAAGCATGAGACTCCAAATCTATGTGGGGCCATTATTACATAATCTCAACTCAATGCGTGTACACCATTGAATCATGTGAGTTTCGCATGGAATCCACCTAATCGACTGATTCTTTTGAATTGAGCTCGCATGTATTGGGATCGTGCTAGGAAATTTTTCCCATTTGTAAGTCTCTCGCGATATTGTTTGTAGTTCTAATTATTTTATTTTTTTCGTAGCTTATCGTGATTCGACTTATTTAATGTGCTATATCTAGAAACTTTCAAAAACACATATCAACATGTATATTACATGCAAAATTTTATCATATTTCTTGTAAAAGAACCTTTGGTGATCAAAATAAAAATTGACAGAAAGCAACAAATTACAAAAATGGAAATAATTATTTTTAATTCGTAATGTTATGATGATTATAATTACAAACAGGTAATGGATTTTTCATTTTATTTTTTTATTTTTGCTCATTCCCATTTTTATGTGGTTCATTTGCCTAGGTTTGTTTGTCATTCTTCGATTATCCGATTAATGTCTACTGAATTATCGAAGTCACACAAGCCTATGCTTCAAAAGTAGTTTCAAGAGAATGCGTAAATGTGGTAATCTGAAACAATACCTAAAGTGAGGAGAGAAAGATTAGTGGGTTGTTAAGGAACATTATAAAATAAAATAGAATAGAATGTTATTTACAATTAAATTGATGAAAGACATTACTTATTTTCAAATGTAATTATGGTAATTTTAAAAGGGCTTTAGGTATTCCTATCACACAAAAATCAAAATACAAAACATGGAAACGAGGGTCACCTAGAAAAATCCAATGGTACTATTTTTTTCCTCCCCCGAAATAGTGATATTCGTGTCGTCAACCGCAACATGCGGGTGTTAAGTACTAATCCTGACATAATTACAATTCCGGCAAATGGAGGAGTGCCACGTGGCACCCGCAACTGCCGTTCCTTTTTTCCTCCATTTTAGCTCAACCAAGCAAGCACTGAGCAGCTGAGCTGGCCAATTGTACGTTGCACAAAATAATTTTTTTTAAAATTAAAACAACAAAAAATTTCAAATTATGCCTGATTTGACATAAATACCTCGAACTCAGAATTTTTTTGAGTTCGAACTTTTTTTTATTTCATAAAAAATTTCAAATTTATACCAACATGATAAATATATCAAATGAAAATGACATAAATGGCTAGGTTTTTTTCGCAAAAAAAAAAATTGATATAATTGTGCGAATAGTAAGTGTAATTTGAGGTGTTTGGCGGCATATTTTTTTTTTTTATATTTGTGATGGTATAGTTTATCTGATGGAATATTTTATCTTTCTAATAATGATGTGGTCCCCACCACGGGATATCTTTTCAAAAGCAGCAACGGATCTATCTGCTGCACACTGGAAAAGGGAAAATGGACGGGCGTGATGCGCCCATTTGAAACGTGGCCACGGATGGGGCCCACTCCCGGTGTTTTTTTAAAGGCTGCTTTATGGGCTCTTTTTTTTTTTTTTGGGGAATATTGTGGAGATGGGGGGGACTGACAGAATCTTTGCTTGGATTTGTCCTCTCTAGGTCAGATTTGCAATTATCAAATTGAGATCTAAGGTAAAGCCCACCGTCTTTTTGATTACGCCCTTGTCTTACTTATAATGTTAACCCCCCGTGAAAAAGCCAACCTTTTTGCACACATTGCTCTCATGTCACATTATTTCGTGGAAGCAAAAGGTATCTTAAGAAAAAGCGCAGAGTCGGATTGAATCGAATCGAACCATATCTTAATTGAAATGTCGATTGATCGGACTTTTTTTTTTCTGATTAAATTTGAATTGAGTCCATGAAATATATTAACTGGACGAATCCAATGCATACTTTTAATACGTTTAATTTTTTTACCTAAAGAATTTTACAGTGTTGGCTTGGGCAAGTGGTTGGAATGGGCTGCCGCCAGCCCACCAAAAACAAGCCCTAGAAAACTTCCATCTATTTCACTAATTCATTGGTGTACTTTTTTTTATTAGTCCTACTCTTTTCCTAATTTAAGTCTCGCTCTCAAGCTTTTAACCTACTTCATTGTAGGGCATGAAAGTTGAAACTCATATCTAAAGTCAAGTTGTCCCCATTTCAACCCCTGGGAGAATGTAGGAATTCATTGATATAATTTGGTTGCTTGATTTGTGCCCATTTCATAATTCAATGAGAATTTTTACATCCCACAGCTTCGAGGAATAAAATTGTTTCAACTATCGTAAGCATGAGGCATTCAAATAAACATCTAATTGATTTGATCTACTCTTTTTGCATACCCATATAAACAAGTCTTGACTTATACTGAGCTCACTACAGTTGCTGATTTTTCCCTCTTTTCTTACTCTATACTTTGTTGAATAAAATTTGTCTAAGACATACCTTAGAATACATCACGAGCCATCATGGAAAATGTAGTAACCAAAGTCAATTTCACTATATCTCATATAAATTCCCAAAAGTATACATCCATTGGCTCCATCGACATGTGTAGTAAAATTATAGTGAGAGATTACTCCATTAATGCATACAATACATGATCGATTCTCACTCATATATGTTACGTGCCCAAAAGCAAAGTATACATTACATGTAATGCAAAAATTCACTTGCTAATAGTTGATATCACAAGAGCCTAAGGTTTGAGGGTGAAGAAAAAGTGGAGGGAGCATAAAAGGATGATTAGGTAAATCATTGCCACAACAAAACTGGTGATGACAGCGCGGGTGACAGAACTTGGGGACTTGCCCACAAATTGGTAACCTAACTACGTGAGAGAGAGAGAGAGAGAGAGATATCATATATAGTTGTAAAGATAATGTCATGAAATTTATTTAGAAATGTGTGAAATGGTTGTTTGTTTATGATTGATCAAAGCATAAATTTGACAGCATTGCAAGTTGACATGATCATCGCCATAAATAGATATCGCAAGCCCAATGTAAACCCGGCTTGTTTGAGCCAACTAATTTAATTTGTCAAATTGTGAAAGACCCACAACAATGAAATCTAGTTGATCAATGGTTTTCGATGGATTGGGCTTCAAATGAGCTAAACTTGGGTGAGCATTTATACATCCACAAAGTGATGGAATCGGCTTATTACAGTACGAAGTACGGTGAAATATTTGCCATGTTTTACTAGAAAATGAGTTGTCTAGATTGATCAACAGGCTAATCTGTAAAACAATAGGCACGATTTGCTCGCAATAGACATTATTCAAAAGGATGAAAATATCATTCCGTCAGTAAATTATGATTGATTATATCTATCACATAAATATTGATGGAAAAGAGTCTTAAAAAAATGGGAATTTTTCAAGAATAAGATTCGTTTGTTTTATCTAATTATCGAAAATCAACAATCACATTGACCTTTCTCGTAAATTTATTTCTCAATAAAATGAGGAAAATGAACAAATGATTTTTAAACCTTTTGGCATTTTCGTACAAACCGTCTAGATGTTGTTGATTACTTCTGGACTTTCTAGAGCAAAGCCATCATTTCAAAAGCCCTCTCATCCACTACATTTTCTAACCTTCCATGTCATTTGTCCGCAAATAGCAGCCACCTACATACTCAGCGTCAAAGCATGTACGAGGGTTCAACATTATCAATGATGGCTTGGACAAATGGCCCACAACGCACCAAAAATAAGCCCTAGAAAGTTCCCATCAATTTCACTAAATCATTAGTATAATTAGACTGCTTGATCGGGCCCATTTCAAAGTCCAATAAGAAGGTTTACACCCCACGAAAGATAGGAATTTGCAGCTCCAAAGAGTAGAGCAGATTAGGTTATGTGATGATGGCCATAAAGTTGTTCGTAGTACAATAAGTACGAGGTATTCAAATATATATATATATATATATATATATATATATATATATATATATATATATATATATATATATATATATATATCGATTTGATCGACTCTTTGCATTACTATTAGAGTTAAAACGAGCTCACTGTGGTCACTGATTTAGCCCTCTTTTCTTACCCTATAAGTTGGCAAACAAAATTCGTTTGATACATAACTTAAATTGCATCATAAGCCATCATGCAAAATGTAATAACCCAAGCCAATATCACTAACCCTCCTATAAGTTTCAAAAAATTATACATCTAGGGCTCCGTCGACCTGTGTAGTAAAATTGTAGTAAGAGATCACTCCATTAATGCATACAATGTAACTGATCCTTATTCATATGCATTACATAGTCCACGAGGTAGTATCGAAAGTGAAGTATACATTATATGAAATGCAAAAATTCACTTGCTAAGTAGTAGGTATTACAAGAGCCTAGGGTTTTACGACGAAGAGAGAGTGGAGGAAGCATAAGAGGAGGACCAGGTAAATCACCCCCACGACAAAGCCGGCAACGAGAGCGCCGGTGACCTGGTTGCAAAAGCTGGGGACTTGACCACAAATTGGTAACCAACCGGCATGGCTATTCCCTTTCTTGCCCACCTGGCCTATAGCCACTGCAGCTGAAATGCTGGAGCTCAGGAGCGTTGCAATGACCTAGGGATGGACACGAGAGAGAAATCATATATATATATATATATATATATATATATATATATATATATATATATATATATATATATATATATTAGGAAAGACAATGTCATGAAATTTATTTAGAACGAGAGTGAAATGTATGAAACGATTGTCTATGATTGCTCAAAGTATAGACTCGACCATTGCAAGTTGATGTCATCATCATTGTAAATGGATGCTAGAAGCCCGATATAAACCCGGCTCGTTTGAGCTAAGTAATTTAAATTGTTAGATTGTGAAAGACCCACGGTGATGTTATCTACCCAATCAATGGTTCTGGATGGAATGAGGTTCACACAACCATCTACAAAAGTAGTGGAATCAGGTTATTACAGGGCAAAGCAAAGTGAAATGTCCGCCTTGTTTTGCTGAAAAATGAATTGTTTAGATTCATTTTGAGAGGCTACTCTGTAAAATCATAAGCACAAGTCGCTCGCAATAGAAACTATCCAAGAGGATGAAAAAGTCACGTTATCACTAAATTATGATTGGTTCTATCGATTATGTCAGTAGCGAAATAAGTTTAGGAAATAGAATATATATATATACTTTGCTCAGATCCTATGTGGACATATATCTTTTCCAAAACCCTTATCAATCGAATGTATGGAAATCAATCCTAGTAACGATATTTAAATTACTAGACCTTGAACATATTTTCCTGTGTAGAACAATAAAATACATGAATCACAGAATTCCAAGATATGTTAGAAGTTGTGTTTGAAGCTAAAAGCTCTCATTTGCCTATTAATTTCTAAGTTGTATTCATGTTGCTTTGTAATCGTGTAAAAGATTAGGTGTACAAGAGTAAGTGCAGTTGTTGAATCCTGATAGTGTGATTTATCATCTGAAAAGGATTGGTATTTGCAATTTGTAACTTGTTGTATAGATTATTAGTGCAATTCAACTCGACTTATGATTATTAGTAAGGAAAATGGAATTAGGCTTGGAAATGAAACCACAATCACTATATATCATTGTGTGCACTTGTTTTTCTTACCCTGGCTTTAGCACACAACTTGAATCACGCTAATTGAAATATCTGCTTGACCTAACTTTGCAAAAGTTGCTAACACTTTCCACAATTTCCATGCAACCAATTCAGCCTCCCTCTGAGTTGTATTGTTAGCCCCAACAAAAGGATGCTAATTAGACGATTAGTGCAACTAAGTTCCTAAACCTAAAATCTCTAATTTGAGAACAGTGAAATGTCATCCCGCATTTCACTTGGCCCTTTATTGGCCTAGGTAATGTTAGTGGCAGTTTCAAAATGAAAAAAATATGGCTAATCATAATGAACCGAGTCAACTAAATGTCACAGATTGGTGAGAACTCACACATGACAACATGCTGTTAGACAAAACTAGAAATGTAAAAGTTGAAGGACTACTGAATGATATGGAATTACCTCAAGTTGGACATCAGAGGGACCGGTGGCCTCTGAGAATACGGGATATTTGGAGGCCCCGACTAAATGCTTCATTAAACAAGATTCTTATCTGCATCTCCTGGATTCCCGGCAACCATGAGAGCAAAGCCACAGGAGCCATCACGATAATTCCAAACAGCATATCATACAGCCGGGCCAACGAAACCACGGTGCCCCACACCACAGTGGACTTTAAAAATGGTCTAAATACCAGGGCAATGGATATAAGGCCCCATCCTGTGGGGACAAATGCAAGGGGGCCCTTGACAAGGTCGAGGAATTCGAAATGAGTGAACTCCAGCAATACGACTATCACAAGAAGCACGACCACAATGACAAGAAGCTGTATGAGACGATAGTATTTGTGTTCCTTAGCAGCATATTTATCTCGAGCATATGCCATGATCACATGAATAGCAACGGCCACAACCATGTATATCCATGATAGCAGGTATATGGCAATGCGAGTGTTACCCCGTGTTATACCCAACTGATATGCGACACCATACTGAAAAAGGAAGAATCGAAGGTTTAGAATGATCTCCAAAAGCTTGCCCCAACGTCCTGTCGTCCTCAAATGGTCTTGTTCCTCGTACCACCAGGTCTCCCAGCTCTGGTCCGCCTTAGTAAACAACCCTTTACGTTTCCATATCCACTTCATGAAATCATTGCAATCAATCACGGTCTTCAGCCAATCAAAGCCTGAAGGGTTAAATATAAATGGCGACATTATCCACGAGACGACTAGAAACCAGCTGGAGATGGTCATGGGTATGTAAACGAATGCGTCCTTGGCCATGGGGTTCCGTGAGGCATACAATACCAGAATAGCCCCGAGCTCGATGCCCTTCACGAAGTGACTGCGAGCATACAGTCGATAGTTCTCAGCGAAGCTTTTGTGCTCCACCACGAAACCACGGCCAGTGGCTTGGTATTTTGCACCCCCATGAAGAATAGTCCGACCAAAATAGTGCACGCGAGTCCCCAAAGAGAATGTGTAGAAGAATGAGGCAAGCTGCAACTGCATCGTAGTGAAGTCCCAAACTGCTGGGAGGAATCCATGCTCGAGAGAGTTCTCTACAATCATTGGAAGAGCAGTCAAGAGGCCAAGCTGGACGGCAAACTGCTGGTTGAGAATAGCCCCGAGAGCTTCATTGTTGACACTATCATTCATGGCTCTCCCTTCGATGCCACTTAGAGCAAGATACAGGCGACCCCACAAAAATGTGTAAACGGTAAGAACCACTATCAGTGAGTTGAAGTAGAACCCTACAGTTGTGTAGAAGACAGACAGCATCCGGAAAAAGTCAAAGCAGTGACCCAGCCTATATATGTCTCTGCTCAGAACCTGCTCACCATTGCCGCTAGCGACCTTGGCCTCAAATAGAGATATCTGATTCAACCCAACATCCCTTCCCTTACCCACTTGAATATATTCGTGGTGTGTTACATTACCTCCTCTCAATGTACAGTTGAAGCCGGCAAATATATCCTCACTAATGTTGATCACCTTGGAAGCCTTGCTTATCCCTCCGCGGGTTAAGAACCAAAACCTATCAAAAACATCTGGGTGACCATAATGCATACGTACCTTCAAAGGCTTCGCCAGAACACGCTGCCCCAAAGTCACGAAACTCATTTCCTGGGCAGACATAAACCAGGCAAGAGAGGACACAGAGCCAGAGAAAACATTTTCACGTACTCCTAAAATCCTTGGCCTCCTGATCCCATAATAGTTCTTGAATTCTTCCAACAGATTACGCATTTTTAGTGCCTCCTCAAAGTAATTGTCTTGGTTCATGTCGATGGTTTGGAGCGCATCCCCCCGAGTGAAGATTATTGCATGGTTCTGATTCTCTGGCTTTCCTTCCCCGACCTTCACAGGGCCTGGCAACTGGATCCGGTAGATCTCGACCTCCCTCCGCAGTTGCTGGTCGTACTTCACCAGAACGGAGTAAAATTCTACTCCGTCCCTCCCCGAGTGAACCTCATCAACGTATGCAACTCGAAGGGCCTCGTTCTTCTTCATAAGATACAAAATATCTTTGGCACGCTGATCTTTTTTTGCCTTCTGAAGGCCATACACCTGACAGGTGATCACATACGTGAACTTCATCATGGCGCACGCTTTCTGACTCCCCGTCAACAGAAGACTGACACCACTAGGTGCTCTATCAAGCGTCTGAGAAGCCGGCATGTGGACGGAAGGAGTACCGTTCAAGCTGCCATTGGACCTGAGTGAATGATGAGAAGCGATGTTTTGTAGTCCCATACTTATGTCCGTCTCTGTAGAAGAGTCTAGATACGAAAGCATCTCAAGAGCCCTATAGTAGTACATCATCCCTCTCACGGTGCGGGACAATGTCTGGCCCCTGTAAGATGCCCAGAGACGCAGCTCTGTTGCCTTAGAATTCCAAATATCTTCCACATTCTCCAAGCCTTCTCTGCGCATCCTTTCCAAGAAGTTCACCCACTCATCCTCGTAGACCTTCTGCAGATAAAACAGAGTTGAAATTCCATCTTTATTCTCTTTTCGAAGGCCGCGTTCTGCATACAAGACTTCTTCTTCATAATAGGGAGTCAATACGGTGAAAGCCATCATCTTTTCCACGTCAGGGGCACGAGGCATGTTCATGAAGAGCGAATTGCTAAAGAAAGCAATGCGACGCCTAGCCTCGATATTCACTGGGACATTGGGCATCGAGTCCCTGAATGTAAAAATTGTATGTACCCGGCGCAAATGTCTGTAGAAATCAGGATCCTCAGGAAGCATGACAGCATTTTCAGAGAGGAATCCTGCATCAGTGGCTTGGCCTTGCGGTGCCAGACCCTCCTCCTGCAAATTCGACTTCTTATCCTTCGGGAATTCTCGAACGGAAAGTTCGTAGAGAGCCTGCAGTACATTCACTATCTGGCTCATATCTTTCGTTTGGCTCAACAGAAGCTGAAGGAGTAGGCTTAACTTTTCATGAATATCTGTAAGAATCATCATTTTATAAACTTTCGTGAGCTCCCCCTTCTGAATATGCATATCGAGATGTTTGAACAACTTCGTCACAATAGATTTCTCTTCGGTATCGTCTTTGATAATCTCGATGATCAAGTACTTGATGCTATCATATGCTTCAATGACAGCACATCGCCGATTCTCATTCGCGCAAATCTTCAACCAAAGATACTGGTCAGAATTTTCTGCCAACTCACTTGCCTGACTCAGGGCAAGAAGCAGTTCATTGCAGAGGAGGGCACAAGGCCAGCGGATTACCCTAATGTTCCAACAGTTGGGCGGTAGCTCCAAAAGCTCAAATTCTCTGTCACTAATGAGATCTTCTTCCCTGAGAGTTGTAATGATTTCATTCCAAATCAATGCAAACCTTGTCGCTCCCACTTGACTGGATTCTATCTTATTGTAGGGCTGACCAAGACCATAACGCAGTTTCAGCCGCTGGATCGCATCACGCAGGTTCTTGATTATCATCGGCTCACGACTTAATAGCTCCTCCTTTGGCATTAGGTTAAACTCTATTGCGCTAGCAAAAAACTGAAACCTAAGCCGCAGCTGCTTCATATTACGTATTTCGCCCAAATGTGAATACAGCCCAATCGTCGCGCCAACAAGAGAAGAGAAGATAGAGTACCAAATTTGCAAGTCCATAAGGTATATCAAGATGACAGGAGTCCACAACAGTATTACAGCCATCCTGTTAGTTCTGCCGAAGAACTCAGGCCACTTGTACGGTGTGTCACGAAGATCTAAAAGAGCCTTTGTTGGAGCAACTAAAGGCTTGATTTGCAGGAAATAACTTAACGAAATTTTGCTAACCAACACCACAACCCAAAAGAGCGCATACTTTATGTTTTTCACATGCCCTTCTCTCACGCCGTGAGCCACAAAAATTCGAGTGTGGAACCACCATGTAACCAGATACAATATGCTCCAATCCAAATCTTCGATCACGACCCGGATCCAAGGAAGAATGAAAAGCGCCAAGGCCAGCAACCCTGGAATTATATACACTAATGCAGTCTTGAGAAATACAACGATCCTCCGATCAGCCTCTTGGGACCAATTGCCATCAGCATTGTTCTGACTCCATATTCTCGCGTAGAACACCGAAAACACGACTATCCAAGTCACAGCAACAAGACTCTTCAACACCATCCTCAACCCGAGGAACGTCTCTCTCGAAACCAAACTATACTGCATCCCCGCGTCGAGCACGGATTGCAGCAACCTAAGTCCACTCCAGGTGATAAACACCGTCAATAGCTTCACCTGCACATCCCTCCTCTCCAATGCCTGCCAGGGGTACTCCGTCTCCTCCCAAGCGATGATTACCATCGCCTGAAGCAAGAGAATCAACAAAACCCAGAGCCTATCGAAGCTACGGAAGACGTTCCAAAACGACCTCTGCTCCACAAACCCCGTCTTCCCCACCCTCTCACTCTTTCTTGCAGTTGCAAAGTAATTGCAACTCAAATCCAACGGCCATTTCAGCGTCTTGAAACATCTCCTTCTCCAAAAGTACTCATTCAGATCATCGTAATTCCGCCAAGCGGAATGCGGGGCGCTCCCGTTCCTACTGTCCTCAACCTCAGTCTGAATGGTCTGATAAATGGGCACCACGACGGACTTCAAGAACGCATTTTTGCCGGTGAACGAGGGCAAGTACGGCCTGCCCGTGAGCCTATCAATCCTTTCCTCAAGAAAGGAGTTCAATTCATCGGCCATATGGTGAAACACATAGCAAATGCACTCGGGCATGAACCGCAAGTTCGCGGACTCGCCCCAGATGAGCAGATAGAGAGCCACGTACAGCAATTCGCGGCGGAGGGTCGTGATGCGGGAGCCCGAGGAGAGCCCGACGAGTCTGTGGCGCTTGAAGAGGTAGGAGCACCAGAGGGTGTAGTTGCGGAGGAGCTTGCGGCGGAAGGAGCGGACGACGTCGAGGTCGAGGGCGTCGGCGTTCTCCGGCGGGGCGTTGAGGCGCATTTGGGCGTTGGCGAGGTGGAGGACCAGGTGCTCCCGCTGGTTGCGGACGTTGTCGGCCTGGAAGCCGAACAGGGCGGCCAGCCAGTCGAGGAGGTCGGGGCGGGCGCCGGGGGACCAGTCGGAGAAGGGCGGCCGGCGGAGGTCGTCGACGATTAGGAGGGCGGCGGAGGCGGCCCGCACCTCCAGGAAGGGGTGGTCGATGACGGGACTGTGGATGGGGATGATGTTGTAGACCCCCTCCCGCGGCGGCGGCGGCGGCGGCGGCGGCGGCTGCGCGTCGCGGGGCACGCGCCCGCGCGTGGGCTGGAAACGCTGGCGTAAGTTGGTGGGAGTTGGGGTGTGCGAGGAGCTTGCCCGCTTGTGGCGTTCGTCCGTTGCCGTCATCGTCATGGTGGTGACGCAGAAGCTGCTTCTGAGAAAGTGAGGGTATTTCAGTTCGAGAGAGAGAGAGAGAGAGAATAATTGCATGCATGCTCGGAGCCCTCGTGGTCGCCCACCCCATTTTTTTTTTTTTTTTTTTTTTTTTTTATAATATTCTTTGGTCGATAAGCCTTTTCTCACCTCTGTTGACGTGTGTTCAGTTGACCGATGACCGTCGTGTCTTTTCTCTTCTTTGATTATTATTTGTCATATTATTCCATGCTCATAATAACGGCCTGAAAAGAATGCGCACATGTGATTATTCGAAAAATACCTAAAATGAGGATAGGAAGACGAGCAGGTTGTTAAGGAACATTATTAGAGAGAGAGAGAGAGTGGTACGTTATTTATAATTAAATTGACGAATGACATTACTTGTTTTCATATGCAATTGTTATAATTTTAAAAGGGCTTTAGGTATTCCTATCAAGTCAAAATACAAAACGTGAATATTCCCCTAGATAGTGATATTCGTGCATCACCCACGACATGTAGGTGCAAAATACTAATCTTGACATAATTATAATTCCGGCTAATGGAGCAGTGATGCATGGCACTCGCGTTTGTCTTTCCTTCTTCCCTCCATTTTCTTGGCTGAACAAGCACTGAGCAGCTGAGCTGGCTTATTGAACGTTGCACAAAATAATCTTTTTTCTGAATTAATAACACAAAAATTTCGAATTATGTCTAATGTAATATAAATACCTTCAATTTTCTTTTACGTCACTAAAAATCTTAAACGTATCCTTTATGGCACATGAATATTTGTTGTCTCATAAAAATTCTAAAATTATATATACCTGAATGAAAACGAAACAAAGGGTTAGGTTTTTTCATAACACAAAAGAAATTGATATAATTGTGTAATAATAAGTGTAATTGGAGGGTTTTTTTTTTTTTTTGCGGTATTTATTTTTTCTATATTTGCAATGGAATAGCTTTTCTTTCCAATAACGATGAATCTCCGCCGGGTTCATCTGTCGCCTTGGAAGTGGAAAATGGTGCACATTTGAAAGCACCCGTGTGATCACTTTTTGACATGATAGTAATTTAGGTTAAAATAAATCCAAGCTGCCTGCAAAAATAATTTTTAAAAAATAAAAAAGAAATAGTACCGAAAGGGTATTAAAGAATTCTAGTGTAACCAAGTCCCCGTACCCTTAGTCTCTGGTTTGTAGGAGTAAAATAATTCTCACATTATTTTAATTAGGTGTCTAATCGACCTACCGTAAATCGATTGGTGGCGACTCCTAGCTAATAATCTTTTGCATGTTAAAAAAATAGAAACCTAAGTCGTGAATCGGTATGGGTTTGGGAGAGCTCGATCTAAGTTTAAAACTTAGTAATCTATTAGCCTAAACTTTAGGTGGTGCACCCGAAATTTAGGTCGCGACAGCTTGACGACTCTACTGGGGACTTGCGTTAAAACACTTAATGAACTTAGGCCAAATTTTCTTTTTCTTTTAAAAATGTTTTTGTTTGGCAGTGATGACACCATATACGTCCCTAACATTTGTAAAGGTGTTGAATGTTCTTGCAGATGGGAAGTATAAGGGGAGTAGTCTTTGCTAACCCTTGTCTTGCAGGAAGAAGTGGGGATGAATAATTTATTTTTCCTAGATTTAGAAGTGTTGTTTGCATTTAAACTGTTATGTATGTTTTATTGCTTTTAGCACTACACTATTGTACACACAACCTGTGGCCGGACCTAGGCTGCAATAGGATTTCTACGATGGTGTTGAGAAGGATACGTCCTCCAAAGCGAGATTACTATGTAGAGGTTGACCTTCTCTTCCCCGAAATTTCTTTCATGGTGTCGAATGTGTTTGTCCATATCCGCGAGACTGCGTGATTATTGGGCATTCCATTCGATTGAGCCGGAGTTAGGGGGACCTGACACGTTAATGCGAGACTACAACGGTCAGATCATCTTCTTAGCTCCACTTTGTTAAGCCATTTAGAGTAGAAATCGAGCCTCACGTCTCATGTGATTGCTATTGATTTTATTTGGTGAAGTAAGTCTTCTATCCCTGTACCATGCAATTTATTTTGTCTTACTTTTGGGTCGGTCCATGACAATCTAGGTCAATTATTGATTTGATTCCTTTGTCAATTAGAAATGAAATTGCCAGGGAATGAGGCATTTTAAAAAACAAGAAAAGAAAACTTTGGAGAATTTGTTTTCACATCATGTCTAGGAAATTTGATTTTACTAGGATGTCCATTTTTAAGAAATTCCCTTTTTATATGAACTTCTCATGAATAAATAAATAAAAAAATGAAAAAATCGATCAGATCATTATCATGATTGGCTATCTATTTACACTTCATACTTATTTTGTTCATTTCTTCCCTTTAGGTGACAACGGATCCGCCATGTTCGCCTATTGTTACATGATCAAAAGCTAAAATGGCTGACCAAAATGAAGTGCGTGATCATATGTCCACCATGGAAGATCAACTCCGACAGTTGGCCGCCTCTATGCAGCTTATAACAGCTCAACTTCATTTCCTCCAGGTGAATCCAAATCCTCCACCCACTCTCCCTGAAATAGTAGTCCCAAAGCAGGCAAACATGGCCCAAATGAGTGATGATGACATGCCTGAGTTGGAAAATGACCTACTGCTGGCCCCTGTTGGAAAGGCCAAACCTATCAGCGTTTCCAAGACAGAGCAGGATGAGCGCTTTGCGAAATTGAAAGAGAAAGTGAAACAATTGCAGGAGTCGCAGAGCTCACTCCATAGCCATCATTATTTCAGTCGAGTTACAGTGACAGGCCTATCGATATGGCACTTTCGAAATGTGGTGGCGCTGGAAGAGTCATGTCTCGATCACGACGGTGGCGTAAGCTAATCGCCAGCCTTTCGCCCTCCCTTTTTTCGATCGAAAAGCATTTTCACCCCTTTGGCTCCCTTTTTTGCGTCGCGGGGCACCCGCCCGCGCGTGGGCTGGAGACCCTGGCGTATGTTCATGGAGTTGGGGCCTGCGAACTGCTTGGCCGCTTATGGTGTTCGTCCGTTGCCATCATCATCATGGTGGCGACGCAGAAGCTGCTTCTGAGAAAGTGAGGGTATTTCAGTTCGAGATCGAGAGAGAGAGAATAATTGCATGCACGGAGCCCTCGTGGTCGCCCACCCTATTCTTTTTTCTTTTTCTTTTTTTAATTTTCTTTGGTCGATAAGCCTTTTCTCACCTCTGTTGACGTGTGTTCAGTTGACCGATGTCCGTCGTGTCTTTCCTCTTCTTTGATTATTATCTGTCACTCACACTATTCTATGCTCATAATAACGGCCTTAAAAGAATGCGCACGTGTGATTATTCGAAGCAATACCTAAAATGAGGATAGGAGGACGAGCGGGTTGTTAAGGAACATTATTAGAGAGAGAGTGGAACGTTATTTATAATTAAATTGACAAAAGACATTACTTATTTTCACATGTAATTGTTGTAATTTTAAAAGGGCTTTAGGTATTCCTATTAAGTAAAAATCAAAATACAAAACGTGAATATTCCCCTAAATAGTGATATTCGTGCGTCATTTGCAACATGCGGGTGCAAAATACTAATCTCGACATAATTATAATCATGGCCAATGGAGCAGTGCCGCGTGGCACTTGCGCTTGTCTTTTCTTTTTCCCTCCATTTTCTTGGTTGAGCAAACACTTGAGCAGCTGAGCTAGCTCATTGGACGTTGCACAAAATAATCTTTTTTGAATTAATAATAACACAAAAATTTCGAATTATCCAATGTAATATAAATAACTTCAATTTTCTTTTACTTCAATAAAAATCTTAAACTTATCCTTTATGACACATGAACATTCTTTGTCTCATAAAAATTCTAAAATTATATTAATATGATAAATATACCTAGATGAAAATGAAACAAAGGGTTAGGTTTTTTCATAACACAAAAGAAATTGATATAATTGTGTAATAATAAGTGTAATTGGAGGTTTTTTTTGCGGTATTTATTTTTTCTATATTTGCGATGGAATAGTTTTTCTTTCCAATAATGATGTAATCCCCACATATTTTTTCAAAACTGCGGCACCGGGTCCATCCGTCTCCTGCAAACTGGAAAAGGGCGCCCATTTGAAAGGGTCCATCTGTTGTTTTTTAGCTCTCTTTTTTATTTTTTATTTTTATTTTTTGAGGAATATGTTGTTGTTTTTTAGCTCCCTTTTTTTATTTTTTTATTTTGAGGAATATTTTGGCTATATCTAGAAATTTTCAAAAAACATATAATAACATGTACAATGCATGTGAATTTTTCTCATAATTTCTCGTAAGAGAACCTTTTGTAATAAAACATAATTTGACAGAAAGCAACACAATTGCAAACGAGTAATGGAAGTAACTATTTTAAATTTGTAATGTTAAGATGATTATAATTACGAACAAGTAATGGATTTTTCTTCTTCTTATTATTTTTACTTTTGCTAGTTCCTGATTTTACGTGGTTCACCTACTCACCTACTCACAATTTGTTCACAATTCTTCAATTGTCCAATCAATGTCTACCGAACCATCAAAGTCACATTATTCTATGCTCATAATACAGCCTTAAGAGAATGTGCAAATATGATTATTCGAAGCAATACCTAAAATGAGGATAAGAAGATGAGCGGGCTGCTAAGGAACATTATTAGAAAGAGAGAAAGAGAAGAACCTTATTTACAATTAAATTGATGAAAGACATTACTTATTTTCACATGCAATTGTTGTAATTTTAGAAGGGCTTTAGGTATTCCTATTAATTAAAAATCAAAATACAAAACGTGAATATTCCCCTAAATAGTGATATTCGTGCGTCACCCGCAACATGTGGGTGCTAAATACTAATCTCAACTTAATTATAATTCCAGCCAATGGAGCAGTGTTGCATGGCACTCACGTTTGTCTATCCTTTTTCCCTCCATTTTCGTGGCTGAGCAAGCACTGAGCAACTGAGTTGGTTTATTGGACGTTGCACAAAATAATCTTTTTTTGAATTAATAACAAAAAAATTTCGAATTATGTCCAATGTAATATAAATAACTTCAATTTTCTTTTACGTCACTAAAAATCTTAAACGTATCCTTTATGACACATGAACATTTGTTGTCTCATAAAAATTCTAAAATTATATATACCTGAATGAAAATGAAACAAAGGTTTAGGTTTTTTTATAACACAAAAGAATTTGATATAATTGTGTAATAATAAGTGTAATTGGAGGGTTTTTTTCGTGGTATTTTTTTTTTTTATATTTGCGATGGAATAGTTTTTCTTTCCAATAATGATGAATCCCCACCGGGTTCGTCCGTCTCCTGCGAAATGGAAAAGGGTGCACATTTGAAAGGGACCCCGCGGGGGCCACTTCTGTTGTTTTTTAGCTTTCTTTTTTATTTTTATATTTTGAGGAATATTTTGTTGTTTTTTAGCTCTCTTTTTTATTTTTTATTTTTTATTTTTATATTTTGAGGATATTTTGGTGGCCCGCAATATGCGGGTGCTAAATACTAATCTTGACATAATTATAATTCCGGCCAATGGAGCAGTGCTGCATGGCACTTGCGTTTGTCTTTCCTTTTTCCCTCCATTTTCTTGGCTGAGCAAGCACTGATCAACTGAGCTAGCTTATTGGACGTTGCACAAAATAATCTTTTTCTGAATTAATAACAAAAAATTTCGACCACTGCCCGCAGCGGCGCAGTTGGCTTGGGCTCTCTCCCTCTCACGAAGGGGAGAAGTTCGAATCCTAAAGGCGTTATTAGGGATTCTTACCGAAATCATGTAATGGTGGGTCCCTGCGGGGGTTCTCATTTTGTCACGCCTTACGGGGTTTTTGGGGAAAAAAAAAAAACAAAAAACAAAAAAATTTCGAATTATGTCCAATGTAATATAAATACCTTCAATTTTCTTTCACGTTACTAAAAATCTTAAACGTATCCTTTACGACACATGAACATTTGTTGTCTCATAAAATTCTAAAATTATACATACCTAGATGAAAATGAAACAAAGGGTTAGGTTTTTTCATAACACAAAAGAAATTAATATAATTGTGTAATAATAAGTGTAATTGGAGGGTTTTTCTACGGTATTTATTTTTTCTATATTTGCGATGGAATAGTTTTTCTTTCCAACGATGGTGAATCCCCACCGGGTCCATCTGTCTCCTGCGAAGTGGGAAAGGGCGCACATTTGAAAGGGACCCCGCGGGGCCACTTCTGTTGTTTTTTTAGCTTTCTCTTTTATTTTTTATTTTTATATTTTGAGGAATATTTTGTTGTTTTTTAGCTCTCATTTTTATTTTTTATTTTTATATATTGAGGACTATTTTGGTGGCCCGCAGCATGCGGATGCTAAATACTAATCTCGACATAATTATAATTCCAGCCAATGGAGCAATGCAGCATGGCACTCGCGTTTGTCTTTCCTTTTACCCTCCATTTTCTTGGCTGAGAAAGCATTGGGCAGCTGAGCTGGCTTATGAGACGTTGCACAAAATAATCTTTTTCTGAATTAATAATACAAAAATTTCAAATTATGTCCAATATAATATAAATACCTTCAATTTTCTTTTACTTCACTAAAAATCTTAAACGTATCGTTTATGACATATGAACATTTGTTGTCTCATAAAAATTCTAAAATTATATATACCTGAATGAAAATGAAACAAAGGGTTAGGTTTTTTCATAACACAAAAGAAATTGATATATAAGTGTAATTGGAGGGTTTTTTTTTGTGGTATTTATTTTTTCTATATTTGCGATGGAATAGTTTTTCTTTCCAATATGATGAATCCCCACCGGGTACATCTGTCTCCTGCGAAGTGGAATAGGGTGCACATTTGAAAGGGACCCCGTGGGGGCCACTTCTGTTGTTTTTTAGCTTTCTTTTTTTTTTTCTTTTTTATATTTTGAGGAATATTTTGTTGTTTTTTAGCTCTCTTTTTTATTTTTTATTTTTATATTTGAGGAATATTTTGGCGCTCCCCCCCCCCCCTCCCCCCAACCAAAACAAAACCCCCCGGGGTTGGTTGGGTTGGGGGGTTTGACAGAATTTTTGCTTGGATTTATTCACTAGAGGCCAGATTTGCAATATTTTCAATGAAGATCTAAGGTAAAGCCGACCGTCTTTTTAGTTACGCCCTTGTCTTATTTATAATCTTAAGCCCCCGTGAAAAAGCCAACCTTTTTGCACACATTGCTGTCATGTCACATTATTTTAGGAGGAGCAAAAGGTATATTAAAAAAAAGTGTGGAGTTGAGTTGAATCAAATCGAATCAAACAGTGCCTTACTTGAAAATTTCTATTGATTGGATTTGAATTGGGTCCATGAATCCTATTAGCCAGACAAAACTGGTACGTAGTTTTAATTAATGCGTTTAATTTTGTTTTTTTGAAGATTTTTTCAATGTCGGCTTGGACAAAGGGTTGGAATGGGCTGCCAACCCACCAAAAATAAGCCCTAGAAAATTTCCACCGATTTTACTAAATCGTTAACGTAATTCGGTTGCTTGATTTGTGCTCATTTCATAGTCCAATCAGAAGTTTTCCATCCCATGAAAAATAGGGATTTGCAACTATGAGGAATAAATTGTTCCTACTACAATAAGCATGAGGCATTCAAATTAACTTCTCATTGTTTTGATCTACTCTTTTTGCATACCTATTGTTGACATCTAAATTTTGACTACCTAGTCATTTATTTATTGTATTAAAAATTAAGGATTAATTTTTATCCCCTAAAAAAAATAGAATTAAGTTGTATAGCATATAGTTTTAAGAGTATTTATTTTATTTTATTTGCATTGAACTGATGATGGATGGGTTTGATTTGGTGGTTCTGAACTTTAATTTAATAAGTTAGACTGAACTCCTCGAAGAGATATTCGGACTCATCTTTGCGATATTTCAAATTTGAAAAAAAATCCTATTGCAATTTTGAAAAATCGGTGGAGAATATTCATTTTTTGCAAAGGAAATCTAGAAGAGATGTGAAAAAAAAAATATTGCATTTAGAAAAAATCTTCGTGGATATTAATTTGAAGAAAAAATAAAATCTTAATCATTGGCTTATAAAAGGGATGTTCGCATATGGTTTTGAAGATGCCATCTCTAGGTGAAAAAATTCAAGACAAAAAGAGAAAAAAATACTTTCTTCGTTTTTTAGGGTTTTTGGGGGGTTTTCCTCGTTTGTCTTCTGAGTCAAAAAGTCAGTAAAAAGGCAAAAAGGCTTTTTGGGGAAAAGAAAAAAATTACAGCAGAGTGAGAGAGACAGGTGAGCGACGTGGGGGGCAGAAAAGCTGGAAAAAAAAAGAGAAAAAAGAAAAGGGAAAAACGTGACTGTTCATCTTCTTCACGGTCCCTCCGCCGGTCACAGCTGCTGACCGCTGCGCCCGCGCTGCTGTGGCTGCACCGCCGCTCCGCCAGTCGCCGGAGTTCCCCCCTCAGCTGCGAGCTCGCGCTACTGTCTCGGTTCGCTGCCGCCGTCCCCCTCGCCGTGCCAGAGCCACCGCCGCAGCGACCTGCAGCAACCCGCGAAGCTGTCGCCGTCCCGCCTGCTGCCCGAGCCACCGGCCTCCACCGCACCAGCCGCGACCTGCTCGTTCCGCGAAGCCGCCGCTGCTCCTGCTCCGCCTGACCTGCAGCCCGTTCGCCGACGCTGCTCCTGCCTGCACTCGCGCGCCTCCGCCTCTGCTCCGACGACCCGGCGTTTGACAGGAAACGTAAAGATTGGAGAAAAACTTTTGTATTCTGTCTTTTTCAAGTTACAATGTACAAGTATTTGACTATATTTGTAGTACTGTAAATGAATTAGAAAATATTTACACAATATTAATTTTCCTAAAGTAAATCATATCTATGATCTGCTGAATCAAATCTTCAGGCTAAATCAATTCTTTCTCCAACACTCCCCTTCAAGCTGGCGGCTTATAAATATTGAAGGCGCCAAGCTTGCCTAATAAATATCTGTGCTGTCTCTGGCATAAGGGCTTAGTGAAAATATCTGCAGGTTGTTCCACAGTTGCAATTCCTCGAGTGGCAACGATCCCATTCTGAATTTTCTCTCGAGTAAAGTGACAGTCAACCTCGATGTGCTTTGTTCTTTCATGAAAAACCGGATTTGCAGCCAATTTAAGAGCTGCATCATTGTCATAAAACAATGCAGTCACACCATTAATTTGCACACCCAGATCTGAAAGTAATCTTCGAATCCAAACTATTTCGCACACAGTTTTCGCCATTGCTCGATATTTTGATTCCGCTAATGACAATGAAACTGTCGATTGCTTCTTTGTCTTCCATGAAATCAAAGACTTTCCCAGCTTAATACAGAAACCAGTGATGGATCTTCTTGTCATTGGACAAGTGGCATAATCTGTGTCATGATAGGCCGTCATCTTCATGTTGCAGTCTCGAGATAACAGAATTCCAAGTCCCGGACATCCTTTCAAATACTTCACAACCTTCAGTGCTGCATCCATATGTGATTGCTTTGGGTTATGCATAAACTGACTGAGTATCTGTACTGCATAACATATATCAAGCCTAGTCATGGTGAGATAAATCAATTTTCCAACGAGTCGTTGATAACTTGATGGATTCTTGAGTAAGGGATCGTTATTTGGAGAAGAAGAGCTCGCATTATATTCATATGTTGTCAATTTGACATTCTGCTCAATAGGTATAGCAGCTGGCCTGCATCCCGATAATCCTACATCCGATATGATTTCCAAGACAAATTTTCGCTGACTAAGACAAATTCCCTCATTGGATCGAGCTATCTCAATACCAAGAAAATATTTGGGAGGTCCCAAATCCTTAATATGAAAGGTCATATGCAAATATTCCTTGAGCTTCCGAATTGCGGCATCATAATTTCCCATAATAAGTATATCATTGACATAAATCAATAAGTAGATCGATGAAGTACCTTTGGTCCATGTGAACAATGCATAATCATATTTGGAATGTACAAAACCTGCATTTGTGAGAGCTATAGTGAACTTTGCATACCATTGTCGAGAGGCCTGTTTGAGTCTATAAAGGGATTTGCGGAGACGACATACTCGAGACTCCCCCTGTCTACGTAATCCCGGTGGAAGTTCCATGTAAATTTCTTCATCTAGATCTCCACAAAGAAAGGCATTATTCACATCCATTTGGTGCAAGTTCCAATTACACATTGCAGCAACATATAGAAAAGAATGAACAGTCACTTCTTTCGCAACAGGAGAGAAAGTCTCATGATAATCAAAACCTTCACGTTGCGTAAATCCCTTAGCGACGAGTTGAGCTTTGTACTGCTCAATTGAACCATTTGCCTTATATTTTATTTTGTAGATCCATTTACAGCCAATGGGTTTTCTATGAGAAGGTAAGGGAACGACATCCCAAGTGTCATTTGCCGTAAGGGCAGCTAATTCTTCCTTCATAACTTTTTGCCATCGAATATCACGCGCCGCTTCCTTATAGGAAGATGGTTCCTGTTCTTCAGATATTCTACTGATGCAGCACATGTGTTCTAGCGATAATTTACTGAAGGAAACATAAGAGGACATTGGATATTGCGTACCTGGTGTTTCCAAGGTTGGACAAATATAGTCTTTTGTCCATGTTGGAGGTCGCACTTCTCGTCTCGAACGCCTGGGCATTGGAGCAGGTGTTTGTTCAACAATTGGTGATGAGGAGGGCCCATTATCATTTTGCTGAGGTGATGAAATGGTTGATCTATTCATCACAGGGGAATAATCTGGAGATCCAGCAGATAAATCAGGAGATTCAATGGGTGCCGTTATAAGGCATGATCCAAAGCACGACTGATCTGGTGCAACCCAAAAATACTGTGGCTTCATAGATATATCCTCCATCGATAAAAATTGTTGATGATTCAATGTTGATGTCGGCAGCTCATGTGTAGATGTCATCTCTTGGAAAGGGAATACATCCTCATGGAAAACAACATCTCGGCTAACAAAGAAGCGACCTGTAGACATCTCCATAACTCGATAACCCTTCTGCAAAGCTGGATATCCCATAAAAATGCATGGAAGAGCACGAGGATCCATTTTATGGTGACGTCTCATATTTGTCACATAGCAAAGACAGCCAAATACCCAAAGATGACCAATCGTCGGTTCTTTGCCAAAAAGCATTTCAAAAGGGGTGCGTCCTTCTAATATTGTAGTTGGCATGCGATTAATTAAATAGGCTGCCGTGACCACACAATCTCCCTAAAAACATTCAGGAATGGAAGCTTGATATTTTAGTGCTCGGGCAACTTCTAAAAGATGTCGATGTTTACGTTCGACAACACCATTCTGTTGGGGAGTATATACATAAGAACTCTCATGGAGTATTCCTTGAGAGGATAGGAAAGATTGACACTCATGGGAAAAAAATTCACTGCCATTATCTGTTCGAATCCTTTGAACACCTTTATGGAATTGATTTTTAATCATGGACAAGAATTTCGACAAATGTGAAAAGGTCTGACTCTTGGATTGCATGAGAAATATCCAAGTAGCACGAGAATAATCATCAACTATGGTGAGGAAAAATCGGGATCCATCATGGTGTGGTGTATGGTAAGGACCCCAAATGTCCACATGGACTAATAAGAAAGTAGTGGTGGCACGAGATATGCTCTTTGGAAATGGTGCTCGTGTTTGTTTTGCCAAAGGGCATATTTTACAATCAGGACAAGGAAAACGAGCACTATGACCCAGACGCTTATGAGAAAGAGAAATTTTATTTCTAGCAATAGCATTACAAGATAAGGATAAATCAGAATTTTCAGGAGAGTGGACCCAAAAATAGAGCCCTTGTTCCATTCTACCCAAGCCCATCAGTTTCCCAATCGAAAGGTCCTGGAAAAAACAATTTTCAGAATTGAAGTTGGCTTGACAATGATTGTCCTCACAAACTTTGGAAACTGATATGAGATTGAATTCGAACTCAGGAATGTACGGCACATTTCTTAGGACAATATTTTTGCTAAGGTATAAAATCCCAATTTTTCTGACATCAGTGACAGTTCCATTTGGAAGCTGAACAGATATGGAGGATTTAGGCTTTGTATGGACATCATAAAATAAACATTCATTGCAAACTATGTGGTCACTGGCGCCTGTATCAATAATCCATGCATCAACTGAAATATTCTTAGTTTTGCATAATGAAGTACCTGAGAAATTGACACTCTTGTCGACTGTCCTCAACTGGTTTAGTGCCTTCATAATTTGCTCATACTGATCCTGGGTAAGTGGCTGATGAGCTGGATTATTTCCATGTGCAGATACCTGATAATAAGAAAATTCTTTCCCTTTCTTTTCTTTGTCAATGGGCTTACCATGTAATTTCCAACATGTTTCAATAGTGTGATGCGGGCAACGACAATATTCGCAATACTTACCCTTGGATTTAAAATTTTGTCCTCCCCCTCTATATGATGACGTGGCGCCATAAGGACCATTTGATTCAGCACCATAGGATAGCGAATAGGAGCCGTTGGATCCGTGTAGACGGCGCTGATCTGGGCCGTCGGATCGCACAGCACAAGGACCGTCGGATCGGCGCTGATCTGGACTGTCGGATCGCACAGCATAAGGACCGTCAGATCCTCTTCCACGCCTGTAATCTCCACCGTCCGTTCGGAATGTACGGGTACCGTCCGATCCTTGTCTTTGATCTTGACCGTTGGATCGGTAAAACCTAGGGTTTTCATTGGGGTCTTCTTCTTCCTTTGCCATTCGAGCTCCTCCCGAATGCGACCCAGAGCCACCTGCTCGCTGCGGTGCGCGAAATCCGCCGTGAGAGCGGCTCGAGTTCCTCGCCGACGCTGCAAGCACGACGCTCTCTCCTCCTTTCTCTTGTCCGGTGGTCGCGAGGCGTTGGTTTTCTTCTTGGACAACAAGCTGAAATATGCGGTCGAGCGGTGGCACCGGCTCCATGGCGAGGATCTGTGAGCGGAGAGGTACGTAGCTTTCATTTAGGGCTAATAGGAAACGAGTCACCTTCTCGCGTTCTTTGATTTCTCTGTATTGTTTGAGTGTCGACTCTGGTCCTTCAAGTTGCTCCTCGGCCGCCTCGAGGTCGTTCCAGAGCGCTGAGAGCTGGTTGAAACAAGCGGTAACCGAGAGGTTCCCCTGTTTCAACTCGGCGAGAGCTTGTGTGGGTGAAAATACTTTGACCCTGTCGAGCTTCCCGTACATTTCCTTGATATTGTTCCACATTAGTTGTGCATCTTCAGTCAGAGGAAGCCCAGCCGCAACCTCCGGCGTCACACAATTTCCGATCCATGTACGCACTAATTGATTGCATTTGCGCCAATGGCGCTGCAGGCGTTCATCGGTCGGGAAAGGGACGGATCCGTCAAGAAATCCGTCCTTATCCTTGGTAATGAGGGCCCGCTGGAAGTCCCTCGCCCATGTTGAATAATGGTCTGGTTCGGCGAGTTGAAGGGTGATCAGTCGCAACTCCGGGCCGTCAGCTGGTGACGTATACAGCGCTTCGCCGGGTTCTGGATGGCCAGCAATGGACGGAAAGGCCAGCGACGCATACCCTGGTGGGAAACTCGGGTAAGGATTCATTCCCGACCCACCAGGGTTCAATTCGGGTCTATGACCCGAAGTTGGATTTGGGTTGACCCACTGTTGATTTTGCCCGGTGGCCCATGGCCCTTGAACCGGAACCCATGGTATATACGGCCATGAAACTGGAGGAGGAAATTGTCCTGTGACTGAAACAGAAGCAGATGGATGTTGAGCAACTTGCTCAACCTGTTCCGAGATTTGGTCGGACGATTCTTCTGTTGTGGGTAAGGCTGGATCTTGAATTTCTGGATTGCTGGGGTTTTGCATATTGAATGAAAGGCTAAATTCCTCTTTTCAATGTGCTGATTTTGTTCTGCAGGTAATGATTTGCAGCAACAAAAAGCAAAAAACAATTGGAGGCAATTCGGAAAATTTGGTGCGGAAGGTAGGTCAGAAACGAAGCTCTGATACCATGACAGGAAACGTGAAGATTGGAGAAAAACTTTTGCATTCTGTCATTTTCAAGTTACAATGTACAAGTATATGACTATATTTGTAGTACTGTAAATGAATCAGAAAATATTTACACAATATTAATTTTCCTAAAGTAAATCATATCTATGATCTGCTGAATCAAATCTTCAGGCTAAATCAATTCTTTCTCCAACAGCGTTGCTCTTGCCCTGTTCGTTGCTGCTGAGCCCTATTCGAGTGACATCGCCGCGCTGAACGCCGACCTGCTTTGCTGTTGTGACCAACAACCACGCCGGCTGTCTTCCGTGCCGAGCGACGCCCACAGTAGCCCTCCGCCGATTCGGTTCCCATCCGCGACGTGCAGCTCCCTCTGCCGGACCACCGCTGTAGCAGCCACCTCAGTGCCGCACCACCGCTACCTCCCTGCCATCGTCCGCCTGCCGCCGCCCTTCACCGGAACGCCGGTGACCAGCCGCCCTTGGGTGACCCACCACCACGAGCTGCCAAGCCGTGGGTGAAAAAAAAAAAAAAAAAGGAAAAAGGGAAAATCAATCTAGGTAGTTTATTATTATTATTATTATTATTATTATTATTATTATTATTATTATTATTATTATTATTATTATTATTATTATTATTATTATTATTATTATTATTATTATTATTTTATTTTATTTTTTTTAGTAGAATTATTCCTTAATGTATGATTGAGACTCCGACATGAAATAGTCTATCAAATTAAGGATTTGCAGTCCGATTTTTGAGCTCGAAATTCAACTCGCAATCGCTTGAAAAATCGCCAATCCAATCGTGGTTTATTTAAAATTGACCAACCCGATCTCATGTGTGAGATATGGTTAATCGATTTTTGGATATCAATCTTATCTTGCTCTGATTTGCCGTTGTGTGGTTTGGGTCGACTTTGTTTTCATAGAAAAATCCAAAAAAATCATTGATAGATTAGGTTTGTTTTGGAATATTCCTCGTCTTAGGGTTATCTTGCATATTTTGAATAGGAATTTTATTTCGAATTTTTTTTTGAAAAAATAAAAATCCAAAAAATGCATTCATTTAGGATGTTAGTTTTTTTTTTTTTTGAATTGCACATTTAATTATTTGGCAATTTTAATTTCGAATTTCATAAAAAGAAAAAGAAAAAAAAATAGAATTATGGCATTCTTTGCACGTCATTGCATATTAGGATAAAATTGCGTGTTTAATTTCAAGTTTAGATAGATTTTTTTTTAGATAGATTGCATCTTAAGTTAGAAATTACCAAGCTAAGATAACATCCTATTTTAAATTAAGATTTGGCCTGACCCAATTCTTAATATAAGTTGGATAGAATCTTAATCTAGCTAGATAATTTTTGCATTTTTCTAATTTCGAATTTCATGGAAAATATAAAAAAAATTGTCTTAGAATAAATCAATTTCATTATTTAGTATATACTGCATTTTCTTTATGTCATATAGGTAGATCATATTGCCACATCATATCATTTCATGTTGGATTAGTAACATTGCATTGCATAAAGCATGATTCTCATTAAATAAGTGAAAAAAAAAAAGAAATTGCGTGTTAATTAGAAATCATATCTAAGACTGTCGATGTGAATCCTGATTTAACATTATAGATGCTTTCGTTGCTATGAGGTAAGTCCTGCAATTTATTCACTGCTTTATCTAGGTGTTAAATTAATGGTTTGCGCGCTCGCATGATTGCCTCACATGTTAGGGAGGTGAATTAAAATCAATTCAAGTTGCTTGCAAACATTTTTTTCAAAAAAAAAAGAAAGGTACTAAAAGGGCATTAGAGAAATTTAGCGTAATCAAGTCCCCCTAACTCACAATCTTTGGTTCGTAGAAATAAAATAAATCTCATGTTATTTTACTTAGGTGTCTAATCGATCTACTGTAAACCGATTAGTGGTGGCTTTCTTTTGCATGCTAAATATTTGAACTTAAGTCGCGAATTGGTATGGGTTTGGGAGAGCCCGAGCTAAGTTAGACTTAGTAGTCCATTAACCTAATTTTAGGTGGTGCATCGTGACACCTATCTAAACATATCTTGAGCTAAAACTGAGCTCACTATATTCACTGATTTTCTCCTATTTTCTTACCTTATATGTCGTCGAACCAAATCCACTTTAACACATTTAGATTACGTCGCGAGCCATCATGAAAAACGTAAAACCCGAGTCAGTTTCACTTTATTTCCTATAAATTTCCAAAATTATACATCCAACGGCTCAATCAACATGTGTAGTAAAATTGTCGTAAGAGATTACTTCATTAATGCATACAATATAACCAATCCTCACTCGTATGTGTTACATGCCCCCACAGGCTAGCATCGAAAAGAGAAGTATACATATATGTAATGCAAAAATTTAAGGACGTGCTAGGAGTTGATAGTACTAGAGCCTAGGGTTTTAGTGTGAAGAGAGAGCGGAGGGAGCATAAGAGGAGGACCAGGTAAATCACTGCCGCGACAAAGCCGATGATGAGAGCGCCGGTGAGCTGGTCGCAGAACTTGGGGACTTGCCCACAAATTGGTAACCAACCGGCATGGCTGTTCCCTTTCTTGCCCACCTGGCCTATTGCCATTGCAGCTGAAATGCTAGAGCTCAGGAGCATTGCAATGACCTAGGGATACAGAGAGAGAGAAATCATATGCAGCAGAAAAGACAATGTCATGAAATTAATAAAGAAAGCGAGCAAAATGCGCAAAATGGTTGTTTGCGATCAATCAAAGCATAGACTCGATTGCATCACAAGTTGATGTGATCGTCCCTGTAAATGCATACCGCAAGCCCCATATAAACCCGATGAATCTGACGTAAGTAAAGTATATTGTAAGATCTCAAAAGACCCACGACGAGATTTACCCAATTAATGGTTTTCGATGGATTTAGGTTCACATGAGCTGAACTCGGGCGAACATTTATCCATCCACAAAGTGGTGGAATCAGCTTATTACAGTGCAAAGTACAGTGAAATGTCTGCCATGTTTTGCTGGAAAATTAGCTATCTAGATTGATTTTGAGAGGCTACTCCGCAAAATGAGGGGCACTGGATGCTTGCAACAAACACTATCCAATAGGATGAAGAAGTCACCTCATCACTAAATTATGATTGATTTTATCCATCACGTCAGTAACAAAACAAATTTAGGAAATAGGTATATATATTTCCTTTCCTCATATCCTAGGTGGAAACACATAATTTCCAAAACCATTATCAATCAAACATA
This sequence comes from Eucalyptus guilfoylei, assembly GCA_016097605.1. Classification (NCBI taxonomy): domain Eukaryota; kingdom Viridiplantae; phylum Streptophyta; class Magnoliopsida; order Myrtales; family Myrtaceae; genus Eucalyptus; species Eucalyptus guilfoylei. The sequence continues at coordinate 8,794,278 of CM027863.1, forward strand.
TTGAAATCAATTCTAGTAATGATATTTAAATTACTAGACCTTGAACCGATTTCCTGTGTAGACAAGAAAATGCAAATGCCAAGAAGTTAGAAACATTCTAGTCTGCCTAAAAGATCAAGACTCCTTCAAATCTATAAGCCAGCAACTCCATGGGTCACGCGTTGCTTTTTGATCGAGAAAATCCATCGAAAGAACACGCACCAAGAAACTGAAGAGCGTTCGGAGACTCACCTACCACATCCATCATCATCACAAGTCGCCAGGCCACCGTCTTGCAAGATAGAAACAGAGAGACCAAGCTGTACGCGCCGGCAATGGCTTCTGCAATCACAAAGTACCTGCGCCACCGGAATCAAAATTCGAACGACAAGAACCCCACCTAGAAACGAGTGAGAGAGGAAATGAAAGCTTTTGGTCTTTTCGCAAACTTATCCTATATAGAGACATCTCGCCGCCATTAGCGTCTCGGTAAGACTACAATAATAGGCTCGTCAGTCTTGTACTTCCAAATTATAGCGACACTTAAATTTAAACACATTAAGTAAAAAAATATTTTATAGTCATCATTATTTCAGTCGAGTTATAGTGACAGACCTATCAATATAGCACTTTCGAAATGCGGTGGTGGCGGAATAATCATGACTTGATCACGACGGTGGCGTAAGCTAATCGCCAGCCTTTCGCCCTCCCTTTTTTCGATCGAAAAGCATTTTCACCCCTTTGGCTCGTGGGAAAAAAACGCACGCAAGCGATGCTTGAAGAGTTGAAAAACGTCCGTGTCTCTTCTTTTTCCTCTTTCCTTAAATTATTATTCTTCTCTTTTCGAGCGGTCGTGTCGGCGACGCGCCGCCGAGGGAGAGTGAAGTCCACGCGCAACGGAATATACAGGAAGTGGCGTTCGCATGGGGTCTCGTCAGTAGCTGTCGTGTATTATCTGGTTATAAGCGAAGAGCATAGCAAGTTAATTAATTGATTTAAATTTAAAAAAAGAAAAAAGATATTCTTGTTTAATTACCAACCCCTGATACGACGGCGTCGCGGCTCGCTGCCACCGTGTAATGTACGGCGGTCATGGACATTAGCGCCAGCTCTTTTCGCGAAAAATACTAATATTTTTTTCTCTCTCTCTTCAAAAATGACCTTATCAAGATTGGAAATCCACCACCCATGGTGGTGGCGTAATGGTTGGGCGCTGGTTCCTTTCACGAGAGGTCTAGTTTTTGAATCCATGCGTCGTCTGCTTTGCGAGAAATGAACCTACGACTTACCCGGAATGCAAGGGTGGTGATGACTCTACTCCCCCCAGAATTTACTTTCGCGCGGCGACACGGCGATAATTCCCTGAGTCACAAAAAAAAAAAAAAAAGATCGGAAATCCTCACACCCAAAAAATAAAATAAAATTGAAACTAACGAAAAAATCAAATCGTCAAACCTTAGAATTCGAATCTCCATCTTTTCAGGAGACGAGGTGAGGACAATTAAGTTTAAGTGCAAATTTCGATTCCCATGCTTTATAAAAAGGTAAGATAAAATTTTGATAGTAAATTAAAAGTTAAAATAGAATTGATAAAAAAACGAAATTTTGAAAAATGTTAAAACGAATTTACGAGGAGGGGGAGGAGGGCAATTTGGTCTTTCAACGATGGGGTTTTTTTGTTTGGAGGTACGTGAACGGCTTTTTTTCTATAAAAAAAGTAGAAGTCTATAAGTAGTTTGTACGTTAGACTAGATCTGACGCATGTTCGCAATATTTTTCATAATCTAAAGTAAGCAGGAGACTCCGAAGCTATGTGGGGCCATTATTACACAATTCGAGCTCAATGCGTGTGCATCATTGAATCATGTGAGTTTCGCGTAGAATCTACCTAATCGACCGATTCTTTTGAATTGGGCTCGCATGTATTGGGATCATGCTAGGAAATTTTTCCCATTTGTAAGCCTCTCGCAATATTTTTTATAGTTCTAATTAGTTTATTTTTTTCTTAGCTTACCGACTTATTTAATGTGCTATATCTAGAAACTTTCAAAAACGCATCTCAACATGTATACTGCATGCGAAATTTTATCATATTTCTTTTAAAAGAACCTTTGGTGATAAAAAAAAAATTTGATGGAAAGCAACAAATTACAAAATTGGAAATAATTATTTTAAATTCGTAATGTTATGATGATTATAATTACAAATAGGTAATGGGTTTTTCTTCTTTTTTATTTTTTTTATTTTTGCTAGTTCCCAATTTTATGTGGTTTACTTGCTTAGGGTTCGTTTGTCATTCTTCAATTATCCGATCAATGTCTACCAAATTATCGAAGTCACACAAGCCTATGCTTCAAAAGAAAGTGCGTAAATGTGATAATTCAAAGTAATATCTAAAGCAAGGAGAGGAAGATAAGTGGGTTGTTAAGGAACATTATCAAAAAAAAAAAAAAAACTAAAAAATAGAACGTTATTTACGATTAAATTGATGAAAGACATTACTTATTTTCAAATGCAATTATTGTAATTTTAAAAGGGCTTTTGGTATTACTATTACACAAATATCAAAATACAAAACGAGGAAACGAAGGTCACCTAGCAAAATCCAGTGGTACTATTTTTTTCCTCCCCGGGGGGTGGGGGTGGCTGCTGACAGAATCTTTGCTTGGATTTGTCCTCTATAGGTCAGATTTCCAATTTTCAAATTGAGATCCAAGGTAAAGCCGACCGTCTTTTTGATTACACCCATGTCTTACTTATAATGTTAAAGCCAACCTTTTTGCACACACTGGTCTCATGTCACATTATTTCATGGAAGCAAAAAGGTTTCTTAAGAGAAAGCGCGGAGTCATATAGAATCAAATCGAAGCGTGCCCTACTTGAAATGTCAATTGATTGGACTTTTTTTCTGATTAGATTTGAATCGGGTCCATGAAATCTATTAACTGGACAAATCCGATACATACTGTTAATACATTTAACTTTTTTCCCTAAAGAATTATATAGTGTTGGCTTGGACAATTGGGTGGAGTGGGGTGCCGGCCCACCAAAAACAAGCCCTAGAAAATATCCATCTATTTCATTAATTCATTGGTGTAATTCTTTTTTTTTGTTGGTTATGCTCTATTCTTATTTTAACTCTTACTCTCAAATTTTTACACTAGGCATAGAAGTCGAAACCCACATTTGAAGTTAAATCGTCCCCACTCAAAACCACTAGAAGAATGTGGGAATTCATTGGTGTAATTTGATTGCTTGATTTGTGCCCATTTCATAATCCAATGAGAAGTTTTACATCTCATGAAAAATAGGAATTTGCAACTTCGAGGAATAAAATTGTTCCTACTACAATAAGCATGAGGCATTTAAATAAACATCTAATTGAGTTGATTTAATCTTTTTGCATACCCATGTAGACAAGTCTTGAGTTATATTGAGCTCACTACAGTCGCTGAATTTTCCCTATTTTCTTACCACATACTTTGTTGAATAAAATTCGTCTAACTAATACCTCATAATACATCACGAGCCATCATGGAAAATGTAATGACCCGAGTCAATTTCACTATATCTCATATAAATTCCCAAAAATATACATACATTGGCTCCATCAACATGTGTAGTAAAATTAAAGTAAGAGATTACTCCATTAATGCATACAATATGTAATCGATCCTCACTCACATATGATACGTGGCCCGCAAGGTAACATCAAAAGTGAAGTATATATTATAGGTAATGCAAAAATTCACTTGCTAATAGTTTATATTACAAGAGCTTAGGGTTTGAGGGTGAAGAAAAGCTGGAGGGAGCATAAAAGGAGGACCAGCGATGAGAGTGCCGGTGACAGAACTTGGGGTAACCAAACCGACTGGTTTATTCCCTTGAGAGAGAGGGAGACATCATATATAGTAGTAAAGACAATGTCATGAAATTTATTTAGAATGAGAATGAAATGCGTGAAATTGTTGTTGATCACAGCATAGACTTGAAAGCATTGCAAGCTGACATGATCATTGCCATAAATAGATATCGCAAGCCTAATATAAACCTAGCTCATTTGAGCTAAGCAATTCAATTTGTCAAATCACAAAAGACCCACAACAACGAGATCTATCCAATCAATGGTTTTCGATAAATTGGGCTTCACATGAGCCAAACTTGGGTGAGCATTTATCCATCCACAAAGTGATTATTACAGTACAATGTACAGTGAAATTTTTGCCATGTCTTAATGGAAAATGAGTTGTGTAGATTGACACTATTTGTAAAATGATAGGCACGATTTGCTCACGATAAACACTATTCAAGAGGAAAAACTATCATGCTGTCACTAAATTATGATTAATTCTATTTATTAAATAGGTATTGATTGAGACAAGTCTTAGAAAATAGGAATTTTTCTCGAATAAGATTCATATGATGTTTGTCTTATGCAATTGTGGAAAATGAACCAATCACATCGACTTTTCTTGTAAATTCATTTTTCAATAAAATGACGAAAATGAACAAATGATGTTGAATTCTTTTGGCATTTTCGTACAAACCGTCCAGATGTTGTTGATTACTTGTGGACTGCTAGAGCAAAAGTCATTATTACAAAAGCCCTCTTCACCCACCACATTATAACCCTCTGTGTCATTTGTCCGCAAATAACAGCCACCTACATGCTCAGCGCCGAAGCATGTACGAAGGTTCAACATAATCAATGATGGCTTGGACAATAGTTGGAGCGGCCCAACGACCCACGAAAAATAAGTCATAGAAAATACCCACCAATTTCACTCAATCATTAGTATAATTCGACCGCTTGATCGGGCCCATTTCATAGTCCATTAAGAAGGTTTATATCCCCCGAAAGATAGGTATTTGCAACTACAAAGTATAGAGCAGATTAGATTATGTAATAATGGCCATAAAGTTGTTCCTGGTACAATAAGCACGAGGTATTCAAATAATTTTTTCCATTTATGTAAATATGTCTTGAGTAAAAACGAGCTCACTATGGTCACTGATTTTCCCCTCTTTTCTTACCCTATACGTTGGCAAACAAAATTCGTTTAACACATATCTCAAAATACAACACGAGCCATCATGCAAGATGCATTAACCTGAGTCAATATCACTAGCCCTCCTATAAATTTCCAAATTTATATATGGGCTCCATCGACATGTGTAGTAAAATTGTAGTAAGAGATTACTCCATTAATGCATACAATATAGCTGATCCTCACTCATATATGTTACATGCCCCCACAGGGCCACAAGGTAGCATTGAAAGCAAAGTATACATTATATATAATGCAAAAATTCACTTGCTAGTAGTTGATATTATAAGATCCTAGGGTTTGAGGGCGAAAAGAGAGCGAAGGGAACATAATACGAGGATTAGGTAAATCACCGCCGCAACAAAGCCGGCGATAAGAGCGCCAGTGGTCTGGTCGCAGAACTTGGGGACTTCCCCACAAATTGGTAACCAACCGGCATGGCTATTCCCTTTCTTCCCCACCTGGCCTATTGCCACTGCAGCTGAAATGCTGGAGCTCAGGAGCATTGCGATGACCTAGGGACAGAGAGGGAGAGAAATCATACATAGCAGAAAAGACAATATCATGAAATTTAAAAAGAACGAAAGCAAAATGCGCAAAATGATTGTTTGAGATCAATCAAAGCATAGACTTGACCGCATCACAAGTTCATGTGATCATCCCCATATATGGATACCGCAAGCCTAATATAAACCTAAATCGTCTGAGGTAAGTAATTTATATCGTAAGATCTCAAAAGACCCACAACGAGATTTACCCAATCAATGGTTTTCGATAGATTTTAGGTTCACATGAGCTGAACTCGTGCAAACGTTTATCCATCCACAAAGTGGTGGAATCAGCTTATTACAGTGCAAAGTAAAGTGAAATGTCGGCCATGTTTTGCTAGAAAATTAGCTATCTAGAACGATTCTGAGAGGCTACTCCGTAAAATGGTAGGCACTGGACGACACTATCCAAGAAGATGAAGAAGTCATATCGTTACTAAATTATGATTGGTTCTATCCATCACGTCAATAATGAAATAAATTTAGGAAATATGTATATATATTTCCTTTTTTCAGATCCTAGGTGGAGACACATTTTCCAAAACCGTTATCAATCAGACATATTGAAATCAATCCTAGTAACGATATTTAAATTACTTGACCTTGAACATATTTTCCATGTAGACAAAAAATTGCCAAGTGCCAAGAAGTTGGAAACATTCTAGTCTGCCTAAAAGATCGAGTCGCCTGCTTAAACCCTATAAGCCAGCAACTCCATGGGTCATGCGTTGCTTTTTGATCGAGAGGATCCATCGAAAGAACACACACCAAGAACTGAAAGAGCGTTCGGAGACTCACTTACCACATCCATCATCATCACAAGTCGCCAGAACACCGGCTTGCAAGATAGCAGCAGAGAGACCAAGCTGTACCCGCCAGCAATGGCTTCTGCAATCACAAAGTACCTGCGCCACCGGAATCGAAATATGAACAAGAACCCCACCAAGAAACGAGTGAGAGAGAGAGAGGAAATGAAAGCTTTATGTACATGTGAAGGTTAAAGAGCTTACACGAATGCTGATGTGTTGCTGTACTTGGCATCGAAGCTCAGGTTGAGAACCTTGGCAGTCTCGTGGCTGGTGATCATGACCGCGATGGCTGCAGCCGTCGAGCCCACAGCTAGCAGCCTGAGCACTAGCGAAATCTTGGCCTTGGTCATGGAGTCTCTCGGCTTTCGGGCGGTGGCGATCAGACTGAAATGCGACCAAGCTACGGCGAGGCTTATACTTAAATGTCTGCACACCCGATCACTCTAGATTTGAGGGAGAGACAAGAGGAGGCGAAGCGTGTTATCCCACTGGTAAGCAGATAATTCGTTTCGGAGGGCGGGTTTCGGACATCGATTTGGAAGACCAGTGTCTGGATTTCGGGAGTTGTTTATACATGCCGAAGTGCATGCGTGCAGCTGTACTAGGTCAACTGCCCGATGCCTCTCGTCCGTTCGTTCGAGGGCGAGTGCGGCTGCTTCGGCGCTCTCTCCAGCTGCAATCTTTTCCTTCCTCCGGTGTCTGGTTGAACTACCAAATTTCAGCACCTGCCGAGGCCTTTCGTCGCGCGCCGCGTGTGGTCGCGAGGCTCCATAGCTGAGGCGTCGTTGTCAGTGCTTTCTCTTCACTTTTGGTAGATCTCTGCTAAATGCTCTAAAATATTGAGGGAGGAGGACGAGAGTAGTGGAAACTGGAAAGTCGGAATTCTATTGTTAGGTGACCGTACAGGAAAATGCATGGTGCCCAGCAGGAAAATTTTTTATTACACCTACCACGGCTACGTACACCTTCATCGGATTTAACTAATGCGAGTGAAAGAATCCTAGAATCTTCATTTTTGGAGGCACATATTTGAATTTCTACACCAATTAAGAGTGGAATGATACAAATGATCCATGAATTTCAGCTTAATATTTAATATGATTTATAAATTTTTTTTTTTTTTTAATGCGATTTTTGAATTTTCTGAATTTTTAATTTGTTTAATATGATATCTGAATTTTTTATATATATTCAATTTAGTTCCTAAACTGTATGAAAATTTTCAACATTATTCTTTCACTCATTCGAATTCAGTCATTCGACGGGAAGTCCTTATTTCAGGCATTTCTTGAAAATGACTTGAGAGTCTTCTTCAACACATTGAAAGTTTTGTTGTCTTGCATTTCCGCGAACTTGCATAAAGCGACTCCGAAATGTAATTCTCATTAAAAAAGAATAAATTACCAGTTTTTTCTTTTCCAAGGACTCGTCAAGTCCAGCAATCTTATCAGCCCAACATAACTGAATATATCATCAAACGGTTATGAACATTTTATTGAGAAAAAATCGGAGGGAGCTCAATCATGGTTCATCGAGGATCTGCATAGGTTACAACTTAGTTTATCAGCGAAATATCCAGTTTTTCGGGTATTCTCTCAAGTTGCATAACCACGTCACTATTTGCATTTTCATTATATTATTAAGGTCATAATATATTTACTTTTTGCCTATAAAAAATTCTATGCTTTACTCTACAATATTTTCCTTTACGCTCTAGAAATCTGCAGTGCAGATGAAGAAGCATGAGTCAAAGTAAATATAGCTGGCAGTAATTCGCATTTACCATCTCGAAAGATAGCATGCAGATGAGAAGCTTTATCTCTGCAAAACTTCTCAAAAAGTTCTTAGAACTTGGTAGTTTCATTCTGTTTCCACACTACATATCATGGCTGCATCGGATAAAGTCATCTCTAAGCGAAAACATATCGCCACGGTTGACCTCATTCAACATAATAAATACAATAGTCTTCCTCACTTATATCGAATCAAGCTATGCAAAGGTCTTGTGAAAAATCGGCATTTTATCTTCCCTAATTATGACAGTTCATTTTAATTGAAAGTAATCCTAAGCTCTTTGTCAAGATAGTGCATTTTCAGGGACATTACTTAATCGATAATCATGAAATTTCTAGTTCATTGTTGATCTAGCATGGTCTCCAAGGTCAAGCCACATGAAAATAATTTCCGATCTATTTGCTTTCACCTGTTTTTGTAGATGGACTCTCTACGACGGAAGGCTAATTTCATACACGAAAACTGGCTCCGGACACTACTTGATTTTAAATGAAGAAAAGGCAAGAGAATTTTTTTTTAAAAAGTGTCCATATTTAGAGTTTATGGGCCAACTAGACGGTACCCGCCTAGAACGGGCCAAATAACGGGCCCATTTTATAACCGGACCATCTTTGTTAATTGGACCACCTCAATCCTTAAATTCCTCTCTAATCAAAGGCTTAAGCAGGTCGTCATCAACCCCATGGGTTGACCTACGCTTTAAGAAGGCATGGTCTTGCCTTTTTGTGGAAACCCGATCAGGTTCACGGCACATGTTCGATTCTTCAGTCCACCAAATGTGAAAACTTCGATGTTCGAGTCGACCATCCTGCTCATGACTCATGCCTCACCTAATTTATGAAATTACTAGGAAATTTCGCAGGTCTGAGATTTATTCATGTATGTAAGCTTACGAAAAAACAAAATTAGAAGCCAACGCAAATGTGATTCTGAATGTTTCACGTTCCATCTATAAATTAAAGTCTTTTGTTAATTGTACGATAAGGACTAGGAGTACACCATTGAAGGAGACCCACGTGTATGAAAATGGAATTTCAGACGTGGGATCGGCAACAAAGATAAGAGGTCGGACTCCATGAAAGCTCATGGAAGTTGCAAAGATGCATCGCTTCCAGTTCTGGTCGGTCCAAAGAGCATGTGAAAATCAATACATGAGTCTCATGATGGTCCCTCCGCGTGCTCATGTCTTTTCTTTGAGTGAGTTGCAAGTCAAGAATACAATTCATGATTCTCCTTCTAGAGTTTGGAAAATTTGTGAAAAGAATAAAGTTACACTGAACTCTTGGCCCCTCGGAGTTTGTCCAATCGACAGCGAGCGCCGGCTTTTAGATGGCCAAGGGGGCTAGGTAACGCAATTTCATCAAAGTCTCAAATGGTTAGGACAGAGTTGAGAAATTTAACAAGAGATTTCAAATGGCACGATTGCACGAGTCATGAAATTCGCGATGAAATTCGCGATGATTGCCCGACGGTTGGAAAAAAGGCCATTGACACCCTTTAGTACTTCCCTTGGACTTGTATCTGTCTTCTCTAGAGACTCCAACTGGGGCCGAATCATGGAGCAGACTCTCCTTAGCTCTTTTATCGCGGGAAATTAGTACTTGCATCATGATAAAGTAAAAAATTAATCATTTAATTAGTAAGGATTTGCCTAGTGATTTGCCTCGCAAACTACATATATACATGGACGATGGAGCTAGTCTAACAAAAAAAAAAAAAAATCTCCTTGCCAAAAGTTCTTCCGATTCTTGAAATAGCTTAATTCATCCGGAAACTTAAAAGGGTGTCCAAGGTTGTTCTTCGTAATCCCTCCTGCAAGAGATTATGGAAAAGATCAATGGAAGGTCGTGCTTTGATTTGGACAACGAAGGTCATGAAAATGGTTGGAAGTTGGTCACCTAAGTGGGGTCGATTTTGGTAATATGCAATGCTACAAAACCGGGCCATCTTTGTAAATTGGACCGGCTCAATCCTTATTATTCCTCTCCAATCGCTGCCTTAAAATGGTCGTCATCAACCCCATGGGTTGACCAAGGCTTCAAGAAAGCATGGTCTTGCCTTTTCGTGTGGAAGCCCGATCACCGTGGCGGCACAGGTTCGATTTTTCAGTCCACCGAATGCAAAAACTTCAATGTTCGAGTCGATCAATCTTGCTCATGGCTTGTGCCTCCCCTAATCCATGAAACTAACGAGATATTTCGCAGGTCCGAGATTTATTCATGTACACAAGCTCAAGATAAAACAAAATTAAAAGCTGGCGCCAATGAGATTTTGAGACCGAACCCTAATGATTAGCAAGAGCAACCGATTGTATCTGATAAAAAGCTTGAACAATTCACGTTCGTCCCTCCAGATTTCAAAATAGGTCGTTTGTTAATCTCCAAGCTTATTGCGAGATAGAGATAGAAGAAGGAATGAATCGATGAATGAAACTATACGATGAGTACTTGTACGACATTTGATCGTCTTAATTTCTAACTAGAATAAGACTAGTAGAATCTAAGAGATTCTGCTATATCTGATCAATTATTTGGTGATTGCAATAATAAAATTGAATATATTCACATCATATCATATCTTTTATTGGAGATAAATGGCATATAAAAAAATGAATCACAAATTTTATAAATGGAGATGGTAGAAATCTCTCGCGATACTCTTATCTACTTTATTTTTATCTACTTTTTAAAATTTATTTTCCTCTCTTTTTTAATTTGTTTCTTTTTTTATTTCTTTCTTCCCGTTCCATCATTCTCCAATAAATTTTTATTAAATAGAAAATTATACTACTATACCTAAAATACCAAAACACTTAAAATATGTAATAAATATATGTTTATATAACGAATTTATATTATAAGAAAAAATTAAATCGAATATTAAAATAAAATAAGATTAAATTAAAAAAACTAATTTTTTTGGTTATTTTGAATTTCTTATATTAGAATTTAAATATTATTCATATTGATATATAATTTTAAATTTGTTAATTTAAGAAGTTTATTATTTGAGAAAAATACTTTTAGAGATATTAGAAATCTTATTTACTTTTATCCCACCTCTCCATGTGATAATTTTATCGGTCTATATCATTCTTATATCCAACTTTGTCTTATCTTGAGTAGGTACCAACAGCAAGATAGGACAAATCTTATCTTACCTTGAATTTTACTTGACAGCCAAACGCGGCCTAGGAGTACACCATTAAAGGAGACCACATGCAAGACGTGGGGACGACAAAGATAAGAGAGGTCGGACTGACTGAAAGCTCATGGAAGTTGCAGAGATGCATCGCGTCCAGTTCTTGTAGGTCCAAAGAGCATGTCAAATCGAGACATGGAGGCGTACATGGGTCACATGATGGTCCCTCCTCGTGCTCGTGTCTTTCCTTTGAGCGAGTTGCAAGTCAAGAATTTAAGTCACAAGTCCCCTTCCACAGTCTGGAAAATTTGCGAAAAGAGTAAAGTGACACTGAACTCTCCGCCCTCGGAGTTTGTCCAGTCGATGGGGAGCACTGACTTTTAAATGGCCAAGGGGGGCTAGGTACCACAATTTCGTCCAAGTCTCTAATGGTTGGGACAGAGTCGAGAAATTTAACAAGAGATTTCGAAGGGCACCATCGCACGAGTTATGAAAATCACGACGAATGCTTGACGAGTTATGAAAATCACCATCGCCAAGTCATGGAGCGACTCTCCTAGTCTCTTTCAACGCGGGAATTCAATACTTTCGTCATGATAGAGTGAAAATTGACCATTTCATTATTAACGATTTATCTAGTAATCCACCTCCCGAATTACATATATGATTAAGCTAGTCGAACGAAAAAATTTCCCCCTTGCCAAAAGTTCCTCCGGTTCTTGATATAGCATAATTCATCCGGAAACTTAAAAGGGTGCCCAAGGTTGTTCTTCGTAATCCCTCTTGCAAGAGATTATGGAAAAGACCGATGGAAGGTTGTGCTTTGATTTGGACAACCAAGGAAATGAAAATGGTTGAAAGTTGGTCACCAAAAGTGGGGTCGATTTTGGTAATCTGCAATGCTACAAAAGAAGAAATTCATCCTCATCACCAATCAACATTCTAGATAATACACATATATTTTATATTTTGCTAAAAATACATTTGAGACACTCGATAAGTAATTAAAGGGGAAAGTATGGCAAGTTTTCAATGCACTGGCCGAACGTCGTGATAATATGCACGATCAATTTCATGAAAAATTGAATGTTTCATCATTAAAAAATGTTTTACTATTATTGATAGATGCTACCTTGGAATGATGACCTATTCGTGCCATTTAAGGTCTAGGAAGAAGCCACTTTTCTATCGAGGACGTTGAAATTCATTCTCTTCACCAATCAACATTCTAGAGAATACATATATTTTATATTTTGTTAAAAATATGTTTGAGACATGAATAAGTGATTTGAGCAGGAAAGTACTGCAAGTTTTCAATGCATTGACCGTGCTCATAATGTGCTTGATCAATTTCATGGAAAATCGAATATTTCATCATAAAAGATGTTTGGCTATTATTGGTAGATAAGATTTTTTTTATACATATTTTTTGCCAAAAAGTCAAGATGCTACCTTGGAATGATGACCTATTATCACATTAGACGTGACTAACCCATCGAAAGTTCCCAAAACGAAAGGGTCAGAGCTTTTGAATTCGTGCCATTCAAGGTCTAGGAAGAAGCCACTTTTCTATGGAGGACGTTGAAATTCATTCTCTTCACCAATCAACATTCTAGAGGATACATATATTTTATATTTTGTTAAAAATATGTTTGAGACATGAATAAGTAATTTGAACAGGAAAGTATTGTCAGTTTTCAATGCATCGATCGTGCTCATAACGTGCTTGATCAATTTCATGGAAAATCGAATATTTCATCATAAATGATGTTTGGCTATTATTGGTAGATAAGATTTTTTTGCTAAAAAAGTCAAGATGCTACCTTGGAATGATGACCTATTATCAAATTAGATGCGCCTAACCCATCGAAAGTTCCCAAAATGGAAGGGTAAAAGTTTTTGAGTTCTGGGAAGAAGCCGCTTCTCTGGGTTAAACAACCGATATTCTTACGATAATAGAAAAAATGGAGCCGGAATCCGCGGCTAGACCTCGCATGAAGTGAACGACTTTCTCGCCAAAATAGCTAGCAAAAACGCCCCAAATTAAAATATTAGAAATTCGATCACACGGTTCAAAATAATATGGAAAAGTTCTGAATAAAGATTTGAAGTGCTATCATTTTTTTAAATGAAGGTCTGAACTGGCTATTATTTTAAATAAATGCCCGAAGTGTCTTAAATTTCTTAAATAATAGCTTGAAGTAGATCTTACTTCAAATAAGAGTCTAAAGTAGCCATATTAGTCTCAGACTAGAAGTGAGGGACCCTTATATTTTTGGAATTTACCCCAAAATTTGTTGCTAAGAGCGCTTTTGGTAACGCTTCTGTTGTGAAGAACAATTTTTAAACAAAAATAATTTTTTTTTAATTTATGTTCTCGAGAACAATTTTTGAGTATAAGAACGTGTTTGGTAACTGCACAAAATTTCTATTCATGTGATCGGTTGGGTGAGGTCCAGTGAGCTCGCCGGAGCCTCGCCGATGGTTGGCCTTGCCCAGATTTGGCGAGGCCGAGCCTCTCGGTGGCCTGGCGAGCACCGTGAGGCTTGCCCTTGCTAGATCTGGGCGAGGCCGAGCCTCGCGCCAGCCGATGAGGCTCAGCCTCGCCATGGCTCGGCGTCTCCGGGGGCCGGCGACACTCCGACGAGGTCGCCGGCTCTCGTCTGGTCGGTCGTCGGCGCCGACCATGGCCAAGGTCAGTGATCGGCCAAAAGGAAGAAGAAAAATAAAAAGAAGAGGAAAGAGAAAAATTGTTTCTAAAAATTGTTCTCGGGAATAAGAAGCTATTTTTTTCTATTTTTTGTTTCTGTTCCCGGGAACAAAAGTTTTACCAAACACGTTTCTGTTCTTTTTTTATTTCCTGGAATAAAATAACATAAATTTTTATTCCGAGGAAAGAAACATTTTATAACAAACAGGCCCTAAATCAATTGAAATATTTGAGGTACTCAATAATAATCTCTATGAATTGTATTATGATCCATGAATGCACAAAGGGAAATGCTTGGTGAAAAAGGTTTTTTATTTTTATTTTCTATAAGGTGATATGTTTTTCTCAAATGTACAATCTATTTTAAAATTATGTCGTTGATTTGACAAATTTGAAATTGGAAATGTTTTTAATGTATGTTGCTAGTGGAAAAGTGCTTGCGGTAACGAGTTAGATTATCATGAAATTATTAAGTCGAAAATACTCCTTTAGAACGAAATTTTTAAGAATATTTTGTACTATAAATGTTGATATTAATATATGTATGGTGGTGTTTATAAAATGGTGGCAATAAATTTCTTGTTTTACTTGCACTGTTTGTCAATTCTCAAATTTGTCTAACTCAAGCCTTAAATCAAACCAATTTTAATCTGATTTGGTCATTTAGTTGATACATCAGCAACCACGTAAGAGAGAGATAATGTGGCAAGAGGTGGCTCACCCTTCGGTGAGGGCATGATAACTGTTAAGTGTTGTGGGCCTCCTTGTAAGTAGACATGGGTAAAAGACCTCGTCGCATGGTCGCACCATTGCTTGCCACCCTCACAACTGCAATGCAAAGGTCGGGCAACCCTTACTTGACCACCACGCGAATGTCGGGTGAGGGCAAGCAAACCCTTGCATGGCCACCTCAAAAGGGCCCATTATCCCCATAATAATGATCGCCTAATCCCATCAAATTCATTTCGTGAATTGATCGCATCAAGAGTCGCGCATGACGGATGCCCATCGCATCGTCACATTGGTCAATTCGCGATCCAATTTATCAAATTCATGAGTGTCTCTAATTTTTTTTTCTAATTTTAAAAATTAGTGATCTTTCTTATAGAAAGTGGCATTGTATTTTTTGAATAAACGAGGAATTCTTTTTTTTTTTCATTTCGACTAGGACGAGTCAAATAATTTCGAAGGGAACGAAAAGTCAACAGGGACGATTCCCGCGTGTTTCTACAGCGGCCACTCGCGTCGCTTTCTCGAAATTAAAAGCGCCCCCATCACATGACGTCACGCGTCGACCCCCTTCTAGAACCCCAGCAAAAAGGACGAGAATAATGCATTACATGTAATAATGATTATAACAACCCCTAATATCACCGAAAATTCCAATCGGACACTTTCACTCAACACTTGCACCACATCTTTTACAAATTGATATATCTGTGTCGCATTTATCTTTAGTGACTATATCTGGAATTAAGATTAAATGCGACACGGATACACCAATTTAGAATAAATATGACATAAGTGTATCAATTTAGGATTTTTTGTGATATAAATGTTGCACTGATGTGCTGATTTGAGATAAATGTAGCATAAGTATATCGGTTTGGGAGTTTTTGTGATATATTTATAGGTATACTAGCTTAAGATTTTTTGTGATATTAAATTTGATACATATGTTGAAATGGATCTGGAATATTCAAATTAGTTGGTTTCGTGTAGATTTTAGTTTTTGACAAAATTAATGGTTCGGACTCAATACCTACCCATGCATGGCTGCATTGGTGGGGGCGTTCTCCTCTGGTATATCCGGACCAAGAGGTCAGGAGTTCGAATCCCCAAGGTATGCTCCATGATTTAAGTGGGGGGCCCCAACGGTAGGTTGCTCGGCCAGTCTCTTCCGAGGTATAGTCGGTGTTGTGCTCCTGTAAGATGAGCTAGACTAGATCCTCAGCATAAAAAAAAAAAAATGGTTCAGACTCAAGTTGAGTATATGTAGTAGGTTCCGATTCAATAGATCTTATAAATGGAAAACTATGGGAATAAAAAGATTTTGCTCTCTTCGAAATTTTTCTTGCTAAATTTCGATTTGGCCGATTCAAGAATCTTTTCTCTCACTCTACAGCCCCAGCTAAAATACTTTTGAAGAGACAAAAACTGGAGGGGGTGTTTCAAATCTCCTGTGAAAAAGGTTAAGTTTCCTTTTCTTTTTCGTAATAATATACTTGAGTGGATCAAGGTTTACGAATCATACGCAAAATCTACCCAATTTCTACTGTTACGAGTTTGAAACTCAAAGACAGGGGAAGAGACATATCTCTTTCATGCAAGAAGAAGACACTCCAATTACTTAGGGACATATCTAACCCTCTTCAAATTTCATGAACCGATTAAGTTCGGGCCTTCGTGACTGGACAAGTTAATCTTAATTTAGAGCAATCTGTATGCTGTGGGTGGGATTTGAACATAACCTCTAATTGCCAAGTTGCAAATTTCTCAATACCCCCAACTAACGGCACTAACCGAGATTTAAAATAGGCACTGATGCAAAACACTGAGTAATCACTCTTGTCCTCAAAGTTTAGTTCATAAAATTCATGCAAAAATGCTTGTAACACGATTTACAATTTGCCGGTCATTACTAGTGATTTCACTTTTCTTCTTAACTATTAAGTCGCCATTGTTATTTTATCAATTGGCATATAATTTAAGAGCACTCATTAACAAGATTTTTTTTTTCATATTTTTTTGCCAAAAAGTCTAGGTGCTACTTGGAATGATGACTTATTATCACATTCGATGCGACTAACCCATTGAAAATTTTTGAATTCATGCCAATTTTTCTATCAATGACTTTGAATTCATGCCAATTTTTCTATCAATGACTTGGTCTACGTGGTAAAACTTCTAGATTGAACAACTAAAATTCTTACAACGACAGAAAAGTGGAGCCGAAATCCTCGGCTAGACCTCGCATGAAGTGAACGACTTTCTCCCCATATAGCTGGCAACATTGTTTCAAATTAAAATATTAAAAATTTGATTAGATAGCTTAAAAAATAGGGCAAGTACCACAAAAAATCTCAAATTATATATACTGTGACAAAATATTCCATTTTTTTTTTTTTGCCACCAAAAACCCTAAACTTGACTATTGTAATACATATCATTTATTTGGGTGTTATGAAAATATCAAAACTTATACATGTGTGACATATATATCCTTTATTATAGTTTCATCCGAGATATATTTGTTGTATCGAAATATAACTTTAGGATTTTTATTAAACAAAAAAATTAGGTATTTATGTCACAATTGACAAGTTTAGGATTTTTAGAGACATAAAAAAAGTTCAGAGCGTTTGTCGTACAATGAGTTTAGTAAGTGATTTTTTGTGGTATTAATCTTAAAAGATATTGTTACCATATCAATTGAAATATGAAAAATTCCAAATAAGGGCCTAAAGTGCTTTTAATTTCTCAAATAAAAGGTTAAAGTGGACTTTGTTTATAAGAGCTTGAAGTGCTTTCATTTTTTCAAATGATGGTTTGAAGTGACTATAGTAATCTCAAATAAGGGCCTAACTTCGCTAGCCAAAGGCCATTTTCGTCTTTTTTATTTTTAAAATATTTTCCTTTTTTTCTTGTTTCCCTTTTTTAGTTTTTCCTTTTTCTTTTTCTTCCCTCTTCCCTTTGCTGGCCACGAGGGAGGTCGTCGAACTCAATGGGGGCTAGGTTGCCTGACTTAGGATATAGTGAGGGTCTCGTAAGGGCGAGGGTTGCCCTCACTTGCCCAACCCCGGTGAGGTGACCCTTGCCCTCGCTCAACGCCGACATTGGGCGACCTTGTTTGAGGCTAGCAGAGGAGGTGCGGCAATGGCTAGGGGAGGAAGAGGAAAAGAGAAAAAACAAAACAAAACAAAAGAAATAAAAAATATACTTATTTTTTTTTCAAAAATACCCCTTCTTTGATGGCCGGAATAATCAGGCCAACCAAAAGTCCTTATTTGAGACAATTTGATTACTTTAGACCCTATTTTGAGACGATTGGCTACTTCAAGTTCTTATTTAAAATAATGCTCACTTCAAGCTCTTATTTGAGAAAATGAAGACACTTTAGTTCCTTATTTGAAAATTTCCCATTGAAATATTTGAGGTGTTTGATAATAATCGCTTTGTGAATTGTATTTTGATGATGAAAGCTCAAAGGGAAATGCTTGGTGAAAAAGAATTATTTTCTTATGAGGCAATATATTTTCTCAAATGACTATCTACTTCAGAATCATGTTCGCAATTTTACAACTATGCAATGGAAATTTTTTTAATGTATGTTGCTTATTGGACAGTGCCTGTGATAAAAAGTTAGATTATCATGAAATTACTGATTAAAAAAAATACTCCTTTAGAGCAAAATTTTAACAATATTCTATTTTTTGAGGTGTTGACTTTAATATATGTGCAGTGGTATTTATAAAATAGCCGTAATAAATTTCTTGTTTTACTTGCACTGTTTGTCAATTCTCAATTTTGCCTAACTTGGGCCTTAAATCAAACCAATTTAATCTTATTTGGTGATTTAGTTGATACATCAGCAACCACATAAGAGAGAGAAAGAGGTGGTGGTGACGGGGCTACCCCTTGGTAGGGGTGGGCAAAAGACCTTGTAGGCTTGAATGTACCATGGCAGCGCCATTGCTTGCCACCACCAATAGAAAAATGGAGCCAAAGCAAAACAACGAGTAATCACTCTTGTCCTTGAAGTTTGGTTCATAAAATTCTCGTAAAAATGCTAGTAATATGGTTTACAATTTGCCGGTGATTACTTGTGGTTTCACTTTTCTCCTTAACTACTTTGTAGCTATTGTCACTATATAAATTGAAATATAGTTTAAGAGCATTCGTCAACAAGAGATATATATATTACCAGAAAGTCTTGATGCTACTTGGAATGATGACCTATTATTACATTAGATGCGACTAACCCATCCAAAAGTTTTGAAGTCGTGCCAATTTTTCTATCAATGACTCGGTCTACATGGTAAAAATTCTAGATTGAACAACTAAAATTCTTACAACCATAGAAAAATGGAGCCGAAATCCACGGCCAGACCTCGCATGAAGTGAACGACTTTCTCCCCAAATCGCTGGTAACATTGTTTCAAATTAAAATATTAAAAATTTGATGACACGACTTAAAAAAGAGGGCAAGTACAAAAAAAAAATCTCAAATTATATTTATTATGACAAAATACCCCATTTTTTTATTATAAAAAACTCTAAACTTGACCACTATAACACAAATGCCCTCAACTTTTTTTTTTGTATTATGAAAAAATCAAAATTTATACCTGTGTGACATATACACCATTTATTTTAGTTTCATCCAAGCCATATTTATCATATCGATATAAGTTCGGGATTTTTTATCAAACAAAAAAAAAAGTTTGAGTATTTGTATCACAATAGACAAGTTTAGGGTTTTTACTTACAATGAGCTTAGTATGTGATTTTTTATGGTATTAATCCTAAAAGATATTATTACCATATCAATTAAAATAGGAAAAATTTCAAATAGAGATTTGAAGTGCTCTCATTTTCTCAAATAAGGGCATAAAGTTGACTTTATTTCATCAAATAAAAGTTTGAAGTGCTTTTATTTTCTTAAATAGTGGCATGAAGCGGCTATATCGGTTTCAGATAAAAGTCTAACATTGCTGGCTGAATGCCATTTTCGTCCTTCTTGTTTTTTTAATTTTTTTCCTTTTCCTTTTTTTTTTCGCTCTTCCGTTCGTCAGCCCTAGCGGAGCTCGCCGAACTCAAGCGAGGGTTAGGTTGCTCGACTCATGATATGGTGAGGGTCTAGCAAGGGTGAAAAATTGCCTTCACCTGCCTAGCCTCAATGAGGTGAACCTTGCCCTTGCCCGATTCTAGCATGGGGTGGCCTTGTTTGAGGTTAGTGACCTCGTCAGCCATTGACAAGGCACAGCAATGCCCGGGAGAAGGAAGAGGAAAAAAGAGAAAAAATAAAATAAAATAAATATATGCTTAGAATTTTTTTGATTGAAATATGCCTTCTTTGATTGTCGGAGTAGTCATAAGCCAATCGAAAGTCCTTATTTGAGATAACTTATCAACTTTTAGTTCTTATTTGAAATAATGTTTACTTTAAGTTTTTATTTGAGAAAATGAAAGTACTTTAGGTCATTATTTGAAATTTTCCCATTAAAATATTTGAGGTGTTTGGTGAAAAGGACTTTTTTTGATTTTTGATTTTTGATTTTTGATTTTTTATGAGGTGATATGTTTTCTCAAATGTACAACCTACTTTAAAATCATGTCGTGGATTTTACAAACTTTGCAATTAGAAATGTTTTTAGTGTATGTTGCTAATGGGAAAGTCTGCGATAACAAGTGAGATTGTCATGAAATTATTGAGTCAAAAGTACTCCTTTAGAACGAAATTTTAAGAATATTCTGTACTTTAAATCTACTTTAAATGTTGACTTTAATACATTTCCAGTGGTGTACATAAATTGATGGTAATAAGTCTCTTGTTTTACTTGCACCGTTTGTCAATTCTCAAATGTGCCTAATTTGGGCCTTAAATCAAACCAATTTAGTTTTATTTGGTCACTTGACTAACACATCAGCAATCACATAAGAGAGAGAAAAGGGTGGCGGTGACGGGGTACCCCTCAACTGGGACATGATCACTAGTAGGCATGGGCAAAAGACCTCATAGGCTCATACCATGGTGGCACCACTGCTCGGCACCATCAATAGAAAGTCTCGAGGCACTCGCTACTGCAATACAAAGGTTAGGCAATCCTTACTCAACTAGCACACGAATGCCGAGCGAGGGCAAGCAGGCCTTCATGTGACCACTGTGAAAGGACATAACGATAGTGCATCCCGTCCAATTCATTTAATGAACTAACCGTGCCGAAAGCTGCATGTGACGGATGCACATCATATTCACTGTGACAGTCAGTTCACAATCCGATTCATCAAAATTATTGTACCGTCTCTAACTCCTTTCCTGACTAAAGAAATTTACTGATCTTTCTTCTCGAAAGTGGCATTGAATTTTCTGAATAAACAACTGAATTCTTCTCCTTTCTTCTTCTTTTCCATTTCGACGAGGACGAGCCAATAATCTCGAAGGGGACGAATGGTCAACAGGGACAAACGATTCCTGTGTGTTTCTACAGCAGCCACTCGTGTCGCTTTCTCGAAATTAAAAGCGCCCCATGGCGCATCGTCACGTGTCGACCCCCTTCTAGAACGCGGCAAAATCGACGCGAATAATGGCATTGGATGTGACAATCCGGATAGATACATGTGCGGACTTTATATGCCGTGGAACGAGGTGTCCCATGCGCGTTTGACGTGGGCATCCACGACCAGAGATCTTCTAACCCACTTTAATATGGTCGAGAATCCCAAATTCTGATTTTCATGACGCATTTATCTTGGACGAAATTAAGATTCATTGAATGATTCACTGAATCTGTGAAGATCCAATAATTATTTGGTCGAAGTTGATTGCTTGAGTTTTTGTTATCTAAAGATTCTCTGTTCTCCAAAAACCCTGATTGATTCTCTCGTGGATCCCCCTGTGCGGATCACATTTACCTTGAATTGCGGTAAACTTGGAATTTTTTGGATGGAAAATGAGGGATGGATACATCAATTTGGAGTAAATTTGTTATGAATGTCCCACTTTGAAATTTTTTGTGATATAAATGTTGCACAGGTTCATTGATTTGGGGTAAATGTGATTCGGGATTTTTGGCAGTATTAACCTTGAATTTCAAATGAATCTAGAATATTAAAATCGGTTAGCCTTGTCTAGATCTTATGTGGGTGTCATCGAATTTAATGATTTTGATTCAATATAGAGAGAGAGAGAGAGAGAGAGAGAGTCATCGAATTTAATGATTTTGATTCAATATAGAGAGAGAGAGAGAGAGAGAGAGAGAGAGAGAGAGTAGGTTCCGATTCAAGAGTGCTTCTAGATGGACAACTATGGGAATAAAAATTTTTGCTCTATTCCGAATTTTCTTGCCAAAAAGTTGAGTTTCCTTTTCTTTTTCCTAAAAATCATGAACCGTTTAAGTTCGGGCCTTCATGATTTGTACAAGTAACCTTCAATTTAGAGTAATCTACATGCGGTAGATGGGATTTGAATATAGCCTCTGGAGAGTTAAAACAAACACTGAAGCAAAACCACATTAATAAATCTTGTCCTCAAAGCTTGGCTTGTAACATGGTTCACAATTCGCTGGCGATTACTAGTGAATTTCACTTTCCTCCTTAAGTATTTCGTGACTATTGTTTTGATAGTGTGTGATTTAGCGTGTGAATTTCACTTTCCTCCTTAAGTATTTCGCAGCTATTGTTTTCGTAGCGTGTGATTTTTCTCCTTTAAACAAATCTTGCGCGCATGCATGCATGTCTCGCGTGCAAATCTCCCATTATTTGATATTTAGATTCTTTTGACTCGATTGACCTTCACATATACATGCACATCTCCCTCACCTCATTCATGTGTTTTTTAAATAATTAACGTTATTTTATCGGACAATTCGAGGGGCAACTTGACTTTTCCTATGAAATCAAATAATCTATGTTGCTTACCTCAAGCAGAGCATACCCTAGACAGAATCCGCACGGTTCCGGCGTAACTTGCTCCCCTTCTAGAATGGCATATCCTTCGAAAGTTGAAAACCAAGAAACGATAAAAAGTCTAACCGGGAGAGAAGAATTTGGAGGTAAAATTGGAATTTAATAATAGCAAATTACTCCAAAATTCTTTAGTAGTACGAGAGGAGGGAGGTCGCCCCACGTCACTGCTCTTTTCTCAATGGTGAGTGTTGCTTTCGCGTATCTAGGGTTTAGTAAGATAATGACGGTGAGTTCTCTAATTTTGTGATGGTGTGCAAGATATTGCAAGTACAATTTATCATACTTGAATGTTGGTTCGAGTGACAATCATGTGCCGAATTACTGGTCGGTCCATAAATTGTAGCACCAACATTTGAGAGTGGTCAGTCCATACGTTGGTTCGAGCGACAATTATGTGGTGGATACTTGAATGTTAGGTTTTCGAAAGTTGAAGCCAAGAAACGATGAAAAGTCCAACCGGGAGAGAAGATTTTTGAGGTAAAATTGGAAATTAAAATAATAGCAAAGTGCTCCCAAATTCTTCAGTAGTTCGAGAAGAGGAAAGTCGCCACACGTCACCACTGTTTTCTCAATGGTGAGTGTTGGTTTCGTGCATCTAGGGTTCAGTGGATTAATGACTATAAGTATTCTAATTTTATAATGGTGCACAAGAAATTGCAAATATAATCTATATGTCGATATTTAAATATCGGTTCGAGCGACTATGATGTGCCAGATCAACGGCCGGTCCATAGGTTGGAGACCAATGAGAAATATATTCTTTATGTCTAAGGTGCGAAGGAGTGCGTAAAGCATGCAAGAGGCACTTTATTTTCTTCGATTCGATTGATCATTAGTGGGACGTCAGCCATAGTGAGGGAGCGGCAGACACGGGGGAGGGCTGCCCGTGTCTGCCGGCCCTCCGGCCTATATTTTTTCCTTTTCTTTTGAAGTGTCTAAAAAGGTAGATCATTAAAATGCTTTTACCAGCCGATGGCTCCATTCTTTGAGATTATTAATGCTACTTCAGGTTCTTATTTGATATTATTTGATAAAATGATAACACTCCAAGTCATTATTTATAATTCCTCTACTCTCCCTTTACCTCCTTTTTATCCATGCTTATAAGTGCAAAAATAAGGCTATCACTTTTAAAGGATTTTGGCCCACACAACAAATAACTTGCCCCCTAAATCAAAAGGGCTTGTGAGAGTATAAAAAAAAAAATCATTTTTTATTAAATACCCTTCAAAATCTGACTTTAATTAATTTTAAATTTTAGACATTCTGCTTATGTTTCTCTTGTCAAGAATATGATATCGCATGTTTTTTTTTTTTTTTATGACCTAGGAATTCCGTACAGCCGGCAGCCGACGAGCAAATCTAGGGAGACACGTAAGCAGAATGACTCACCACTCCCGACGTTCCACTTAAGACTCCAAATATGGGGAGACACGTAAGCGAGAGGACCCACTACTTCCGGCGTTCCACTTAAGACCCCAAGCGACTGTGAGGGGATTCGAACTCCTCCCCTTCGTGAGGGGGAGAGCCCAAACCATCGCGGCCACTAAGGCGGTGGTTACGATATCGCATGTTTATCCACATTTAAAGGACTAATTACTATCCATTCTTTGAAATTTTGTGAAGGAAATATTATTTTTAAACCCTTAAAAAGAAAAGAAGAAAAGAATGAAAAATAAGTGAAAGCACAGGTTCAATCCATGCTTCATTTCGTGGGAGGAGAAGTCAAAACACTAACTCCTATAGCCTCCCCACTTTCAAAGGCAAATTAAATTGCACGAATTCTAGTCATTTGACTTAAACTCAACCCACTTAATGTGTCGGGTACGCATTGAGATTTTCAAATATTTAGAGGACGGAAATCTAATCAATTTACAAAGAATGTTTTTCATGAATCGAAAACAACAAGTTTAAATACATGAAAAACAACGGCATTTTTTTAACAAGAAAGAAATCATTTTTCTAAATTGAAAAAGGAACAATCTTGTTTAAAATTGATTTCCTTCTAACAAAGAGGAAATCAGTTTCTTTAAACCACCAAGTAAATAAAAAATTTTCATTAAAGATAATTTCCCTTGACTATAAAGTTTTCAGGTAAATCAAGTGCGCCCTAATTACGATTGATTTTGCATATACGTACACGCATACAATAATACGTCATTCATACCGTAAATGTTGGCCGAACGGCGGTGCCACGTCAGCAACCGGGCTCACGCCGGAAGGCTAGTAACGATGCGCCGGACGATGCGAAACCCGTCCCGTCTCGGCCGTCGGATGTCGCGATCGCTACTACAGGAGCCCGCGCGATCCGACGGCCGAGATGAAGCGGGCGGCTCCCAGCACGCGCGCACATGCGAGACACGCCCGCGCGTGAACTGTTCTCCCCCACAATAACGTGGACACTACTACCATAAAATTAAAAAAAAAAAAAAAAAACACAAAAATCCCTCTCTATAAAAATCCCTCCACGACGATCAAGCTCCTCCATTCCCCTCTCTCTCTCTCTCTTCTTTCTCTCTCTTCTGCGTGCGCGATCGCCATTGAAGAAGCTCCGCGCGAAACCTCGGGAGGCGGGAGGAGAAATCCCCGACGCGATTTCGCATCCGTCTCGCCGCCGCAGCCGCCGCCGCCGCCGCTTTCCGGTAGGTCTCTCCTCCTCCTCCTCCGGCCGGTGAATTCTGGTCTTCGCCTTCGGTTCCGCGCGCCCGTCGCGTCCGAACGCTAGCAACCGCTCGTTAGTCTCGATTCGGAGTCTCGGATCTAGCGCTTGTTGAATCTCTCTCTCTCTCTGTGTTCGCCGCTTTCGATTTTAGAAATGTGAGGAGCTCGCCGTTGTTCTAGAAGTCTCGCGTCCGTCGGGTGATCTTCCGGTGGCTTCCGGTTGGTGCCGTCGGCTTCGAATCGGATGTCGTGGTGTCGTGTAATTAGGGAATTCGTGTTTGCGGTTGCTGTGTTTTGAATCGATTCGGGAGGTGATTGTCGCGTTCGCTAGGTGGATTCCGTCGAGCGATCGCGTTCTCCGTTTCGGTTGTCTTTCCTTTGATGTAGCGATGGGGTTGGGGTTGTTCTGTGCAATCCGCGCTGCATTGCGCCGGGCTAGTGGCGCAGAAACTCTGGAAGGCAAAGTGGCGTGCTTTTTTGCTCGAGTTGAAACTTGGGATGGGCTTGTTTCAGGTTTTCCAGTGGGGAATTAGGGGTTTTCTGGTGTTGTCCAGTGTCTTGATCATGGCGATTCTTCTGTGTAGAGCTGGGCGATTGCTTCTTTCTCTGCTAATGGTGTTGTTTCTCTGTGCGAATAAAATATAGTTAAGACGTAGCACGTTTGCATAGGTGACTGTTGAGATGGAGGCTGAGGAAAAGTGAACTTTTTTCTAAATTTCCTTAAAGAGATGGCCACTGAACGGTCGAGCGGATTCAATTTTAATGCTTTTCTTTTGCATCTTTCTTCCATGTCCACAGTTGAGGCGGATCAGGAAGAATGATGGACTGATCTGTTTGTTTTCACAGCTAGCTATTCTTGTAATTGCGGGGCATAACATTTCTACTTTCAGAAGACATGTGATTGATCGGCATCTAGTAATTTTAGCTGAACAATTTTTCTTATGCACGAGTCAAATCTATATTGCTCAAAAAGATTAGGAACCAATTTGCGCTTCGGATTTATGCTCCTCTTCTTGTTGATGGGGAGGGCTTGTTTTGTGCTTCAGATTTGCTGCTCCTACTGTTATTATCAAGGGGATGCAATTGCCTGACCTTCATTTTCTCTACAAGAGGACAGTGAGATAAACTTGTCAGTTCATTAGCTCTTTCAACCTAGAATTTTGAAGTGGGCTTCTTGTGGATGAATGCGTTGCTTGTTTTCACCATCTCCTGTGTCTTGCATAATTGATTTGATTGCCATTTGGACGATTTGAAAGTGGTGGAGATTGAGTCACATTTGGGTAAAAAGAGACAGAAAAGATAGCAATGATCCTTACTTTGAGGTCTTTATTTATTGTTTTCTCGTTTTTCATGCTCCAGTAGATTATAATTTTCATACGTTAGCAATAGTACTAAGATCCTTACTTTTCTAGTGGATATTTCAGATATTTTAGTCTAGCTGGTGCTTGCTTTTGGCTTTATACATGATTGATGTTGGAAAAGAATCTACAACATAGTGCGATTGCAGTACGACGTGTCTTGTAAATGCAGTCAGGAAAAGATCATTTTGGACTCTTCACTGCTGTTGGAAGATAGGCTGGAAACAAAATCCATCCGAAAGTCAAAAAGTTATCTTTTCAGTTACGTAAAGCACATAAAAAGATGCTCTACTTTTATCTTTTCTTTAAGATGGGAGAATAGTGAAATCATAGTGTCCTTCCAAAAGATGTAGAAGAGGACGAAGGTGTCTAATGTTGGGACCACATCGATCATATCCTTTGGTACAACTGTTTTTTTTTTTTCTTTTGTATTATCTAGTACCTTGTTTGTTTGATTGCAATTCTGGACCCAAAGCTGTGGCCCCCTCGGATTCTCACTAATCATGCATTTGGTATGCAAGGTCAATAATTGTTTGGTTCCTTCTTATGATCTTAGCCGTTTATGGGTCCTTGTTTGGTGCGTTTGGTATGGTTGTGCTCGCGCAAGGAGTTTCCTAAGCTCTTTTCAGTTATCTATATATGCCGGCAGAGTTTGTTGGACCTCTATGAACTTGAGAATTCATTAGCATCTCTTCTTTTTCTTGTTACAGTTCTTATTGCAATTCTCAAGATAGATCCATGGCATTCGAGCAGTACTTTGCCCAGGAGTGGAGGCCCATCTCTGGACCAGCTATGGATTCTGGAAGTAGCAATGGCTGTTTCGACTGCAACATCTGTCTAGACTATGCGATCGAGCCTGTGGTCACTCTCTGTGGTCACCTCTACTGCTGGCCCTGCATCTACAAATGGCTCCACGTGCAAAGCGCCTCGCTTGCTTCTGATGAGCACCCACAGTGTCCCGTCTGCAAGGCTGAAATATCCCACACAGCCATGGTCCCTCTCTATGGCCGCGGCCAAAGCTCCAAAGAGTCTGATCTGCAAGACAAGGCACTCCAACTAGGAACAATTGTACCCCCGAGACCAGCGGCTTGTGGCATCCAAGCTCTCGCCTCTACAACACCCCGCAGAGGTCAGCAGCTCCCCTACCGTAATCCTTACCAAAATCCGTACTACAGCGCCAATTCGTTTGAAGAAGATTCGCCATCACCATTCCTCAGCATGGGATCCGTAGGCCTCGACCACTCGATGGTGGGAATGTTTGGGGAAATGTTTTATGCAAGAGTCTTCGGCAATTCGGACAGCCTATATGGTTACCCGAATTCGTATAGGTACATGGGAGGAAGTAGCCCGAGGTTGAGGAGGCAGGAAATGCAGGCGAATAAGTCGCTGAGCAGAGTAACTTTCTTCCTCTTCTGTTGCTTCCTGCTCTGTCTAATTGTATTCTGAGCTCGGTTGAAGCCGGTGTTTCCAACCCCTCACCCATTTTGTATACTTGTATAGCGTATAATGAATCTAAATGGTACTAGTAGACGGCACGTCACGGCTTGCACTAGAGAAGACTCTTTGTTACATATTGAGAGATGGATTGCTATAGACAAAGCATCAATGGTCCCTTCTTGGGCGTGTCATCAGTGACCATCTTGTGATTTAACTTCTAGTCCTCTTTGCCGTTCATTGTACTGTACTGTTCTTGGCACTCGACCCGTCACCGATCGACCCTACCTAAAGCAATAGAAATTGAGCGCAGAAAGGCCCGGGGCCACCATATTCCTTTTCCCTTTCCTGTCGGATAGGCCGGTCGAGTGGGGTCGAAAGAAGAAACTACGTGTAATGAACAGCTTGTATGTATACATGGGGCGGTCAAGTCCCAATCGAACGGACTGCGATGGTCCTCGTGGAGTCTCAAGGTTGGGTATCCTAGCCACGAGAAATTTAAGGGCGATATTAATTATTGGTGGGTCTGATGAAATCGATGTCTCGATTCCATATCTCTTCTAAGTCTGCGGGTACCTAATGCTCGCCGACGGGCTAGATGCCAACGAGCTCTCCATCAGTGCTGGCTCGAGTTCATTATTGCGTTTCATCACGGTCCACCGTGAAGGGCGTCTCTTTCATGGAATTGGCATCATCGCTTTGCACAGGATCGATGGGGAAGGAATTAAATGCATGGAACTTTACTCAGATTCAAATGGCAGAGATTCGTACGCATGTGTATACTTTACATAAGTGCAGGTATTGCCCAATAGTCAATCTTTTTAGGTGGGAAGGGGAGGTGGGAAGTTTGATTTTCCACATTTTTAGGGAAATGAAGATGGGAATTTTTAGTTTCAAATGTGGAGTTCGGTTTCCAAGTCTTGTAAAGTAACAGGTAAAAGTGAGAGTGAATTGAGAGTTTAAGTAAGATAGATAAAAAAAGAAAAAAATTGATGGGTCGCCATTAAAATCTTCTAAAAGACTACAGAGTCCAAAAATAATGATAATGAAGGAAGGAAGGGAGAACGAAAGACAAGCACGGAAGTTCCAATGAATAGGACTGATATGATAGATGGTGATAATATGGACATAGAAGGGGAAAAGAAAAGAAGAAAGGTACGGGATAACGTTCCCAATACTCAAGTGGTTGATGGAATTGCTGATTCATTGTGATTTCGAAAGCACCGATGGCTGATGTGGTAACACGAAAGTAGGCCTGGAAAATAGCCGTTGATGCATGCCTTTTTATCTACCCCATGGAATGAGCATTCAATACGGTCTTTCAAAATATTAATATCTCAAAAGTGACTAGCATGGAATCAAAAAGTTTCGGCTTCGATTTTGATTTTGTTTGCTTCGCGAGAAATGATTGATTTAAAAAATAATTTTCTAAAGTGAATAGCTTGTATCGCTTCTAGAATATATGAATGAAATTTATTATTATATTTAGATATAAATTATTATTTATAATGAAAATATTTTTTTATTGATTAACTATTTTAAGTGACACAGGTAATTAATTCTAAATTATTCAATTTTTTGCAAAATTCTTCGTTTTTAGTATTTGGCCATGAAAAACAGCTTTTGACAACTTAAATTACGTTTCGTAACGTTTGTCCTAGGAATAGTTTCTTTCTAGAAACATTTTTTTTTATTTCTATTTCTATGAATAGTTTATGAGTATTTTAAGGTGTTTGGTAATTATATAAAATTTTTATTCCTGAAATAAAAATACATTTTGTACGATCCTAAATATTTTTGTGACTTCGAATTTCTTTTGATTTATTAATTATTTTATTACATTTTTCTTCTCCTTCATCTAACTGGTTGCTGGCCAGACAAGGGCAAGCAAGGTCACTCGCCTCGGAAGAGCCTCACTTGGCCACCACAAGGTTGGCCTCTCCCACCCAGGCAACGTCGACCTCGCAGTGGTTAGTCGAGGTGGAGTCTCGCCGTGGCTGGATGATGCTCGACCTCACTCAAATCTATGAGGTCGAGATGATCTGAGCTTCGCTTGGCCATCGCAAGGCTAGGCAGTGCCTACCTTGCGGTGGCCAGGCGAGGCTTGGCGAGCCTCGCTAGCAGCCGGCAAACTCCGAGCAACCTTGTCAGGGGTCGGCGAGACTCCGGTGAGATGGTCGGGCCTCGTTTGGCCGGTCGCCGGCCATTACCGAGACTGGTGACTGGCTGGGGAAAGAAAAAAGGAAGAGAAAAAGAAAGTAAAGAAAGTAAAGAAATTGAAGAAAAGAAGAGAAAAGAAAATTTGTTTATTGAGTTGTTTTTGGAAATAAGAAATTAAAATTTATTTTTTTTTTTTTTATTTTTGTTTAGAATTTATTCTTGGGAATAATTTGTTTCTGAAAAAAAAAAAATTATCAAATGCATTTCTATTTGTTCTCTGGAATAAAAGAATCAAAACAATTATTTTTAGAGTGCTGCAAGATGCTCACTTAATCATTCCTGCATTGAAAAAGGACTGATCTGCAAAGAATTTGGTTGTGGGATGCCTTTTACTCATATTCCACACGGTGCAGAAAGTTGGCACGTCAAGCTCAAAACCTACTCCCCCCACTTGCAGTGCAAAGCGAATGGCCATGGCCAAAACCAAACCAAAAGATAAAAACAATTAGGCAGGGACAAAACCCAAATCGATCGCACTCACAGTTGTCCAAATCACCATCACTTCCCCTTTCCGTTCCATCTTCTCACGAGCTAAGATCCTCTAGATCAATAAGATTATCAGTGATCATCGTCCTACAATGCCTTAGTCGCAAGAAGTCAGAAAGGCGTGTCCCATCCAATAATGTGGCATCAATCTACAATCGCTAGAGCCTAGAAGCCGTACGACTAACTAGCAGGGCAAGATCCAAGAGCGAGGAGGAAACTCAACAGCTTGGTATTTGGCCAAAAGGCGCTTAAATCACATGCAAAGTAAGGTATGATCTCGATTGATCTCGAAAATAGTCACCGAGGTGTGACAAATTTAGGATCGGTCACAGGTCATTTTCAAATGATTTTTCCATTAATGTCTCGTGTTTAGAATATATGGATGGAGGGGAATAATTACTGTTTACATACTTAACTTTTCATCCTCTCACGAAACGAGGAGATTAATAATAAAGCATATTGATGAATTATGAAAATAAAGCAAGATAAAAGAATTATTAAAAGACTGAAGGGTCTTTGAAAGACTCATAAAAGCACTCATAAAACAAGACACACACACATATATATATATATATATATATATATATATATATTTGATGGGATAATAAATTAATTTTCAAAATATCAATTATATATTATGAGAAAATTTAGCACGATGAAAATTTCACTGTCTTTCTTCAATTTGATTATTATAAAGAAGTGTCCTCTAAGGCACTCCTCGATAAGATTCTTTGTTAAACCGATATTTGTCAGCAAGATAACATCGAAGAATTATTATTTCCTCAATCTTTTCGTGAATAAAGCCAAGCCCGTGACAAATGCATCTTTCATTTGTCGCACGAACTTCTCTTTCGCTATTGCAATCGAACAAACGGACAAACCACATAGACTTGCTTTTTGACCTGTTATTCTCACCATCTACATGTAACATGTGGCTGACTAGTAAATAAGTCATGTTGGTCGACAGTACAATTTCTAAGTATATTTTTATCTGTGTAAAAATGTTGTTATGCGTAGAATATATTGGAGATCTTATATTTTATTATGTGAAGCCCTACCTTATAGGGTTTATGTCCGAACTCATCCAAAATTTCATTACTTTTGTAGATCGAGTAAGATGAGAATTAAAATCCGAATGAATAATTTTACGCATAATTATATAAGCTCGGGACTACAATTAGTCGAGCTTGTATTGTCTGCTTAATCCACGTATACAAGTTCCTTCCTTGACTATTGAACTTGTAGATTATCAAAAATTAGCCTAGTCGATAACATGATTGCGTGTTAAAGTATCGAAAGATCTTTTAGGGTTCAATTCAAGTGCAGGCTCTCCTTCTAGGTTCAACAAAAGAGGAAGTCGTCTCTCTTGGAACTTCCAAAATGTGGATTGATTTAGTATGATTGAGTGAAATTTAGAGAGTATTTCCTAACAAAGTCGGCTCTTTTTATTTATATTTATTCATCTAGTCATAGTCTATGTCACCAATTCCTTTTTATTTTATTTTTGGGCCACAATCTACCCAAAATATAACCAAACCAACATTTTGTTAGAGAACAAATGCTCTCAATTCATAATCAGTACGATCTTACATACAACGAGTTTGGTCAAGGGCACTTCACTAACTTGCTGCTTTGTTGAAAGTTAGGAAATGGAGAGATGAGGATATATGCTTTTTTACATGAAAATTCCACAAATGGTTGAAAACCATGGGAGAAAATATTAGAAAAATAAGGTAACTGATCTCGAAAATGTTCAATGAGGTTCGACGAATTTAGGGTCGCTCCTGGACCCTTTTTGAATCATTTTTCCATCGATGTCTCATGTCTGGAATATATAAATGGTGCGGAATAATTACTTTTTAAATACTTGAATTTCACCCTCCGATGACAGCGCGAGATTAATAGTTGAGCATCAAAAGTCAGGTTGATGAACTGGGAAAGCAGAACAAGATAGAGAATTATGTGAGAGGTTGACAAGGGAAGATAAACCCGTTGGACATAGATGCTGAAAATTCCACCTTCAATTCGGGAAAATTAAGTTCTTTAGGGATCTACAACTTATGGACTCATGGTTAGCCGACTCGACAATGTGATTCGATAGACGACAATCTAATTAACACAAGCATGTCCCAATTATGAGCTCCTATATGAATAGATGAAAAGGTCGGATGAACGAGGGTCTTCTGGGCACTCCTTAAGCAGCAATATACGTTTAACGGGACAACGTTCAATTTTCAAAATGCTCGTCACAAATTCGTCAAATGTCGCAATGAAATTTAATGTATCGAGTAGATTATTTTATATATTTGATCAATAAACAAGCATCCTAAAAGCACTCCCTAACAAAATTCTGAGTTAAACCTATCTCTTTCGACACAAAAACAGCCAAAAAATCATTTTCTCTGATGAATCTTCTCGCATCTCCATTTGCCACACGAACTTCTCTTTCGCCATTGCAATCGAGCAAAGGGACGAACCTTCAAGACTTGCTTTCTGACCCGTTATTCTCACCATATACGTGTAACATGTGGCTGACCAGTAAAGTCATGTCGGTCGACAGTGCAATTTCTAGGTACATTTTTATCTGTCTAAAATTGTTGTTATGCGTAGAATATATTGGAGATCTTATATTTTGTTTTGTGAAGCCCTACCTCATAGGGTTTACTTCCGAACCCTCCTAATATTTCATTACATTTATAAATCCAGTAAGATGCAAACTAAAATTCGAGTGAATAACCATATGCATGACTATATGGGCTTGGGACTATAATGAGTCGAGCTTGTATTGTGCGTTTAACCGATATATACAAGTTCCTTCCTTGACCAAAGAATCTATAGATTATCAAAAAATAGCTTAGTCGATAACATGATTGTGTGCTGATGGGTTCAATTCAAATGTAGGGTCTCATTCTAGGTTCAACAAAACAAGGAGTAGTCTCTCTTGGAACTTCTACAACGTGAATTGAATTAGTATGATGAGTGATATTTAGAGAATATTTCCTAATGAAATCGACTCTTTTTATATATGTTTATTCATTTAATCATAATCAACGTCACCAATTCCTTTCTTTTCTTTTTTTTTGGCCATACCATACCCAAAATGTAACCAAACCAACATTTTGTTAGAGCACAAATGCTCTCAATTCATAATCAGTTTGACCTAATATACAACGAGTTTGGTCAAAGGCAGTTCACTAACTTGCTGCTTTGTTGAAAGTTATGAAATGGAGAGATTAGGATTTATGCTTTTTTAAGTGGAAACTCCACAAATGATTGAAACCATGGAAGAAAATATTCAGTGATTCATTAGCAAAATAAAGTAATTGATCTCGAAAATACTCAAGGTGCAACGAATTTAGGGTTTGCTCCTAGACCATTTTCGATTGATTTTCCAATCGATGCCTCGTGTTTAGAATATACGGGAGGAGCAAAATAATTGCTTTTTTTAAATACTTTGAATTTTCACCCTCTGACGGCAACGGGAGATTAATAGTAGAGCGTTAAATGACAGGTTCATGGACTGTGAAAGCAGAGCAAGATAGAGAATTATGTGCCTGTTAGACATAGATGCTGAAGATTCCAAAAGTAACCACTAGGGTCTACCTTTTCAACATGGAAGGGGGAGGTGGGAAGTTCGAATTTCCATCTTGTATGGACGATTTAGTTTCAAGTATAGGTTTCGACTCTCACGCCCTACAAGGAGACATGATAAAAGTCTAAAAATGATAATTAAAGTAGGAGTAGAGTAGGACTGGAGTAGAACTGACAAAAAAAAAATTCGGAAAAATTAAGTTCTTTAGGGACCTACAACTTATAGATTTACTGTTTCTCGACTTCACTATGTGATTTGATAGACGACAATCCACTTAACATAGTGTGTCTCTAAGTATAAGCTCATATATAAATTTATGAAAGGGTTGAATTAACAAGGGTCTTTCAAGCACTTCTTAAGCAGCAATATATATTTAACGGGACAACGTTTAGTTTTCAAAACGCTTGTCATATATTCGTCATATATCGCGATGAAATTTAGTGTATTGAGACTAGATTATTTTATATATTTGACCACTGGACAAGCATCCTAAAAGCACTCCTTAACAAAATTCTAAATTAAACCTATCTCTTTCAGCACAAAAACAGCCAAAAATCATGTTTCTTTGGTGACACGAACTTCTCTTCCGCCATTGCAATCGAGCAAAGGGGCGAACCTTCAAGACTTGCTTTTTGACCTGTTATTCTCTCCTTCTACATGTAGCATGTGGACGGCTACTGATTAGAGAGTCATGTCGGTGAATAGTGCAATTTCTTGGCACATTTTTCTTCATCTGTCTAAAATTCTTATCATATGAAGAATATGCTAGAAATCTAATTTTTATTTCACAAAACTCTAACTTATAGAATCTACGTTCAAACGCATTTGTAATATTTTGAAAATGGAACCCGTGAAAACGACCGTACAAATGGTTATGTGCACTGGGGACTCGGTAATGAGTCAAGCTTGTATTGTGCAGCTAATCTTTCCTCAACTACCGAACCTTTAGATTATCAGGAAATTAGCTTCGTCAATAACATGATTGTGGTCTTATGTCTCGAGCATCTTGAGATCTTTTAGGGTGCAATTTAAATGCACTGTCTCCTTCTAGGGTTGACAAAAGAGGAAGCAATCTCCCGTTGGAACTTTCAAAACATGGATTGACTTAGGATGATGAGTGATATTTAGAGAGTATTACCTAACAACGTTGGCTCTTTTCAGTCATAATCTATGTTACCAATTCCTTCTTTTTGGGCCATGCCATTCCCAAAATATAACCAAACCACCATATCGTTACAGCATAAATTCTCTCAATGCACAACTAAAGGACAGTTCACTGACTTGCTGCTTTGGATGTTGAAAGTTAGGAAATGGGGAGACGAGGATATATGCTCTTTTAAACTGGGAATTCCACGAATGGTTGAAAACACGAGAGAAGATATTCAGTAGTTGCTTAGCGCCACATCATCAACTGATGTGGTAGGCATTTTTTATCAAAATCTTTTTCATAAATTGACACGTGTTTGTTAATGTGGAATCAAATAAACAAAATTAAAAAACTACCCTTGGTCCAACCACATAAGCCTCTTTGCTTTCATTGGATTCGCTGAGTTTGACCACCGCGCCTCGCCTAATCATCGTCACCAATGGAGTCGCTGGCGGCCCGGCGCCACATCCAGGCCGACCAAGCGACAACCCTGCTCCATCCTCTCCGTCGTCACTCGCGGCCATAGACGAGCCGCCGTGGCTAGCTTCAGATCTAGAGGCACAACTCCAGATACGCATCCAAGCTAAGCAATTTACCTTGACACCAGAAAGTCTTGCTTGTCTAAGCGGATGCAAGTATACCATTACCTTGGAGATCGAGGACTCCGTTGCTCTTTTTGCTTTTTGAGCTCGCTCACGGCCATGGAAGAACGGTCGTCGCCGGTCAACAAGCAGCTCGTTGCCCGGCATTGCGTCCAAGCCGAGCACACCCTTAGTCAGGTTTGTCTGAAACACTAGATAATAATATTGCCACATCAGTTGATGACGTGGTAAATTAGACCCGTGTTGTTTTTTGTGATTGGATGTGTATTGAAAAACAATTACTAAATAAGCTGCTGACATGGCACTAAGCAACCATTGAATATTTTCTCGAACCATGGAACACATGGCACCGGAGACTTGCTGCTTAACATTGAAGATGCACAAGAACACAACATGGACAAATTCAGGACTCTTTTCGCATATGAAAATCACGCTTGAACGATATCTCGATGAGGCCCTAGCAAAAGTCACAGGCTCGGGATCAGCCTTACGAACCCGATTAAGGCTTAATCATATAGCAAAAAGATTTTAAAGATGTGCGCACGAGTGCACATGAAATTAGAGGGTGTACATCTTGTTAAGCACGTCCATGTTCACCGCCCTGGTTGAACTTTAGCTCAATGTGAGAATCAAAGACATGTCGAGACCCGATCGATCGCGACTTCAGAGTAAATCACCGGCGAGCCCGGCCGGCCGACTAGAGGCTCATGAATCGTGATGAGGCCTGTACTGTTGGCATGGGCTTTCAAATTGGTAAAGGCCCTACGCTTGTTGGGCCAATGCTGGTTTCTGTCACCTTAAATCGGGCCTCGGCCCAATCTTCTCTGATCAATGCCCCTAAAGCATCGATGTTGTTAGGACAAGGTGTTATGAAGATAGTCCATCGACAGAATCTGTCTTAGTTTTTTTTTTTTTTTTGGTAAGTAGAATCTGTCTTAGTTTGTTTTCTCCGAAATGCATTAATGAATTTCAAGCTAACAATTTTTATATAAGAGAGATGGCTTTGTTTATTTTGCTAAAAAATGAATAAATTGAAAAATAGTTTCTAAAAAAATGATTGCTTGTATTGATTGAAATAATTAGTTATATTTCCATCATTGATACCAATTTACATTTAAAAATTTTCGTAAGCGAAAAAATATTTTTTATTCATTTATTTTTATAAGTGATGCAAGTGTTTATTTTACAACCATATTTCTTGAAACAAATGGAGCCTTAATGTTAGAAAAACCATTTCTATTTGAATGATATGAAAGAAGTTAGAAAATCTAATTTTTTATTTCTAAAATGAAAGTATCCAAACATGACATTTTCCTCATTCATCCATTCATTTGTTCTATAATAATCTTTTTATCTACAAATATCCTCAATCATCTCTCTTGCTTAGTCATCATTTTGCATTTTTGATTATCGTATGGGAAGTATTACTTCCATTTCATGTGGACATACAAACTTATGTCATTGGGTTCTTACAGTAATTTTTCTCGTAATAAAGATTAAAGATTCACATATTTAGACAGGAGAAATCGAAATAACAATAATTTTTTACGCAATAATATAGCTTATTTTATTTATTTCGAGATAGTGTCAGCACATGGCATGCATTCACGACTTGTATTATTATTATCATTATTTTTATTATTATTATTTTGTTTGTCGGTATGCTGTGTATGATTTTGTCTTCTATTTGTTGCACGTTTTTTCCCTCACTCCGTGGTCTAACGTCTTGACTCCTCGAGCCGTCGAGTTGGAATGCACCTGCGAGTCCTACCGACAGTGTCATTTCAATGTAAAGGCAGCTTTGGAGGAATTTTCATGGCCGCGACTTTATTATTTCCTTCCCACAAATTAAATCGCTAATCACAGTACATGTCGTCTCTTTTCAAGACACTCATTAATCAACGAGTTGAGAAAGTTTACCCACCGATAGGCAGCGCAATTGATTGAGCTCTACTACCTTATCGCATGGGGGAACGAGTTTGAATCTCTGCGCTGTCAACATGTCTTAAGTGAGGAGCCACAGTGGTGAGGTCTTGTGCTAACTTCCCCTCAGGTATTGACGCTTGGTCTGGGGTGCATCGCGCACTCTACGGGCTGTGGGTTGCCCAGCGGGCCCGGCGGATCCTGGACATCCAAAAAAAAAAAAATGAGTTGAGAAAGTTTTATGATTTTTGATGTACTGATTATTTTTTATATAATATATAATCGATATCTTGAAAATAGAATTTTCTTAATGAAGTACTTGTTCTCAACTTATTTGTTAACATCACTGTATTAGACAGAAAAGTTCACACTTTCGGTGCGTCCTTATCGAACGTTGCCACATAAGTCATTTCAAGACTAATTCATCTTTCTAGCACGTGAACTCTAACTTTTCCGACAACAATACAGTTGGAAATTTTAATGGAATAAGAATTTTCAATTTCGAGAAAGCATATCATGCAACAAGAGCATCAAACAAGATATTATTTATTATTTCACTTACTTTGACGAAATATACATTGGGCATTGCAAGATGTTTACCACGGAACGTATAATCGATTGATGATACGATATTAGCATGTCGCGGGATAATTTATCTTGTACCTTTTATTTTAACCCAAGGTTTTGATTTGCTGGATGCCCAAATGGTTAAATTCACCAGGTCAATGATCTCGAGGGACAAAAAGGATGGTGATGATCTTTGACTATCCCAATTTATGACTTTAAGATGCAACATTTGAGAACCGAAGTTGAAGCCTATTAAGAATACATTTTTTTTATAATGTTTGGCCAAAAGGACAAAGCATTATTACAAAAGACGAGGCTAATGGATGAAAAATCAAATTATATTCTATCTTCAGTTGCCTCTTTATTCAACCAAAATTTGCTAGCAAAGTATTATTATATTGGTGGAGAACCGAAAAGAAATGAATATCCGTCAAAAGGAAAAGGACTGAAAAAAAAAGGACAAATGTTGCTGCCCAGGATCGAACTGGAGACCTTTAGTGTGTAAGACTAACGTGATAACCACTACACCACAGCAACAACTTTTGACATGGGAAGAAGAAGAATATATATATCTACAAATATATGTATCTCAATTAGTCCATAAACTAGATTCTTCTTTTAAAACCTTTCTTCTTTTCATCACCGACTTTGTAAGTACATTCATGACGTCATGCGCGTATATAATTTTTTTTTTGGAATTAATGCCCTCAAAACACATGTGAAAAGTACCTAAAATGACCAAAAATTTCGTAGTATTGCATTGTAACTAGACTTTTATCGTTGCAAAGATCTAATTGCCATATCTAATTCACTGAATGCTCGGACCTCAAATGAAAAGTATTTTGCTCCACGGCCGAAGATTTTTTTGAATTTTTCTTGTTATATATGAAAATTGGCGAAAGAAAAAGGAAAAGGTCCTCCTTTTTTTATTATTTAATTTTCATAATGCGCTGACACGGAGTGTAGCGCATCTAGAGATTCATGGAAATATATCCTTTTTTTTTGGATAATTAAGTGAAAAATAGAAATGACAAAATATTATATTTAAAATGGTCAAGTACGTGTCGCACGTGCATTTTACTCGCCCTTTTACCAGTCAAATCAGGCTTGCTACTAACTCCCTTCCGTCCATTTTTCATCTCCCGGATCCTGCTCCACAGTACTCTCCGCCGCACAACCAATCGTATCGCAGCCCGCCACTTCCGCCCCAAAGTCAAAGACGACTTTCCGTAACGAGCCTTATTAATCAACGGATGTCGTCAAGATCCTGCAGATCCTATTGTGGAACGGGCGGCACCGGATTACGCCTCGCACGCACATCATGAGGACTTTTTTGACCAGTGGAAAAGGGAGAAAAGCTCCGGAGCTCCCCAGATCCTTCCGGCGTTTGGGGTCAGTGCGTCTCCTTCTTTAATCTTCTTCCAAGGCCCTTTTTAATAATTGATTTCGGTGATTAGTTAGTAGGAGAGATGCTTCTTAAAAAATTTAGGTCGAAGTTAATTATCACCGCCACCTTAGATCTTTTTGATCGCATTTTCAGTCAGCCATTATTATAAGAATCGAATCTTATTACGACACTTGTCAAAATCGATTCAAGGAAAGTCAGCAATTTCTTAGTGTAATATACTTTTCTTTTGTGTTGTGCATGATCGATGTGTTGGAAATGAAAACATTTTCTTAGTTGGTATGGTTAACTGGTGACCCGGCGGCATTTCCATGTATAGGGATGTTACATGTCGCATGAGAGTTGCTTTATCTTTGATTAGTAGACTAGTTTTGGTAGTTTTGTCAAGACATCGTGATTGAATTCCATTTTTGACTATGACTATAAGAGAGGGATGCATCCTCATCAATGATTACCACTCAAAATGAACATCTTCTTTGGTCGAGTACCCTTTTTAGCTTGCGAGACTAGCTTCTCTTGAGGAATTTGTTAGAAAGACGAATTATTTTCATTCCTCTTTTCAAGTTAGGGTTGCAGAACTTATTAGTTATTCCTATTATACAATGTGGCCACTTTGTTCAAGTATGACTTTTTTTCCTACATAGACGAGTAGATGCACAATCACTTTGTGCACGGTGGTCTATCTAATCACTAGAGTCAATTTTGCACACGTCATCACCTATAATTCATCTTTAATCTCAAACGGAATCGTAGTAAATAGTTATCGCATTTAAGTACATTAGGGTGCATACAAATGTGTTTCAATATGTACTTTTTTATTAGATTTAATATAGGTCCGGCAGTTCCTTGAGATGCGATTGATTTAATATAACTAAATATTTCAAATAATAATCGCTTGCATTATTACTTCCACTGATTTGTTGACCAGATACGTATGGATAATATTTTTGAAATAATTATAGTAGATAAAACATTCCTTAACAAAATTAATTTACCAACGAATTCAAGTTCATCTTGAGTACTCCTAGAGTTAGTCCACTCCCACTTTTTTAAAGACAAGTAACCTTAGAAAAACATCACTAAAGTTTCCAAAAGAAAAGATGAAACGTCACTTCCACCTTCCAGGACGCTCGCAGCTTCCTAGCGGAGGCTGGTTGAGTTGAATAGGATAAAACGGAAAGACTGGAGAATAATAGAGGCCGGGCCTTCCGCAAGAAAAGTGACAAACTTAAAGAACACGTAAGTGACAACAATGGCGGCTCGTGAGGAAGTTTCAGAGCAGAACAGCAACCTACAGAGCACGAGCAGGAGCACGAGCCCGAGGACGAGAGGCCCCGCTCCGTTCTTGCTCAAGACCTTCGATCTTCTTGAGGAAGCCGGAGGTGACGATCTCGGAGAAGCAGAAGAAGAAGAAGAAGATGGCGACGGCGAGGGGATGATGAAGAAGAATAAGAAGCGGAAGATGATATCGTGGAACAGAGAAGGGAGTGGGTTTGTGGTTTGGTGCCCTGCCGAGTTCTCGGAGCACATGTTGCCCAAGTACTTCAAGCACAACAACTTCTCCAGCTTCATTCGTCAACTCAATACCTACGTTAGTCTCTCTCTCTCTCTCTCTCTCTCTCTCTCTCTCTGGATCAGATGCATGCGTTCTGGACTCATCTGCAGTATCGAATCTGGTGATTTCACCTACCAAGATTTTTAGAAGGGACTCGCTGGACTTAATGGTTCAGATCGACGCCGGACGCGTGCGCCGCGTCTTGTTTCGATTGAGTACATGCTTGGCTTTTGAGATAAAGCGCGACCTACCTTTTTATCTTCACTATCCATTAGAGTCTGCACTTGGAGGTTGGATTATGTGACCTTGGAGATATAGCATTTCTCGTTCTTCTAGGG
Organism: Eucalyptus guilfoylei; assembly: GCA_016097605.1. Taxonomy (NCBI): domain Eukaryota; kingdom Viridiplantae; phylum Streptophyta; class Magnoliopsida; order Myrtales; family Myrtaceae; genus Eucalyptus; species Eucalyptus guilfoylei. The sequence continues at coordinate 8,836,283 of CM027863.1, forward strand.
CGCTTCATTGAAGGATACACAGCTTCTGAGTTTAGATCTTGGAAATTTCATGTACTTTTTGTTTTCTCTACCTTTCTTCGTTATACTTCAAATCTTTATCACTTAAGGAGCTGCAAATAATTTTTTGTTGAATGATGAGAAAAGGGTAAGCTTTCTTTTTGAACATCGGCGACGAGGAAACCTCCTTAGGCCGACAAAACCGGAACTTAATAGGCCTGGAAATTCAAATGCTGGTCAAAATTTGAATGGAGTTTCACTCAAAGATACAGAATTTCTTGTCATATCTTTCCTTGATAATAGGCCTTTATAATAAAACGATAAAGAAGCATGAAGTCAGCCATGTGGTGAATCCGTGCATGAGGAAGTGTAGCTTGGACGGTGCTTCCTAAAATTGAAATACGAGCCCAAGTTTGGACGTTTGTCAGCGCAGATTTCTTTGATTTCGGCTCGCTTGCTACACACCATATCTTTTTTCATAGACTCATGTGGAGGCTTGTTAAATTTGAGCAAAGTATTTGTGGGTCCTAAAGTGAAACAAAAACTCGCATTATGTTATATCAACATAGTGAGTTGACGACACACTAATTGTACGTGCGTTGATTGCCCATAGTAAGAGGTTAGCTAGAAATCTTAGCTACTTCAATGAAGTTTTTTTTTGCTTCAAAGGCTCCTTTTTATGTCGACATAGCAACATTTTTTAGAAGAGAGCAAGGAAAGTATAGACCGGAAACGAATGAGCGCAAACCTTAATATCTTAATTTGACATTTAGATACAACTACATATTTCACGGTATATTTAAGTATACCCAGGTTTATAATTTGAATAGGTTCAACTTTTTGTTGATGATGGAAAAACCATAAAAGCAGGGATTCAAGAAGACATCATCCAAGAGATGGGAGTTCAAGCACGACAAAGTTCCAAAAGGGGTGCAGGTACGACTCGCGGAGATCACCCGCAAGAAGTGTGAGCCTAGCGTCTTCCCTCAATTCTTGAGACCTTCCAAAGACCACCACAAGAACAGCAACAACAGCAGTAGCAGCAACGGCAATGCACAGACACCAGTGCAAGCTTTTTAGAGGAAGATGGTCGGGTCCAATTGATGGAGGAGAACAAGAACTTGAGGAGGGAGAAGATGGAGTTGGAGACCCGGATATCCCAATTCAAAGCTATAGAGATGAAGTTGCTGGACTGCCTTGGCCAGTACATGGGCAACAACCCCCACCCCCACCACCACCATGAGAAGATAATGTCATACAAGAGCAATTTTGGAGGGTATGGTGAGGAATAGTGCTTGCAAATTGAAAGGATTAACGATGTTGATTTCTGTTGATTTGTGTCCTTTGCATTGAGAGCTCAAAAGCCAATGAAGGGTGTCGCAATCTTATCAAGAAATTATCCTATTACTTCTCGAAGCATGTAAGGGCAATCTTCTTAGGGTCTCTTCCCCTTGCCAAGGGTCACTCCATGTGAAAATCTGGTTGGGCAACATAAATAATAGACGGTTCGTGTTTAGTGGCGTGCAAAAAATGAGCTTATCCAAATGTGATCCTCGAACTTGCAACTCGGGCAGTCAAGGACTCGAACTTCTAAAGTTTTTTCGATCAAACTTCCTTTGGCTCCCTCTCTGAAGGAATGAAAGATTGAGGCTGATGTGTTTGTACTTGCCAGATGGAAGTGTAAAGCGGAAAGAATAGGGGCAACTTTATAATTAAAAGCTCTTGGTACTTTTTTTTTTATAGATAAAGAAACTTGAAGTGTTATAACTTTCGTATAATGATCATTTTAGTGTCAAAATTTATGGACGTATCACTTTAGTGCTACTTTGGTAAAAAAAAAAACACTTAAGTGCTATCGCTGATTTAAGATGTCGGAAATTCAATATGACAATATTTTAACATTTTTTCCAATCAATGTGTTTTGCTTGAAATCCGACATGGCAATATTTTAGCATAAATACCCTACACGACTTTGCTACACATATTTGCCCCAGATTTAACATAATTTGGGAAAGATCGAGCCAATTTTCCCTTCTTCTTCAAACCCTAATTCAAACTACGATATGTCGAAACAAAGTTAAAAACTCAATCTTGCAATGGAGAGTAGAAGCAACATAAATGGCTCAAGTTCATGTCAACAAAGTCAAGATGAAGTTGAATATTACTGCTACTGTGGGCTCAAAAGTACAAGAACAGCTTTGACAAGTTTGATTCCAAGAAGATTTCATGGATGCACTAGGTATAAAAAAGACTTGAAGTGCGAATATTTCAAATATGTCGATGCAAAATTTTTAAGTTAAGAAACATAGGTGATCTTAGAGCTACTTTAGGAACGACATCAACCTCCACCTACATTAACAAACGAGTTGAACGATGCCGACTCAATGCAACCAGAAATGAAGGTTTTGGAATCTTTGGCCAACCACTTGAAGAAGGAGGTTCAAGGATGAAAAGTGAAAAAAAGTTCTAGTGTGTGATGCTTGTGTTGTTGTCATATGATTTTGCTTATTTTATGCTCAAATGTAAACTACATGATGAGAAGAAAACTTTTCAGTCTACCATAGTTAAATATCATTGGAATGTGTTGTTATATTGGGGCAATGTAAGCTAGTTATTGCATTGTTTGTACTAGAAATGTTATTTTGTTGCTCAGATGTAAATTAAATTGGCCAATCAATTAAGCTTCAACTAGTTATTCATCTTGTAACTATAGGGTGAGTTTGTTGGAACTTTGTATAATACCGCAATTGTTGGGCAAGCATGCAAGTAAGCATCCATCCATTGGTTTTTTCTAGCAATTGTATGTATGTTGGTTGAATGGCTTGTTAAGTGGTCAATTTGTTGGGTAGTGTATTTTTATTAAGTTTTGTGTTGCAATTTTTACTATGATGGTTGGTTAAGGATCAATGGTAAGTTTTTTTTGTAGCTAGTTTTAGCTACTTTGTGCATGAGACTAATGATCGGTCCACTTGTTACAAGTTTGTGAGTGATCTTTTATATTGAAAGTGATCACTTATGGTTTTCAACTTTTTAAAAAGTGATGTATTGATTTTACTTTAGTAAACACATCCACTACCGGCTTACGAAGAAGCAAGATCCGAGCACTTAGATGGCAACACACATGGTGTACGAATTTGGAAACACATATAGAAGCAATTATTCCATCAATCATGACTTAGATTCAAACCAAACAACATTGCATTCAAAATAATGATGTTCTTACATCAACATAAAGTGAACATTACTAGCAAAACATCACTTGTAGTAGTTGTCCTACAAGTGACCCTGCAGTTGGTCTTTGGAGTTGACCTTGCAATGGCCTCTACATTGTTGCGTTCCGGTGTCATTTGTTGTTGTCGTTGTTGCTTCTTCAATTAACATCTAGCATTTCTATGCCATTCCTCTTGGTAATGTGATTACTTAATTTTTCTACTAACCTGCCCATCTCAAAATCATGCATTCTCCTTTTCTTTTTTGGTTTGTCTTCTTATTTTTTTAGTGACAAAGGGTTAGGGGCTTCAAAATTTGTTGGGTCCCGGAATTTGCTACTTTAAAATAGGATGCATCATAAATTGATACAAAGATATTTACTTTTTTTGTACTAGTCTTCTAGGTAATCATCAAGATTTGGTTACTTAAGCTGGGCACAAATGACACATGCACAAGATATTCCAATTACTTGTCAGGTTTGATATAAATACTTTTTTCTCTCTAGTTGAACAATAAACTTATTAACATTATTCATGATCTCATATCTATCATCCTAATTCCAAGTAGGATAACAAATCCTACTAACCCACATGTTGTCATCCAATCTCTTGACAATTTTAGGATGACACTATTCAATCCATTTTGCAATCTCATCTCTCTATCTTTGTAGCCTAGTCATGATTGTAATGCATATGTCTTCAAGCATGATCGGTTTACACCTAGCCTTTGTGATTGTGCCATTGAATTCTTTGCAGAAGTTGTTATTAACGATATCACACTTGAATTTTTCACTGTAGAAGGCTCTATGCCAATTCTTAGGTTCAGTGTGGAAGAGTGCTCTAAAATCTTCCCACGTCAAGGTAAACAACCCCTCATTATGAATTATGAAATTTGCCATGTTTGTGCTCATTGCAATAAGCCAAAATTGTTTCTGCAACTTATCCTTTTTATACTTCTTTGTGTAGTTTGCATATATGGGCCTCACACATATTATATGGTCAGCATATAATATTAACTCAACTAATGCAAGAACAAGTCCCTACAATAATTCAAATCAACAACCATTCAACAATATGTGATTGACATTAGAAAAACAACAATGGACAATGGCATACCATTTATTAGTCGTTCATAAACATCCAACCTTCCTCATCAGTTTTCTTTAAGGTCAACCGTTAGATTTATAGAAACCATTATTCTCCACATTCAAAACAGCCTAGGCTAGTGAAAACATGTAGTTATTTTCATCTCTTCTAATAGTAGTCAATAACTCTCCTTTGTATAAACCATTAAAAAAAAAAATGATTCAGTGGTGTGATACCATCAGGAACATGTGCTAATGTGACACGCATTTGTCTAGTTGGAACCTATCACAAAGTGACATATGTTAATTTAAAGTTTGTTAACCACTGGAGTTTACCCTAGTAACCACCACCCTTCTTACATGGGAAGGGGGATTTAATTGTGTTCATAGGATAATAAATGCCTTCAGAATTCAATTGATCACTAATTCATTGTATTCCCTGCTCTCACTCTTTTATGACCCTTTCTTTAAGTTTTCTCGTTTTCTTTTCTTTCTAAAGGAAAACCTCTATTAGAAAGATGTGAAGTTGTGGTCGCATAGCACTAGGTTAGTCATCTTCTCTACTCTTGTACTCTTTTACTGTTAGAAACATTGTCATTTTGTTAAACACTCAAACCCAACCACTCAAGCAGTCTCATTCTTCGGTTATGATAGGATCTATCTCTTATGTGGATGCTTTTTTATTTTCTAGGCAAATTTCTTGTAATTAGTGATGATTGATGACGGTAGAGATTATTGCTAACTTATATTTTCACAAATATGTGGTAGATTATTGTCGCGACCTAATTTTCGGGGGTGAATCACCTAGAGTTTGGCTAATGGACTACTGAGCCTAGACTTAGCTCGGGCTCTCCCAAGCCCATACCAATTCGCGACTTAGGTTCAAGTTCTTAACATATAATTGATTTTTCAATTAGGAGTCGCCACTAATCTATTTTTGGTGGGTCGATTAGAAACCCAAGCAAAGTAACGGGAGATTTACTTTACTCCTACGAACCAGAGATTTATGAGTTCGGGGACTTGGTTACGCTAGATTTCTCTAACGCCCTTTTGGTACCTTTCTCTTTTATTTCGAAAAATGTTTGGCAGGCAGCTTGAATTGATTTTAATTTATCTCCTTAACATGTGAGGTTGTCATGCGGGTGCGCAATCCACCAATTGAACACCCAAGGAAAGCAAATAAATAGAAAAAAAGTAGGGACTTACCTCGTAGCAACGAAAGCATCTGCATTGTTAGAGCATAATTCACATCATCAATCCTAGATATGATTTCTAATTAACACGCAATTTCTTTTTTTGTTTTCACTTAATTAATGAGAATCATGCTTTATGCAATGCAATATTAACTAAATGACCTAATTCTAATGACAGGCAATTTCTAATTAAATAGACCTAGCAACAATCACTAAATGACATGTATTTCATGAATCTAATTCTATATGACATGTAATGACATTTTTTATTTTTTATAAAAAAAATCGTAATTAAAAATTGCAAAAAATAAAAATCTAACTAAAGTGAGATATTATCTATTTTAAGTTAGGAAATAGACCAATCTGAATCCTATCTTAACTTAGAAATTTATCTCTACATGCAATTTAATTCAAAGATATTATCTAACCTAGATATCATCTAAACATGCATTCTAATATAATTAAAAAAATCTAACTATTCTATCATACAATTCTATCTAGGAAGTCGATTCTACATGATATGCAAATGCAATCTTTTTTGTATTTTTGGGATAAATAAAGCAATTAAAAGATAAGCACCAAATCATCCACAGTCATCAAAGATATTATCCATCATTCGAATTTGGAAACGATATCTAATAAAACTTGATTATTTCGCTAATAAAATCGATAAATTGATCTTAAGCCTTAAAGATCAAGATATTAATTTTATTCCCGCATAATTAATTATTCCATCTAAAGACTTATAGATGGAATAAAAAATTGACGTGCGGTTGCGAATTAGGCAATAAATCCTATTGACATTATGCCTATTACTCAAAAAGATTTAATTAGATATCAATCTCATCAACCTAGGCAATATGATATCCAAATCAAATTTGGATGAGATGTTTTACCTAATTTGCGGATATAATTCAAAATTGAAATTTGTCGATGGATGGCTTGCAAACGATGGCCAATGGCGCAACTGACGGTGGTGACTTGAGTGGCGACGGGTCACGTGGTGGTTCATAGTGATGCTGGCCGATGGGTGTCTCGGTGATGCTTACGATCAACAAACCTACAAAACAGAAACTTCACGGGATGCTTGGTTCGGGGATGAGCCCAACGGGACGGTAGCTTGTCTTGACGTCGGGCCAAAGGATGGTGTCGGAGTAGCTCACGTCGAGGCTTCACGGCTCAGCATGGCAGGGCAACAAAACAATTGATGAACTTTCACCAATGAAAATCGAAGTCGATTGGTAACCGCCAGGACTGCAGGAACGTCGGAAGCAGCGTTAATTCATGAGCGGCAAGCAGATCGCATTAGCACCGCCCAAGAAAAAAAAATCTTTGAAAAGTGAGGTGTCCATAATGGAGTGGAGAGAACAGTGAAACCATGAAACATAATCCAAAAAGAAAAGGCCAAAGAAGAACATCCCCTATGCGACCAAAGTAGAATTTTTTATTGGCCCTCCCCTCCTTCCTTCACGAGCGTAGCTGTGCTCTCTGATCTCCGATTCTTTGATCACCACACCCGGTGAATTTCATTGATTTCACGTTGAGGGACTTCCATGCTACCGGCAAATCAAATTCCACGGCTAGGCAAGGGTTCCCATTGACGAAGCCCCTGAACTCGAGATCGCGACTGGAAGGAACGCTGCATTTTTCTGGATGACCTGGGATATCCGTGGCAGGAGCAGCTAGTCGTGATATGGGTGTGGGCTTTGCAGGTCCGTGCGCAATAACGAAAGGGTAAAATATTGGTCGTCCAGAGAAGTCGTCCTCAAGATGTAAGGATCTCTCTCTCTTTCAATCTAAGTCTCGCCCTCACTCACGTTTTTCTCTCAATGGCCATGTATTCAATATGTGTGGCCTCCTCCCTTTTTTCACAAAATTTGGTCCATTTTATAGTGGTTCCGAGCGGCTGCTCTTTATGGCAAATTTCAAACTTCCATCTTCTGTTGCATTAAATCATGGATGCAAATCGGAGCATAATTTCGCAATCAGCTCGATTTCGCACCTATTCCTTCTATTTTATCAAAATCATTGCCCTTTATTCATCTGATTTTTTAATTACTTCTACATTTATCAAAATCTGAATATCCATCAGAATTTCAAATTTCCATGCATAATCAATCAAATCAATTTCTCCCATTTTTCATTTTTTTCCCTTTTATTTGTTCTAATGCAATTTTTAGGGGTTAACATTAATCCCTAATTTTCTATAAACAAGTAATTAGATCGTCAAAATTTAGGTGTCAACAATTATTCCTCATTATTGTAGCTAGCTCGACTTGTTCTAGTCTTCGTCTATTATCTCCTCTTCGTCCGATATCTCTCCTCGTAGGTCTTGTTCTTCGTCCGTGATCTATTCTTTGCTTGAGATTTGTTCGGTCGAAGATATATTTGGACAGTGAGGTTTCGAGTCTTCAAATTGGGGCCTAATCCCCTTAAAAGTCTACAACTTTAGTTCCAGTTTCAATTCTACCACACTTTTTTTTTTTTGTCCATAAAAAACCCCTACCCCCAAATTTTTTTTCTAGCCCCAATTTTACCATAGAATTTTTTTGGTACCACCAACTTTATGTCCAATCCTACTTCTACCCTATTTTTCTTTTTTTGTATCATAAAAAACCAATAGCTTTTACTTAAGTGTCATATTTGCCCCTATTAACCCTTCATCCAAAATCGCTCTTATGGTGCATTTGGTTCAGCATTTTGGCAAAGGGTTTGGTTCATTTTTCAATACATAACCAAAACCCATTACAAAAGTTATTTTGCCAAACACACATTTGACTTAAAGTCCATTTGCAGAGAGTTTTTACCAAACATAATTTGTATTTCCCCAAATAGCTTTGACTTTCAGCATTTGTAGTACACTTAAATCTCATTTGCAAAGTTAAACCAAACACACCCTTGTTATGTGAGATTTACGCATCATTACTCTTGCTTCCCCCCCCCCCCAAATTTCATATTCAAGAAACTGTATAGAGAAGAATTTTCATGACAATCAAATGACGTCTTAGTGGATTTGAAATTCGGGTAAAAATCGGAGTAATGTGGGTTCGTTTTCTTCAATTGCTTTTACTCTCAATAGAGTTTTCCTTCCAGTCTTGCTGATGATATTTGATTTTACGCTTAGTCTTTAATCTCTTGTGCTCGTGCTTGGGACACTCAACTCGGGACACTTGAATAACTCGCTTGATAGTTTTCTACTTTTCGATTGTCAAGATAAATTTTGAATGGAGAGTCAACGTGGACAATTTTAAGACTCAATTAAAAGTTGGTAGTTTTTTATGAGACAAAAAAATGATAAATTTCGTTCTTTGCTTTCTCGTTTGCGCCAATATCAATTTTCAAGAGGTCTTCTTTATAGTGGTTTCTATCTAAATGTAGGTTTTAATTTTGTTTTTTTGGCAGCTTCTTTCCGGGGCTTTAATTGAATAAACAATAAATAAATTTGTTGCTCATTGGACAGAAAAATGCATCTCACTAAACACAATAAATCGCCGACATTTTTCTAGTTGTGAGATTCCTCCTTCAGGTATTGAGCCTTAATTTTTTTTTTCTTTATAAGCTATCACCTTTTCTCGCACCTTCAATTTGTGTGTACAATGAGAGGAGGATGACAGTAAGAGTCTATTTGACAATCGACCAAACAGTAGCCGATTTAATTCTTTTATTTGTGGGGATAAAAAAAGAATAAAAATTCGATTGATAAATTTTTTGTTCCCACAAATAGATTTGAAACAAAATTAAGGAATAAAAAAAGTTATTTCTTTGTTTGCGGAAACAATTCCAGAATTAAGTCAACCAAAATTTCTTTTCTTCTTTTTCTTTGTCCTTCTCTCTTCTTCTTCTACTACCGCCATCACTGTCCACTATTGCTAGTTGCTAGCGATCGGTTGGGTGAGGTTCGGTGAATTTGCTGGAGGCTTGCCCAGCCACTGATGAGGCTCAATCTTATTAGATTTAGGCGAGGGTAAGCCTCACTCGACTAGGTGAGCCTCGCCTGGCCAAGCAAGGCTCGGTTGAGCCTTGGGTGAGCGAGGTTGACCTTATTGATTTGGTTAGGCTGAGCTCACCTAGCCACTGTTGAGGCTCGCCAAGGGCTGGCGACACTTCGGCAAAGTTGTCGGCCCTTGTCTGGGTGGTGACCAGTAATCCCGAGACTGGCAACTAGCCAAAGCTTGAAGAAGAAGAGAAAGAAAATAAAAGAAAATAAAATTATTAAAAAATTAAAAGAAAATTATTTGGATTAGAAATTTTGAGGGCGGTATCAAACACAATTCTATTCCAAAATTAGAAATTTTGGGCAGTTATCAAATGTCTTCAAATGCTTAGAAATTCATGTAGGGAATAGAATAAAAAAAAATCATTTACGATTAGAAATTATTTTCAACAACAAAATGATTACTAAACATTTGAATTTTGAAACGTGTGGAAATGTATCAATAGGCCTAGCTTACAAATCTATTCGAACTATTAATGAATTCCTAGAATTTGAGGCAATATGAGAATTGTAATTCTATCTACTTCTCAAGGTATAATTAGGGGTGTGCATAGTCCGTGCAGGCGGTTCCCGACCTAGAACCGGGAACCGCCCGCTAAGGACCGGTTCCGAAAATTTGGAACCGGGATCCACCTGTTTGTTGCATGGATCCACCCGGGAACCGGACCGTTGATCCGCAAAGTGCAGTATCCCATCCCCTCAAATCACAACTCACCACCTTCAGCTTCAGCATTACCCTCTCTCTCCCTCTCTCCTTCTCCCCTACAGAAATTGGCAGAGCTTTCAAATTCATCCCCCGAAGCTTGGCAAAAGTTTTTGGTTTTTTAGCTCGGTATTGTAGTTTTGACATCCATCCCTGGTCTCTTTCTTCTCTTTTCCTTGTTGATCAGTCCTTAAGGGAAAGGAAGAAAGAAACCCATCATTTCCCCCCATGCCTATCTCTCTCTCTCTCTCTGTTATCTTCTCGTTTTGCACGAATTCAGAGGACCCTGCCCGTGAGGCTCTCTAGCTTTCGCTCTCCGAGCTTTCCCTTTTGCTGCAAGTTCGTTCATGAGTTCGTTGACATCTGATAGGGCCGCTCTACATAGTTTTTTCTTGGTTTCGTTTTCGTTTTAGGGTCTCTACTTCTTGCTTCTTATTCTTTTGATACGTTGCATTCTTGTTTCTAGTTGCGTTGGGTGGTTTGTTGGGTTTAGATCTCAAGGGTCGTCGCAATTCATGTTGGTGTTTTCGGATCATACTGTGATTTATTGCTTATGTTTTGAGAGGCTTGTCTTTGTTATATTGGGATAAAAAGTCGGTTCTTTATGGGATTCCTAAGGCTATGGTTGCACAGAGGAAGGAGGGGGGCAGAAGCCAATCCCCTACAGAGATTGCCGCAGCTCATGGAAAAATTAATCGGTCCGGTCCGGGTGGGCGGGTGGATGGATCCGCCCGTGGAATCGGGAACCGGACCGATTCCCGCAAGAACCACCGGTTCCGGGCTGTTCCGGTCCGGTTCCAGGGGGTCTAGGCAGATCCCGGTTCTTTTGCACACCCCTAGGTATAATGACAGATTGAGAGGCTCGACTAGAAGAGGTGTTTTGTCATGAAAGACCATCTCATCGTTCATGTTGCTTGACCCAAAAAAAAAAAAAAAATTCATTCCCGTTGGACTTGCTATTATTATTATTATTATTATTATTATTATTATTATTATTATTATTATTATTATTATTATTATTATTATTATTATTATTATTATTATTATTATTATTATTATTATTATTATTATAAATCACGTAGGATAACATTTTGTTTAAAAAGTCACATAGAACTCTTTATCGCATATAAAAATGAATGAACGAAAAATATTTTCATTGTTTGCGAAAATATTTAGACATAAATTATTGTCAATAAATTAAGTGATTGTCTTTAAGAAAATTTTATCCAAATCATTCATATTTCGCAAAACAAACATAAATTATCCTCACTAAATTTCTTTTAACCTCATCAATCATGCAACTTCTCTATAACATTAGAGACTATTTTAATCAAGAAACATATGTAATGACAATACAAATAGCATAATCAGCTATTGCACAATAGTAACATTTTTAGAGGTTATGAGCAATTATCCCTCGAGATAATAAAACAAATGGTTTATGAACAATGTGGTCCCCAAAATTTTAACTTAATATATAATATGGTCCATAAACTTTGAATTTGTTCAATGTAATCCTTGAATTTTGAGTACATATTCTTCAACTTAATATTCAATATTGCCCTTTCATTAATTTAAGTTTATGAACAACATTGAACATTTTCGTATAGAAAGTCCGAGGACCAAATCAAGTACTAAATATAGGGTGCATACAAATGTGTTTTCATGTACTTTTTTATTAGATTTAATATAGGTCCAGCAGTTTCTCGAGATGCGATTGATTTAATATAACTAAATATCTTGAACAATAATCGCTTGCATTATTACTTCCACTGATTTGTTGACCAGATACGTTTAGATAATATTTTTGAATAATTGTAGTATTTAAACAATCGTTAACAAAATTAATTTACCAACGAATTCATTAACAATATTAATTTACCAACGAATTCATTAACAATATTAATTTACCAACGAATTCATTAACAATATTAATTTACCAACGAATTCAAGTTCATCTTGAGTACTCCTAGAGTTAGTCCACTCCCACTTTTTTAAAGACAAGTGACCTTAGAAAAACATCACTAAAGTTTCCAAAAGAAAAGATGAAGAAACGTCACTTCCACCTTCCAGGACGCTAGCAGCTTCCTAGCGGAGGCTGGTTGAGTTGAATAGGATAAAACAGAAAGACTTGGAGAATAATAGAGGCCGGGCCTTCCGCAAGAAAAGTGACAACCAGAAAGAACACGTAAGTGACAACAATGGCGGCTCGTGAGGAAGTTTCAGAGCAGAACAGCAACCTACAGAGCACGAGCAGGAGCACGAGCCCGAGGACGAGAGGCCCTGCTCCGTTCTTGCTCAAGACCTTCGATCTTCTTGAGGAAGCCGGAGGTGACGATCTCGGAGAAGAAGAAGAAGAAGAAGATGATGATGATGATGATGATGGCGACGGCAAGGGGATGATGAAGAAGAAGAAGAGGAAGATGATATCGTGGAACAGAGAAGGGAGTGGGTTTGTGGTTTGGTGCCCTGCCGAGTTCTCGGAGCACATGTTGCCCAAGTACTTCAAGCACAACAACTTCTCCAGCTTCATTCGCCAACTCAATACCTACGTTAGTCTCTCTCTCTCTCTCTCTCTCTCTCTCTCTCTCTGTGGATCAGATGCATGTGTTCTGGACTCATCTGCAGTATCGAATCTGGTGATTTCACCTGCCAAGATTCTTAGAAGGGACTCGCTGGACTTAATGGTTCAGATCGACGCCGGACGCGTGCGCCGCGTCTTGTTTCGATTGAGTACATGCTTGGCTTTTGAGATGCAGTGCGACCTGCCTTTTTATCTTCACTATCCATTGGAGTCTGCACTTGGGGATTGGATCATGTGACTTGGAGATATAGCATTTCTCGTTCTTCTAGGTCACTTCATTGAAGGATACACAGCTTCTGAGTTTAGATCTTGGAAATTTCATGTACTTTTTGTCTTCTCCACCTTTCTTCGTTATACTTCAAATCTTTATCACTTAAGGAGCTGCAAATAATTTTTTGTTGAATGATGAGAAAAAGGGTAAGCTTTCTTTTTTACCATCGGCGACGAGGAAACCTCCTTAGGCCGACAAAACCGGCACTCAATAGGCCTGGAAATTCAAATGCTGGTCAAAATCCGAATGGAGTTTCACTCAAAGATACAGAATTTCTTGTCATATCTTTCCTTGATAATAGGCCTTTATAACAAAACGATAAAGAAGCATGAAGTCAGCCATGTGTTGAATCTGTGCATGAGGAAGTGTAGCTTGGACGGTGCTTGCTAAAGTTGAAATATGAGCCCAAGTTTGGACGTTGGTCAGCGCAGATTTCTTTGATTTCGGCTCGCTTGTCACACACCATATGTTTTTTCGTATGCTCATGTGGAGGCTTGCTAAATTTGAGCAAAGTATTTGTGGGTCCTAAAGTGAAACAAAAACTCGCATTATGTTATATCAACATAGTGAGTTGACGACACACTAATTGTACGTGCGTTGATTGCCCATAGTAAGAGGTTAGCTAGAAATCTTAGCTACTTCAATGAAGTTTTTTTTTGCTTCAAAGGCTCCTTTTTATGTCGACATAGCAACATTTTTTAGAAGAGAGCAAGGAAAGTATAGACCGGAAACGAATGAGCGCAAACCTTAATATCTTAATTTGACATTTAGATACAACTACATATTTCACGGTATATTTAAGTATACCCAGGTTTATAATTTGAATAGGTTCAACTTTTTGTTGATGATGGAAAAACCATAAAAGCAGGGATTCAAGAAGACATCATCCAAGAGATGGGAGTTCAAGCACGACAGGTTCCAAAAGGGGTGCAGGCACAGACTCGCGGAGATCACCCGCAAGAAGTGTGAGCCTAGCGTCTTCCCTCAATTCTTGAGACCTTCCAAAGACCACCACAAGAACAGCAACAACAGCAGTAGCAGCAACGGCAATGCACAGACCAGTGCAAGCTTTTTAGAGGAAGATGGTCGGGTCCAATTGATGGAGGAGAACAAGAACTTGAGGAGGGAGAAGATGGAGTTGGAGACCCAGATATCCCAATTCAAAGCTATAGAGATGAAGTTGCTGGACTGCCTTGGCCAGTACATGGGCAACAACCCCCACCCCCACCACCACCATGAGAAGATAATGTCATACAAGAGCAATTTTGGAGGGTATGGTGAGGAATAGTGCTTGCAAATTGAAAGGATTAACGATGTTGATTTCTGTTGATTTGTGTCCTTTGCATTGAGAGCTCAAAAGCCAATGAAGGGTGTCGCAATCTTATCAAGAAATTATCCTATTACTTCTCGAAGCATGTAAGGGTAATCTTCTTAGAGTCTCTTCCCCTTGCCAAGGGTCACTCCATGTGAAAATCTGGTTGGGCAACATAAATAATAGACGGTTCGTGTTTAGTGGCGTGCAAAAAATGAGCTTATCCAAATGTGATCCTCGAACTTGCAACTCGGGCAGTCAAGGACTCGAACTTCTAAAGTTTTTTCGATCAAACTTCCTTTGGCTCCCTCTCTGAAGGAATGAAAGATTGAGGCTGATGTGTCTGTACTTGCCTGATAGAAGTGTAAAGCGGAAAGAATAGGGGCAACTTTAGAATTAAAAGCTCTTGGTACTTTTTTTTTGTGAGATAAAGAAACTTGAAGTGTTATAACTTTTGTATGGTAATCATTTTAGTATCAAAATTTATTGACATATCACTTTAGTTCTACTTTGATTAAAAAAGAAAAAAAAAAACACAAGTACTTAAGTGCTATCGCTAATTTAGGATGTCGGAAATTCAATGTGACAATATTTTAACATTTCTTCCAACCGACGTGATTTGCTAGAAATCCGACATGGCAATATTTCAGCATAAATACCCTACAAGACTTTGCTACCCAAATTTAATAAAATTCGGGAAAGATCCAGCCAATTTTTCCTTCTTCTTCAAACCCTAATTCAAATCGCAATATTTCGCAACAAAATTAAGAACTCAATCTTGCAATGGAGAGTAGAAGCAGGATAAGTGGCTCATGTTCGTGTCAACAAAGTCAAGATGACGGTGAATATTACTGCTATTGTGAGCTCAAAAGTACAAGAACAACTTTGACAAGTTTGATTCCAAGAAGATTTCATGGATGCACTAGGTATAAAGAAGACTTGAAGTGATCTTAGAACTACTTTAGGAACAGCATCAACCTCCACCTACATTAACAAACGAGTTGAACGATGCCGACTCAATGCAACCAGAAATGAAGGCTTTGGAATCTTTGGCCATCCACTTGAAGAAGGAAGTTCAAGTATGAAAAGTGAAAAAAAGTTCTAGTGTGTGATGCTTGTGCTGTTGTTATATGATTTTGCTTATTTTATGCTCAAATGTAAAGTACATGATGAGAAGAAAACTTTTCAATCTACCATAGTTGAAGATCATTGGAATGTGTTGTTATATTGGGGCAATGTAAGCTAGTTATTGCCTTGTTTGTACTAGAAATGTTACTTTGTTGCTCAAATGTAAAGTAAATTAGCCAATTAATTAAGCTTCAACTAGTTATTCTTCTTGCCACTATAGAGTGAGTTTGCCGGAACTTTGTATAATGCTGCAATTGGTGGTTAACTCTTATGTCCAAGAATTGTTGGGCAAGCATGCAAGTAAGCATCCATCCATTGGTTTTTTCTAGTAATTGTGTGTATGGTGGTTGAATGGCCTGTTAAGTGGTCAATTTGTTAGTTAGTGTATTTCTATAAGTTTTGTGCTGCAATTTTTACCGCGATGGTTGGTTAAGGATCAATAGTCAATTTTTTGTGTGGCTAGTTTTAGCTACTTTGTGCATGAGATAAAGGATCAGTCTACTTTTTACAAGTTTGTGAGTGATCTTTTACGTTGAAAGTGATCACTTATGGTTTTCAACTTTTTAAAAAGTGATGTATTGGTTTTACTTTCTTAAACACATCCACAACTAGCTTATGAAGAAGCAAGATCCGAGCACTTAGATGGCAACACACATGGCGTATGAATTTGGAAACACATAGAGAAGCAATTATTCCATCAACCATAACTTAGATTCAAACCAAACAACATTGCATTCGAAATAAGGATGTTCTTATATCAACATAAAGTGAACATTACTAACAAAACATCACTTGTAGTAGTTGTCCTACAGTTGGCCCTGCAGTTGGTCTTTGGAATTGACCTTGCAATGGCTCGTGCATTGTTGCCTTCTGGTGTCCTTTGTTGTCATTGTTGTTGCTTCTTCAATTAACATCCAGCCTTTCTATGCCATTCCTCACGGTATTATGAGCACTTAATTTTTCCACCAACTTGCCCATCCTCTTACTTGTCATCTCAAAATCATGCATTCTCCTTTTCTTTTTCGGTTTGTCTACTTGTTTTTTTAGTGATAAAGGGTTAGGGGTTTCATAATATGTTGGGTCTCGAAATTTGCTACTTTAAAATAGGTTGCATCATAAATTGATACGGAATAAGATATTTACTTTTCTTGTACCAGTCTTCTAGGTAATCATCAAGTTTTGGTTACTTAAGTTGGGTACAAAAGGCATGTGCACAAAATATTCCAATTACTTGTCAAGTTTGACATAAACATTTTTTCCTCTTTAGTTGGACAATATACTTATTACCATTACTCATATCTATCATCCTAATTTGAAGCAGGATAACAAAACCTACTAACCCCCATGCTGTCATCCAATCTTTTGGCAATCTTAGGACGACACTATTTAATCCATTTTGCAATCTCATCGAGATGCGGACCCCTGGAATGCCATAACTTGGCAGAAAGGGACACTTAAGTGTCATAACTTACGAAATGTACACTTAAGTGCCAAAATCGAAGCAAAATGGATTACTTAAGTGCCAATCCAGCCAAATTGCATACGTGGCATTTTTCTGGCGAAGCGAATGCAAAATGACGCCGTTTTGCACGCTGACGTGGCAAAATAATGCAAAAATAGCATCGTTTTGGGCTGACGTGGTAAATATATATATATATATAAATTAAATTAAATTTAGTTAAAATATTTTAAAATAATAATTTTAAAATTAAAAAAATTAAAAAAAATGGGGGAGGCGGCCCGCCTCCCGTCGTCGCCGGAAAGGGCCGGCGACGGAGGGGGAGGGTCGGCTGGGGTCGCCGAGCCTTGGCCGGGGCCGGCGACCCCGACCGGCTGTCGGCAAGGGCTCGCGGCCCTCGCCCGGATCCAACGGGGGGGGAGGAGGAGGAGGAGGGGAAGTAGCCGGCGGGCGAGGAGGAGGAAGAAAAAAGGGGGGGGGGGGGGAAGGAGGAGGAGGAGGCAGCCGGCGGCGAGGGCGAGGGCCGCCGAGCCCGGCCGAGGGTCGGCGGCCCCGGCCGACCCTCCCCATCTTTCGGCGACGGCGAGGAGGCGGTGGCGACAAGGACTCAACCCTCAGCAGCTAGCTGCCTTCCTCCTCCTCTGTTTCCGTTTTTTTTTTTTTAATAAATATAAATTATATCATTATTTTGTTTTAAATTTATTTTAATATAAATATTATATTAAAATTCAAATTATGCCAAAACGACATCGTTTTGGCCGATTTAAGGGTTTTATTTTGGCCAAGACCCGAAACGACGTCGTTTGGAGTGATTTAGAGCTAACTCAGCTCTCCGACGAGCCACCTCAGCGAGAAATATTAATATTTAAATGCCACGTATGATTTCCGGCTGGTTTCGCCGGAGGTGGCACTCAGGTGTCCCACTTTTCTTCAAATGTGACACTTAAGTGTACCTTTTGTAAGTTATGGCACTTAAGTGTCCATTTGTGCCAAGTTATGGCACTTGTAGTGTTCTTTTCTCCAATCTCATCTCTCTACCTTTGCAGCCTAGTGATGATTGTAATACATATGTCTTCAAGCATGATTGATTTACACCTAGCCTCTATGATTGTGCCATTGAATTCTTAATAGAAGTTGTTATTAATGATATCACACTTGAATTTTTTTATTGTAGAAGGCTCTATGGCAATGCTTAGGTTTAGTGTGGAACAGTGCTCTAAAATCTTCCCACATCAAGGTAAACAACCCCTCATTGTGAATTATGAAATTTGCCATGTTGGTGCTCATTGCAATAAGCCAAAATTGTTTATTCAACTTATCCTATTTATACTTCTTTGCATAGTTTGCATATATGGGCCTCACGCACATTATATGGTTAGCATATAATATTAACTTAACTAATGCAAGAATGAGTCCATAAAATAATTCAAATCAACAACCATTTGTAAGCAACAATATGTAATTGACATTAGAAAAACAACAATGGACAATGGCATACCTTTTATTAGTCATTCATAAACATCCAACCTTCCTCATCAGTTATCTCTAAGGTCAACCATTAGATTTATAGAAACCATTGTCCTCCACATTCACAACAGCCCAGGCTAGTGAAAACATGTAGTTATTTCCATCTCTTCGAATAGTAGCCAATTACTCTCCTTTGTATAAACCATTCAAAAAAAAAAAAATTATTTAGTGATGTGGTACCACCAGGATCATGTGCTAATGTAACACGCATTTCTCTAGTTAGAACTTATCACAAAGTGACATATGTCAATTTAAAGTCTGTTAACTATTGTGATTTACCCGAGTGGCCACCCTTTTCACATGAGAAGGGGGGATTAATCACGCTGATAGGATAGTAAATGCCTTCAGAATTCAGTTGATCACCAATTCATTGTATTCTCTACTCTCACTCTTTCACGTCCCTTTCTTTAACTTTCCTCGTTTTCTTTTCTTTTTGAAGGAAAACCTCTATTACAAAGATGTGAAGCCGTGGTCGCATAGCACCAGGTTAGTCTTCTTCTCTACTCTTGTACTCCTTTATTGTTAGAAACTTTGTCATTTTGTTAGACACTTAAGCACACCCACTCAAGTAGTCTCATTCTTCAGTTATGATAGGATCTATCTCTTATGTGGATGCTTTTTGATTTTCTAGGCAAATTTCTTGTAATTAGTGATGACTGATGATGGTAGGGATTATTGCTAACTTATATATTCACAAATATGTGGTAGATTATTCCTCATTCCTATATCTAGCTTGACTTGTTCTAGTCTTTGTCTGTTATTTCCTCTTTGTCCGAGATCTCTCCTCCTGGGTCTTGTTTTTCGTCCGTGATCTTTTCTTTGCTCGAGATTTGTTCTGTCGGAGATATCTTTGGACAGTGAAGTTTTGAGTCTTCAACTTGGGGCCTGATCCCCTTTAAAAATCCACAACTTTAGTTCAAGTTTAATTCTACCATTTACTTTTTTCCGTCTTATAAAAAAACTCCTACCCCCAAAATTTCATTCTAGCCCCAATTTTACCATAGAATTTTTTTGGTTTTATAAATAATCGCCAACGTTATGTCCAATCTTACTTCTACCCTAAGTTTTTTGTATCATAAAAAACCACTAGCTTTTACTTAAGTGTCATATATGCCCATTGGGAAAATACTAGACTATTTGGTAACCATTTTGAATGAGCTCTCGACCAAATGCTTGGCTTTGGAAAAGCTAAAAGCTCAATATTAGTAGAGATTAACATTGAGCTTGCAACATTTGATCAAATGCTAAAGTTAATTTTTTCATTCCAAAATTATCCTCACAAATTCTTCAAATTTTCGATTTTGTCCCCGGTTAAATTTTGTTTATTAAAAAAAGGAGACAACCTTTCGCCGGTTTGGCGAAGGGTTTGGTTCATTTTTCAATATACATACATACATACATACATACATACATACATACATACATACATACATACCCAAAACCCATTGTAAAATTTTTTTTGCCAAACACACATTTGACTTAAAGTCCATTTGTAAAGAGTTTTACCAAACACAATTTGTATTTCCTCAAATAACTTTGACTTTTGGCATTTGTATTACACCTAAAGCTTATTTGCAAAGCTAAACCAAACACACCTTGTTATGTGACATTTACACATCATTGCTCTTGCTTTTTCCCCCCAAATTTCATATTCAAGAAAATGTCTAGATATAAATTTTCATGACAATCAGATGACATCTTAATGAATTTGAAATTTGGGTAAAAACTAGAGTAATGTGGGTTAGTTTTCTTCAATTGCTCTTACTCTCAAGAAAGTTTTCCTTCAATCTCGCTAATGATATTTAATTTTGCGCTTAGTCTTTAATCTCTCGTACTCGTGCTTGGGACACTTAACTCAGGACAGTTTAAAAGTTGGGACACTCAGCTCGCTTGATAGTTTTCTATTTTTCGATTGTCAAAAGAAATTTTTAATGGAGAGTAAATGGGACAGTTTTGGGACTCAATTAAAAGTTGGTAGTTTTTTATGAGACAATAAAATGACAAATTTCGTTCTTTTCTTTCTCGTTTGCACCAATATCAATTTTAAGAGGTCTTCTTTATAGTGGTTTCTATCTAAATGTAGGTTTTAACTTTGTTTTTCTGGCATCTTCTTTCCAAGGCTTTAATTGAACAAACAATAAATAAATTTGTTTCTCATTGGACAGAAAAATGCATCTCACTAAACACAATAAATCACCAATATTTTTCTAGTTGTGAGATTCCTCCCTCTAGTACCAAGCCTTAATTTTTTTCTTTATAAGCTCTCGCCTTTTCTTGCATCTTCATTTTCTGTTTATAGTGAGAGAGGATGACAATAAGGGTCTGTTTGTTTGATCGACCAAATAGTAGCCGATTTTATTCATTCCTAGGAATAAAAAAAAGAATAAAAATTCTTTTGATAAATTTTTTATTTCCGCGATTAGATTTGGAGCAGAATCAAAGAATAAAAAAAAGTCACTTCTTTGTTTTGGAAACAATTCCAAAATTAAGCCAACCTAAATTTTTTTTTTTTTTTTTTTTTTGCTTTTCTCTTCTTCTTTTATTCTTTTTCTTCGCCCTTCTCTCTTCTTCTTCTACTACGCCGCTGCTGCTTGCCAGCGACCAGTTGGGCGAGGTTTGGCGAGTTTGCTGGAGGCTCGCCCAACCACTGACAAGGCTCGGTAGTGCTAGATCTAGGCGAGGTTGAGCCTTGCTCGGCTAGGTGAGCCTCACTCAGCTATCGGCGAGCCTCGCCTGGCCAAGCAAGGCTCGCCCGAGCCTTGGGTGAGCGAGGTTGACCTTGCTGATCTAGTGAGGTCGAGCTTGCCCAACTATCAATGAGGCTTGCCAAGGGTTGATGACACTTTGGCAAGGTCGTCGACCCTCGTCTGGGTGGTTGTCGGAAATCCCGAGATCGGCGATCGGCCAAAGCTTGAAGAAAAAGAGAAAAAAAAAAGAAAAAAAATTATTAAAAAATTAAAAGAAAATGATTTGGATTAGAAATTTTGAGGGTGGTGTCAAATACAATTCTATCCTGGAAATAGAAATCTTGGGCAGTTATTAAATACCTTCAAATGCTTATAAATTCATATGTGGAATAGAATAAAAAAATCATTTATAATTAGAAATTGTTTTCAATAACAAAATGATTACCAAATAGACCCTAAATGGATGAGTGAGAGAGAGAAAGACCAAAAGGGAGAGAGACTAAGTCAAAAGAGACAAGACAAAGAGATTGAATTTTGAAATGTGTGGAAATGTATCGGTAGGTGTAGCCTACGAATATATTCGAACTATCAACGAATTCCTAGAATTTGAGGCAAGATGGGGATTGTAATTCCGTCTACTTCTCGAGGTATAATGGCAGATTGAGAGGCTCGACTAGAAGGGGTGTTTTGTCATGAAAGACCATCTCATCGTTAACATTGCTTAACCCGAAAAATAAATCGCTCACGTTGGACTTGCTGCTGTTGCTGCTGCTGCTACTACTTCTACTTTGCTATTATTATTATTATTATTATTATTATTATTATTATTATTATTATTATAGATCTTGTAGGAATTAACATTTTGTTTGAAAAGTCATGTAGAACTCTTTATAACATATAAGAATGAATAACCAAAAAATATTTTCATTATCTATGAAAATATTTAGACATAAATTATTATCGATAAATGAAATTTTTTTCCATCAATTAGTTATTTTAAGTGATTATCTTTAAGAAAATTTTATCCAAATCATTCATTTTTTGCACAACAAACATAGATAATCCTTACTAAATTTCTTTTAACCTCATCAATCATGCAACTTCTTTATTTTATTAACCATTATTAACCTAACATTAGAGACTATTCTAATCAAGAAACATATGTAATGACAATATAGATAGCATAATCAGCGGCTGCACTGTACTAACATTTTAAGAGGTCCCTTGAGATAATGTGGTCTCCAAAATTTTAACTTAATATATAATATGGTTCATAAACTTTGAATTTGAATTTTGAGTATATGTTCTTCAACTTAACATTCAATATTGTCCTTTCATTAATTTTAGTTTATGAACAACATTAAATATTTCCGTAAAAAAAGTCCGAGAATCAAATCAAATAAATTGAAATTTTAAGAATTACATTGCACATTAAGTTAAAATTCGAGGATCATATTGAAGATATTAAAATTGGAAAACCGTATTACGTACATTTCTCAATTCTCTAAACCCTGCTCAAACCCCGTTTCATCTCTCTCTCTCTCTCTCGCTCTCTCTCCATATCAATGAACGGCTGGTCGTCTCTGATCCGCGCTCAAATCTGCAGCCGGCTTCCCGGAGCCGCCGCGGCCGGCTGGCGGTGCAGCAGAGGGTACTACAAGAGCAGGACCCGGAAGCCCACCCTCTACTCGGAGGTCAGCCCGCTCGGGGACCCCGGCCGGAGCGTCGCCCCCGCGCTCGACGGCTGGCTCCGGAGCGGCAACACGGTCCGGTTCGCCGAGCTCCAGCGCATCATCCGCGACTTCCGCCGCCGCAAGCGGTTCTCCCACGCGCTCGAGGTCCGTCGTTTTCGAAGCTGTTGATTGGGTTTTTGTTGGTGTCCTGATCGAGGCGGGCTGTTTTGAGTAGTGTGTGGATTGCTTTGTGCTTTCAAAGTTTGGATTTTTTTTTTTTTTGGTTGGGATGACTCGCGTTCGGATTGTGGGATAGGATATTTCGTGTCTGTGATTTAGTAATTGTGTGTTGATATGGGACAGGGTGTTTAGGAGATTGTAATTTGGCCAATTGGGGGCATTTGGTTCGCTTGAAGGGTGAATTTTTCGAGCTGTTTGTGTTTGCTGGTCTCTAATTCGATTCGGGTGGTCTGTGAACTTATGCTCCCAATTTGAGCTTATGTAAAAAGTGGGTTGTGACTAGGGTAGAGATCTGAGATTGGGTTTGTGATTGCAATGGTGGAATGAAGTGACACTATTGTAACAAGAAAAAAGGGACAAAGAGAAGGATTAGTGGTATGCAGAGTGTTTGGGTAGCCTAGCCATTGGGAAACAGAATGAACTCCTGCCTTTTTTTTTTTTATTTGACCTCATAGACAATGCTTCCTGAGAAGTAAAAAATGAATTTATGCATTCGTTTTGCGGAAAATAAGTGATTCGGAAAATATTTTCTGAAAAAATCATCACTTATATTGTTTAAAAAAATGAATAGATGGAAAATTATTTCGTCGCCCATGTAAATAGTTAGGTATAGATTGTCATCGATAATGAAAATATTTTCCGTTAACTAATTTTTCTAAATAATATAAGCAATCATTTTTCGGAAAATGTTTTCTAAATCACTCATTTTCCGCAAAATGAACGCACCCTTTCTACCCTCAAAAGGGAAAGTCCGATCGGGTGCAGATTCCATGGTCACAGGAATGCTGATGACTTCTATAGGAGATGTCCTGCTTGGCCCTTTTGTTTTCTTTTCCTTCAGAATCTGGGTTTTTCATTTGGGAAATGGGTGGGGTTTTGTGTGAAGGTGTAACATATAAAACATTTGATTTTGAGACAAGTGATTCTGCTATATACGATCTTATTTTCCGTGGTTATGTTTTGCAGGTCTCTGAATGGACGCAAAAGAACGGTGTTTTTGTTTTTTCACCTGTGGAGCATGCTGTGCAGTTAGATTTAATAGGGAGGGTCCATGGATTAGTTTCAGCTGAAGAGTACTTTGAGAACTTGATGGACCATGATAAAACTTACAAGACATATGGAGCTCTCCTTAGTTGTTATGTAAGGCGGCACCAGGTGGAGAAGTCCTTGTCTCATCTCCAGAAAATGAGGGAGAAGGGTTTTGACTTGATGGCTCTCACTTACAACAACATGATGTGCTTGTTCACGAAAATTGGACAGCACGATAAAGTACCTGATGTGTTAACTGAGATGAAAGAGAACAAAGTTTTGCCAGATAACTTTAGCTACAGGATCTGTATGAATTCCTACGGCGAGAGATCTGACATAAAGGGAATGGAAGAACTCCTTAGAGAGATGGAAACCCAACCTCACATAGCTGTGGACTGGAATACATACGCCGTTGCTGCAAATTTTTACATAAAAGCAGGGCTGGCCAAGAAGGCGCTTGATGCCCTGAAGAGATCAGAAGAGAGACTAACTGGGAAAGATGGGACTGGATATAACCAATTGATATCACTCCATACTAGTCTGGGAAACAGGACAGAAATTTTGAGGCTGTGGGATCTAGAGAAAAATGCTTGCAAAAGGTGCATAAACAAGGATTATATTAACATACTAAAATCTCTGGTGAAGCTTGGTGAGCTTGAAGAAGCTGAGAAAGTGCTGACAGAGTGGGAATCATCTGGGAATTGTTATGATTTTGGAATACCAGATACTGTCATAGCGGCTTATTCTGAAAAAGGGTTGCACGAGAAAGCTGAAATGCTCCTCGAGAATTTGAAGGAGAAAGGAAAAGAGACTACTCCAGACAGTTGGGCACGAGTAGCTGCAGGATATTGGCACAACGGTGATGTGGAGAAGGCAGTGAAGAGCATGAAGGTGGCCCTCTCTCTTCCGGTGACGAAGAAAAGGTGGAAGCCTGATCCTAAGTTGGTTGCAGCAATTCTAAATTGGCTTGGCGACAATGGTAGCGTAGCAGATGTGGAAGCTTTTGCAGGCTTCTTATCCATCGTTCCTGTAAACAGAGAAATCCATGATGCCCTGTTAAAGGCTGGTTCGAGGGAGAGTAAGATGTAGGTGGGTTCTAAACAGAACTAGAGCTGCTGAACTAGAAGGAGAAGAAAAGAGCTCATTAACGTGAAAGATGTTAACAGCACAAGACAGTGCTATTTGGAATGGTCGAATAGCCAGAGACATTTTTTTCCACTGGTTTTCCGGTAAAACTTTGGCTGGTGGAAGATCAGTTGAGTGCCGTTGTTTACCACAAGCAAGTCAACAAAGAAGCCTGAATGAAATTGCTCTTTCGCAAATTGGAGAAAATCAGGGTTAATGCTTGAGAACAAGTAAATCGTCTGACGCATCAAAGCGCCGATGTAAAAGGTGTGGGATTTTTCTTTTGGGGTGCCTTGAGAATCTTTTAGTTTTTCCATGTCCCCTCCACATCTTGGTGTCTGAGAATGGAATTGGCAAAGCGATTCTATGTCCGAAATCCGTTTTAGTTTGCCCTCCTCTTTGGTGAAGGGGCTTCATTTGCACGAGAAATGTGGCGTTTCTTTGCCTAAATAGATTTCCAGCATAACATGAATATTGGCGAGAGACAATGAATGCTTGTTCATTTGACTCGAAGCAAGAAAAAACGAATGTCTCGACAATGAGCAGCAGAGGAGTGCTTCGGGATTAATATCTGAAGCTGGGTGAATTATTTTCGGAAGTGAATTTGAATCATCCTTGGGAGTTTGTTAAGAGATTCGGGAAGTATCGCTTTCTCTTGCGTAGACTCCGTTAAAATTTATCGGGCAGAAAAAGTTTAAGCTCAATGCGTCTAAGTCTCACACTGAATTCCATTATCCTCTCTTCTATTGCCTCTGTTTCAAGTTCCTATTTCAATTTCTTCCCAAATGCAAGAGGGATGACGTCCGAATGACAAACGATAGGGATGATGTCCGAATGACAAACCATGTGCCATCAGCAAGATCAATATGACAAGATGACCGAGTGGCATATTACCCACAGATTATTGTAGAAATCATCCTAAACTTCACCAACAGAAGGCTACCACTCAAAGCAGCAACAATTCTTAAAACACGAGGAGAACTCTGCAACTTTCACCATCTTTACACTAAAAAATAAGAAGTTTTGCTCATCCTAAGATTGATATCGATAGCCACCTCTTTACTGCTCTATCGCATTTAAGAACTAATCACAGTCACTGTGAAGGAGTTGATATAACAAGTATATTTAAAAATAAAAAATAAAAAACCTCTGGAACAAGCAAAACATGACGAATGCGCAAAAAGAAACTGATGTTGCTGTCCAGCTCTGCCTTCGATTGTGGAATGATACTGTCTACTCAGACAAGGTGGCCTTTAGTTCTCCACCATTTTTAAGATCCATTACAATATCACAACCTCCTATTAGCTCGCCTTTGTAGTAAAGTTGCGGGTAGGTAGGCCAGTTGGAGAAGGTTTTAACACCTTGCCTCACTTCTTCGTCAGTTAGAATATCAAAGGAGCCGAAGGCAACCCCCTCCTCCTTAAGAGCATTCACGACCTTGGAGCTAAATCCACACCGTGGAGCATCAGGGTTGCCCTTCATGAAAAGCATAACAGGTGACGAGCTAATCAACTTCCTAATACGGTCTTCGAGATTCTCTTTCTGAACAATTCCTTTCTCGAGTAAAACCTTCTCAAGTTGCCCACTTTTCTGCATTTCCAATACAATGTCAGATCCTCCAATAAGCTCACCCTTGATATAAAGCTGGGGATAGCTGGACCAATTCGAATAAACTTTGAGCCCTTGGCGGACCTCATCGTCAGAGAGAATGTCAAAGCTCTCAAACTCCACTTTCTCTTGTCTAAGTATCTCGACTACCTTTCTGCTGAAACCACACTTGGGTTCATCAGGTTTTCCCTTCATAAATAGCATGACTGGACCTGAATTTATGAGGCTTTCAAGCCGAGACGTAAGAGCTGAACTCAAGCCAGTTGATTCTGTGATGCCAGCCTTACCACTTCCAGTTTTTTCATTTGTTGCCTCATCGGATGCGGCAATACTGATCCCATGATCCTTGATAACTTCTTTCAGTTCACCACTATCATGCATGGCAGTTGCTATGTCACATCCACCAAGCAGTTCTCCCCTGCAGTAGAGCTGGGGAAAAGTTGGCCAATTTGAAAACTTCTTCAATCCCTCACGAACCTCAGTGTCAGATAAGATGTCAAATGTTCCAAACTTGATCCCTTCTTTCTTCAAAATATCTACAACTTTTTGGCTGAATCCACACTTGGGGGCTTCAGGGCTTCCTTTCATGAATAGCATTACTGGCTGAGAATTAATTAGCTGCTGCAGTCTAACTTCAAGTGCCCCTTGTTGCTGCACTTGGGAAGAACCATTTCCTCTTGCAAACTCCTGCACTGCCTCAAGAACTGCAGGTCCTGCGGCCATCCCAAGACTGGCAGGAGCCGCAGGTGCACCAGGGTTGATAAATCCTGTAACTTTAGCTACTTTGTTAGCCAGACTAGACGGATTTGCACCTTCCAACGTGTCAACAACTTTACCATCCTGACAAAAATTTAAAAGAACTCAATTAGATGTAGAATGCACTGTTTAGAAGCATATTGAGGTTTACTGAGATAAAGTTCACAAATAGGAGGCTGCCAGATTGTTTTCTGGATGTGTTATATCATCTCATTAACCATGACAGTATCCAAAATCTGCCACAAATTTCATAAGATAAAAACTAAAGCCATTAGGCACAGGCCTTCAAAAGTCCATGCAAAAGCATTCGAATATGTATATTCAAGATCACTATCCTACTGAGAGCCCACATTTCCCACAACCTATAACTTTCTCTGAGGCCTCAAATTATTTCTAACTTGACCACAGACAGTTATGACTTCAAGTGCACTTCCATAACTTCCAGGACAATATTCCACACTCCGCCCCAACCTTGATTGGCCACATGACAACCATTCTAACTAGAATTTTGCAAAATAAAAGCAATGGAACCCAGAAAATCCAGCCATTCCATACAAAAGACAAAGCATATGGCAAAATTGCCTTATTTCTGTCTTACCCATCTAGTTACCTTGCACAAAATGAAAGGAAGCCACCACATGTCATAGTATCAAGACATCCGCTTCTTAGGAGAAAAAGGTTTCCTTCACACAAAAGATACCGACTCCTTACTGGTCAATGTTACAGTTTGCACTTTTACCAGTTCAACATATTGCTACAAGATATTTTGCTGCTACGCCATCTCTCAAAGGACTTGCAGCCAATTGGTAGATTTCCACCCTTTCCTTTTTTATTCTTCCCTTTATTGCCAACTCATCTTGGTTCATTATCCTTGGATGGAATCATCAGGAGATTTCTTTTTGCCCTTCCAAATTCTAACCGGAGAAAATGACTTAAACACCCATTATCTCCAGCTGTACACTCTAATAAATTTCATCAAAAGGATATGGTGAACTCCATCTCCTTTACAATTTGTAAAAAGTTGGCTTAAGAGGGCAGCAAAAAGTCTAGTTGTATATGAGCATGGAATTTCTTTGCACGTCTCTCCAAAATGCCCTACGTCCCACTGAAAGGATTTCACCTTGATGCATAAATAATGATTTTCCAGGAAAAACTGGACTGCAACTTGAAACAGGAAAGTTAATATCAACAAACAAAGAAATGACTGAACTCTAACCTTATGGTAAGATGAGGAGGGAAGGAAAATGAGAGACGAGTGTGTAAAATGGGGCATAATTTGAACTTTTGTGGGTGAAAATTTAAAATTTTTTCAACACCTCTCTCACTTCCCCTCCCTTCCTTAGCTTTCCATAATGTTAAGTTACTTTCACATAAAAAAGGGGCTCTGATCCAATGTCAAACTTCCCTTTTCATATAGTTGATAGGCATACATCCCCCCCTTTCTTTTTTATCTCTTTCTCTTTGAAACTGCTGAAAGAACCCAATTGCAACATCTTCTTGACGCCATAACCCATTTTCCAATAAAAGCTCCAAGCTTGTTCAATAACATGGAAAATGGAAGACAGACAGCCTTGTATTTACATATTACAGTGACAACAATGTCAACCTAAGTCTCATTTAAATAGAAGAGGCCAGCACTAAATGAGGTTAGCAATATTATGCAGACAATAGTGACACAAATATCAAATATATTATTCCACACTGTCCTATAAATGCTTCTAAATTAAACCATTTCTAGCTAATCAGACAAAGAAACCACTTTTTTTGCTTGATATTCTGGGAATGCTTGTACCAAGACAAATTCCCTCAACCACAGGTACTGTCATAAATGTAAATAGATGAAATAATCATGGTTTAAATTGATTCTTACATGGTGTGGGCTTCTTACCGATTATTTCAGAATCAAGAAAGCCTGTTACAAGAACCTATTAATCTATAAGCAAATTGTTGAGAACAAAAAGGAAGTCAGTCCTCAATAGCTCTCGGTGTGAGAAAGAGCATTTGAGAGGTTTTAACTTGAAAATGGCATTAATATTACTCCAACAGTGCATATTGAAGATTTTGGTCTGTACTTTGTGTCTTCTCGTATATTTCCTCACACTATTAAAGAAAACCAAAATCAACAAATAAAAGAATCATCTTGGTGTAATCAACATCAGCCTCGTATGTGCTCTTCATAAAAGAAACATCTCGTTCCTGAGAATATTTTTGAAATGACAGTGAAAGCAGTCTACAAGCATATGGTCGTTGTTTCATACATCTTTAGAAGTACAGGATAAATTTTATAGAAATCCCAGGCATCGGCTAAAACATCAACTATGTAGACACAGGAATATGCAAAAAATGACTTATGAATATAAAGGTATGAGAATGAAAATTACCACCGCTTATTTTAATGTAAATACACCAGAAGCAATTGCAACCCTTTCGGAGGAATATAAATGAAAAATAAAAAATGATTAAAATGTACAAAATCCTCATATAAATGAACATCAAAGGATCCTTAAAATGTACAAAATCTTCTATTAGAAAGACAGATAATAACCATTCAAACAGTATCAGATACAAAAGTCTTATCATCAAACAAAAGACAGAAAGAAGATTCACCTTGAAAAACACAAAGTAGGGCACCGCAGACACTGCATAAGCCTCAGATATTTCAGGTTGCTCTTCAGCCTCAACCTGCAGAATAATATAGAGATGACCTCCAATGAAACAATCCACAACGCAAGAGACATTTTAAATCACACCAAAAAAGCCAAAGCATAGGGCCTCATTTGCATCTGAAAATCTATCTAAAGCAGCATCAGTATAGCAAAGAAAACACCAGTTATCTTCAACCGATGAGCCCAAGCTTTTTTTCTTCCACATTCCTTTCAGCCTCAACCCACATCATGATCCATCATCACAATCTCGGGATAACTCAACAAAACTGCCACAAGATGTACATCGAACACGTCAACACCATCCCGGATTCACGGAACCTACTCAAGGTTCAACAACCTACCAACACTCCTGATCTAATCAGTCCAATAAAGCAATGATTTTTCAGGCTGTTTCAACAGAATTCTGCGAATCAATCCCAAGAACGCGTACGCTATGTACTGACAACAACCACTTAGACACTCAACTAAGTCCACCACATTCAACGCATACGATCGATACACACAGGCGCAGCCGTACAAAAGTCACATTTTTCCATCCATCATTAGCGATGCGAAGCACGCCGTATCAAAGCACGGACGATCTTTACGCATCCGACCGCATCTATAACTCAGAATCGACAAGGGTGACCGGTACGAACCCGGAGGAAATTGGCGAGGGGGAAGTCGATGGCGAGGTGGGAGAAGACTTTGTCCATGTGCTTGGACGCGTCGCACCACGACGCCCAGAAGTGGAGGAACGCCGGAGCGCCGGCGGCGACGGCGGCGTCGAGCTCCTGCTTCGACCGGACTTCCTTCACGGAACCCCCCATAGATCGATCGCGGGCGGAGATTTTCGCCGGAGCGCCGGAAGAGAGAGGGGGAGGAGCAGGAAAAACCCTAGAAAGTTTCCTCCTTTATGCAGAGCTTCTGGAGCGTTGTTGCAGAGGGAAGCAGGAGGAGGAGCTGGGCTTGGGATATATTCTGGCACTGGGGCATGTGCTTGTGCTTGTGTTCGGGATTGGAATTGTTTTCTTTTGCTATATCTTAGTAAGAAAAAATTCTTAATAAAGATTCGAATAACTCTCATTTTCTCAAATAATAATTTAAATTAAATTTTATTTTAAATAAGAACCTATAATTATATTAATTTTAAAGATGAGTCTGAAGTGATTATGATTGTTAGTATTACCAGCTTGTCAGTCGGCCAAAAAATTAAAAATATTTTCGTCTAAATACAATTTTAAATTAAATTAAATTAAAGTTAAAAAAACCCTTGCCCAAGCACTGGCCATCACCGTCTAGGTAGCAACACGTGTCCGATGCTCTCGGACACTATCCGATACTCGGTCAACACATGTCGGAATATCCGATACTTAGTCACCTTTTTCGATACTCGAGTCAAAATTTTGACATGTGAGCTTCCGACATGCAAGATTAATTTTAAAAATTTTCAATAAATGAGAGTTCAAAATGCATATATGTGGAAAAATAAAAACAATAATAAAAATAATAAATTGGGAAAGAAAAAAAAATCTAATTTTCTCTTCTCTTCTAACTCTTACTTCTCGCAATACACAATTTATCCACTAATTTTTTTTTCTCTTTTCTTTCAATAGGTTTGATACGTAAGTTCGGAATGTGAATTGCTTGTTTTTTCTCAAAGCTTTATGGATTATTGGAATGAAATAAAATTTATCAAATTGAAACAATGAATGATATTAATAAATGATGGATTGATGTTTTTAATATAATTTAATCTAAGCTTTTTATTTATTTATTTATCTATGAATTTAAATGATAATTTATTATGTATATATAAAAATATACATTTAATATGCAACATATTCCAAAGTGTTGGAATTTTTTATTTTTTGAAAAATGACGTGTCGGTGTATCGTGTTATGTCATGTGTTGTATGTCAATATCGATACTATTTAGAATACCAATGACACCAATAGCGACACATGATATGTGACATGATACGACACGATACACTGACAAGACTTCTAAAAAAATAAAGAATTTCGACACGTTGGGATACGTTATATGTTAAATGTATATTTTTATATATACAAGATAAATTATCAGTTTTATCATTATTTCAATCAAATTGATTAAATTTAAATTCACAAATAAATAATAATAAATAGGCTATAATGAATTTACATTAAAAATATTAATCCATCATTTGATAATTTCATTCATTATTTCAATTTAACAAATTTAACTCCACTCTAATAATCTA
Organism: Eucalyptus guilfoylei; assembly: GCA_016097605.1. NCBI lineage: Eukaryota > Viridiplantae > Streptophyta > Magnoliopsida > Myrtales > Myrtaceae > Eucalyptus > Eucalyptus guilfoylei. Next base: position 8,868,753 of record CM027863.1, read on the forward strand.
TAAAACTTGGAGGAAAAAAGTAATCCACATTCTAAACTTGCTTGTCAAAGAGTGTTGGAAGAGAAAAGAAAAAAATTAGGTAGATGAATTGTGTGTCATGAAAAGTGAGTTGGAAGAAAAGAGAAAATTAAATTTTTCTTCTTTTCTCCTTTATTATTTTTATTATTTTTTATTTTCTTACATTTTTACATTTTGACCCATCATTTATAGAAAAATTTTAAATTGATTTCATGCCCGTTAGAATCACGTGTCAGAATTCTAAACTCGTGTTGACACCTAATTTTTTGTAACTATAGGAAAATAAAAATAAAAATCACAAATAAAAGGAAAAAAACATGGGAAAATCAATATGATTAATTATGCATAGAAGTTCGAAATTCTAATGAATATTCAGATTTTGATAAATGCAGAAGCAATTAAAAATCAAGTGAATAAGGGGCAAGGATTTTGATAAAAGAGAAGGAATCGAAACAAAATCAAGCTAATTGTGAAATCATGATCGATGTGCAGCCATAAATCAATGCAACATAATATGGAAATTCGGAAAATACCATAGAAAATGGCTGATCGGAATCACTATAAAAGAGTCACAATTTTCGTGACTAAGGGGGTGGAAAATTTCGAAAAAGAGCTGAAAAAATTTCGTACGAGAAGGAGAGGAGCTTTTGTTTTGAGTGGAAATTTGAAAAGAAAAAAAAAATTTCTTTTGGGGAAGGTCAACTCGCATCCATCCTTTGTCGAAGAAGCAGGAAGACAGAGAGTGGGAAGTGACGTCAGAGAGACGTGGAAAGAGAGAAAAAAAAAAAAAAAAAAAGGAGGGAAGACTGTTCGTCTTTCTCCCTGCTCCGCTTGCCCCCGACTGCACCGCCACTCGCCGTTGCCAGCCACCACCCGTGCCACTGCAGCTCATCCCCCGACGTCGCAGTGGCCCGCAAGAATGAATTCCCTCTATTGCATGATAGAAATTTAGGTTAAAATAAATCTAAGCTGCCTGCAAAAAAAAACATTTTTGAAAATAAAAAGAATAGTACCGAAAGGGTATTAAAGAAATCTAGTATAACTCTGATTTATAGGAGTAAAATCTATTTTACTTAAGTATCTAATCAACCTACTATAAACTGATTAGTGACGACTTTTAGATAAAATCCATTTGCATGTTAAAAACCTGAACCTTGGTATGGGTCTGGTATGGGTTAGCTAAGTTTAAGACTTAGTAATCCATTAACCTAAACTCTACATAGTGCACCCGAAATTTAGGTCGCGACAACTCGCATATTGAAATTTTCGACTCGCGTGTCGGAAAGTATCGGTAGAGTTGATCGGGTATTAAATTTTCTGACACGTGTTAATAGAATATCGGAAAGTATCGAACAATATTGGAGAGTGTCGACTACGTGTTGAAGTATCCAACATGATGCAAATGCACATGAAAACACCCGAAAAGTATCGGTGCTTTATAAACCATCACCCCATTAGCGATAGGGCGATGGCCATAGGTGAGAGGGAGCTAGGAGGATTAGGCCCTTATTTGAAACAATCACCCACCTTTGTTTTTGCTTCTTTTTTTCTTTAATTCTAATTTTTTTAATTTTTAATCTAATTCAATTTAAATTTAAATTTAAATGGTATTTGGATGAAAATATCCTTGATCAACCGAAATTTTTTGCCAATTGATGAGCCAACAAAACTAGGTCCTTATTTGAAATAACCATAATCACTTCAGGCCATTTTTTGAGACTAATATAGCCGCTTCAAACTTTTATTTGAAATAAAATCCACTTTAAATTCTTATTTGAGAAAATAAGAATACTCCAAGTTCTTATTTGGAATTTTCCCTTAAAATGATAATAACAAACCTATTTCATATCTCCATTAATCCTCACCTTAGACCTTGTCCAATGCTATAATCAAATGTTAAATACCTAGAACCAAAGTATAATCCATATATTAAGAAATGTGATATACATATAATTCCCGTTGGCATGGATAGTATTTACGTTGACCTGACCACATATAAGTGAGTACAATTCCCAAAGTATTCATGAATCCAATTCATCATTGTCAAAGGGATTCATTGTGCTCTTCACAGATAAACTTCTCAGAAAGGAGATGTATTCCCAGATTTCTTCTTGTAAAAGCTCAACCGTTCTCGCTGGATTTTGTCCAGCGCAATCAAAATGGTTCCTGCAGTTCCTTCTTCAGTCCATTCGATGGATTCTTTCTCCAGAAGCTGCAAGATCTGTATGAATAAAAGCACGTAAATCAACGACATGATCAACAGTCTCTTAAAAATAAAAGAAACAAGGATCATGAGGGTTCTGTTGGGAGTTCCGTTGAACTTAATGTTTAAGAAAGTGAAACGAACCCTTCGCCTACGAGCTCTTTCAGAGGTATTGGCACCATTAGATTCGATGACAACTTTGAGGTAAGCTGACAGAAAATAAATCACGTGTTATTACCACACTTTCTCCATGTCGTGATTACAGCAATCACATGATAGGGAAAGTAACTGACAATAGATGCCAGAAAGCGATAGCAGATGATGCTTCATGAGACTAACTGCCTCCTTGGGATCTTGTTGATGCAGGTCAAGCAAAAATTCATCGTTCGCATCTGCATTTCCGCCACTGATCACAAAGAGAACAATAATGATGAGTAAGTCCTTTAAATCCTTCCCCGAAATCACAAAAGGTAAAAAGAGATGTTCAAAGCATGGAATATGTTTTCTATGAACATTTTTCACTTGCATTAACTCTGTTATGAGCACTGTTGAGCTCAAGATCCTCCTACAAAAGGTAATACCTTGTCTCGTAAATCTTTTCATTGGATTCTTCATCTGCTTCACGTGCTTTTTTCTGGTAGAAGTGTCCCTGGTATAACAAAGAATTATCATATCATTTTCCAGAATTTTTTCTTTTTAAACTTCCAAAGTACGGGCGGCCAACCCATCCACACAAACCAATCAGCACATGCCTAAATACCATCAGTTTTGATAAGATCCAGGCTGCACTTAGAAACCTTTGAAGTTTCGCTGTAATATCTCAAAGAAGGATCACTTATTTGCTTCCAATAAGATTTTCCATAAGTAATTGAAGGTCACGATTGAAAATATGGCAAGTTCGACATATGGATGCTGGCGATTGTTAGAGCTTTGAGAACATCATCCAATACGAGCTCCCATAAAAAACCACTTATGGTAACAAGTATGAAAGCATGCCGATCCCATCAGATTAGTAGCATGATTTAGAAGGCAGTGTCCACTTGCAGCATTATATCATTGGCAGTGCAAGGCCAATGAAAAAGCTCCAATCTAAAGTTCCTGCATAAAAGGACAAGGATGTTGAAATATTTTTCCATCAATCAATGGAACTCAGATATCACTGAATTGGTCAAGGACCCCCTTTGCGGAGTGGGAGAAGTAAGATTCTTCAGGTTGGCATTGACCTGTTCAGCATCTTCCACTTCAGCCTCGTCTTCATGCTACAGACCAATTAGAATCTATTTAACGTCCATCAACTCTTGTACCTCATTAATGAATTGATAGAAATTGAGTGGCCAATTCTTTGTATATTCAAATCACAACTTTCGTCAAGCTTGAATCCCTGATAGTACCATGGACTGATGGAATCAAACCTGCCCTACTGAGAATCTTGAAGAGGACTGTCGTTGGCCTTCTAAACTTATCAAGACATAACTACTAGTATATTCAGAGACATTTATAAGCTTTACCTGTTCCATGAGTCTTTCAGCCAAAGCCCGATCTCCATTAGCATAAGCTTCAACAGCCTGATATATAGATTGCGCACAACTTTACATTATTTTCAGCACACTTTAAACAGAATGAGATTCACCACGCAATTAGGAAATAAAAAATAAAAAATAGGAAAGAAGTCACTCACTGCTGTGTAGTATTCTCTCATAGTTCTGCGATGCTCCAATACAGCCTTCCGGAGAACTTCATACGCATCTTCCTCATCTATATAAACAGTTACTTTCTCAAATAAGGACAAATAAAGGAAACGGCAAAAAGAGGAGAGAAAAATCAATGCACACGTCAATACAGTATAATAGCATAACCAGCTCCGCGTAAGTCTTTCATTTGAATTTGAATATCGAATATTCCAGGGTGAAACTTTTCTAAGCTCGTAAATCCATCACATCACCAGTACACTTCAAAATGACTCCGTTATTCATGCTATGACTCTATACTCACACAAGTTTCTTCAATGAGAAAATTGTATCTGCAGGGTGCATATCTAAGCATTGGAGCCAGAAAGTACCACCTTAACAGGAGATCAAGTACAGAGTATGGTTCCTTTCATACGAGAGAATATGATGTCATGAAGCTGGCCTATGCAGCTTCCATGGGCAAATTTCAGATATTAAGAGCAGATATTCAGAAGAAGTATCATTAGAGTCTAACAAGAGGATTTAACATGCAATCCACTATTGGCCAATATAAGTTTATCTCCAACTACTGCATCCAAGGACCTCTACACATTGATAGTTTAGGCCTTTAGCAACTAGTAGGTAAAAAATTTCAGATGGTATTTATCTTAAGATGCACAAGGAACTCATGGATTAGGAAAGTGAAAGGGTTCTGATATTGTTTGCAATCAATAGCAACCTGAATTCACAACTTCCAAGGACCACTAGGACAAAAATGTCCACAGTAGAGACTAAAAGCCCAAGAGTAAGTTCCTGCTGAGGTTTATTTAAGGGACTATTGAAGAACAAGTGCAAGCTCCGCTAGATCATAACTTCATAGCGTCTTCCCATCATACAAGAAATGAAGTCTTAAAAAGTAAGTTACCGCGGTCATTATTTTCACGGTTTGTGTCTGTCACTCGAACCTTGTCTTCAGGACTTAAATCTTCTGGTAGCGGAATCACCACCTTGCCAAATGCTCTAGATCTCCTCCAAGTATTACGAAGAAATGACCTACTCCTACCAGTTGTGAGGTGAGGTTCATCATCGTTTATCTTGGAAGCACAAAATAGTGTGGCCAATATTTCCTTTTCTTGATTCTGCTTCTCTATTCGTTGTCTAGTCAGTTCGGCAGACTTAGGTTTGGACAATCCACTTCTTTCTCTGCAACAAAAGAAACCAGTGCATGTAACTAGAAGGAAAATATGGTAGTCACAAGCTGATTCTTTTCCCTATGAAAATGACTATTGGTTGTAATAACTCAGTTTTTGAGACGACATCCAGAAAAATAAGCACATTTGGGATTGAGCCGAAAGATTTGGGTGAAGGAAAGATGTTTTCAAGAAATAAGTACAAGGCAATAAGCATACCCTCCTGCATTTTTAGTGTCTCGCAACATTTTTGGTGGGCAAAGCATTTCAGATGGAGGGTTTATATCTCTATGCTGTAACAGAAGCCAGAGATGAGCAAAACAAATTAACAAGGAGAGCATATATCACTATGCCGTAAAAACAAATGACAGAATCATACAGATGTTAACATCACATAATTAAAAAAATTAAGTTCAAGGAAAATAGAATAGTATACTTAATAACCATCTTCCAAAGAACCAAATATGGACTCTTGTAAACATTCTGACCAGGATAAGGTATCCTATCGGGTGAGACAGCAATTTGAGCTGCGGAGTCAAAATTTGTTGGTAACACCTTGAATCCAACCATGTACAACATGCTATATCAACTTGCTCTTATGATCATTGACATTGATCCTTAATGTAAACTTGTGACAAACCAAATGAAGAACAAGAATGATGGAGGGCATTGCATTGCATTGCACTATTTAACCAATATACCCAGGGCCTTCGCATGCATTAATTAAGTGTTTTGGGTCACATTAATTTAGAGAACCACAAAAGTGTTCCCCGTGTTTGTCAATATTTATTTAAATGTTTCAATTATCCCCCTCATGGCCCCAGATAACACAAATAAATTTGTAACAATTAAGAAGCTCTGCTTTATTCAATAAAAATTAAAAGGCCCCATTTGCAGGCCCCAAATCCACCTACTTTAACTGGTTATTCCTTCAAACCATACTCACAGAACTTTAAGGATTTGCAGGTGGTAAATTTCACACTGACCAATCTCTGGTGCAAGAGGAGACATATCATTCTCCTTGTCTATAAAAGAGTACAATTTCTGGTGTTTACGTGCATTAAATTTGAAATTTAAAGGCAAACATTAGTATTTCTATCTGTTCTATCTTACTTAAGAGACAAGTGAAATTTATCCATAAATTCTGGTGAGTTAACAAACATGGCCATCATCCTGGTTCAAGTTGAGATGAGAATCTTCACATGCCTGGCTCATTGAATAAGTAAATTGGTAAGTATAAATTTGATATATGGAAAAATTTATGAATTTTATGCCTGCAGTGCACCTTTATCAGTCAGATAGTTCTGGTCTAAGATGACAAATTAGGTTTATAAAATCAATAAGCACTGAGCAGTCCCAGAAAATTTTAAGAAGTACTGGTACAATTAAAGCACCATGCAAGAGAAACTTTACAATCTACCAACCTTTTTCAGGGACTCTCCATCCAAGTTGCTCCTTTCCTTTGAAGCTATGGCTGAAAATTCAATTAGTTTCTCAAAGCTCTGAGAAAAAAGACATGCAAGATTATCAGGAGTTAGTAATACCATGAACTTGTCTTATCATTTTGTATTTGATCATGAGGTACGGAAGTTAAGCATTTACAATTAAGAATTGACTGCACTTGAAATGTATTTATTCAACAGCCAAGTTTAGCCTACTAGAAATTTTACCCTTTAAGGCTTGTATCAGCTATCGCTCTCACCCATTTCTTTGAAAAGTCAATGTTGAAGACAATCACATGTGACTAGTCTCTTCACCTAAGTTACTACGATGACATTCTGTCAAGAGAGAATATCTAAGCAATTTCCACAGCAAGATAAAACGTAAAGGGTCTTTCTATGTTCATTTCAGAACTGAATTGAAGAATTTCTGTCCTTATGCTACAAAGTAAAGTTGAACTTTTCTAGCACAGCATTTATGCCCATTTGTACAACCAACAAAAAAGGCACTTACCAACCTATTTGTCGATGGGTTGGAATTTACAATAGGGAAAGGAATGCTCATTTCTCTATTATTTAATTTACAAATTTCGAAGTGCGTCCTAATCTTCTCTTTCTTGTAATATATTATAAGAACAGTTTTGACATTCCATTATTTTTTAAGCATACCACATTGCATGTACACAGGATTTATATAGGCCTCGTATTGACGTATTCTCCTTCCACCTAATAGGTTAAACTTTCATTTTAGACTTTGTAACAGGGTATCAAAACTAGGTTTTGTGAGGTTCCCTGTTCAGCAATTCCAGTGTTGCCCTAAATCCGGTCTACAAATGAGGGAGGGTGTTAAAAATATCTCACATCACTTCTCTACGGGATTTATATGAGCCTTACGTTTATGCAGTCTCCTTCCACCTAATGGCTTAAGCTTTTGGGTTGGATATTCCAACAATTATCATTTCCTATCCATTGCCATATTATTAATATGTAGCAAGCAAACAAGGAAACCGTAATAATCATTCTATTTTAACTTAGTCACCAAGCATTCCACTTGAATATTTAGAATCACAATTGAGCATAATAATTATACTTGGCTTCTATCTAACTTGGAAAGTCACTCATTAATTGTACAATATGGCCTCAACATGATCGGGTTTTCTTGAATAACATGAACTCCAGTGGAAATAATATTGAATATTATCATTTCAAAACATGGGTAATCAATTATACATACCTCTTTTACATCGTATCCACATATCCCTGCATCAAGTTGAAGTACTGTTTGTCAGCCATTTCATTGTATCATATGTGAATACATGATGCTGCATTCATCTCATTTATTAAGATCATATATCATCTGCATTCCAGATTCATAAATTATCCTCTCTCTCTCACCAACCATCTCATTGTATTTTATGCATGTTATGCATATGCACGAGGGTGACTTTCATTAGGCTGGAGATGGAATTGGTACACATATTTAATCAGATCTTTCAAAATTTAGCCCCTGTTTAGGAAAATCTAGAAAAAGAAACTGTAAACAGATAATTGAAGTATTCATTTCTTTCTTTATAAAAAAAAAAGTTTTTTTTTCATAATCTTTTTCGTCTTTTCTTCATCTACGTCTGCATTCTAGAAAAAATATCATCATCCGGTAGAAGTATCGCAAATCCTAGGAAGGGGATATTTGTTTATAAAATCAGACATATAGGCATATGAATGCTAAAGCTTTAGGCCGTATGACCTCGGAATTTACTGCTAAATGACCAATATATAAAAGGATGACAAGCATGACAATCTGTACATCTTTCCGATGTGAGGCACAGCATGATTGAGTGATTTTGTTCAACATAATAATAAGCTAATATATAATCTATCTCCACAAGATGATATGCAAATTGAAATTATGTGATGCTGTGACAGTAACAAGATAAATTTTAGCATTCGAGCGTCATTTGACACACAAACTAATATTGCTTTTGTATAAGCAAATGGTGGAACTCCTCTCACCTAGCATAATGTTCCTAATGCCGATTTTGGTTTTATACCTAGCATACATTTCCTTTCTTTGAAGAGTCAATCCTAGAACCAGAATGTATTGTTGCTCAGATACAAAGGAGATTGTATCAAGCACAGAAACTATGGCCTCACTAATAACATTGTAAATGTACTTCCAAAAATCACCATTGGTGCATTCCGCCATACAATATAAGAGTAGAAATGGCTTGAAATCATTAGCACAAGTTGCAAGTCAGCATTACAGGAATATTCTCATGCTCAAACCTCTGTATTAGCACAAGCTAGGGTCTCCAACAGCATACACCAGGAGAGAATAAAAACTGATTCTGTGGTTTTCCCCATAAAGCAATATGATACTTCCCAAAGAAAAGTCTGTACATTTGTTAATATGCCTTTGAGCAACATCCTCCTGAACCTGTCATTAACTTCGCAAACTGATATTCATGGTCTTCATCTCATTATGTCGTTGTCATGAAGATCTGACACTCTTGTTTGTCAGGAACCTATTCCAGTACAACGAAACTAAGGCATACTGCTACAAGCAGGGTCACTATATGTACAAATTGCCATCACACAATCTGTTTTTTAAAGTCTTATGTAAGATCTATGTACTCCAATCTTTCATCTCTTTTCTTCTCCTTCCCCTCTCAACTGGTAAACTCATCATGTAATTGTCCATGTTCATAGGGGATCCAAAGGCCATGTAATTGTTCAAACCACCTCATGTGAACTTCTCTCCACTTAGATTAGGGCCTCAATCACTTCTTCTCTGAAAAATACAATTCCAATCACATCTTTTCTTGAGCATGCACACATCCGACGAACGTTCGTGTCTTTGCCAGATGCATTTTGTGCAAACTTTGGCATTTGATCCCCAATATTCCATGCCATAAAACATCATCAGCCCTATTCAGTGCTCATAAAAAGCAACGGATGTGCCCCACTTCATCCATCCTTATTCTCTTCTCTAGATAAAATCTCCATCAATTTCTTCATCATTTTGCAAAGTTGACCTTATATATTGGAAACATTCATTTTTTTGGGGAACTTCTCAGTCTCTAATTCTGGCCGTTTTTGCACCTTGAACTTCTACTTCTTCTGGACTTACACTCCATATGAATTGCCTTTGACCAGCAAACATAAGAACCCTTCAATTCCAAGTTCCAACATTTTCCTCTAAAGTTTGAGCTCAGCATTTACTTCTACTCGAGTTTTGTTTGATACAATACCGTTTTAAAAAATAATGCAACAAGATATATAATCATGGATATCCTCAGTTAACAAGATCATCACTAGAGAAAAAAGATGATGACTTAGTATAACTCAAGGACTATATGCAAGTCCTCCGTTTCTTCTCCATATGTCCTTATTGGAGCCATAACTCTGTCATACATACTCTTTATAGCTTGCTTATGGGTGATTACTCCTCTATATCCAACAAATTATTTTTCTTTGAGCCCTTTCATATGCTATCTCCATACAAATCTCCGCACCTAGCAAATTGCCTTGATATTCCATCCTCTGAGCACAAACTATGTTGGCTGTCCAAATATGTAACTTTTGCTTCAAGACATGGTAAACTACTCATTTTCCTATTCTGAAATTAGCACAATTGGATACCCTCTCTATTGTGATATATCACTACCAAGTGCTTTTCCTTCACTAATCAAGCATGTCCTTTGTTCCAGAGATTTTACTGAGGGTTAATAAGTGTATGAGATAACTATCTCCTCCTTATCTTTTCAAAGTTAAATTGATGGCAGTTTGGTTCCACCAGTTCTAATCTTTTTTTTTTTTTTTTTTTTAGTGAAAGTAAGTGATATATTAGGAAAAAGTCAAACTGTACAACCAAACGGCTTCAAAAACTTACACTCAAGATGGACATGCCCATTATAAGTGGAAGGAAGCCGAGGAAAAAACCAAGAGGCAACCGAGAACGGCCAAAAAGCAAAAAGCAGACCGACACCTAGGACGACCTAGAACAAGACGCCTAGCCAGTCGCCAGTTCTAATCTTTTCCCCTTCAAAGCCACAAAAACTTCATGGTTCCTAATCTGTTGATAGAAGGACAGGTCTTCACTCTTACTCAACTCCCCCAAATAAAGTATTTCTTCCAGAACCTTCATTGAAGAAATTAAACCAATAACTTCTCCTCTATCTTTAACCTCATCCTTTGCAACTAGGTCCTGTGCAACTCGTCCTCACTTCATCTTACTTGGTTCAGATCTCTAGTCTTTCTCTTGTTCTAGCGAACTTATACACATCACTCTCTCCTTTGGTGCCCAACCATTTATAAGGTCATTAAAAGCTGCTAGCTTCGCATCTTCTTCTTCTTAAATTCTTCTTCACTAATTTGTCAAGAAACTTATATGGCTAGTAAATCTATCTCTAATATCTAAGTAAAATGAAGAATGAAAAAACTAGACAGCAACTTGGAAATTTCATCCATGACCATCTTTAGGTTTAATTGTTTGTCCATTGCCATCAAGGAACATAAATATGACCGAAGGCTTTTCTCATCCCTCTTTCTTGGTCTCCTATAGCCTGGTAGTCAAATTTACTCCCTTTCTTTAAGAGGCTTATTTTTTTCCCCTGTAAAACTCATTGCTTTACATGAAGATTACTTCCTTATTGACTGCTAACCTTCAAGCAGATTGATAGATATGAGAAAGTTCTTTGATATTTTCTGCTCACATGTGATCATAAGTGTTCCATTTATTCTTTATAAGTATCAAAATTTTGTTTGTGACTTCAACTTACACATATGGATTCTCACAACCACCCTCAATTTCTATACCAAGAACCTTTTGCAGATAAAAAAACTCTTATCATTGCTCTACTCATAATTCAAATCACTAACTCATGTTCAAACCAATCTCCTGCTTTAGTTGTGCCAAAAAAAATACTAAGGAGGTTCCACCATTGTCAAAAAACTGTTCATGTGAGTCATCTCTCTAGCAAGCAATTGAGAAATAAACCAATATATTAGATTGTCTCAATGTAACTTTCAGATCTCTATGATTAAGGAAAACTTGCAAATCTCCAAATAGAGAATGATGTAATACTGTATTCAAGAATTTTCTTAGGCTCAGATAACACTTGTACCCTAATTCTGCAAATTAAACTTAAACTATTTTTCAAGAAAAGAGGATGTATAAAATATTAATGGGATAGCAATGCTAAAAATGTTTACCAAGTACTTTGCCAATCACATCTCTATCTAGCTGAAATCCATCTTCAAGCATTTTAAACAGGAAATCCTCCGTGTCCTTTTGCATCTCCATGATGGGATTCGGCTGAAAATCTGGATTATTATTGGAGATGGACAGCAACTTTGAATCCAGTTTCAAAGGTTTGGCAGTCTCAAGCGAACAGAGTTTGGCTTTGACATGCTCTTTTCCCCGAGAACTTGAAACACTACCCGTCGAAACAGGACGCCATTTTAGGTTTGAAGATCTGGTATTAGCACCTGCTTGAAATGGCTTCGGACGGAGGTTACCATTTGATGATGATGAACGAGATCCTCTTTTCACATCACTACCAGATAAGTGGTCAGTGGTATCTGCATCTGTAGAGTGGGTTTCTCTCATTTCAACCCTAATGTGACCTAGGAAATCTGTTTCTTTGAGAGAGAGAGAAAACACTGACGGCACCACGAGAAAAATTTCGATGTTTCCTCAAAAGTGTTCTTAAATACAGCCAAACTTGAAACTTACTTACAAAATGAATGGCAAAACCAAGGGCGATAATTAAAGAGTTGCCATATCATTAGGACATAATGCGGTAAGCAAAAACAGATGAATATGCACAGATGAAACCCAGATTTCCTGTCCTTTTTTTTTTTCCTTCATTGTCGTTTTTGTTTGGACCATTTTCTAGGTAGACGGGAAGAATCTTAACACTTCATTACACCTTCCTAAGGAAAAATTAACTCATTATTACGGCAAGAACCTAACGTGTTAAGCAATAAAAAGTGGATATGCATATTATCCAAGATTACCAGTCATTAAATTTTTGTCCCTTTTTCATTTTGGTTGGGATTTTTTTCCAGTGAGGGGGTGGGCAGTCATACATTTAATTACACATTCTAAAAGAAGATTTTACCGATGAGGTTTGTGTTCTTAAGATTTCATGTCTCCTGTGCACATCACGACTCACAAACAAATGCACATCATTGTGCAATATACAATGGTTCTATAAAGCATCAGTGCAGGAAGTGAAAGCAATTTACTTAGATTACAAAGGATGAATATGCCTGTGCAAATCACTCACTCATGCGATCATGTTCCATATTTAGGCATCAGGACAAATACAACCAGAAAAGAAAATAACAAGCTAAGCCACTCCAAATATGATGAGAAACACAGTGCATGATTCACTTATTGATGTCTAGCGAGCCTTGTGTATATAGGCAATAGCAGACCATATGGCAATTCCGGAATCAATAGAATCAAGACAACTTCATTCATAAATTCAGCAAGACTTAAACCTCTGCCGTAGGAGGACCACCCATATCGAGCAATTACTTAGCAATAAACTGTGGAAAGGGCTATGCTAAGGAGAGTAAAATGGCACAAAAACAAGATAATCCATTTGAGAGAAGTCGAAGGCACTTAAATCAAGTACACTGTGTGACAAACAAGCACCACATAATGCATTCTTGGATCTGGTGATTTCCACATAACCTCGCAATAAGAGGATTCTTCAAAACAGATGGCAACACACGTGAAATCCTATTTTGCATGCCAATAAAACCATTTATCAACTGACAGCATTTTCAGTTTTCATAAATGAGCTAAGTTACAATGTCAGTTCATGGCATCAAAACTATTTCACTAGCTAGGAAAGTGAGCTATTTGCCTTATTGCTATAAGGCAAATAGCTACACATCACTCTAGAAACACATTGGGCCTTCAAAAAGTCGCAGAAAAATATCGGAACAATTGTACAAAGAAAGCAAACTTACCATGTAAAAAAGCAAAGAAATCTATGAAAAAAAAAGAAATCAGGAAATTCCTAGACAACTGAAACTGTCGCTCGGCGATGCATACTAAAGGCTGAAGATATCAGAATCTAATGCAGCTTATGCAAATGCGCGATCAATTTATTGACCCGGACGACCTCGACTCCGTACTCTGTGTTGGATGGTCTTGGCCCTCTCTCACCTTAAAAGGTGGCTCAAAAGGACGAGACTTTCCCTCGTACTTATAAACCGACCACCAGCCTCTTCCACAACCGACGTGGGACAACCTCAACAAGTCTTTTCCTCTCGAAAGAAACAGAATCTAAACAACACCCTTGCACGCTCTTTCTATCCACTTCATCATGCCATCACATGAGCGTTTTCCACGTGTAAATCGGCCACCACTCACTTTCACACGGCGGCGAAACGAGAAAAAGGTCCTACCTTTGACTCCCCCCGTGTCCCAAATTCTCACTCCCGACCGGTAACCGAGCTCACAAGCTTCAGCCTTTCATCCTCATCACTCGAAGGCAGAGAGAAGGACATGCACTAAAGACAACGAAACAGTCTCTCCATCCCGCCACCCGACGCGATCCCCATTACGGTACGGAGCACATCCCGCGGAGCAACCCGACGTCCCAAACTCTTCGCTGATCAAAACCAGTCCGGTCGACTCCGTTTCGCGCGGACGCAACGTGAGAGAGAGAGAGAGTACCGGCGAGGGGATGATGCTGTGCGGAAGCGTCGTCGGGCGCTCTCCCGGCGAACGCGTCTCTACATTGACGGCGACGAAGGCGGGGAGGGGAATGCCGCGAGGTTTCTGCAATGGCGGAAGCTCACGGCATTTTCGGCAAAATGCTTCGTTTCCCACGCGACGTTCCATCTCTCGGTATTCCTTCCGGGAGATGAAAAAAAAAAAAAAAACTCGAACTTTATCTATTATGACATATTTATTATAAATTATTTTTTGCAATACAAAAAATTATGATACATTCACTCTAAATTTGTGAAAATTGATCTTAAGCTGGGAAGATAATGGTTGATTTCTTTCTTTCATAATCTCGACTTCTTTACTTTACTTCAACATCAATTGGACCGGTCTTCAAAGAATGATTAAATCTTTCAATCACTTATGTCAAAGCTAGTTTCTCTATTAGAGGGTTAGATCATTCACCTATTGGCATAGTAGCTTCACTCCGTTGGAAGATATGCTCAAAGATTTGAAAGATATGCTAGAATCTGATTTGTAAAATATCTTTTTTCCTTTTCTTTTTTTTGTGACTCGGGAACCCTGTACAGCCGGCAGTCGGCGAGTAAACTTGGGGGGACACTCTTTTTTCCTTTTATTCATATATCTCTTGTATTATAATTACAAAGTGCTGTACACTGAATACAATAGAGAAAAACAGAAAAATTTTCCCCAAAGTTCTACGACTCTTGCTTTATTCTTTGCTTCTCTATACTTTCTTTCATGGTATTAGAGCTTGGCTCTTGATTCCGCTTCCGCATTGATTGCCTACCAAAGCTTTCTGGTCTGCAAAATTAGATCAAAGCAGCGAAGGAATCAAAATTCATTAGAGAAGGAAAAAGCATACATTAATACTCACCATGAGTCACCTAGAGAATTCATCTTCTGCTATAGAAACACAACCCACGGGAGAAGTTACACCTGCACAAGAAATACAAAGCATGATCTCCGTGGTCCAACAGCAAGTTCAAGTTCAAGGGCTACAGTGGCAATATCACCCGGCTCAGTCAAATATGGGGTTGCCCATTTCGGGCCATCCTTACTAATGGGTACCGTATCCATGGGAAGTTGGGCCGGGCCCAAATGCATCATTGCCGAGGACTGGGAGCAGCCAAAGCAACCCCCAGCCCGACGAGAATCCACCAGCCACGAATGGGTCAAACTCGATCGTCGGGTTAGAACAAATTAGCGGGTCGGGTGAATCGGGTTTGGGGATAAATCCCTACCTGGGTTTTTCCAATGCGGGTTATGGATCCGGATCTAGTGGATTGGGTGCAAGGACGAATCCCTACCCGAATCTCACACCCGGCTTTCTGCCTTTTCCAATCGCGGTTGTCACCGGCCGACCAGAGCTAAGCGATCCTCTGTACGTGTCAACCGTCGACGGCCCACAATTGAAATTGATCAGTCTGCAAATCACTGGGTCAGAGAACTACTCCAGATGGTCGCAGGACTTTCGACGAGCTCTCGTGACGAAGGACAAAGACAGATTTCTCGATGGAACAGTACCCATACCTTCGAACGAGCGACTGGCCAGACACTGGAGAAAATGCAACCACCTCATCCGAATGTGGATCGGCAACTACGTTTCTCCAAAAGTGGCCGCCGGGCTCCCTTCGACAGAGGACTCAAAGAAGATGTGGGATAACATCAAAGAAATGTACGGGAAGTTAGATCGGGCCAAGATTTTTTCTCTCATGCAGGAATTAAGCGAGTTAAAGCAAGGAAATATGACCGTCACAGCCTGTTACAACAAGCTGTCGTCCCTTTGGAACCAACTCGAAGCGACAGAGGAAAAACTCGAGGGACCAGCAGAGACTCTCCAACAGTACAGATCTATGAAGGAGAGGGAAAAGGCTACGCGATTTCTGTTGATTTTAAACGAAACTTACCTAACCTTCCATTCGCAGATCTTGGCAATGGATTCGGTGCCTCCCCTTGGACGAATCTTCTAGCTGGCCTTCCAAGAGGAAAGCTAGAGGCGAGTGGTTCCGGAGCAAACGCGAGGAAGCGACAGCCTCACCCTCGTGCTACGCAGCGTCTGGCAAGACTCAAGCATGAAAACCCTAGCTCGAGAGAGAGAGAGTCGCGAAGGGCTAGGGTTACAAGGAGCTGCTGGCGAAAAGTCCTTTAAAAGAGAAGGGATCAACGGCTCAGATGCTCCATCGAGATCTGATGGTGCATAGGGGGCCGTATCATTCCGCTGAATCGGACGGTCAGAACTTTTCCACATTAAAAGGATTGGACGGTCAGATTTTTTCCACATTAAAAGGATCGGACGGTCAGTTTTTTTCTGCATCTTCAAAGAATTTTGCTCAAAATTCAAAGGGGAGATGTAAATTATATTGCAAATATTGCAAACGTTCACATCATACCATAGATAATTGTTGGAAATTACATGGTAAGCCAAGAGAAAAAGGGAAGAAGAAAGAATATTCTACAACCTATTAAATAATGACAAACCTATTACCTATGGACAGTACCAACAGTTGATGCAGGCGTTGCAAAAGATTGATGTTGGAAACAAAGGAGGAAGTTTTTCAAGTATTTCTTATTGCTTGATAAATTCCATTTCAAGAAAGGCTTGGATAGTTGACTTAGGGGCAAGTGATCATATTATTTGTGATAAAGGTTTTTTTTTCCAATATGCATAAGAAATTAGACACGCCTATTTCTGTGCAACTGCCAAATGGGAACATCACTCATGTCACTTTGACAGGCACTGTCTAACTGAGTCATCAGATTACTCTTCAAAATGTCCTTTATGTTCCACAATTTCAATTCAATCTTATATCTGTGTCCAAAGTTTGCAAAGAAAATTCCTGTCGAATATTCTTCGATTCTGACACCTGTTTTTTCCAAACCCTTTTGACTGGCAAACTAATGGGCTTGAGTAGTCTTTCTGAAGGCCTCTATTTTTGGACCAGTTTTCCAAGTCATTTTGATTTATCTTCAATTCCCCTTAATAAAACATCATTGTGTGATGTGTCTACCAATGATAACAATTTCCTTATACATTCACGAATGGGCCATAGTGCATTTTTTCCTTACTCTAAGTGTGACATATGCCCACTTGCAAAACAATCTCGAACTCCTTTTCCTTCCAGTACAACACATTCCAATAACATTTTTTCACTGATTCATATGGATGTTTGGGGACCTTATCACACCCCACATCGTGATAGTTCACGTTATTTTCTCACAATTGTGGACGAGTACTCTCGTGCCACATGGGTATTTCCGATGCAGTCAAAAGCTCAAGTTGCCTCTCATCTAAGGATGTTTTTAATTCTGACCAAAAATCAGTTTGGGAAGTCAATTCAGAGAATTCGCACTGTTAATGGGACAGAGTTTTTTAATAATGATTGCCGTTCACTTTTTTTGTCTCATGGAATTCTCCATGAAAGCTCCTGCATTTATACTCCACAACTGAATGGGGTAGTGGAGCGAAAACATCGTCATCTCTTGGAAGTCGCACAAGCACTGAAATTTTAGGGTTATATCCCAGAGAATTATTGGGGAGATTGTGTTATTACTACAGCTTATTTGATCAACCGGATGCTAACACGGATACTGGATGGCAAATCGCCTTTTGAATTACTTTATAGAAAAAAGCCAAAATTGGATCATTTTAGGATTTTCGGCTGTTTATGCCATGCTGCAGTAATGGGGCCTCGGGAAAAAATGAGTCCCCGTGCTAGGCGATGTATATTCATGGGATATCCAAATTTACAAAAAGGATATCGTGTTCTCAACACAACAACATGAGATTTTTTCATTAGTCTGGATGTTTTTCACGAAAGTGTCTTCCCATATCGTGAAACCGCATCCTCCCAAGAAGACTTGGATGCTCTAACCAATTCTCATCAAGCATTAGATGACGAGGACACATCTCTAGGCTATATCCTTATAGCACCTCCAAAACCAGATATTCATCCAGCCTCAACTGACTCTTTTCTAGAAGAGATTATGGAAAATGTTCCTGCAGACACAAACATGGAGGATACTTCTGCTGTATCAGAGACAAATGAAGAAGGACGGTCTCCATCTCCACCGCCAACCACTCATCCACGTCGTTCAAGGCGAGCTACATGACCGCCAACATGGACTAAAGATTATGTCTGTGCTTCACTTAACTCACCAAGTATTCGCTATCCAATATCTTCTTATGTATGCTTTGATAAGCTTTCGTCAAAACATAGATGTTGCATTAGTCCCATATCCGATGAGAGGGAACCGTCTAGTTATGATGAGGCATCCAGAGATCCATGGTGGCAACAAGCTATGGCAGCAGAATTACAGGCATTGACTGATAACTATACATGGGAATTAGTCACTCTTCCTAAAAATAGAAAGTCCATAGGATGCAAATGGGTCTATAAGATCAAATATAGGTCTGATGGATCCATTGAGTGTTACAAAGCTTAGTTGGTGGCTAAAGGATATACCCAACGGGAAGGATTCGATTATCACGAGACCTTTTCCCCAGTCGCTAAAGACGTCACAGTTCGTTTATTCTTATCAGTTGCAACTGTTCATAATTGGTCATTGCACCAGATGGACGTACACAACGCCTTTCTTCATGGCGATTTGGATGAAGAAATCTATATGGATATTCCTCAGGGCTTACGGAGACAAGGGGAGAATAGAGTATGTCGTCTCCGCAAATCCCTTTATGGATTGAAACAAGCTTCAAGGCAATGGTATGCAAAATTTGCAAATGCTCTCACAACTGCAGGCTTCAAGCAATCCAAGTATGATTACGCCTTATTCACATGGACGAGAGGTATGTCATCTATCTACTTAATGATATATGTTGATGACATTCTCATCATGGGAAATTATGAGATTGCAATAGGGAGTCTTAAGAAATATCTGCATACCACATTCAATATAAAGGACCTGGGAGCACCAAAATACTTCCTTGGGATTGAGATTGCTCGATCCTACCAAGAGATTTCTCTCAATCAGCGGAAGTTTGCATTGGAGATTATTTCAGAAGTCGGATTATCAGGATGCAAGCCAGCAATTATTCCAATCGAGCAGAATACCAAATTAACCACAGTGGATTTTCATGGGGGAATATCTCAAAATGATGATCCGATACTCAAAGATCCGACAAGTTATCAGAAGCTCGTTGGAAAACTCATATATCTGACTATGACCAGGCCTGATATTTCATATGTCGTGCAAACTCTCAGCCAATTTATGCATAGCTCGAAGGAATCTCCCATGAATGCTGCCTTGAAAGTTGTGAAATATATGGAGAAGTGCCCAGGACTCGGAATACTTCTATCTAGAAGATGTAACATGGAGTTGACAGCATACTATGATGCAGATTACACGACTTGTCCGATGAGTCGAAGATCAATTACTAGCTTTTGTATTAAATTTGGGGAATCTCTTCTTTCATGGAAGACCAAGAAACATGCAACGTCTCTTTATCCTCAGCTGAAGCAGAATATCGAGCTATGGCGAAAACTACATGTGAGATTGTATGGATACGAGGGTTGCTTGGGGATCTTGGAATAAGACTAAAAGGGCCAACGAAGCTGTTTTGTGACAACGATGCGGCTCTCAAGCTCGCAGCAAATCCCGTAATGCATGAAAGAACGAAGCATATAGAAGTGGACTGTCACTTCACACGAGAGAAGATTCAAGAAGGAATCATCGAGACAAGAGGAATTGGAACCGCAGAACAACCTGCAGACATCTTCACCAAACCTTTATGTCAAAGACAACACGCATATCTTCTAAGCAAGCTAGGAGTCTTAGATATCTACAAGCCACCAGCTTGAGGGGGAATGTTGGAAAATATGCTCAAAGATTTGGAAGATGTGCTGGAATCTGATTTGATTATGATCATGCATTAAATCAATTAGGGATAAGATTGAGATATTAAATTGATTTGTAAAATATCTTTTTTTCCTTTTATTCATATATCTCTTGTATTATAATTACAAAGTGTTGTACACTAAATACAATAGAGAAAAACAGAAAAAAATTTTCCCCAAAGTTCTACAACTCTTGCTCTGTTATTCGCTTCTCTATACTTTCTTTCACAATCCTTGGAAAAGAAGAAATAAAATGCCGCTTTGTTTACAAGAAAGAGATTCAAATCTCCAGTGTGATACCTAATCCTAACACCTAACCTAATTGATGTAGGCAAGTCACTTGATAAGGTTTTTATCCAAGTCTTGCATTGTATGATGCGTTTACCCCGAATTTTTTTAGGACATTAAAAACTTCGAACTTTTTTTTTTGTGTCACCAAATTTTTTGGATAAATATGTCATTCAGATATAAATTTAGGATTTTGTGTCACAAGAAGAAGTTTTGGGTACAAGTTTGATATAAATATATCACATATGTACAAGTTCGGGTTTTAAATGTTTAGGATAAATGTATTACAATGACCATAGTTTAGGATTTTTAATATCTTTTACTTTAGAAAAAAATGCACATTTTAGTTTCAAGTTTCAAAAAAGAAAAATTATTTATTTCCTTTATATTTACTCATGAAGGTGGGTAATTATAAACATTAATTAACTCTTATTAGGATTTGTAACAATTCTTTGAGCTTTTATTTTGCCTTCACTCCGTTAGAATTACTAAAAAATTCTTAATACAAACGTTTTTTCAACAACATCACCATTCATACTGAGCAATTAATTATTGAAAGATCTCGTATTTTTATCGAAATCTTTTGACTCTTATATTTTGAGACTCCCACGGACTTTCAATTGAAGATGCAAAACACACGAGCTTCGAATGCAATTTGTAAATTTGAGGCTCTACACGATATCTACCATAAGATCATGGTTTATTACAAAAAACTTATGGCAGGTAGTGGGGACCCGATGAGAATGTGACCACTTTTTTTTTTTTTGGTCGAAAGTGGCGATTGTATTCATTTTAAAGGAAACTTACAACTTGAAGCTAAAGCGTCCGCATAAACAAGGTCGAGCAGAAGAAAAGGTGGGAATATGGTCCATTTGTGGGTCGAGGTATCATTGCGTTGAGCCTTTGCAGCCCAGTCGGCGACCATGTTCACCTCACGCCTACAATGTTGCACACTCAGATTAGGGAAAAGGGAAAGCCAAGCGACGGCCTCTGCGAGCAGAGCACGAACTTCCCATGGTGGCGATCTCCCATCTCTCACGGCGTCGACGAGGGTGATGCAATCCGATTCGATCAAGAGTTGTTCACAATTGAAGCCTTGCTGCAGCAGATATTGAAGCGTGAGGGTAAATGCTTGGATCTCCGCCTCTAGAGGCGAAGCAGCTGGGAATCTTTTGGAAAATATATCTATAAGTCGACCGTGATGATCTCTAGAAACACAGGCCATCGAACCTTCTGTACTTCTAGGCTGATAGGCACAATCTATATTGCATTTCAAGGTTCTCGAATCTAGTGGTCTCTAAAGTTGTGCAAGATTCAGATTAGCATGCTCTATTCTCAAATGGGTGGGAGCAGAGATCTGATATATTCGAGTCTGTGTGATAGCAGCCTCCACTGCAAGGGTTGGATCCGGTTGTTGATTATGGAAGATGAAGCTATTCCGCATTCTCCAGATCTGCCAAAAGACATTAGCTATGGTTTCCAATCTAGGTAAGTTTTTAGGCGTCGTTACTCTTGCTGTTAACCATGCATCTAATCGATGAACTGTATGAGGCAATGGCTGTATGTTGATCTGTGGGTGAGCCCAGATAGCCCTGGTCCATGAACAGGAGAGGAATATATGCTCTAGGGTTTCTGGAGTGTTTTGTTGACAAAGTTTGCATAAGGGATCTATGATAATGTGTCTTTGGAATAAATTTGCTCTGGATGCTAGTGCGTTTTGACAGACCGACTATAGGAATGTTCGAATTTTTGGTGCTATTCTCATTGCCCAGATTGTTCTCCATAAAATCCTGGGATTCTGGTAAGAAGTTAATGCTCTGTTATTGTTGTAGTTGCTTGTAGTCTTGAGTAGAGCATGGTAGTTGCTTTTCACAATATACCGGTCATCCTTTGTGGCTGTCCAAATTAATTGATCTTCGGCATAGAGAGGTCTTACTAGGATGGTAAGAATTTCTGCTATGACCTGATCATCTAAAAACCTGTGAAGTAGAGATGTGTTCCAAGTGTGGTGGAGTGGATCAATAAGATCAGCAACCATCACTGGTTCTTCTCTTGTCGCGAGTCCATCGAGAATCCCTATTGGTAACCACTAATCTTCACGGATTCTGATCGTATGCCCGTTACCAACCGACCATCTACTATGTGGTAAAATAGCATCTCTGCCCATTAGAATGCTCTGCCAACCCCAGAATGGCCGAGTTCCTCTATCCGCTGATTAGAAGTCTTTTGAGTGATAGTACAGACCTTTAAAAATTTGACTCCATAAAGATTGAGGTTGTTGTAGTAATCGCCAAGCTTGCTTTCCAAGCATAGCCCTATTAAATTCTATGAGATCATGGAATCCTAGGCCTCCGTTGTCCTTGCTGCTTTTAAGAACTTCCAATTTTTGCCAGTGAATTCCTGCTTTGTTTTTATCATTCCTCCACTAAAATCTAGCAATACTCTTTTCAATAGATTTGCAAAGAGACAGAGGAAGCTTAAAGATCGACATGGCATAATGTGGGAGTGCCTGTACAACAGATTTGATAAGAATTTCCTTACCACTTTTGAGATTAATTTTTCTTTCCATCCCTCCAATTTTGCATTTACTCTCCCTAAAATCCAAGAAAACATCTCCCTTTTTTAGCGACCCCAATCAGATGGTATTCCCAAATATTTGCCATACCTTTGCAGCACAGGTGTTCTAAACTCCCGCGACATATTTTCTTGCAGTCTGAAAAGGCAATGTTTGCTGAAAAGCATTCCAGATTTGTTGCGGTTCACGACCTGTCCCGTGGCCACACAATATTGATTTAAAATATTAGCAAGGTTTTGGCATTCCTGAATGTTACCATCTAGGAAGAAGATTGCATCATTAGCGAAAAATAGATGGGACAGGGTAGAACACCACCTATTTAACTTAATACCCTTGATGTGTCCCATGTTGACAGCTTGATTAATAAGACTTGATAAAACATTTGTTAGCAGAATAAATATATATGGAGAGAGAGGATCACCTTGTCGGAGACCCCGAGTCAGGTGGAAATAAGCTAGTTGCTCTCCATTAAATCTTACACTAAAAGATGTTGTTGTGATGCATTGCATTAACCACTGAACCCATCTTGGATGGAATCCTAGTTTGCGTAGATAGTCGTGAAGGAAATCCCATTCTACGCTGTCGTACGCCATTTGCATGTCGGTCTTTAGGATTGCGTTGAATTTTCGTGTCCGTTTCCGGGTCTTAAATTAATGAAGAACTTCTTGAACGATTAAAATATTATCTTGAATCTGTTGTCCACTCACAAAAGCCGACTGTTCCATGGAAATCAAATTAGGTAACCAAAGTTTCAGGCGGTTAGCAATTACCTTTGAGATAATTTTGTATGCAAAGTTGCAGAGGCTGATCGGGTGGTATTGATCCAGTATCTCTAGGTGAGGTGCCTTGGGAATCAAAACAATAATGGTCCGGTTTAGAGTAGTAGGCATCACCCCTGACCTAAAGAAGTTTTGCACTAAGAGAACAAATAGTCTTTAATGACCTTCCAGTGAGTTTGATAAAACAAGCCATTTAATCCATCAGGGCCTGGAGCTTTTGTAGTTCCCAACTGAAAGGTTGCCTTACGAACCTCCTCAACCATGACCAAAGCTGTTAACTGGTCATTCATTTCTGTGGTAACAACCTGTGGGCATTGATCAAGTATGGGTCTGTAGTCCCGATATCCCACTATTGTATATAACCTTAAAAAGAAGTTGGACGTCATATCTTGTAGAGTCTGAGGGTCACGAACCCAATGCTGGTGGTTGTCCTGCAACATGCTAATTCTGTTTCTTTGCCTCCTTTGAAGTATAGTTGCATGGAAAAATCTTGTATTCTTATCTCCCCATCTCAACCAGTGAATCCTGGAGCGCATAGTCCAATATTGTTCTTCTTGTTGCCAAGTCCGTCTAATTTCCTCTCGCAGCTTAGATGCTTCCACTCTATTAAACTTGCAATGCTGCTGGTTTATAAGATTCTGTAGTTGTTGTTGTAAGGCGGTCACTTTGAGAGGTCCCTTTGAAAATTTTGATCGGCTCCACTTAGTCAAAGCGTTCGAAATAGTCTTTAATTTTGGTAGCAAACCAGAATCCTAAACCTGCGCTGAATTCCATGCTGTGGAAATAATCTCTTGGCATTCTTCATCTTTGTTCCAATAAGCTTCAAAAGTAAAAAGCTTCCTTCATTTTCTATAAGGTGCTCAAGTATTAAGAAGTAAGGGACTGTGGTCGGATCCCACAGCAGGCAGTGCCAAGACTTCAGCTTCAAGAAACAATAAACGTCAATCCATCGTGCACATCACCTGATCCAATCGTTCTTTCACCAGCTCATCCCCTTCGCGATTGTTCATCCAAGTAAACTCACAGCCTTTACTTTCTATTTCCATGAGGGCGCAATCATTTAGGACAGCTCGAAATGAAAGTAGTCAATAAGGACCTGCAAGCCGCTTTCCTACCTTTTCCCATGGATAGATTATTTCATTAAAGTCGCCGGCACAAACCCAAGGTAAAGTGTTAGCATAGCTTATCTCTCTAAACTCATCCCACAGAATTTGTCGATTTTGATAGACAAAAGGAGCATGAATACATGTGATGCACATAGTTCTATCTTCCTGCACATCCCTACATATCATATCAAAAAGTTCTTGTGTTGAGCGAACCACACTTAAGGATACCTGATTATTCCAGAAAACTGCCAATTCTCCAGCCAGACCAACTAGGTTGATGATTTGAGAGCTGTTGAAGTGTAAACGGCGCTGAATATGTTGAAGCTTTACATCGTCATTCTTTGTTTCCATTAAGAAGACAATGTCGGGCTTTTCCTTGGCCGTCATGGCCTTAAGAGCTTGAACTGTCAGGGGTTTGCCCAAACCCTGACGGTTCCAACATATCATCTTCATTTGTGGGTGGGTGGGTGGGTGGCTGTTGAGGGCGAGCCACCATAGCCCAAGGTCCAGCTTCCTCTGTTGCATAGATAGGTGTTTCCATGAGGTTTGTGTCATCAAGGTTCTCTTGTATCAAACCCCTTGTCTCATAGGGATTGTATCGTTTCAGTTTTTTGGCAATTCCCACTTTTGGTGTCAATCTTGTACTTTTCAGCTTCTTTTGTTGTTGTAATTCCATAGGTTGGGTTTGAATCCCTTTCATTTTGGTTGCTGCAGGTATCAGCGTTGTGTGGAGAGAAGTCCCTTGCATAATTTCATCCTGATGGTCCTGCTGTTCAGGGACTGCTTTGGACAGGTGCGCTGCTTTAGTAATAGCTGGTGGGGGCAGTAAAGGGACATTCCGAATTAGTGAGGGAGGGGTTTCAGGTACTATTTCTTTTGACTGCTCTAGTTTGTCTGCGGTTTGTAGAAGGTCTACCAATAAGGGCTGTATTCTCTTACCTCAGCGCGGAGCCATTGGCCATAGGTCATCTTGTCTCTACCTTCTAATTTTGCCTCATCAAAAGGGAAGTCCTTGCAATACATTACGTAATGTCCCAGCTTGCCACAAGAGTAACAGAATTGGGATAGCCATTCATAGCGAAACTCTAGCCATAGTGTTTTTCGACTGATTCGGATCAATTTCCCTGTCTTTAAAGGCTTCTGCAAGTTTATTTCTACCCTCGCTCGACCAGCTCGTAAGGTTGCCCCCTCTTTTGTGTCGACTTTCACTTATAAAACTCGACCGATATGTTGCACTGCCTTGCTGATCATTTTTTCTGTATACCATTCCAAAGGCAATCCAAAGACTTGTACCCAGAAAGCGCAACTAAAAAAGTCATAACAGTGTAATGGGGTATTGGGAATCCATGGCTTAAAGATGACTAGATGGCTTGAGAAAAGCCAAGGCCCCCCTTCTAGGATTCTCTGTTTTTCTGCATTTGACTGGAATTTTGCGACGTACAGGCCCGCTTCTCTTTGGGAGATTTCAACTTGTTCAGTCCACTAAGCTCACTTCAAGATACTTTGGAAAGCTTGGAAGTTTATGATGGGTTCGAAAGGATTTTCCCTACTAGTGTTAAACGACATTCTTCCAATTTTTCAGGTGGGGGCTCATCATCCCAGACTTCAATTTCTTGCTCGGTACTTAGGCGGCCCAACCTATTACAAAGGGTAGCCAATCGCAAAGAGTCTTCTTGGCCTTCCGATGCCATTCAACAGTCTAAGATAGGGCCTCGTTACATGAAGAGGTTTAAAAGTAGAGTGTAACCAAACGAGAATCCTCAATTTACCAACAGGAATG
Organism: Eucalyptus guilfoylei; assembly: GCA_016097605.1. Taxonomy (NCBI): domain Eukaryota; kingdom Viridiplantae; phylum Streptophyta; class Magnoliopsida; order Myrtales; family Myrtaceae; genus Eucalyptus; species Eucalyptus guilfoylei. Next base: position 8,895,361 of record CM027863.1, read on the forward strand.
TTCGTGATGTAGAATGGAACACAGAGTTAGGTAAGTTAATCCATGGCACAAATTAACCATCGATAGACTGAATTACAGCACTATAATATCAGATGGAAAGGGGATGGAAGGCATGCAATAAGCAAACCAGTTGGAGATGGAGTCGGAGATGGTGGATAGCATGAGTGCTGGGCCTTCCACGGAGATCCGAAGCTTTTTTTTTTTTTTTGATGACCTAGGGAACCCCGTACAGCCGGTAGCCGACGAGCAAACTCTAGAGTGACGCTAGCAAAGGACCCACCACCCCTGCACCACACTTAAGACACCAAATGCCTCCACTGGGTTTCGAACCCCTCACCTTTGAAGAAGGATCAATGAAGCTCTTATTCGGCGGAGCCACCACGGCCGGTGGTCAAATTCAACAGAAATTCTATCACATCAAGGGGCGAAAAGTAAAGACAAAGGTCTGTACTAAGAGACGGATGTAATTGGGTTTTAGGGTTTGCAATGCGGATTTGGCATATTATATCACAATCCATAATAGGTTTGGGATTGATTTGGAGAGTGATGAAAAGTTAATGGGACGAAGTTGAGAAGATATCGGCCTAAATTCTTCCCACTTTGATCCCTAGATAACAATAAAGGGCATTCCTAGTCATATCCTTTTCTATATAAAGGACGATTTATTTATTACGCTTTTAGTGCTAATTTCTATTCTTTTGTTTCCAGTAGTAGATTTGGAACAGAAATGCGTTTGGTAAAATTTTTGTTCCCGAGAACAAATTTCTATTTTTTTGTTCCTGGAAGTAGATTTGGAACGGAATCAAGAATAAGAAAAGAAGAAGTTAATTCTTGTTCCTCGGAACAATTCTAAAATCATGCCCATATTTTCTCTTTTTATATTCTTTTTTCTTGTTCTTCTTCCATTTTCTTTTTCTTCATCTACTGTCACCGCCGCGGTTGCCGTCCGCCGCCCGCCGCCGCTAATCGCTGGCTACTAGTCCGGTGAGCTCATCGAAGGCTCGCTAGGCCATGGTGAGGTTCGGCGAGCTTGCTAGTGGCCAAGCAAGCCTTGCCCAACCCCAGTGAGGCTTGGCCAACCCTGCTGAGGCTTGGCCGAGCCTCGTCCAATTGATGGCGAGGCTCAGTCGACGAGGGCTGACCTCGCCGAGGGTTGGCGACGCTCCGATGAGGTCGCTGGCCCTCGTCTGGCCGATCGCTGGTCATCTCAAGGCCAGCAACCGGCCACTTGAAGAAGAAGAATAGGAGAAAGAAAGGAAAAAAAAAAGTAATAAAATTATTTTAAAATTAAAATAAAATGATTTGGAGTAGAAATTTTGAGCATGGTACCAAACGCAATTCTCTTCCGAAAATTAAAATTTTAGACAGTTACCAAACGACTTAAAATACTTAGAAATTGTTCCCGGGAACAGAATAAAAAATAATAATTTCTGATCAGAAATTATTCTCGGGAACAGAAGCGTTACCAAACGTGCCCTAGTGTTCACTCCTGAAACTAAAAGATATTAGCACTAAATTTGTGATCAAGGGTAATTCAAAATTTAAAAAAGTTGCTTGTATCACTTATAAGAATAAATACACAAAAAGTATTCGCATGCTTGCACATAAATTATTTAGATGAATTGTAACCAATAAATATTTTTTAAAATTTAAATAATTATTTCAAATGATGCTAGTGATATTTTTAAGAAAATATTTTTCAAATTACTCGTTTTCCACGAAATCAAACATAACCTAAGTTTACCAAACTGACCGACTGACTGCATTTCTATCTCTCATTGAGTCTAAGAATGAATGACCCGTAGTGGGACACTACACTTGGTAAGTCATTCTGTGCAGACCAACCTCCGCAAACTAGCATGCTAATCTAGCAACAATCTTCAAGCGCAAGTACTTTGTTATGTAATATCAAACGTTGAGCAACATGGAATGAATCCTAATGCACTAGGAAAACAATCAATACACGCTACGCAAGCTAATGCTCACACAAGCATCATGATACCTGAAACCGAAAATACATGAGTCGATGACATCGAACTCTATCGTCCTCGCAAATCATCCGAATCGCATTTCACGCCGCTCGACTTGGTAGCTTAACGAGCCTTCCAGTATCTGCTGTTTAAATGCTTTGTCAATGTGATTCGAATCCTTTCAAGACCCTGAAAGTGCAGCTTCAAAAATGGCGTCGACCAAATGGGCTTGCGTTGCTGCAATCTCGCTCCTACTGAGCCTAGGATCGAGCGCTGCTCACAGATCACTCCTTATGAGCAGCGCCAACTGGCAAGAGGCCGGTGAGCCGATGGATCTGGACTTACGCGGAGGAATTGCTGGAACCCTGGGGTCATCAAGTGAGGGCGGCACCATGGCCAGCTCCGACATGGGCGGTTTTGGCCAGGACATGCCTGGTAAGGCCTGGCCTCACCACCGCGATCTGAACATGGCTAGTGGATGGAATATGGATCCGGACCGCGAAGGCCATGACGACTGGCTCGCTAACGCGCACAATAATCCTGGGGTGTCCAAGGAACCTGCACCCATTCCGAGGTTTCCTGATGACCAGTACGACCCGCCATTAAGCCAGTGGCAGGATCAGTTCATGTATTGCAGTCCAATGTCCTGTCAAGGGAGGAAAGATAACTATGGCCCCGGTGCCGGGGGGGACTGCATGGGATTTAGTATGTTGATTGAGTACCCGTCGCCACCACCTTCAAGTAAATCAGGAGTCAGCAGAAACCCGGTACACTTGCCAAACGGAGCTAAACCTGATGGCCATACGATTTCTTTCAGTGAACCTCTTGCTTTTCCTCCAGAATCTCACGCCGCCGGAATGCCGGATACTCCAGGCGCAACTTGGGAAGAACCAATGATGCCTGGTCACTGAGTGATCGATGAATGCAATAGTTTGTAAGGTATACGGCATTATTCCTGCATAATTTCGCCACAATAAAGACACAAAGAAATGTGTCTCTAGGAACTCTGCTTTCAACTATGGGATTAATGAAAATGCATGTAAGCATATTTTATAAGCCAGATTCGATTAGTGCACCGTAAGCGGCTTGGCTTTCGCGCGTACTTGCATGGTGGTTTCACTCGTTGTGTACCGGTCCTGCTCAAGCCCTTTGAAATGTGCAGCCTCAAGTATTCAAATATACAAGAGCAACCGAAAAAACAAACAGAAACAAAAAAATCTCAAGTCTCCTCGACATATCTCTGGGGACAAAAAAAAAGGTCTTTCTTGCTTGACATGTTAACTGTCATAAAAAGGAAGGGCCGTATGGTCGGGACAACTTTGCAATTTGCGCTTGATCTCAAATACACAGATAATCTGATCCCAATTATTATCGTAGAAACATAATATGTATATATATACATACACATATTCCCTCTCAGTGCATGCTGTTAACAAATCGCACTTCAATTGGAGAAAGAAATATTCAGGCCGCAACAAAATTGTTCATGGAAGGCCAGAAAATCTGCTCATTGATGAATAGCGACCCATATCACCAAAAAACTAAAGTATGGGCGAGGTAAACCAACCTAGAAATCTTCAGTTAATATATGCAACTGTACATCCATAATTCAGTGGACTTTCCTGTTCATACTTGGCAACTCGTGGATGATTCTTCAATATCTCAAGGACCCGTTCCTTAACAGCTCCAGTACCCATACCATGAATGATGAAGATGACAGAGTACGAGCCTCTAGAAGAAATGGCCATGTCAAGTTCAAGAGCAGCTTCCTCGACTCGCATGCCTCGAAGATCCACAGTGTTCTTTGATGTCTGCAATGATGGTCCATACAAAGAGCCTTCATCTTTGTTTCCCTCGACTTGATTCTGGAGCTCTTCATTGTTATTCTGTGACTAAGAAGGAAACAAAAACATCGAGTTAGCATCTTACTTTGTGCACAGAGAAGACACCAAATACGCACCAAATACTTAAAAGGCCAGCTTTGCTATTTGACAATAATCCAAGAGGAAGAAAGGACACATGCACGCAAGAACATTCCAAATTATGAAATTCTGACAATCAAACAAGGGACAAACTGAAACATGTCCATCCTTCAAATACACAAGTAAGATCTAATGTAGGACACACATGTTTGGCAACCTAACAAACTATATGCATCCATCAATCGGAGAGAAGAATTGAAATACACCACACAATCATCCCAGTAAAGGATCATAGAAAATTTGTCTGCAAGTTCCATTTAAGAAAGAGTATTTTACAACCGGCGAGGAATTGATGGCATGACAAGTCATCTTAGTGAGGCAAAGTGAAGAGGGAAAAGACTATGTTCAACAATTGAAATGGCTAAAGCCTGCAATTCTGAAAACTAAGGACAGAAGATTGGACCAGACTTGAAATAAATACAGATTAGTTGGAACTTGGAATGACTCCCGTCATAACGGACAGCAAGTCCACGAAGAGCCTATATAAGTTTGAAAGTCTGGACTTCATTGCGGAGTTCAACTATGCACTAGTGAATCCATTCGACTGCCTAGCCCTTGAAATGGATTTCACTTTCTCAGGGATCAGTAATATAAGCATCTTACTTGTCTACTGCTTATAATGCATTTGCTATGTACAAAACAAAGATAGAGAAATTGAATAAGCATAAAAGGCAAGATGATTGTATTCAGATAGTGGTCACAAACCTTCCTCCTTAACTGTGGGATGGAACTGGAAGCTCGACTCCTCCTACTATTGGCAACAGCTCTAACATCATTCTTGTTTACCCGGACTCTTACTTTACCGAATTGGACAATGACAGTGTCATCATCCCCAGTTTCTTCAACAACAGTAGCTAATTTATTACCCAGTCCCTTGACATGGACCTGCTCCCCATACTGTGGCACAAACAAAGCATCATCCGATCTATCAGGAAAATCTAGTTCGCCAGGTTGATGAGCTTCTAAGATAGATGCAATCAAGGATTCGCATTTCCTGACAAGTGAATTAAGCTGATCAGGACTGGCATCTTCAAGGTTATTTTCAAACTCTTCAACCACTGCTTGTATTTGCATTTCTGTTGCCTTTCGTTCTTCTTGGGCATGATGCATTTCCTTTGCCATAAGAGCTTTCAGACGGTTATCAATGTCTTCTGCCTCATGCAGGATCTTCATTTAACCATATAGAGCAAATAAGAAGAGGGAAGAAAACATAACAGATTTTTGCACAAGTAGAAGGATTGGTGTATGAGTAAGTGACTATAGTAAAAATACAAACCATAACAAAGCACTCTATTCCCATGAAGAAATCTATTTTGCCATAAGCCAAAGACAAATGTCGAGATGCCAACTTCCCATCTGAACCAGCAGCATACAACACAATTCTCAAGTTTCTCCATAATTAATAAGGAAGTAAAACTTGCAGATAAGTTTTCAATAATCAATCTTTCAATTCCTCTCGTGGCTTTGAAGTGGCTATCAGAGATTTCAACTCATAAAGCATATCCTAGTGCCTAACAGATGAAGACTTCCACTAACTATAATCTCAAACAGTGAATGCACTGCACTTGATCTGATTCAAACACTCAACAATTAAGACACTGCTTACTTAGAGCTAATACTTAATATTTTAAGTCCGTGCATTGTAAGTTAAGAAGTATTATAAAGTGTATGACTGTCAAATGCAATGACGCACCGGCAATTAAGAAAACAAACTCACATATCACAGGCATATCTAAAACTTGATTAAATTCGCAAAAGTTGTGCACCGATTGGAACTACGAGTAGTAGGGAAAAAAATCATATAACCCTGATTTTGAGAAACCTATTGACTTGACTTGCAATAAATCTGTTAGGAACTCTATAGCCAAGAAAAACACGATGTTATTAAGTGATTGTGAGATTCAACCTTGACCCAAGCCAATGATGCAACTGCAGCTGCATTATTTATAGCACAAGACACAGAATTGAATATAAATGCCATGAGGAAAAAAAAAGCATAGTAATGAATTAAATCAATGCTAGCATCAGCAAACTGACTTAATTTACTAATTTCAAGAAAACTACTTTGATCACATGCAGCAACAAACTATACGGCAAACATAATAAGTTTGAACAAGATTGCATTACGGTGGCACGTTCAAAATACTACCTCCTGATAAAGATTCATGACCTCAACATGAAGAGATGCAGCCTTCTCAGCTTGGGCTTTCAAACGGTCTCTTTCCTCCAGCAAAGATTGATATAGCAAACCTTTCCGTTCTTGCTGCCTTTCTGGTCTTAACCTCTCCACCCATCGTTTTGCTCTTTCAATTATCTTCCCATCGAATCCAATTGATTTTGCAATATTCAATGCATTTGAATCACCAGTACTCCCCCAGAGAATCCGATAAGTAGGTTCCAAGGTTTGCAATGAGAATTCCATAGCTGCATTCTCAAACTGCGCATCCTTTTTCTTCAGAAGGGTTAAATCCGCATAATGAGTAGTAACAACAGCTAAATGAATACGATTCTTGAGATACTGCAAGACGCTGGCAGAAAGTGCCACACCTTCTGAGGGGTCAGTTCCACTACCAATCTCATCAATGAGGACAAGTGATTCTGCTGAGGCAACATCTAAGATTTTGCATATCCGAGATATGTGCCCACTAAAGGTTGAAAGATTTTGTTCCAAGGACTTCAAGGAAAAACTGGAGTAAGAACAAAAAATTAACAAAACTGAAACCATCCAAATTGTTCATCAGCCATAAACAACAGAAAGACTACCTGATGGTCTCCAATATCTGCGAGAATCAGATCGAACCATGGAATTCTCGGGGAACCCTTAGCAGGCAAATACATGCCAGCCTTAGACATCAGAGCTGCTAGGCCCAAAGTTTTCATGGAAGCAGTTTTGCCTCCTGTATTAGGCCCAGAGATCACAACTACTTTGGTTCCTCGCTCGATTTTCATGTCTACAGGCACAGGAAAATCAGAACTGACTCCTGAGTTATCTCTAGATGATAGCCCCCTCCTACTGTTATTTACATTAGCAAAGTCCATGGAATTGGATGGAGCTACATCAGTGGGATGCCCAAGTGATGGCTCAAGAAGCAATGGATGTCGAATATTTTCAATATCAACTAGTCTAACAGGATTAGCTTCAGCGTCACATGAGCCATCAGAATGATCTGAACTTAAAGTTGGACAGACTCCATCGATCCACCGGGCATAAGAAGCTCTAGCAAATGCCAGATCTATTTCAAGAACCCTATCCAATATGTGCTTTATCTGTATCCCTGCATCTGCTATTTCAGAAGTAAGCAGGCTTAAAATTGCTATCTCTTCATCCCTTTCAGCATTTGACAGCCTCACTTCCATGTTGTTCAACTCAACTGCCTCTTTAGGTTCCATAAAGTATGTGGCACCAGAACTGCTAACACTAAGAACGACTCCGTCTGAAAGTAAATATCTATGTGAGGCCCTAATACCAACACACAGCCTGGAACGGCGTGTGGTAATTAGAGGCTTGTCAATGCCCCCAGCACGAAAAACATGAGCAGACACTTCTTTCAACAATGAATCCAACTTTCCCATGTTGCTCTTTCTTTCAGATCTGATGATCTCTAGATCTTCACTAGCTCTATCAAGGATTATTGAGAGATTGCAATCTATGCAATATTCTATCTTCCGTTGTAGGTCTGTGCAGAAATCACAGTCATAGAGAATTTTGAGAAGTGGAGCGTACCTGTTGAATCCCACAACAAAGAAAGAGTCAAGCCATTCGAATCTCATGAGAAAGATTAAGTCAAGAGATTCTCCCTCTTTTCTAAATAGATAAAAGGAGATGTAACTCTCCTTTCACCACAACAACTCTAATAAAATAATTTCGAGGTCGATTTAGAATAATGCAAATCAATGAACTATCTAAATGTAGCATACATTCAAAAGACCATCAAGCTTCCAGCAATCATAGACATATGACAAAAGAAGATTATGATAGTCTTATGCTTCTCCCCATGTTAAAAAAGAACACGTCAAGACCTCTTTGGATTCACCAAACAAAATTTTTCTATACAAGTCACTATAAGAAGAACCATGCACCAAATAATGATGTGCCTAGTTTACTATTACATATGACTTATTACTTTAAAACATTGAAAAGGGGTACAAATGAATGACTGACACCATCAAAATCTCACTACAATGCAAGAAATAGTAAATATTGATGTTTTACATGAAGCACACGCTACATCAACACTAAATCACTAGTTAATCATTAGAAAACTACAATCCATTTTCTGTTTCTCTCTTCCCAATGAAACAACGGAAGGATCCTGCTACATTTTAGAAATTCTTAACACCTATAACTCCCATATTTACTCAAACATTCATCAATTGATTAAAACCAAAATTCATATATAAAATCTTGGGAAAAAAAAAAACAATTGATCCAAACTGATATACATGTCAGATTAGCGACCAATAAAACCAAAAAAGAAGACAATGAGAAAATGACTCTTTGACTGACCATAGCATCCCATGTGTGAAATGCTTGCTATCTACAGTCTACAGCAATTAGAAGCAAAGGAAATCATGAAAATTTTGCCGAGGATGAGAAGTTCCAAACATGTTGTATGTACCTTCTAACAGATTACAGTGAGAATAGTAGTGACAGAGGGAAGGAGGACAAGGGGGACACATGCAGCAACCCCACCCCCAAAACACGCACACACACACACAAAAGAACAAATCTTGACAAAAACCCCAAATGCCCAAAACACACGTGTAGCATCTCATATCATCCTGTTATTGTCCTTGTTAGTTTGTGACATCATTAGAGATAATTCTAGTTTCAACAAATGTAATCGCTGATTTCTTTGAAGGCCAACTTGCCAAAGAGGATCAAATCATGTCCAAGCCAGTGTGCTACTTCCCTTATAAAAAGATTCTTGTTAATAAGTCGGCTAAGTGCACTATAAGTAAGAATGCATGTGAACCCCTTTTGAAAATTCAAAAAGAATGGATTTTGTGAAAGCTACTTGACTCAAATAGAACCATTTACACTTCCAAGCATATTAATAGCATTATCAAGTGTGCTAAGGGCACAAAATAACCATGATATTCATGATATGTTCATTATGGTCAACCATGCGTTATCTGCAGTGATTGTTCTCGCAGCACAATGTACATTTACATTTTAGAGAAAGCTACTTAATTCAAGCAGAACCATTTACATTTCCACAGCATAATGAGCATTAACAAGTGTGCTATGGGCACTATGTATTCATATTGTTTAGATTATGATCAAATTTGTATTATCCGTAGTAGCTGTTCTTGCAGTCACAATGCACACTTTTTCTTCTATATCATGACAAGATTTTTAAGAAAGAGCTTGTTTTTATAAAAATGAGAGAGAGAGAGAGAGAGTTTTCTAAGCAGTGTCCACTGTAGGCATCTCTCCAACACAAAACCCAAGACACAAAAGAAAGGAACAGCGAGGAAAGACGGAGGCTACTCTCAATCAATGCTGGTTCCACCACTATGAGAGTATATTCTAGCAACACAAGTTATGGCATCCTAAAGTCAACTTGTAATTGGCATTTTCCTTAACAGAATTTCTTAAGCATCAATAGAAACCGATAAACATTGAATGCAACAGGCTCCTCACGTTGCCCGACTATCATTCCCATATTCACACAGCACACGAAATGGCATTTTTCAATCAAATCCTTTTATCCAAAATTAGAGCATCATCAAACTTGGTACTTCCTAATACATATAACCACATCACAAATGCATAATCTCACTGAAAAGGAGTGTAATTATCTATAAAATCTAGGCTGCAATCAAGCCAAGTCCAGTCAACACAATAACACTTGAACTCAACTAGACTCGAAAGCTCAAGGCCGCAGCTTGATATATATCGACAGCCTAATTTTCCAAGCTCGATATCAACCAGGTAAAGTAATTTAACAAGCTTGAGCTCAACAGACTCGGATTTATCAAGAGTTAAGCTCGAGTTAGGCTCGAGATTGTGTTCCCGAAGTACAGTAAGACTATAAAAATGCTATTTTTAATTATATTATCGTTGTATTACCGAAATAGTTCCGCAATGTATAAGAAACTAATCACCGACTGAACTGACGAAGAAACTTACTCACCTCCCAAAAGAATCACGGCCGCCCGCCGCCGCCGCCGCAGCCGCCGTCGTCTCGAGCTCCTCCCCCACCTTCCTCGCGGCGCTCAGCATCCTCCGCACCGCGCATATCTCCCCTATCGTGAGCAGCTCCCCCTTCCTCGCCGACTCCACGACCGCCGACACGTCCTCAATCCCGGACAAGTCCCACCGGCGCGACTCCGCCGCGAGGACCGCCGCGGCGGTCTGGTCCAGGAGCCTCCGGCTCGCCGCCGGGGTCTCTCCGATCGGGATGTCGGCGTCCCGCGCGGCGGCGAGCCCCATGGAGGTGGAGGCGAAGGGGGAGAGCTGCCTGCAGACGGAGCTCCATTCCAGGGTCTTCAGCGTCTCGGATTGGAGCGCCTGAGCGAGGGAAGGGCGGCGAGGGTGGTGCGAATCGTCGGAGGAGGCGGCGGCGACGGCGAGAGGGACGGCGGGCCGGCCCGGGGAGGAGTACGGCGGGAAGGGGAGGTTCGGCGGTTTTCCGACGGGGCAGAGGAAGCGGGCGGTGGTGAGTTCCATTGACGGTGGTCGAATGCGGTCGTCTTGTGAACTTTTTATCCAATTGGACGAGGTGCGGCTCGCCACGTGGCATTTGTAAACCGGACCGGCCCGTGTTGGATTATTTGGTTGGCCCGATCTGGCTGAAGGGAAAATTTTTAAAAATGTCTGAAACCAATTACACTTTTACGAATTTAATCTTAAACTTTTCAATTTTATCAATTAAATACTAAGAATTTTCACTTTTTGTCAAGTCAGTCCATCAAGCTAATTTTACGTGGACATCGATGGTGGCGATGGCGTGAACAACTTATAGTAATATTTTATTCTTCTTTTTATTTATTTATTTATTTATTTCTTCTTTCTTTTGTTAGTGGTTGGTCACTAGCCACAGATGATGGTCGACCACCAGCCATGCCCATAGGCGAGGGCTCCCCTCACTTGTAGTGGGCAAGGCCAACCATCACTTGTGGTTGGTGGGAGGCCATCGATAGAAGGAAGATGACAGTTTAGAAAAAGATAAAAAGAAAAAACATTAAAAATTACCCACGTTAATACTCTCATGTCACGTGAAACCGCCGGCATTTACGTCAGCAACTTTCCTTTAAATTTGGATGGACGGACTTAATTGACAAAATGTAAAAATGTTTAAGACTTTTTGGACAATTTTCCCGTCTAGCTAATCATACATTATGTGAATATAGAGTGTGATGATTATCCCTTGTCCAATGGAGAAAAAACATTGTTTGATCTTAATTTACTTAGAATGTGTTTTGTTTGCGGAAAAAAGATGATTTTGATAATATTTTTCTAAAAGAGATTACTTGTATTGCTTACTAAAAATGCATGAACGAAATATGTTTTCATCGTTCATAAAAATTATTGGACATAAATTGTTGTCGATACTTGAAAAAATTATTAACTAATTAGTCCAAGTGATATGAGGAGTTTATTTTTAAGAAAATATTTTTAAATTATTTATTTTATTGCAAAACGAACGAAACCTTAGTAAAAAAAATTATTAAGTAAGTTTGTATAGGTGGTTATTACTCTCCTACCACTTATCTCTTTGCCTCTGATATAGTGACATAGCAAACAATTTATGTATATAAATTAAAATAGTCTTCTTTAAGACTATTTATTTCGCGAAAAATGTGACAATTTTGGAAAGTTTTTTTCATGAAATCATGGAGAATAACAATATTTTCTGATGTTTAGCTGAAATTTAAAACTAAATTAGAAAATATGTTTCATTGTTTGATAAAGAAAATCAATTGCTAAATAGGCATACAATATTCAAGCGCTAGTGGCTTGTGCATGAGTAGCCAAGAAATCTAACACGAGTAATAGGGTCTCAAGCTCTAATCCTCAACTCCTAAGCACGAGCACGGGCACTAGTCTTGGGTCCACGGATGCCAAGCCCCAGAACTCGGTCTCCCATGCCTAGTTCCCCGGCTACTCTTAAGTGTCTAAATTATTTTTACCTCCCCAAGCATCTCTAATTACTTATTTCTCAAATACTGTGTCCAAGGACAAATTCGTAATTCCATAAATTTATTTTATATCCCACATTTTTCAGTATTAAAGATATTTTGTACCTCATAGCAACCTTCTTACTTCTTAGCAAGATTTCAAATCTCAAAATAATTTTCTCTTTCCCTAAATATTTATACATATTGGTCATATTCTAGAAAGCACGAACACTCTTCGAGGGTTTTCATGTCGTTGTCGAATGCGTGTCAAATGTGTCGGACGCGTGTCGCACACTTCAAGCACTCGTCTGACATGCAATCAACATGAGATCAACAAGTATAAAAAATCCGACACGTGGCCAGCACTTCGAAGACGCCTCGACATGCCATTCCAAAATGCACGAGTCAATTTTAAACATTTTCAATAAATCTATCAAAAATATATATACTTAAGTCATATACCTAGCCACCCCAAAATTAATATACCCAGCCAGCCCCAAAAATATATCTGACGTGTGGATTGTTTTTTTCTTTTACTTATTGTTAAATGTTAAATTTAATTGTGGAATGTGGATTGCTTATTTTCTTTTTCTAAGTTTTATGGATTATTGGAATGTAATGTAGTTGAATTTGTCAATTCGAAATAATGAATGATATTAAGAAATGATGGATTAATTTTTTTAATGTAAATTTATTCTAAGCTCTTTTTTTTTTTATTATAATTCATTTATTTGTGGAATTTAATCAAATTAATTTGATTGAAATAATCATAAAAATAATCATTTATTATGTATATATAAGAATATACATTTAATATATAACACATCTCAACATATTGAAATTCTCTATTTTTCAATAAAAGACAAATCATCATGTCATATTGCGTATCGCGTGTCGCTGTCAGTGTCGGTGCTACTTAGAATTCTTTATCCTCTTAAGCATCCCTTAATAATAGCTTCTACAAGAATGGCTTTAGTGGCATCTTTGGCCTTTTCCTCTATCGAGTCATGGTTCGAGCAACTCCTACCAGTCCTGCGTTGAGAATGCAACTCAAACGCTCCCCAATCGATGCCTATCCAACCAGGAAGCAATCATATGGTACAATAAGTGCATGCTGCACCACTTAGATATCAACTTCTTTGGAGCGATGGCGACACACCCAATGTGGAATATCAAGAAAAATAGATCACCTAATGATTCGGATGTCAATGCTCTCGCTCTGATATATAGTCTTGTGGCTAATGTTTCATTTTTATGAAGTGCATGAATCCGATGGAGGCGACAGCTCACGGTAAAGATAAGGACTTGTGTAGTATAGTATAAACATCAATAGTACCCAATGCAGCTCTTGGCTTAATTGATAGAGGATATCAAGCAATGTTGTGAAGGAAAAAGAGGTTGGCAAATTCTGAGCTCGAGCTGTAATCTTCAATATGAGAATTACCTTTTCTATCGGCAGCGGGCAGCTTCACCTCAATCGGTTCCAATTGTGACCTCGCCTTCATGTATAAATAAGGTCATTACTTAGAAAAGCATATGGAATGTAAAGCAAGCTAGTTCCTATCATTGGAACAGTATAAGATGATTTGGTGTGCAAGTAATGATTCATGGAATTAACCAATCTAGATGCTTAGAAAGTGTACAATTAGTCCTGTTTACATCATCATGGGCATTCGTTTACTCTTATTGTGATTCACAGTTGCCACTGGCATGTGCCCAGTGTGCCACTGCCGTATTGTATATCTTTATCAATTATTCCATTCCATTCCATTATTTAGTAATTCATATATTTGCCAACAAAATGATTTTTACTAAAAATTTCAATTTCTTGTATGCACGTAACGCATCTGCACATTTGCTATTATATACAAAAGTAATGGATCAAGTCATCTTTCAATTATTTGATAGCAAATTGAAGAAGCCTTTTTAGGATGTCATGCAGGACTAGTATACACAAATTATATGTAATTGTAACTTGTACTGAGTAACTTAATTCAACTTAAAAATACACAATCTCGTGGTTAATGTTTCATATAATTGTACGTTGTATGAAGTGCATGAATCCGATGGAGGCGACGGCGCATAGCAAAGATATGAACTTATGTAGTAAAAACATCAATAGTACCCAATGCTTCTCTTATTTAGCTCAGCTGATAGAGGATATCAAGCAATGCTGTGAAGGAAAAAAGGGTGAGCAAATTTTGAGCTTGAGTTGTAATCTCCGATATGGGGATTACTTTTTCTATCAACGGAAGGCGGCTTCATCTCAACTAGTTCCAAGTGTGACCCCACCTTCATGTGTAGATAGGGGTCACTACTTAGAAAAGCATATGCAATGTAAAGCAAGCTAGGTCCTATGACTGGAAAAGTATAAGATGATTTGATGTGTAAGTAATGATTCATGGAATTAACCAATCTCAATGCTTAGAAAGTATACAATTAGTCTTGTTTACATGGTCATGGACATTTGTTTACTCTTACTATGCCTGACAGTTGCCACTGTCCAGCAACCGGCGTGCGCCCGACGTGTCGCCGCAGTATTGTGTATCTTTATCAATTATTTTATTCTATTATCTAATAATTCACATGTTTGGCAATGAAATGATTTTGTCTAAAAATTTCAATTTCTTGTATGCACACAACGCATGTGCACATTTGCTATTATATATATAAAAGTAATGCATAAAGTCATCTTTCAATTATTTGACAACAAATTGAAGAAGTTTTTTTAGGGTGTCAAGTAGGATAAGTATAGTATACACAAATTATATGTAATTGTAACTTGTAATTAATTACTTAATTCAACTAAAAGATACACAGTCTCGTGGCTAATGTTTCGTATACTTCTACGTTGTATGAAGTGCATGAATCCGATGGAGGTGACGACACATAGCAAAGGTATGACTTGTGTAGTGTAGTAGAAACATCAATAGTACCCAGTGCTACTCTTATTTAGCTTAGTCAATAAAGGATATAAAGCAATACTATGAAGGAAAAAGGGGTGAGCGAATTTTGAGCCTGAGTTGTAATCTCCAATACGAGAAAAAGTGTGACCCCACCTTCATGTATAGATAATAGGGGTGTGCAACCGGACCGGGTATACCCGGAAACCGGATTGGCCCACCTGGAAAATAGAGTCGAGAACCAGTTCCCGTTGAAACCGGTCCGGGAACTAGTTCCCAAAATTCGGAACCGGTTTGAACCGGTCCAAGAACCGGGTCCAAGTGATTACCCACCCGGACTGGTTTTGGAACCGGTTTTGTAAGTAAAGGCTCAAAACCCTTTTTTTTTTCCCTTGATTTCTATTCTTATTCCTACAACACAAGACGTTTTTCCCCTTGGCCCTCTCAGACATGCACGACACTCCTCCTTCATCATTCCTCTTCCTCACTCACTTCCCTCCCTCACTAGCTCCCTCTCGCATCGTATAACAGACAGACAGCATCCGTCGCTGCCAAATTCCTGTGTACCACTAGGAGTGGCTCGCCTAATTTTTCTTTTGGAGGATGAGTTATATTTGTAGCAGAAATTTGTTAACTGTTATAGATAAATGAACATCTTCATGTAGTAGTTGTGGGAATAAGACTAATAGTAAACCCATGTTTGTTGCTAATGTTTGTGCAATGTTATGATTTTTTCTTTGCCTTATGATTTTATTTATGATAATTAGCCTTGTGAATCCTTAATTTTTCGTTTAGTCAAAAAGTCCACGTACTTATTAATTATAAGCGCTTAATGTTTTAATACAAATTATAAGTATTACGTTAGTTTCTTGTGTATTAATGTAAAATTCGAAGCCGTATAGAATATCGGGTGATTGCAAAATAGGTTCTAGTGAAAACAGGGTTGACCTTGGGAATTGGATTGGAAAAACAGAGTGGGTTGAATATAGGTTCCCATACAAATAGGGTCGGGTACAGGGTCCAAAAAAAGAGAACCGATTATAATAGGGTCGGGTACAAGGTCCAAATCTAGACCCTACCCACCCTGGAATCGATCACCCCTAATAGATAAGGGTCACTACTTAGAAAAGCATATGCAATGTAAAGCAGGCTAGTTCTTATGACTAGAAAAGTATAAGATGATTTGGTGTGCAAGTAATGATTCATGGAATTAACCAATTTCGATGCTTAGAAAGTATATGATTAGTCTTGTTTACATGGTCATGGACATTCGTTTACTCTTACCGTGCCTAACAATTGCCATTGTCAAGCAACCGTTGTGCGCCCGGCATGCTACTGCCATATTGTGTATATATATATCAATTATTTCATTCTATTATTTAATAATTCATATGTTTGGCAATGAAATGATTTTGTCTAAAAATTTCAATTCTTGTATGCACGCAATGCTTGTGCACATTTGCTATTTTATATATATAAGTAATGCATCAAGTCATCTTTCAATTATTTGATAGTAAATTGAAGAATTTTTTTAGGGTGTCACTTAGGATAAGTATCGTATACACAAATTATGTGCAATTGTAACTTGTGATGAGTTACTTAATTCAACTTAAAGATACAAAGCCTCATGGCTAATGTTTCGTATACTTCTACATTGTATGAAGTGTATCAATCCGATGGAAGTGATGGTGCATAGCAAAGATATGGACTTATATAGTGTAGTAGAAACATCAATAGTACCCAGTGCTACTCTTATTTGGCTCAGCTGGCCGAGGATATCAAGCAACATTGTGAAGGAAAATGGGGTGAGCAAATTTTGAGCCCAAGCTGTAATCTCGGATATGAGGATTACATTTTCTATCAAAGGAAAGCGGCTTCACCTCAACTAGTTCCAAGTGTGACCCTGGCTTCATGTATAGATAAGGGTCACTACTCAGAAAAACATATACAATGTAAAGCAGGCTAGTTCCTCTTACTAGAAAAGTATAAGATGATTTGGTGTGTAAGTAATGATTCATGAAATTAACCAATCTCGATGCTTAGAAAGTATACGATTAGTCTTGTTCACATGGTCATGGACATTCATTTACTCTTACCGTGTCTAACAGTTGCCACTATCAAGCAAACTGATGTGCGTCTGGCATGCCACCGCTGTATTGTGTATCTTTATCAATTATTTCATTCTATTATCTAATAATTCATATGTTTGGCATTGAAATGATTTTGTCTAAAAATTTCAATTTCTTGCATGCAGGCAACGCATTTGCACATTTGCTATACATACGTACGTGTGTGTGTCTATATATATATATGTAATGCATCAAGTCATCTTTCAATTATTTGACGGCAAATTGAAGAAGTTTTTTCAGGGTGTCATGTAGGATAAGTATAATATACATACATTATATGCACTTATAACTTATGTAATGAGTTACTTAATTCAACTTAAAGATACACAATCTTGTGGCTATATTTTCGTATACTTCTACATTGTATGAAGTGCATGAATCCGACAAGTGACGGCACATAGCAAAGATATGGACTTATGTAGTATAGTAGAAACATCAATAGTATCCAGTGCTGCTCTTATTTAGCTCAGCTGACAAAGAATATCAAGCAATGCTGTGAAGGAAAAAAGGGGCGAGCGAATTCTGAGTCCAAGCTATAATCTCCAATATGAGGATTACTTTTTCTATCAACGGAAGGTGCTTCACCTCAACTAGTTCCAAGTGTGACCCCACCTACATGTATAGATAAGGGTCACTACTTAGAAAAGCATATGCAATGTAAAGCAGGCTCATTCCTAGGATTGGCAAAGTATGAGATGATTTGGTATGCAAGTAATGATTCATAGAATTAACCGATCCGATTCTTAGAAAGTATACAATTAGTCTTGTTTATATGGTCATGGACATTCGTTTACTCTTACTGTGCCTGACAGTTGCCACTGTCGAGCAACCGGTGTGCACCCGGCATGCCACCACTGTGTTGTGTATCTTTCTCAATTATTTCACCCCATTATCTAATAATTCATATGTTTGACAATGAAATTATTTTGTCTATTTCTTATCTGCACGCAACGCATGTGCACATTTGCTATTATATATATATAATGCGTCAAGTCATCTTTAAATGATTTGATAGCAAATTGAAGAAGTTTTTTTTAGGGTGTCATGTAGGATAAGTATAGTATACACAAATTATGTGCAATTGTAACTTGTAAGGAGTTTACTCAATTCAAATTAAAGGCATTATTAAAAGACCATGGAGTTAAATGTCATAGTTCACTTTTCTATATTTCAATAGTAATTCTTTATTCAATTAAGGATAACGACAACACAAGTACTTGAATTTTCATCCATTTTATAATTAAATACATGAACTTTTTCCTCTGTTGTGTCAAATATCTCGATTTTTCAAATTTGTGTCATCGTGATACTTTCGTTATATAAATTGTCATATTACGCGATTTTGCTCACATGACTCACTTAGTTAGCCAAAGTTAAGTCCAAATGATGGCGTAGCTCACATACTAAGCAAAAACTATGCCATTTCCATATAAGTATCGGTATCGGTGATGAGGGAGAAGAGAGTGTTGATTCGAATGACCTAGGCCATCCAATATTTCTTTATTGACATGGCAACATTTCAAGAAACTACATCGGACGCCAACGTGGACGGTTAACGGATATTTGAACAGTGTTGTTGTCGAATTTGACGTTATCCTTCTCCGATTTTAGTGCATCACTCGCATTTATCCGCGTCTAAAAAGTTGAGGTACTTAAATGAATAAAAGTAAGTTCAAGTACTCATTTCCAGGATGCGCGCCCACCCAATGGTGGGGAAGTAGAGCCCGGATCCGGCCTGGGGTAGGGCAGGAAACCCTATTAGGACCCCCAGCGGTTTGACATTACCCCCGTTTTACGTCTGGGGGTTGCCTCCAACTAGACAACCTTTGTTTAAGGTCCTTAGGCTGGACCATACTTGGGACGGCTCCCACCTCGACTGACCCTCCCTACCCCAGGGAGGGTCCCTTCATTGCCGACGGCCCGCCTTGCTCCTTGGGGTTTTTGGGAGTCCCCTAGGATAGAACTCCATACCCGGTGGTTTATCCCGCACGGGCTTGGGGGAGCCTTTTAAGGTCCTGCTCGGGACCAAGTACTCAATTATACAAGAGGCCAAAATTCATGTAATTGCGGTTACCGAGGCCTCGGTGATGGCTGACAAAAATGTGATTTCTTTGGGTACCACCAAGCTAATTTGCTGTTTACCAGGCATTTTTCTTCGCAAGGAATTTGAGCGTCCAACAGAGGCGATTTTAACATGAACAGAAAGCTCTATTTACTTTTGGACATATCCCCATAAGAGTGTGCAATGAGACCGAGTCCCGAGTTGATTTATGAGAATCATCGACATTCTTATTGATGTCATTCTTGCATCCACGTAAATGTTCTCAAGCGATAAGAAAATTCGCTAAATAAGCATGTACTGAAATATTATCTTACATCGATTGAGAACAGGTCTTAAATACTATTTATATTCATGTAATCTCTCTCTATTTATAAGTTTAAACTTTCAGGTTAAACTTTCTAATATGATATCGGAACCATTTACCACTTACATGAAGATGCATCTTAAAAAATTCCATGTGAATGTGCATAGTCAAAATTCCACATGCAATTGGTAATCTGACTTGCACATGAAAGGAGATGTTGAAATATTATCTTCTATCGATTGACAAGGGATTCTAAATGCTTTTTATATTCTTGTGGTCTCTCTTCATCTATAAGTTTAAGTATCTGGGTTGGACTTTCTAATAGCATGTAGTAACATTCTCCATATTTCGAATTTTATATGACAGAGAGCACATCCAAAGTCATTATCTATGCAGCCAGCTTATCAAAGCAATCTTCAGATAACAGAAAATACACCGGCTGGTCAACCGATCAAAACCCAAGAACGGAATATGCAACTAAATTGCACCCAAACCTAGGTCAGGAACTCTACTTGGTCAGAATATCACTGTCCTCCCAAAAGAAACCAATATCAAACTAGAAATCGAATGGTCAAGACAGGTAAGTCTGCAAGATTGGCAGCACCTGCTGTCCTCTATTAAAAGAAACTGAAATCTGATACTCATTAATCATAGCCAGCATGGGTAATACTGATACACAGAAAACTATGTGCATTCACACTTCGAACCTTATGAAATGATATTACAATACTATGTTAAAAACCTCCAACACAAAAATTTATAGAACGGCTGATTATGGGAGACCAAACCTCCAATGATTATGGAAGCAAAATTCCAGTACCATGTTAGACAAACCTTAAAGACAAAACCTTCTATTATATCAGAGCACAACCTGTTTTATTAATATGCCGTTTGCTGTAAAGCGGGACAATACTTGACCATTGGGACAGCCTACTAGGATTGATTACTATTCAAACCTAGTTGGATTTGTATACTTGGTCCGCCTCTTAGCAATTGCAAATTGCTTCAATACATTTCTCCATAATGGAAAAGGGGAATCCTTGCGACTATTGAGGCAGTAGCAATAGAATAAAATTCCTAAAAGCTGCAATAATACTTATAAAAGCACCTTTTTTTCTGGGTTTGGCAAAAGGAAAATACTAATGTCATATTATGCAAGAGTATAATGTCTTAAGAAGATAAAAAAAGCACAGATGTATAATTATTGGAGTTTTCAGAGCGGACAAGGGAATTGTCGAAGCATCATTTCCACAACTTCAATCTTGAAATCCTCTTCAAGAGCTGCTTTTTCCAGTCCAAGCAACAGAAACTCCAGACAAAGACCATTCACCAAAAAAAAAAAACCCCAGACAAAGACCACTCCCATTGATTTAACCCTTCCCAACAGGGTGGTTTAGGGTTTAAAAAGTGTTTGTTATGTATACACCATCATCCTTCCCCTCCCCCAAGACACCCACCTAAAGAGCCTCTATTATGAAAACTGGTTAATCTATGTTTTTTTCATATTCTGAATTATTCATCTGGGAATGTTGCTCTACTATGAGAAGTCATAGCCACGGTCGCTTCTAAAATCTACTATGAGAATCATTCCTAAAAGAAATTGCTAGTAATGAAACAAAACATATCTGTCAGGCTACTTTTCCTCATCAAGAAATTCATGAGATGGCAACCCACCGAACGATTTCAACATTTCAAAATGCCATCCTGACGGCAGACGTGAATTGCGAACTCTCTTTCAGGATTTTATTCCCCCCGAAAAAAAAAAGAAGAAAAAAACAAATATCAAAGGAAAAGGAGTGAAAAGAAAGAGCTACTAATTCTATTATACTATTGTTTCAAGAGGTGGAACCAAGATGCTTAGAAGTACAAATTCACCTTTCCAAACCCCTCCCCCACAACCCACCACACAAATAAGGAAAAAGACATTGGCATTTAACTAATAAAACATTGAGGAATTTGCTGATAAATCATCGAAGGGGAGGGAAGGACAGCTCAAGACCAACAGCCCAGCTGATATTTGCCCTAGTTGAAAAACAGTAACAAAAAAAAAGCCATGCGTCCTGCAATTGCAGGTTTAAAGGGTTACCAATCACGGTAGCATTTCAAGCACATAGCATGGTGAACAAATGCAACAAAAACTCTTTTTCCAGCCAAAATTCTTGAACACAAGATTATGCAGCCGCAGTGGCGACAGTGCCTTTAGACTTTGAACAAAAGAGATCCAAAACATCTGAATGGTTACGTATGTGTCTTGGGCACTTAGAAAGAAGCTCTTGTACTTCATTATGCCTCCTAGCCTTGAAGAAGGCTTCAAACGTTTTAAGAAACACAGATGTAGATGGGAATTTTTTCGAGGTCATTGCCTTTACAAAAGCAAGAGCATCGTCTTTGGTTCCTTTCTTGGATATGTGCTGAATAAAAGGATCAAGGAGAGGTGGGTATCCATGTTCCTTCATCAAACTCAAAAGTCTCAATGCATCTTCAAATCCTCCTCGAGCCAGCAATTTCTTTATCAAAAGTTTGTAGGTCGTATGCCAAGGCTTCAATCCATTGTTGGATGCACAATCATTCAAAATTCGGCAAGCATCAAATGCTCTGTTCTTTTCGCAATATGCATTAACCAGTGAATCAAGAGCACAGCTAGCAGAAGAACCTGCTTCCTTCTCAACCATCTCATGGAAATAATCAGAAGCCTTTTCAAGATCTCCCGAAACACAATGCCCTTCTGTTAGCGATGTAGAGGTCCTAAAATCAGAAGTAACACCAGACGATTCTAGTGTATCCATGAATTTACTTGCCTCATCCTTTTTACCAGTACTACTAAGCTCGAATGCAATTTTGCTTCGGAGATTGCAACCAGGTAAGAACCCGTGCTCCTGCATTACTTTCAAAACCTTGTCGAGCTCCCCCAATCTTCCGACACTGGCTAAAGACTTCAAAACCGTATAAAGCATGGAGTCTGTCAGCACATTCCCTTTCTCTGTATAAACCTTTACAACTCTAGAAAAAAGGCCCATATCAAAGTCCTTGCTAACAGCTATTTTTTTCAATAGGAATGTACTTTCCGGCGCTGAAGGCCTATTGGCACCACCCATTGCAAACTCATATAAATAGACCGTGTCCTTCATCATCTTTCTCTTACAAAACCGACCCAATACCTTGACATAAGTCTCTACTTCCATTTCATAGCCGGCAACCTTCATTTCATCAACCAGCTTCCAAAATCTATCGATACAATCTTCTCTCCCCAAGACAACTGCCATGGCATTATATGTCTGCTCATTATGCTTAAATAAACTACTTTCTTCAACCCACTGGAATAATATCAATGCTTTCATGGGCTCGGTAGCAAGATTTTCCAGTACCATCTTAACCACATCACTCGAGAACTCGACATCTAACTCCCGCAATTTCTTCTCGACATCTTCACTCCAAACCAAATTCTTCACTACCCTACAAATCCTGGAGGAATTCTTCTCAACAGAGCTATTAACCGATCCAGAAGCGAAAACACCTTTCAGCTTCTCCGCATCACTCTCTCTCCCCGCTTTCTCAAACGTCTCCAACACTTCTCCTCTAACGCGTCCCGACACGCCATAACCCCGTTTCTTCATAGTCTCAAACAAGCCCCAGAATTCAGAGACGAAGCCGTTCGCACCCAAGATACCCAGCATCAAATTATACGACTTCGAGCTCAATCTCTCACTATGCCTCTCCGAAACCCAATCGAAAAACTTACCCGCGGCGCGAGGCCTGGCGGAGAGACTCTCCAAGACCTTCACAACCAAGTCGTGGCTCACGGCGACATCGCTCAACTCCAGCCCCTCCGCCGCATCCTCGGAGTCCTCGAATTTGGCGAAGGCACCGGCGACAGCCGCGTGATCCGAGTCCCTCACTTCGACAGCCGGCGCCGACGAGAAAGGCCTGGCTGCCAAAGAGCTACTGGGTCCCGCCAAGCTCGCGACTTGGTCGTCGAACGGGGGTCCCGGAGGCGAGCTGTGAAGTGGGTTCGCGCGGAAAAGCGGCGCCGAGCGGCGAAGCGAGTGCGCGTTCGGATGCGGACAGTGTCCTGGGACGTTCGACGTTGAACGGAGGTGGGTTCGGAGGAGAAGCAAACGCCGTGAAGCTCTCATTTCTGCGGGATCTCCGGGATGCGATGGCTGCGAGGATGCTTGAAATGGAGGAGGGAAGGCGGCGGCGGAGGAGGAGGAGGAGCGCCGGCGATGATCAGTACGGCGCGACGGCGGGCGACGGCGATGGATGGGTTTAGGATTCTAGAGAGGGACCAAAGCAAACGTAGACATGCATTCAACATGAGCGGAATAATAATTTCTAAAAAAATAATCGATTATATCTAGCTTTAAAAATGAGTTAATGAAAAAAATTTCATTCTTGATGCTATTTATATTGAAATATTAGATGGTGAAAATATTTGTTCATAATTTATTTTTATTAGTGATAGAAGTAATTATTTTCTAAAAAATGTTTTCACGTCGCTCGTTTTTTTTTGCGAAATAAAAATTTCATCTTTTAACTATTTTGATTATATTTTGTACTAGCATCTTGTATGTCCCAATAATTTGCTAGGTGTTATTCATACATTAGATCAATTTGGATGGATTATAGTTACAAAGGAAATGAAAAATAAACTAATAAAAAGATTCACAAACAATGAGGCCTATTATTTTTTTCCGTCGGTCAACCAGACTTCCAACGCCTAAAAATATTCAGCAATGACTTATCAATGCCGAATAGATAACATAATAGATGCATTTGGTGCAGCTTTTCTAAAGAGTTTTTGGCTTCCAAAGCCCTTTGAGATAATATTGATATGTTTGGTAATCATTTTCAAGGAACTCTGAGGTGAAAGTTAGTCTTAGAAAGGCTGAACTTTCAAAGTAGAGTTTACCAAATAGACATTGCATTTCCTTAAAGCTCTTCAGATTGAACTGTTTTGCATTCTTTTAAAGCTTCTTGGCAAAGTTGAACTAAATGCACCATATAGCTAATTCTCTTATTGTCTTTGGTCGTCTAATCATCTTATAACGTTTGGGTAGTAGTTCGATAAGGATTTTTTGAAACGTGGCCGAAAACATGTTGAATAATGTGCCTTTTGAGGTGGAGAATGGCATGAATGCCCGTCGCATTTGGCCTTGGGGCATTAAGCTTTGAAATTTTACTCGCTAGCCTCGTAATTTCAAGAAAATAACACAAATAATCTTTAGATTTTGACTTAATATACAATGTCGTCTTTCGACTTTTAATTTTGCAATGTAATTCTTAGATGTTGACTTAATATGTGATGTCAACCTTAAATTTATAATTGTTCAATGTAATTCTTAAATTATTGATAAATGTTCAATGTAACCTTCCCGATTGCATTAGTTTCACATGTTTTGGAGGCTAAATTAAATATTTATTAATAATTCAAGAACCATATTACATAAATTAAAATCATAGACAATATCGCACATTGGACATTTATGTCATTTTACTCATAATTTTCTTTCATCAAATCCACTAGTTGTGCCATTTTGAAATTGATTGATACAAAATGCATATGATTTGGGAGATTAGAAAATCTTAATTTGAAGTTCTAAACGAGAAACATAATTCGAAGATTAGAGAATGGGATCATACTTTTGAGCTAAGTAGCATCGAAATCAACATACTACACATGACATGTCAACATATCGTTTTTTAAAAAATAGAGAATTTTACTATGCAAGGGATATGTTGTATATTAAATATATATTTATATATATAATGATTATTTTAATCAAATTAATGATTCAAATTCATAAATAAATAAATAAATAATAAAGAGTTTAAAATAAATTTACACTAAAAACATTAAAACCATTTATGAATATTATTTATTGTTTCAATTTGATAAATTCAACTCCATTTCAATAATCCATAAAACTTGAAGGAAAGAAAAAAATAATTTACATTTTAAACTCACGTGCCGAAAGAGAAGAGAAAAAAACTTAGGGATGAATTATGTGTGACGGCAAGTGAGAGTCAGAAGAGAAGTGAAAACTTGATTTTTTTTCTTTCCCGCTTTATTATTTTTTATTTTTTACATATTTAACCATTATTTATTTAAAATTTTTAAAATTGACATGGAAATTAGGTGTCGAAATTCTGAACTTGCATGTCAAAATTTTCCGACACCTTTTCATAAAGTGTAGGATATGTATTGGAGTACCCGACATATGACACGAAAATTTTCGAAAAGTGTACGTGCTTCCTAACTGGGTCTAGACTCCAACGATCCTGGATAGGAGTCGATTCTAGTTCCGTGCGTACCAAACCGGTTTGGGCCGGGCGTTTCGGATCAGTCCCGGTTCAAGGCCGGTCCGGGTAAGAACCGGTCCGGTTCTCGGTTCGTTTAACACCGTCGTCCTCTCCCACTACTCTCTCTCTCTCTCTCTCTTTCTCTCTCTTCCCTTCGGCAGCTCTGCAAGCGTTCGCGGGTGCGGCCATGGCGGCAACGGCTGCGGACCTGGTTTCCCTCTCGTCTCTCGAAACTTGAACAGCGATTCCGCCAGGCGATTCTTCAAGGAGCGCTCCGTTTCTTCTCGAAACTTCTAGAGAGAGAGAGAGAGATGATGCCGCAGCAATGGGGCTCTCCGTGCGGAAACCACTGCACGAGCAAGTTCTCCGCCCTCACTCAGATTCCATGTATCTTCCTCTCTTTCTCTCTCTCTCTCTCTCTGTCTGTTATCCGCATGGCGGTTTTGTGCTTTTGAGGGGATATCGTAGCTCGATGATGCGAGTTTAAGCTTAAAAATCGCCTTTTTTTTTTCGGGAGCTCTTTGCGTGGATGTCGATAGAGGATGAGAAATGCGGGCGCTCGGTTGAGTGGCGAGATGACGTTTCGGTTTTCCGTGTTTATCGATAGCTGGTTGTTCGGCGATTGGAAGTTGCATGATGAAATATGTATGCATGAGAGGGAATTGGGAGAGGTTGTGAAGTAGAAGTGTGACGTTCGGGTCGGCCACGACCGGATGGCGTTTAAAGGCTGCTTCTTGTTTGGTAATTACCCAATGGACGGAATTTGATGGTGTTGTGTGAAAGGAGATGAATTTGCTGTTGCATTGCTCGCGGAGGTACTCCACTGGTTATGGTTAATTTTATCAAACTGGAGTTCTGACCTTTGTACTCTGGGTTCCTCACCATGTAGTGAGGATGGAGATCGCAACGGATGTTATTTTGGTTACTTATATACTGGTGGTCGTGTGAATTGTCCTATCATTGCCCACGCCAACATACCTTACTCCGTCCTCAATCGTCAGAGGTGTCCATCCGCCTGTTTCTGTCTATTTCTGTCTTCTCTCGATATTTGTCTTTGTTTATAGATGCTTTTTTATGGAAATTTATGTTCGAGATAATGGTTGAGTTCATATTTTAGATTGACAATTGAGATACCCATAAAATTATGCGCTGTATATGCCTTGTGGTGTTGGATTTGCTCTTTCAGCGATGAGCAGAATACTATCCTGTTGTTATTAGATTTCTTGAGTATGTGGTGCCCTGTGAGTTTTTTTTTTTTTTTTCATGGTTCTTTTCCACTTCGTTTTGCTTGACAGTTTCTTAATGGAGAGTTCTTGGATGGAAATCTTCAGATTCTCGATATGCAGAAACTTTTTAGATCTTACCTGTCAGATTTTGTTGGTTGGTTTCAATTGAGTGAGTGTCTGAAATCCAAAAACATTTGCCTGAATTGGTTGTTGCTTTTTTTTATTCCTCCTTTTCTGGTGATTGAATTTTACATGTGAAACGTCATATCTGCTCTATCTGCTAATTGGAGCATATTAATGACAACAAAAGGATTATGCAGGGAGAGTTTTTTGCAAGAAGGCTTGTGATGCTGATGGAGAGACATGGGAAGAATGTGAGTTCCCTTTTACGTTTGACTATCTTTTACCTTCATATCTGGACATTACCATCATACTATTACAAAACATGAGTGACTTACAAGAGTAGTCAACAGCTGAGAACTATGCGTTACTTAGGTTCAGGCTCTCCTTTGCCTTGGTGTGCACTAGGAGAAAGAGATTATGCAGTGAATTTGAGGAAGTGCTAATCAGATGGAACATCTCTTGTCATGAAGCAGCCTTTTTTTTTTTCTTTTTTCTTTTTATTGAGCTGTGGTTGGGGGAGGGGATGGTGTCTAGTCAAGAACTGATGCTTGGCTCTAATTTTTCCTGGACCCTGCCACAAGACACTTGACACATACGTTTTTGCTGATTTGACAGCAAAAATAGAAGTGGAATGATTTCATTGAGGGGAAGGATCTTTCCTCATCCTGTCTTTGTAGAAGACTCAATGACTGCCTTAAGATCATGAAGCTTGAGAGGGGGAGAAGAAACTATCGTCTAATGCTCCTCTTTGTCTATGGAGGCTTGAGATTGAAAACATCTGACCTAAATTAGGGTTATCAATGTACAGATCCCTTGCCTGGTTGAAATCTCGCTTTGGGTATTCCATTCCTACTGCTCTCTCTACTTGGGAAAGGCCACCTGACTAGATGTGTACCAAGCGGATTCATCCTTTGTCGATTTCCTACTTCCATTGACTGCGTTATTGGACTTTTAGGTGTGGAAGAGTGCAACGAGATGTGTTATAAGGACCCTGTGCTGAAGGACCGCCAGTGGAGTGCTTACATTGATCGCTCTCCTGGTTCTGCAACTTACTCAGAGGTTTTGCTCTCCTCATAACTTTCCATGAAAGTTGTAAACATTACCTTTATCTTCTCCTTATTCTCTCTCTCTCTCTCCCCTCTCCCCTCTTTATGTTCTATGGGCTGTGTTACCTTGATGGCAGTGGCTCGTGCCAAATGTTCTGTTTTTTGAATCAGCCTTCTGTTATTAAACCATGTTAAAGGTTAACCTGGTGGTTGTGGCATATGCATTCTTATCTATAAACAAATGATATCTCACCATAGAAATGGTGATTAGTTGCAACATTGAAGCTACAGTGTTATCCTGTGGCACTTTAACCGACATTCAGCTTGCCATATTACTGTTGCAAACTATACCTAAAGATCATTCTGTATTGCACCATAAGGCCTGTCTACATCACAATAAAAGTTTAGTGGGGAATACTGAAAAAGTATGCACAATGATGGAACTCTGTGTATATGGGTATGGGCAACCGTCGCCCCAATTTGGGAAAGTTACTCGATTCATATTCACTTGAAAGGTTTACATGTGTCTTTTGGCGGTCCTTTGTCAATTAAAACAAATTAAGGTATTATTGTTAGAAGCATGATGTGTGAAAATGTGGTTACATAACTAAATCTAAAGCACATATCATACCTACGTAATGGCGATTGTGTAGAAATTCCTTATAAATTTTGTACGAAAATTAGTATCATATTGATCTGAAACACAGGATGATTTGGAATGCTCATCAAACTACCTATTCATATATAACAAATTCCAACATAATGAACTGCTCCCTCCCCCCCTCTCTCTCTCTCACATATCAAAAAAAGAAAAAAAAAACTGCTCTTATAGAAAATCTATACCAACGTGAACTCCCAAAAACTTTTGTCTCTTGTTAAATAATGAAAGATTTTTTAAGAAGAGAATTGTACAAAATTAGAAATCTACAAGACTAAAAGAGAGAATAATAAATGAAAATTAAAACAACACCAAGAATAGGCACATAAGGAGCAAAATGACCAAAGCCGAGTAGTCGAATCTCAATGCAGGCAAGGTTTGGTATGTTACTGATGCTAGTCATTCTTTCATTGTGACTCATGTATCGTCAAATGGTGTCAAAGGGTTATGCACCCAAGTAATATGGACTTTAATTTTGGTAATTTCTATGAGTGTAAATTAAGTATCTTATTGGTAGTTTTTTTTGGCCGAAAGATGTCACATTAGTAGTTTAATGGTATCAGTCGGTCTCTTCATGGTTTTGACATGTCAATGAGTGGCTCTTTAACCTATCAATTAATAAAAGAATCCCAGTAGTGACTTTGATATCTTACCAGATTGTTAAGGGAACAAAAGCACTATAGTACTTCCTTTATATAAGACTTTGAGTGGCCATTAAAGGAGACAAAGTATAACTGGCATTCATAGCCGTTTTCTGACTAGGGAGGCACTTTGGGGAGCAGCCACTGCCCGCAACCCCAGCCTCCATCCCTGGGCATGCAGATTGCTCATAAAAACTTTTGATGGGTTGTACACGTTCTTAATGCTTGTAGAATCTGGTCATTCATATGTCCTTTTGCATTTTAAGTGATTAAAGCAAGGCAGGTTAGGATCTATGAAGTACTTATTTTATTCCTTCTGAGAATTGAGGTCTGACAATAGTTGATTGAAGAATAAATGAAATCTCTAAATTAACTGAAAGAAAGTGCCTCTTGAATTTAAGAGATGGGCTGTTTGTGGAGTGACACTGGCAAGAGATTATCTTCCCAAAATTGGCAGTGCTTGGTCTTTCATCGTGAATAGGGCTTGTAGATATGGTTGATATACGTGTCCGAAGTATAATCCATGTGACCTCCCTCTACTTCTTTTTCTTCTACAGGAATGTTTTCATGCTTGTGTATCTGGCTGTGGCTACAAGGTCAGTTAATGTGTGCATTAAACAAGTTCTTCATATCATTGCATCTAGGGTAATTTAGAAAGCTGAACCATCATGATTATATTGTGTTTATGGATATTGTGGATGCACTGATACAGAAGTCATTTGTTGCCTTTTCAAGCATGCATTTTGTTGGCCATTAAGCTGCGTCAATTACTGCATGGCATACACGCACATGCTAAGGCTTGTATGACAATAGACTATCTTAAAAGTACCTACGTATATTTTAATTCTAGAATGGAAGTTATCTTGTTGGCTATTGAGCTGCGTCAATTACTGCGCGGCATACACGCACATGCTAAGGCTTGTAAGACAGTAGGCTATCTTAAAAGTACCTACATATATTTTAATTCTA
Organism: Eucalyptus guilfoylei; assembly: GCA_016097605.1. NCBI lineage: Eukaryota > Viridiplantae > Streptophyta > Magnoliopsida > Myrtales > Myrtaceae > Eucalyptus > Eucalyptus guilfoylei. Next base: position 8,925,801 of record CM027863.1, read on the forward strand.
GAATGGAAGTTATCTTCCAGCAGTCTTGTATGGTTGCAGATTTAGAAGTACTAGTTGCCATGGCTCCCTTAAGTTTTATCTTCTCTACTGTAGCTTCACTCTAGTTAGCTATTTTACTCAATCTTTTTGTCGAGCTCATGTAGATCATCAAGAGAAAAGTTACTTATTTAATGAAATTATCTCTTTAGCTCCATATCGATCATGTGCTTATTGTTCTTTCTCTGTATGTATGAATACCTATGAAGATGGGGATCTATTGAAATGTCAATGACCCTTATTCACATGTTTAGCATTTTGTTTTGGATGTAGAGATAGTGCTGTACGCCTGGCATAAGCTTGAAAACAGTGTTGCGACTGTTGTCTTAGAGATGACTTAAACTCTGTATTTCTTTGCCTTTTATGCCCCCCTTAAACAGGGCCGGTGCGGTGAATTAAACATAATGCACAAGCTGATGAAGCTCTTTCCCCTATTTGGTTTTCATAACTTCCTTTTACTCTGCATTTTTTATTCTTTGACACAACGGTGTTCAAATACTTATGGCAGTTTGACATTCCTCCGGAGAAAGTCAAGCAAGTTCGTCCAAACAGACCACTGAAGCCTCCTCCTCCTGTTCAGAAGGTAACTGAACCATCTCCACAACCTAGCGTACCCTCCGAAGACATTCCTGGCACATCCGCCTGAGAGGCAAAGCATCTGAGAGCTGAACTTTAGATTTTAGTAACAACAGATATCCATAGAAGGTTACAGTGGAACTCACATCGTTTACTGCTTTCCTAAACAGCTAACTCCAACGACCAATTTTGGCTGACTGAACCCAATATATTTGCATCGCCCATCTGCCATCCCGGATTTTTAGGCTTTTTTTGTACTTCTTTCCTCTGACCTTGAGGAGAAATTAGTAAAAATTTTCTGAGTAGGATGCAATATGTAACTTGAACCCGAATTGGCAATCCAGTTCGGCATTGTTGATGCAAACATTATGTGCATCAAACGGAACGTGCTGGAGATTCTTTACTAGTGTAGCAAAGTATTTACCACAGGCCTCACAATCTCATCAGATGAATGGTCACTATGAAGCATTGCAAAGGAGAATGTTCCCCAACTGGAGCATCGAAACTCATGTTTCTGCGAATTATCATTATGTGTATTGTTGAGAAAGATGTCCTTAATCCGAACTTGACATTCTCAAGTTCACCAATACGACCAGAAAAAGGAGATTGTCAGCCGATTGCAGATCCCAAGTATTTTTTTACTAAGTCAGCAACCATCATGATCAGACCCGGAGTGGAGTGGAACAAAAATATAATGATAATAGTCTTACATTTTACTGAAAAGAAGAAAATGTTGCTGCCCAGGATCGAACTGGGGACCTTTAGTGTGTAAGACTAACGTGATAACCACTACACCACAGCAACTCGGCTCCAATCACCAAAGCTAAATTGGCATTACAACATATGATGCGACATCCGACGTTTTTTCCGGGGTGCTATTGCCACACCACTTTGAGCACTAGAGTCCAACGATTGGGTAATGTCTTGGAAGCTTCTCACTGACATAACTGCTCATTCACGAGTTGAAAAAAATCATAATTTCAGCTTTGGCTCGAAACTGAGAAGCAATAAGGACGGATGGTAGTGTACAACAGGAACTGGACTGTCTGAGCATATGAAGCTTCCTCATTTGTCATGTTCCGAATTGAACTATCATTTGGACAATCGCAAAAAAAGCAGAGTTCATCTGCTTCCCCATTCCCATGTGTCAGATCGAGCTTGTCTTCCACATTAAGGCTTTGATAGAGACTTAGCACTCCCTTCGTTTCTCCAACAAGTTCAGTCCGATATCTTAACGCATATGTCTAGAAGCCTGGAGGATTTATACTAGCCCGCATTTTACCAAGTATTATCAAGGACTCTTTTTAACTATTTTCTGGAAGAGAAGATAGAGGTAGGCAGGCAATCAAGGGCTTTGAGATGGCAAGAATTATGAGGAGTTGCCTGCAATCACTGATGAAGTGGGTGAACTACGTGGTGGGGATGGTTGGGGTGGCCATGATCTTGTATGGCTTTTGGATGGTCAGAGTTTGGCAGAGGGACATGGATTCAGGCTCCACTTTTTACTCTACTGCTCCTTGGTAAGCTCGCTCCTCCAAACTAAGGTCATTTATGCTTACGACTCTTTTTCCGAAGAGAAAAATCCAAACTTTTTGGACAGAAGTTGAAGGCTTGAAGTAAAAATCAATATCATTGAATTCATAAAATGCATGTGCATTCGGCATATTTTAACTCACGGATCATATGGGTTTCAAGTGGAGTTCAGCCTAATCGAGTATAGTACATACATACACTCCGTGCATGAAACTGGTGCCTATTACAGTTCTTCCTTACTCCAAGTTACAGTTATTTTCAGTGCTATATTTTTCTAGAAGGGAGATCCTACCATTTCTCAGTAAAGTTGGGACTCAAATGCAGGTTCATCTATGCTTTTCTTGGGATGGGAGTGATCTTGTGCCTTATAACATGGATTGGTCACGTTGCAGCTGACACTGCAAATGGCTGTTGCCTTTCTTGTGTATCCTTTTTCTTTCTGCTTCTCTCTTTCTCAGTTGGCCCAGACACAATGCAAGGACAAAGAGCTTCCTCCGTTGACAGGTTCCTAATGCAAAGTGTAGATGAAGTTAAACCACTTTGGAAGTGTTCCTGAAAAGTTGCTTATGAGAATGGATTAGAGAAAGAGTCTCAATAGCATTCTTCGTTATTTTAGAAGTAGAAATGTGCCTGGAAGATATAAATTCAGCAACAAATTTACAGTAAATTACGAATAATTATGCTCATTTTGTGCCTGATTCAATTCTATTGTGCCAAATGTTGACCCTTAATCAGAATCAAGTACATGTTCATCATGTGTTTGCTCATCCTGATTGAAATCATGGTGACTGCAGATGTACTCCTGAATTCTGACTGGGAAAAGGTACTGTTCATGATTAGGGCAATTCCAGAAATTAGCATTACATCCATGAAATGTTTGCTTATTTTACACTGTGGTTGATGCTCCTAAAGGACTTACCTGAAGATCCAACCGGAAGATTTTCCGATTTTGAGGATTTTGTGAAGTCAAACTATGATGTCTTCAAGTTAATAGGATTGCTAATACTCCTAGCACAGGTATCTCATGCTCCATCAATTTATATCTACCTTTCAATTTATTTCGAAGAAATGCGTTGAGATGTTGGCCGATTTCGAGCAATCATCCAAGCAAATATGTCAACCGTCAATGAGAAAGAACACATTTGATTTGATTGGCCAGATTGCTTAGGTTATTACATTTTAGTGCATACTTAGAAACCCGACCTTAGTTATAGATATATGATTATGGGAATTTGCGAGGTTACCCACTAATTGTGCTCATAAAATGATGTCATTTAGTATGGAAGTCTAAATTATGCTCTTTTTTTCTTTCTCCAACCTGAATCAATCTTTCTAAAAGCTTTCAACGTTTATTTATTGCTTCTTGCGACTCTTCAGGGACTGTCCATCCTGTTGACCGTGGTGCTTAGAACACCCAGGTCGCGCCGGGGACCCGACTTCGATGACGATGACGAGTACCCTCAGACGAAGCTTCCGCTCCTGGGTCATGTACCTCCGCCACCTCCGTACGCTGTCGCGCCACGGACTTTTGCCTCAGTTAAATAGCTCTCAAAGCTTTGAACAGATTAAATATGATGGCCACAGTTCGAGCTCTCTCCCTATTCATATGCAATAGGTGTTGTGCGTGCTGTCTTTTCTGCTAGAAGCATGAGACATGTTTGTGGGTTATATTTATGCTTTGTCGTGTCACGTATGTCTGATGTTTTGGAAAATATCGCCAAATACAATCCTTCTCTTCTCTACTAATCTTGACAAGTAGTTTCCTCTCGGGCCAGCATCATTGAAATTGCCATGATCGCCAGCAATAGCATGATTCGCCACCAAATGAAGAGAATGCCGAAGAGCTTGCGGACTGAACTCGAGATTTTTGCGAATTCTTCTCCATCTATGGCCTTCATCGAATAATTCGAAGAACGAAACGTTCTGTCATAGAATCAGGGAAGATGAGACTATACGCGGGGTCATCTAATTCCATTATATTCTCATGATGAATGTAAATAGGACCATAATAGATATTATGTGCGGTGATGAATGATGAGTCCCGGGCGTCCCAGGCATCTCCATTTTTGCAAGAGGAATGCAACTACGTCATCTGCCACTGTCGAAGCTCAACTGCACGATCGAAAATTAGGCAAATGGCAGAAGCAAATTCGGAACCCCCTTATTGCAAGCTTATCTATAAAGAGTTTAAAACCATTACTTGATCCAGAGTTTTGGATCACTAGCAACAATCATGCATAAAATGTAAGAGGTAAGTAACTCCAGAGAGGCCAAAAGACCTCAAATTTCAAACCTCCATTGTGTTACTCATCATCCTGCTCAAAAATCATTACGAGAGCACAGAACAGCAGAACTTTAAAATGGAAAGGTACGTAACTTTCAAGGAAGTTCAAATATATACAAACATATATACACAAGTGCTGAGTTCATCTTGCAATGAGTTTATACATAGAATTGCAATGAACTTAAGGCCATCCAGCCCACAATAACTTTGGCTGGCTTCATTAGAAAGATAAAAGAAAACCAACCACGAATTGGTTATTAAGGGGAGAAATTAAAAGAAAACTGTGCAAAGAACCAGCTCAAGTTGAGCCATTCACCTGAGGTGAGAATCATAGGTGTCAAAAAGGGCCTCGGGGATTATAAGTGGCAACTTATCTATGTATATGAAGAGCCTCCTAAGATTCTCCCTGGTCACTGTCTGCATGTCTACTATGTCCCTGGTGTCAGTAAGTACCCAGAGGTCACCAGAGTCCACTCTCTTCAAACTGTCGCGACAGAAAGGACACGACTGGGATCTCATTCTCCTGCAAAATTCAAAGAAGTTTTAAGGATGGAAAACTCTTGCTCCTGCATGGAGAGCAAATAGCTCATTATATATAGATGCAACTAATTATTTCTTTCTAACGAGTTCTTGCTTCAAAGATGCATAGCCCATTTATTTAATCAGGTGAGAGCTCAAGTAGAAAGACTCAAGCATCAAGCAATAACCTCTAATTGGATTAGTTTACGTAAGAAAAATTGCTAGAGAAGCATGCATTGACAATTTTCCATATTTTGAATTTTATACGACAGAAAGCATATCCAAAGTCATTATCTATACAGCAGCTCGCCAAAGCATTCTTCATAAAACAGAGAACAGAACATACACTGGCCAGTGGACTGATCAAAACCCAAGAACAGAATATGCAACTAAATTGCACCCAAACCTAGGTCAGGAACTACTTGATCAAAATATCACTGTCCTCGAGAAACCAATATCAAGCTAGAAACAGAAAGGTCAAGACAGGTAAGTCAGCAAGATTGGACACATACTATCCTTTATTAAAAGAAACTGAAATCCAATACTCATTAGTCATAAGCGGCATGGGTAATGTTGATATAAAGAAAACTGTGTGCATTCACACTTCAAGCCTTATGAAATAATATTACAATACCATGTTGAAAGCCTCCAACACAACAATTACTAGAACAGCTGATTATGGGAGACCAAACATCCAATAATTATGGAGGCAAAATTCCAGTACCATGTTAGACAAGCCATAAAGACAAAACCTTTTATTATATCAGAGCACAACCTGTTTTATAATAGCACAGATATGCCGTTTGCTGTAAACAAAAGACTCATATTACAAGGGTTGCTTTCCGTGAAGCGGAAAAATACTCGACCGTCATGACAGCCTACTAGGATTCATTAATATTCATACCTAGTTGGGTTTGTACGCTCGGTCCACCATTTAGCAATTCCAAATTGCTTCTATACATTTCACTATAATGGAAAAGGGAAGTCCTTGCGACTGTTGAGACAGTAGCGATAGATTAAAATTCCTTAAAGCTGCACTAATACTTATAAAAGCACCTTTCTTATTCTGGATTATTCATCTGGGAATGTCGCTCTTCTATCAGAAGTCATAGCCACGGTCACGTCTAAAATCTACTACAAGAGCCATTCCTAAAAGAAACTGCTAGTAATGAAACATAACATATCCATCAGACTACTACTCCTCATCAAGAAACTACCTCCTCCCCCCACCCCCCCCAAAAAAAAAAAAAAAAAAAAAAAAAACAGAGCCTCTATTATGAAAACTGGTGAATCTTTCTTTTTTTTTCCTACTCTGGATTATTCATCTGGCAATGTCGCTCTTCTATCAGAAGTCATGGCCATGATCACTTCTAAAATCTACTGCCAAAGTCATTCCCAAAAGACAATGCTAGTGATGAAACATAACATATCCGTCAGACTTTTTCCTCATCAAGAAATTCAAGAGATCGTGACCCACAGAACAATTTTAACATTTCAAAATGCCATCCTGACAGCAGATGTAAATTGTGCACTTTCTTTCAGGATTTTATCCCCCCACATCAAAAGAAAAAAGAGAGAAAAGAAAGAGCTATTATTTCAATTATACTATTGTTTCAAGAGAGGAGGCAAGATGCTTAGAAGTACAAATTCACTTCTCCAAACCCCTCCCCCACAACCAACCACACAAATAAGGAAAAAGACATTGGCATTTAACTAATTAAACATTGTGGAATATGCAGATGAATCATAAAAAATTGAAGAGAGTATGGAGAGAAACCAGAAGAGAAGGAAGAGAGAAAAAGTTTTTTTTTTTTTTTGGGGGGGGTGGGGTGTGGGTGCAAGGGAAGGACATCTCAAGACCGACAGCGCAGCTGACATTTGCCTTAGTTGAAAAACAGCAGATGGTCCACAGGATTACCAATCATGGTAGCATTTCAGGCACATAGCATGGTTGCAGTTTGGCAGTACTATTTTGCTATTCAGCTCCATGCATATTCCACATTCGTCTTCCCTTTCAGCATCTACATCTGAGCGCAGTGCATGTTCCTCTTCCTCTCTCCTGCAGTATCTCCCCAGGCATACTTCGTTCTGTATTCTCTCTTCGGCATCTGAAATGCCTCTCTGAAGTTGCATCAAAGAGGGATAAATTACCGCTGGTAAAAACGGCAACACTGAATCAGGGGACAGATGCAATATGGAGTAACCATACAACCACAAAGCTAGATCGATCACTTGGAAATGCTACATTTTACCATAGAACTCTCTGATACTTGCTTTTCTCTCATGAAAAGACATGGTTGTCGTGCCATCCACATGAACCTACCAGAGAACAAAAATCTCGGGGTCAGATATTCATGCTCCCAAAACTGTTAATCATGCATGCTGCCAATAAATCAAAAAGAAAAAGAAAAGCTTTTCATGCCTTGTAAATAAGAATTCTCAAGAACCCAAGAGCACCGGCAAGGTAGCAATCTGTCCATTGCACCAGAAAGAGGAACAGGTGTGCAGCCGAACTATACGACAATCTCATTTGGAGACAGGCACCGTCGTACTCCCTCGGAAAATCTGAAGCCCTGCACGACACTCGCATAGTAAAGATCTGCCCCAAGAAGAGATTCCAGACACACGCAGAGTGGGGCACACAATCCACACCGGCGAGGTTAACAGCTCAAGCGGGCAATCATGTAACAATTCCATAGAGAACAAAAAAATGGGTGTCAATCACAAATCCGAAAGCCTCAAGAAAAGATAAACATGAGCTGAAGGAAGCTCATTTCCACTATCTAACCAAGCTTCTCCTTTCCTCAACCACTGCAGATCAACAGGTAGGTAAAGACCAGGTAAGCGGAAACATTAACTTCGCATCGCGAAGACAAGGCGCCATAAATTAGCAACACCCAAGTGACTTCCGTTACAAAAAAAAATCAAGCTTTAACAGAAAAACCATGCCAACTTCCTCCAGAAAATGGAAACGAGGCATAAACAAGCTTCAAAAGCAAAACTTCAAGCAGACCCAGCAACCAGCAGCGAGCGAGGCGGAGCCCGGACGCGACAGCGAGCCCCGAACTCGCCTACCCAATTCGTCAAACTCGAGGGCCGAATCGCGTCCAAAAATTCAAGAAAGTCCATGATCGAAGAAGAAGCAGAGAGAGAGAGAGAGAGAGAGGATCGGAAGGGCGAAATGGGGAAGCTGCTCACAGCGTGTTGGCATGCTGGATGTCGGCTTCCAGCACCTTGAGGGAGTCCTTGAACGACTTGCGCATCGACCCCATGTACATCACCTTCTTCCCGACGACCCCTCTCACCCGACGAGCACCATCGAACGCCGCCGGCGACGAAAGCGAGGGGGAGAAAGAACCCTCGTCGGAGCCCGCCGCCGGAAACCCTAATCGGACGCCGGCCGGCCGCCGCCGACGATCGCGGGGATATCGAGGAGGAAGGCGGTGGTGCGTGGCGAGAGGAAGGAGAAGAGGACACGTAGGAGCGGAGGGAATCAAGATTTTGGCAGCGACCTTCCCCGTCGTCGTGGGGTGGGGATCGAGCGCGTGATGGTGCAGCGTACGGACGATGGAGTTAAAATTTATTATTAATATTTATTTATCCTATTATAAGGAAAAAAAGAAGAAGGAAATATTGACGAGGATAACACACCCAACACACTCGTGACCTTATCCGGATTAGAATGATTAATTGATATCTTGTGGATAGAATATCTGGGCAATTAAGAATTTTCCTAACAAAGAATGACACCCCCACCTTCTTCTTTTTTCTTTCTATTTTTTATTTCTCTTCTTTCTAATTTTTAATTTGCTTGTCGTTTTTCGAGCCCAAACAAATTCCACCTGGAAAAAAGCATTTCCCGTGGAAAGACTGGATCGAGGGCCCGTCGACGTTCGGATTGATGAGTCCCAATTAGAAGACCCAAAATAGTATAGTCTAAAGTAAGATCGACACCGACACGCAATAGGCGACAGCGACACATTTTCTCTGACACGTCATTTATAAAAAAAATAGAGAATTCCGACACATTTGGACACTTTAAATTTTATATATACATAATAAATTATCGTTTTTATAATTATTTCAATTAAATTAATTTGAATTAAATTCATAAATAAATAAATAGTTAAAAAAGCTTAGAATGAATATATGCTAAAAATATTAATCCGTCATTTATTAATATCATTTACTATTTCAATTTGATAAACTTAACTTTTTCAATAATTCATAAAATTTGGAAAAAAAACAAGTGATCCATATTATGGACTCACATTTAGATACATTGGAAGAGGAGAAAAAAAACTTAAGGTGTGAATTGCATACTGAAAGTGAGAGTCAAAAGAAGAAAGTAAGTTTTTCTTATTTCTCCATTTAGTATTTTTATTATTGTGTTTTATTTTTTTACAAATATATATTTTGACATTTTATTTATTGAATTTCTAAAATTGACCTCGATATGGAAATTACGTGTTGAAGACTCATATGTCAGAATTCTGACTCGAGTGTTGGAGAGTGTCGAGAAAATTGATAAGGTGTTGGATTTTTCGACACATGTCGAAATGTCCAATACGACACGAATGCTCTTAGAGAGTGTCAGTGCTTCATAGGATATAAATAGCCATAGTAAGTAGGACAACTGGGCGAGTTTAGCTGTCTCATAGGGGGTTCGGTCTCTTCCTGGGTCCATGGTGTGCAAGGACCCTTTAGTGGACGATGGCTTCCGCCGTTGGCAAGCGATGGCCGACGGGTCGGCTCGGATTGGCTCGACCCACTGGCATGCCGGCCCGCAACCGGATGGTAGCGGGCGAATGGATATAGTCGGCGTACCAAATTCGAACAATGTTCAGGCAATCCGCCCGACAGACGCATGATGCAAAGGTCCCTACACTCAGACAAGAAGTGGTCTCCATTCGACAACACGAGGGCTTCAGGGCCTGGAATGAACCGGGCTTACTAGGGATCAAATTTGGGGGCCGATAGCTTAATACTTTGTGATCTAAGCCTTACACTTTTCAAGTTCCAACAATCGCCCTTTTGTTGAACTTTTATTATACTTTGGTTCTCATCTCAAATACCATTCTGCTATTTCATTGATTATACTAAAGATCACGTTATGTCCTTTGTTTGAAAATAAAAAAGAATAAAAGATATCGAGAAAAGTATCTAAAAAGTGTTTAAATTATTAGATTGATATTCTTTCAATTTTAAATATTTTACATTTATGTTAATTCAATTTATCTGATCAATTCTAATCAAAAATCGCCAAAATAGTATTATTTCTTTGAATGTTCTCTGATTTATTTATAAATTTTTTTTTTCGTTGTGACCTACGAAGCTCACAGCCCTTGCTTAGGCCATCGAGCTCAACCTCGTGGCCTAAGCAATGTTGCCTAAGCCCTCGCTGGCCAAAATGCTGAAAATGTAAAAATCTTTAATTTTGTCTGTCTCCGTAAGTTGTGTCAACACCAATTACGCAAGGAGGACGATCGAAATCTTTAATAGTAATTTCTTATCAACGACTGAATTGACTTAATTGACACAAATATAAAAGATTTAGGATTTAACTGAAAGGTATAATATTGAATTAATATCAGCGCAATAGGTTTCAATTTTTTTGAGACTTGACCTACCTTATCCCTTTAGTATTTTCCCTGCTCCAAAGTACGTTCCGATTTGTCCTGACATTATCAATCTCTATCGTGAAATTTCATTATTATCTCCAGCAAATCAATGTTTGGCTCCCATCACTGAAAATACATAAATAAGTTTAGGATTACTAACGTTCGCATCCTCAAAACTTGTGACATCCCAGAAATTCAATCTATGCCATGTTCATGAGTCCGTTTCATCAGAGATTCAGTTCATCAAATCTTGCTTTTCACCTTTGCCCTGTTTCAGCTCATGGACTTTAGCCGTTCATGGAAGACCCTCAACATGCTCCTGAAGGTGACGATCCCGGCGAGGCTTCTGTCCTCCTCCACGACCCAGACGTAGCTCACCCTGTGCGCGAGCGCCTGAATCATCACTGCAATGAGCGAAGAGCTCGGGTAACACATGATAGCCTCTGACCTCCTCACCATCCTCGCGGAGTAGCCTCCGACCCTCCCGCTCTTCCCGCACCCAAACTCTTCGTCGGAAGAGGACGATGGAGACGGCAAAGAGAAGGCCAATTCCTCATCCAGCGATTCCAAGAACGTGACCAAGTTCTTCTCTTCCAACCTTTCCTTGACCAGGCGAACTAAATCGTCCGGCGGACCGCCACAGTCAATGTATGCCATGAGATCTCCGGCGGATAGTGTCAAGACAGCAGCAGCTACAGTCAAGTCGCAGGCACTGAGAGTCAATGGCGAGATCTCGCCAATCAATTGGCCTCCGTCGTCGACGATCGCCACTGCAGTTTGTTTGAGGTTGGATTCTGGGATCAGCTGCAAGGCTGATGCAGCAGGGTCGTAATAGTGCACAGCAAGGATCGAGTCAGTGTCGATGATGCCAAGAGAATTTATCGGAAGGGCCGGGATGGGGGCCAAGAGATTGATGAAGTTGAGGAGGTATCGAACGATGTCTTCCTGCGTGAGCCAACAGTATTCGCGGTGGTCGTGGAGGATGTTCTTCCTCGGCGCGATTCCCCTGCGAGACCGCATCGGCACCACCAGGTTCTGCGCACCTTCGAGGATCAGCTCGATCGCGTCCAGCAAGCTGGAAACAGAAGAGACAGAGTCGTCGTCAAATGCATTCAACATGCCGATGCAAGAACAAAATCAAAGCGAAATCGACACACGCATATGGTGCAATGACGATTCCTTTTTACACGAAATCCGGCATCATGAAATTAAACCGAATTCTCATCAAAACAGTCGCAAACAACAGTAGGATTCCGACATCGAACGTCCCAAACAAAGAACCGAATGTAAATTCGCATCGACATTGGATGAAATCCTACCTAAGATGAGGACAAGAAACAAAACGCACGAACGAAGGCACGACTGGAATTAGATCCGTGAAGAACCGCAGTTTGAGGTGAAATCGACATTCAATTTCATACAGGTATCCGCAAACCAAATCGATTCTCATCAAGATTGCCACAAAACGGTTCGACAGTAACAGCGGAAGTCAGAAACAAGCAACAAATCATGCATTCATATCACGATTCTACCAAATCCTCGCTGAAATTCCATAACCTAATCGCAAACTTTCGAAGACAAAAAGCGCCGAAACGCGCAGATCGCATCGGCGAAATCTCAAAATGAACCACCACGAATCATCTCCGACAGATACGAACCTGGCGTGAGGCTCCAGGTGCCTGACGAGGCCGCCGCCCTTGGGGACGACAGCCGCGACCTTAGACCGGAGCGCGGCGGCCGGATCGGCGAGGTTCTCCTCCCTGCACAGGAAGCACACGATGTCCACCGTGCACACCTTCCCCACGCACACGCAGCGGCCGGCCTCGCCCGGCGAGGAGCGGGTGCCGTCGTCGTCGTCGTCGTCGTCGCAGCAGCTCCAAAGGCCGACGGCGGCGTCGCCGGACCTCCTGAGGGCGGAGAGGGCGTCGCCGACGGTGGCGGCGGCGGCGGAGAGGCACCTCAGCGCGGGCTTCCCGAGGCAGAGTTCGGATATCTCATTCGCCAGGAATCCCACTGCCATGCAAAGACGGATCGAGATCGAGATCGAGATCGAGATCGAGAGGAGAAACGAAGGTTCGGGAGAGCTGCAATGGAGGGAAAGCTTTCTAGGTTCGCGAGGTTGAAGAAGAAGACGCGCCGGTATTTATACGGGGGGGCGTCACCGGGTATTGCCGGTTGCCGGTTCGCTCGGCCACGGGAAAGACAAGGGGGGCCCGCTGTACTTGTCTGCATGGGCGGTATTGCCGGACAGCACATCACGTGGGGCTCCTTAACAGGGTAAAGATTAAAATCAACTCAATTGGGAATTCATTAATTTTATCAATTAAATCCATCGGATTAATTTTAACAGAAAATAATTGACGTGGACATCGATTAACCTAGGATAATCGGTGCCGACATGGATAATTTTTTATAATAAATTAAGATTTAAAATATTTTTATCGATTTTTAATTCTTTTTTTTCTCTTCTCTTCTCCCTCCTTTAGCTGGTTGTCGAGGTGAAGGTCACCTGCCTCAATGAAGCTCGACATTACTGTTGCTAGGCAAGGTTAGCCTCACCTAACGCCTCATCTAACGCCTCACTAGTCCCAATGTGACCAAGGTTGGGGGTGAGGCTCATCCTCACTAGTGGCCTTTTGCAAGGTTGACCTCACCAGCTCTCACATCTTACTGATTATTGACCTAAAAAAGGAAGAACAAAAGGAAAAAAAAGAAAAAGAAAGAAAAAAAAAATTTTAAAAATATTAAAATATTATTATAAAACGTTAATGTTAATGTCACCCACGTTACATAACCGCAAGATTCACATCGGTGATTTTCAACCGAATTGGTCAAATGGATTTAAATAGTAAAATATAAAAATGTTTATGACTCAATTAGAAAAATTAAAAAATTTAGGACCGAATCGACGTAAGTACAATAGATTTTGGATTTTTTGGATAAATTTTACAAAAAAAAAAAAAAAACCACTATCACTTAATTTAAATTGTTAATTTATTTTGGTTTTGCCAGGTTTTGGGATTTTTATCGGTTCCGAAAAACTTGGTTCTCTCTCTATCTAGGGTTTCATTATGTTATCTTTACCTCCATCTGTCTTATGATTAGATCTTCGCAATTAAGAGTGAAATTGCTTGACATGATCACGAAATCATGGATGGCAGATGTCATTAACACCATTCGTCGATGACGTGCGTATCCGATGAGCGGCGAGTCTCTAAGAAGAAGTTGATGAACGTATTCAATGGACATGAATTGAAAGTGTTTCGTGTGTTCGAAGGAAATATGACTTTGAAATAGAAGAATTTACCGTCAAAGCGAAACGTTCTACCGGTCAAAGAATAGAGAGCTTTGAATCGATCGCCAAAGAATTTGGATGAAGAAGCAAATGAATCACTCGCTTGAAAAGAATTCCCATAAACAATCAATTCATATGGCGATTTTTTGCAATTGATGATGCACCTTCTATTTATAGATGGACTGAGATGTACGAATTAAGGAAACTTTAAATTGGGCAACCTACTTAAATTAAAAAATCTACATAAACATAAGCTATGAAGTCTAGTCAAATCAGCTTTATTCTTCTTCTTTTTTTTGGGTCTAAAAATTAGCTTTATTCTTCAACTTCTAGAAACTCCATCTCAAATGCCTTCTTCTCATTGGTTCCACTGAATCATATTATGGCTGAATCTCTATTTGCTCACAAAAATATAAAAGGCTCGATTAATTGATCTGATGAGGTTTCAAGCAGGTTTGTGAGTTGATTATCTTCAGTGGAATTTGATGCTCCAACATCAATATATGTACTATATGTAAAACATACTCGATCATTCTCAATCCAACCTCAAAGTTCTCGCACAAAAGTTCATTGTTTGAGCCTCTTAAGATAAATTTGATCATTCGACCAAAAAAAACATAGACAATTTTATCTTTATGGATCAATTAAAAAAAAAGTCATAATTTGACAGGATAATGAATTCAGTAAAATCTCCCATATCCAAAAAGAGAAGAACCCTCTTCTCTCTAGTGTTTAAAACTTACAATATTTACATTTTCTTTCTTTAAACACAGGCCGATTCGAGATGGAGTTGGACGATTTTCAGTAGGGAAATATGGATATGAATTTTAAAGGTGAGGATACGTTCTCATAAAAGTAACAGATTTATTAGATTATTGCTAGGAGATATCAAATTTTCAATCATTAATTTTATGTAATGTTCTCTGTACTTTTTCTATATTTATTGACATAACGGTATTTTCATCATATGAAAAGCTGAGAATAGACTTGAAAGCTGACTTTACATATATAGTAAAGTGTAAAGATAATTCATTTGCAATAAACAAACCAAGATTTACATATACTATATATATATATATATATATATATATATATATATATATATATATATATATATATATATATATCTACTAGTCGTGGACATGACTTGCACTGTTAATTACACCAAACGGCCATGAGTATTAAATATACTAGTAGATGTACCAATCGAATTATCCTCTAGATTAGTGAGTTTCAATAAGAGATATTTGTTTTCTGAGAATTTTATTCTTACCATCAATCCACGTTAATCTTCAAAGAGTTTCCAGCTTGTTTATTTTTCAAAAATAAATTCATCAAAAACATAAATAAATAAATAATGAGAGAATTTTTATTTTTGGTAGATAGCTCGTATCTTGAGTGTTTATTATTCTTTCCCAGTTAGCGAATATACCCTCTTCGTGCTCGGACGACTCGTCGCTCCATGAAAACAACCTGAAACCGCCTTTGCTCCACAAGTTTGAAAAGTTTGACAACGATTTGTTCGTCTCAAGTATCTCGCGCCGCTTGCCGACGAAGTTTACATGCTATTCATATACACACGGGCTCGCTTGACAACGAAGCTTATAAGTTTTGCTTTTTTTTTTTTTAATTGAGCATTTGAACATGATTTAAATCCCGGGTTCAGGTCGGGTAGGGCTTTTATGAGAGTCCTACTCGTACGACACTTCAATCATCAAATTTCACATGTGATTATTCTCAATTTGGCTCCACGCGAGGATGCCAAAAGATATCGCACATCTCTTGCGAATGGGGGATTTATATACTCTTTATATACAAGTAATCTCTTTTCACCTATAAATTTAAACTTTTGGACGAAACATTTTAACAATTGCCATGTGCAAATTAACATCTATATTTGCACGAGAAATTAAATCGCCAAAGTGGTCGTTTAACTTTAATGAATAGATATCTTTCTTGACCATACGTTACCATTTATTTTGTGAACCTTTGAGTCAAGCATATGCTGTGGTAAACGAATGCACTCCAATGCCACAACTTTCCTCATCAATGATCTAAGCAAACTTGGACTTGGCTTTTGTTTTGTAATGAATGGAAAGTCTGACTTGCTGATACAGTGCATGTTGAAATGCACATGTAAGTTGTGTTAACAAATGCTCATATTACGATATTGGTATGGCGTATAGTGGTAAATATATCATAGTTGACTCATAACTTATTAGCTTAAGTTAAAGATGGTTTAAACTAGATATATTAACGATTTTGAACTTGGTCTCCCTTAGACTAAAGCAGTTGTGGTGTAGCGATTGAATTTGGTCTCCCTCTTGGTAATCCCTTTGGATGAAGGTATCAAGTTTCTGCAAAACAAAATATGCCATCAAGAACCCTTTTTTTAGGGAAGAAAAAAAGAAGAAGAAGAAAGGACACAATTAACAAGAATTAGTTTGGTGTATTGTTAAAGTTCCCACATCATTTGTCTACTTTGTGCGTGTGCGATCTCTTTGGCTATAAATGTAGGCTTTTGGACCGGATTTTTTTTTTTCCTTTTCTTTTTTTTTACTCTTTTTTTGTTTCACAACTCTGGCCAACAAGGGTGTCGCCGCCCTTGCTTGGATCTAGGTGAGGGCCTGAGGCCGTCACTTAGATCTTGGCTAGGGCGCTAGCTAGGGCAAGCCTCGCCAGGTTCGGGTAGGCAAGTTTTGGTCCACCTTCTTAACCCCAATTTTCACCCTTAAATTCATGGCTACGTAGATATACCTTTACTCTCTCATTTTTCAATTGATAAGGCACTAGCAATATTCCTTACCGGTCGTGTTTTCCATATTCGTGGTCCGTGCACATTCTGAACAGTACTATTTCCTCAAGATATAGTGTAAAATCTTCGAACTTTCCATGGACTTCATCTCCTCTTGGAAACGTTCGTCTTGAAGTAGGGTTTTCAAGTGGCTATTTCAAGGGATGGACCAAGCAGAAAACGAGGGCATTCCTTAGTGGTTTCAGGGTTCCTCACCAAGAAGCAAAGTGTCTCATGACACCGAGGGATGTCCCACTTGTTTAACAAATATACGGTTGACAAGCTGATAGGATTTCGTTTCTTATTTTAATATGTTGGTACCTGCATGTTTCAGTCTCCTAATTTAATACAATATCTTTATTGAGCCTCATCCTCAGCTCTGCTCTCTTGATGTTTTACATCTAGGATACCAAGGTCTGCATGAGACCTAGACAGAACAGTTTAAGGACCTATTCCAATCCATAAGGCATTCACATTGAGGAATCAAAGAAGTTGAAATTTTTGTCAACTTTGCTACTACCAATGTACAATTTGTTCACGTCTCTTTTGGCATTGGTTTTCTTTAGCAGCCGTTCGTTTCTTCATGGACCAAAGGACAAACGACATCATTTGCTTTTGGACAAGATATTCCTGGGGAAGATACTGTGATTCTCAACCAGCCCGCGGTGCAATTTGGAGCTGAATTCTCAACCAAGTGTCAAGAAGAGAAACTGAACCTCGCATTGAAGATCTTTTCTCCATAGTAATTTGCAAAGAGACAAGATGGAGAAGCACGAGGAATTCGTGCATTTTGTATATATCTTCCTGGAGTTAATAGAGATTACTTAAATTTTCGAAAGGCGCAAATGAATTTAAGTGTAGCCATGTTAAAAGCAACCTTGCGTCGAAACAATAATTCAACTCCTTCTATGTGGATAATATACATGGTATGAATGCTTCAATACGAATAATTTAGAGGCTCAAATCGGAAGTGGTCAATATTGATCAGTAAATTGGCGAGGGATGTGGTTTTATCTCTAAATCAAGGGAAATGAAATGTTTCACTACGAACAAAATTAGTTCGTCCTGATTGAAGATCAATCAACAAAGTTGCATCGTTGGAATGAACATAAAGTCGAAAGTAGTGAGTCAGGGCGCCGCTCTAGTGGTTCACAAAAAGCGACGAGCATTTATAAAATTCAGAGAGGTGTCTCAATCGCCAACCAACCACCCAAAACAGCAAGAATATTTAAAGTTCCAAAATTTTCTTAATATGGTATTAAGTAGTCATAAAAGACATTCAATGAAATCGCACATAGGCTCGAATAGCACTCCAAAAATACACTAAAAAATCTATATTCTTTATATACAAGTAATCTCTTTTCACCTATAAATTTAAATTTTTGGATGGAACATTTTAACAATTGCCATGTGCAAATTAACATCCATATTTGCACGAGAAATTAGATCACCAAAGTGGTCGTTTAACTTTAATGAATAAAAATCTTTCTTGACCATGCATTACCATTTATTTTGTGAACTTTTGAGTCAAGGATACGCTGTTTTTTCTGGTAAACGAATGCACTCAAATGCCTCAACTTTCCTCATCAATATTCTAAACAAACTTGGACTTGGCTTTTGTTTTGTAATGAATGGAAAGTCCGACCAGTTGATACGGAGCATGTTGAAATGCACATGTAAATTATGTTAATAAAGACTCATATCAGGACATTGGTACGGTGTATAGCGGTAAATATATATTAGTTGTCTCATAATTTATTAACTTAAACTTTTAACTAAACACGGGTTTAACTAGATATATTGATGACTTTGAATTTGGTCACCCTTGGACTGAAGGTAGGTAAGGGTTGTGGTGTAGCGATTGAATTTGGTTTCCTTCTTGGTAATCTCTTTGGATGAAAGTATCGAGTTTCTACAAAACAAAATACGCCATCGAGAACCCCTTTTTTAGGGGGGGGGAGGAGAAGAAGAAAGGACACAGTTAACAAGAATTAGTTTGGTGTATTATTAAAGTTCCCACACCATTTATTTACTCTGTGCACATGAGATATCTTTAGCTATAAATATATGCTTTTGGACCGGATATTTGCTTTTCCTTTTCTTTTTCTTTTTTTGTTTCACTTGCTTGAATTTGGGTGAGGGCCTGAGGCCGTCACTTAGATCTTGGCGAGGGCGCTGGCCAGGCCAAGCCTCGCTAGGTTTGGGCGGGCAAGTTTCGGTCCCCCTTCTTAACCCCAATTTTCACCCTTAAATATACCTTTTCTCTCTCATTTTTCAATTGATAAGGCACTAGCAATATTCCTTATCGGTCTTGTTTTCTACATTCGTGGTCTATGCACATTCTGAACAGTATTATTTCCTCAAGATATAGTGTAAAACCTTCGAACTCTTCATGGACTTCATCTCCTCTTCGAAACTTTGGTCTTGAAGTAGGGTTTTCAAGTGGCTATTTCGAGGGACGGACCAAGCAGAAAACGAGGGCATTCCTTGGTGGTTTCAGGGTTCTTAACCAAGAAGTAGGTGTCTTATGACACCAATTGAGGGCTGTCACACTTGTTCAACAAATATACCGTTGATGAGCTGACAGAATTGCGTTCCTTATTTCATTATGTTGGTGCATGCATGTCTCAATCTCCTAATTTAATACAATATTTTTATCGAGCCTCATTCCCAACTCTACTCTCTTGATATTTTACATATAGAGATGCCAAGGTCTGCATGAGATCTAGACAGAACAGTTTAAGGACCTACTCTGATCCATAAGGCATTCATGTTGAGGAATAAAAAAAATTGAAATTTTTGTCGACTTTGCCACTTCCAATGTACAATTTGTTCACGTCTCTTTTGGCATTGATTTTCTTTTAGCAGCCGTTCGTTTCTTCAAGGGCCAAAGGACAAACGACATCATGCTTCCGGACAAGATATTCCTGGGGAAGATACTGTGATTCTCAACCAGCTCGCGGTGCAATTTGGAGCTGAATTCTCAACCAAACGTTAAGAAGAGAAACTGAACCTCGCATTGAAGATCTTTTCTCCACAGTAATTTGCAAAGAGACAAGACGGAGAAGCACGAGGAATTCGTGCATTTTGTATATATATCTTCCTGGAGTTAATAGAGATCACTTAAATTTTCGAAAGGCGCAAATGAATTTAAGTGCAGCCATGTTAAAAGCAACCTTTCGTCGAAACAATAATTCAACTCCTTCTATGTGGATAATATACATGGTATGAATGCTTTGATACGAATAATTTAGAGGCTCATATTGGGAGTGGTCAATATTGATCAGCAAATTGGCAAGGGGTGTGGTTTTATCTCTAAAACTATGAACAAAAATGAACAAAAATAGTCCATCCTGATTGAAGATCAATCAACAAAGTTGCATCATTTGAATGAACATAAAGTCGAAAGTAGTGGGTCAGTAGTGGGTCAGGGCGCCGCTCTAGTGGTTAACATAAAGCGATGAGCATTTATAAAACTCATAGAGATGTCTCAATCGCCAACCAACCAACCAACCAACCAACCACCCAAAACAGCAAGAATATTAAAAGTTCCAAAGTTTTCTTAATATGGTAATAATTAGTCGTAAAAGATAGCACTCTGAAAATACACTCAAAAATCTATTTTGTCATGATAATGAGGTTGAGAAAACGATATGAATCGCAGGCATTTGAAATTTGGTTCTTTGACATGAAGTAGCACCATTTTTTTTTTTTTTTGGGATAACAGTATAGTTTTGACACCATTGCACTGAGTGGCGCTGCTAGCTTCGGGCTTTCTCCTCCTCACGAATGGGAGAAATTCGAATCCCCAGCACGTCGCAGGTAGACTTACCCGCTTCACGGGGGTGGTGGGTTCCTTCGTGAGCTCCAGGGTTTGTCCGTTGGCTCTCGACTTACGGATTTTCCTGAATCATCAAAAAGAAAAAAAAACAATGTAGTTTTGACAATCCACATCTCTCAACTAACTTATGAAAAACAAAACTGGGAGAATTAATTGAAAACCATGAGCAGATGAAATCGCTCTAACTCCCCAAACGTAGAAGGGACTCTCTCTCTCTCTCTCTCTCTCTCTCTCTCTCTCTCTGCCCCCTGGGAAATATACGGCCCACGAGAAAAACGAAAGGCCAGCGATTGCAGAGGCCGCGTCATCGATGACGACCCGGGCCCGGCCGTCATTATCCCTCCCGCACCAGTCAGTCCGTACACGAACACCCGCCACACAAAACCGATCCAGGCAGGCAGCGGAGAGACGACCGGTACGTGTCTGTCCCGAAGTGTCCTCTCCTCTCCATCGACCACTTATGGTTCTTTGCCACTTGGGAATCGTGGGATCTTGCCGTGATCGGAAAGATGTGGCTCGTGCGGGACGAGACGAGCACCGCAGTAGTACCACGTTCGCCGTGCGAAACCGTACCTGCAAGTCAAATCGCACGACCACAGGATTGATCGGATGTAGTGACGTGTTCTTGAGACTTTGGCGTATTCAGCTTGGATCATCTGAATTGATCGGGGCTTTTCGCTAGCGATGTGATCGTGCCGACTACAAAAATATCATCCTCATAAAAAATCATAAGGATGAACATAGTTGCAGAAGAAAAAATGAGAACCATTGATTCTCAGTCAGTCCAATTTCATATTCTGACATATGCGTGATAGGTTACTTTAGAACCTATTCCAATGATTTCAGATTTCGGATAGAATCGAAAACCGATAATTTAGGACAAACCTATTCCAATGATTTTAGATTTCAAGTAGAATTGAAAACCGATAATTTAGGACAAGTCTTTGTATTTTTCATATTTTACATCATCATGCAACCCTATGACATTCCATGGTTTTCAATAATGAGTGTGCAATTTGAAATCATTTGTCTAAATGTTCATTTTCGATGATATTTATGAGTGAGATTTTACTTTGTTGATTTTTCATAATTTTCATGTATTTAAATATAAAATATAATCAATAAATTACAGTGAATAGTGGTCATTAGAGGCGATGATTCATTGCAATCGTTCAATTAAAAGTATATATGAAACCTAAATAAACCCTAATATCAATCTTGAAACCCGTAACGGAATAAGTTCTAAATTCTTGGATATGTAAGATAGGTTTTAGATTTTAAAAAAAATTAGAGAACTTGTTTTGATGGGTGGATTTTAGATTTTGAGTGGAATTTAGACGGAATTTGAAACTGATCACCCTAAAATAGTGTACGATAACGATTCGAGGAGATAGGCACCTAATAGGCTAATAGGGTTGAAGAGCAATTGAGGCTTGCATGGAATGCAAATTCTGCAGATGTTAGACGCGATGGAGAGTAAAGTGCAATTTTTTTTTTTGGTCGAAACGAACCATATATTATATCAAACGGAAGTACAACTAGAAGCTAAAGCTTCAGTAGATATTATATCCTGGAAAATAAAAAGAGGGAAAATAAGCCAGTTTCGAACCGGGCCGTGATCCCGGTGGGCTTTGGCAGCCCAGTCAGCTGCTAGGTTTGCTTCTCGTCGAACATGCTGGAGAGAGAGATTAGGGCATTGAGAAGACACATCGCGAAGAACCGCAAAGAGATGGCGCTCCGTCCATGGCGGCTGCTGCTGTTCCTGAAAGATCTCCACCAGCGACAGACAGTCAGACTTGACCACGATGCGTTCAAGATGAAGCCCCTGCTGGATCAGATGTTGGATGGCCAATATGAGAGCGTAGATCTCATCTTGGAAGGCCGAAAGGGCTGGAACAGTTCTGGTAGACACATCGGTAAATGTGTGGAAATCAGATTGCTCGGAACAAAGAGTAATACGAAATCGAAGGTTAGACCTCGTGCTGGGAGCGAAGTGTGGGTCTTTTCGAAGTCCTATTTATCGTATTTTGATGCTCGGACTTGTGAGTTTACTTGAATTGAGAGACCCAACTCGACGGGTGCATGTTGTTAATCGAGCCATAAACTCTTAAAAGCTCAGTGGATTTCAAACTTCAAGCTATATATATCGTTGAAGCATCCTACATCTGCGTACACGGTTTATATGTTTTTGATATATACGTTGTCTCCATCCTCTTATTAATAGTTTAACCTTTTTGGGTTGGCCAGTCTAACATGGTGTTAACCTGGTTTTTGCTCCGATTTATTTCGCACATACGGCCTCCCGTTCCTCAGATTCCACTCATGTTCCCTAATCCCACTTACACATAAAAGTTGAAACGTGGTGTTAAAGTATTCAACATTTATTTAAGGATGGTTGTATGTTCTTTACATCCATATGATCTCCTTTCACCTATCAGTCATAGCTTTTGGATCAGTTCGCTACAATCGTGGATATATTTTTCCATATATGCCCACCCGATCTAGCTTGGCTGCCCATCACTAGGCAAACCCGATCGTCGGGATATGCAAACCTAATCTATTGCCATTTTCATTTTTTTTAAAAGACAAATGGCTTTAGTGGAAGTTAGGACATTACTTAAAGGGTCCTTAAAGTCGATCAATCGATGAAATTATTTGATAAGTCATTCTCTCGAACTTGAGATCATAAAAGGTTGCGTGGGCAAGACAATGTCTACATAAATTATTTGATAAGTCGCTCTCCTGAATTTGTTCAAGTCCAACCGCAAATATCTTCTCGTGCGAATGAAAAGAAAACATTTGTCAAAGAGATTTTCTCAAGAGCTTTTGGGGGGCCGAAGTAGACCACCAACCATTCGGATTGTCTAGATTCTTGGAACATAAAAATGTACTTATTGATAGATCCATTTTCGTTGTAACAAGGATTTTGTTCGATCCTTGTCGGTTGAAATGTTGTTTATATAAAAATAGGAGATAAGTGTTCTGAAAATTCTAAAATTTGTCGTAAAACAAAATGGCTCAATGGCCTGCTATTTTTATCTTAAAATTTGTTTTTATTAAATTAGGAATGATGCGTGTTATTTTTAACAATTTATTCATTAAAATTATCTCACATCGTTTGCTGAGAGGATTTACATACCATGCATATACACATGGGCTTGCTTGTCGATAGAGCTTATAAGTTTTAATCTTTTCAAATTGGATATTCTTACATGATATCGGACCCACATTTAAGCTCCGTTCGTTTCGCGGAAAATAATTTCCGAGAAAACATTTTCCGGATTTTTTGATGTTCGTTTCACGGAAAATGAATTCTTTAGGGAAAATATTTTCCATGAAAGGAAAAAAATCTTCTAAATTAGGGGAAAATGTTTTCCACTTGATCTCTCTTATCTCACACCTCTACAAATCCTCACTTTCTCCTCCCATTTCTTCTTATTCTTTTCTTTTTTTATTGGAATTATTTTTTAATTTTCTTTTTCTTTTTTTAATTTGGGCTCCATGCGTTTCACATAAAATAATTTCCGGGAAAAATTTTTCCGGATTTTCCGGCGTTCGTTTACGGAAAATGAATTCCTTGGGGAAAATGTTTTCCATGAAAGGAAAAGTCTTCTAAAGGGGAAAATATTTTCCACTTTTAAAAAGTGGAAAACATTTTCCTCTCTTGATCTCTCTTATTTCACATCTCTATAAATCCTCACTTTCTCTTCCCCTTTTTTCTTCTTCTTTTCTTTTTTTATTCAAATTATTTTTTAATTTTCTTTTTCTTTTCTTTGTTTCTCATTTTACTCTTTCTTAGCACGTCGTCGGCTGTCACTAGGTGAACCTCAAGCTCATCAATCTCAAGCTCGCGCTCATCGATCTGGCGAGCCTCGAGCTTGATGCTCATGCTCGCCAATCTGGTGAGCGGAAAATATTTTCCTTAGCAAACACTGAAAAATATTTTTTGAAACATTTTCAGATTTTAGCCGAATACCAGAAAATATTGTCATTTTCCTAGAAAATGGCTTCTTGGAAAATATTTTCCGAAAATGACCCATTTTCCGCGAAACGAACTGACCCTTGAATTATTTTTAATTTCCTTTTTCTTTTCTATTTCTATTTCGTTTATTTTTTTTCCTTTTCTTTGTTTCCTATCTTCTTCTTTCTTGGCTAGTCGTCGATCATTGCTAGGCGAACCTCGAGCTCGTCGATCTCAAGCTCGTGCTCTGCATTCTTGCTTATCATTTTCTTTATTTACTCTACCCTGCAATTGTACATTACTCAAGCAAAATGCTTTATATGCTTTGCTTCTTCTTTTTTTTGTTTATTAGAACACAAAAGACACGGGAGGAGAACGGGCCACTTAATTGGAAGATTCTCATTAGGGCTGTACATGCTTTGCTTCTTTTCTCTTTTGTTTCTTTTTAAAATCCATATGAAAATTTTTTAGAGTAGATGAGCATTTGTCCACAATGAGAGAACAAATATATGAAGCAAGTTTGTCCGGATTTAAAGGCAAATTCATATTTGTTGGATTTATAGGTCTGTAAGTGATGTACGCTTAAGTGGTGAAGTCTTAGAAAATATTTTCCTTAACGAACACTCGAAAATATTTCCCAAAACATTTTCAGGTTTTAGCCAAACACCAGAAAATATTATCATTTTCTTGGAAAATGACTTATGAGGAAATATTTTCCGAAAATGGCTCATTTTCCATGAAACGAACGAACCCTTAGCCTTAGTTTATTTCTCTTGTACGACATTCCACTCATCAAATAACACATGTTATTCCTAATTTGGCTCCACGCGAGGGGTGTCAAAAGTATTGTACATTATTTGTCAACAAAGCCTTTTATCTGTAAGTTTAAATTTTTCAGTTGGATACTCTTACAATCGCCACATGCAAAGTGACATTCTTGCACAAGCAATTAAATCACCAAAGTGGCCATTTTACCATTTATATTGTGAACTTTTAGAGTCAAGCTTGTGCTGTTTTTCCGGTCAACGAATGCGCTCCACTGCCACAGCTTTCCTCGTCAATGATCTAAGCAAACATGGACGTGGATTTTTATTTGTGGTGAATGGAAAGTCCCGTGTGGTGATGTCAATTGAAAACATTTTATGTATGGAGCATATTGAGATGCACATGTGAGTTATTATGATAAAGTATCACATTAATAAATTAGTGTGGCACGTAGAGGTGAATATATCATAGTTAGCCTATAACTCATTAACTTAAGTTTTTGAGTAAAGGTAGATTCAAATGGATATGTTCATTGACTTGAACTTGATCTTCCTCTTGACATTCTCCACAAGAGAAGTACTAAAAAAATCCTAAAACTATTATATTTATACAGTTTTAAATCTTTCAATTAGATCAATTTAGTCCTAAACCTTTTTCACATTGATACAGTCCATTTGGCCAATTTAGGTTGCAAATTGTTGACGTAGATGCCAGTCGGTCGATGTGGTGTGGACATTTTTAATATTTTTTGAATTTATTAAATTTTTTAAATTACTTTTCGATTTCTTTTTCTTTTTTTCCTTCCTCTTTTCTTTTTTTGATGGCCATCGTCGACCACCAGCCATATCCATGGCTGGCAAGGGTTGGCCTCACTTGGGCAAGGTTGCCCTTGACGACCACAAGCGATGGTTGACCTTGCTAGGTCGAGGTTGGGTGAAGGCGAGCGCCAACCGTCCAACCAAGACCCTCATCGCTAAATTTGGCGAGGCCAACCCTCGCCTAGGTCGGAGTAGCCTCGTTGCGCCTTGCCTAAGTGAGGGTTAACCTCGAGAGGCCTCGCTTAGGCGAGAATGAGGTCCGGCCAACCCTGCTTGAGTGAGGCATGGCAAGGCCATCTTGACCTAGGCGAGGGTTGTTCTGGCTATATCAGGTGAGGAAGCCTCACTTAGGTGCGGTTGGACGGCTGGTGCTAGCCCTCGGGCTGTCGAGGCTGACCCTCACCTATGGCTAGCTATGGCCACTAGAAAAAGAAAAGAGGAAGGAGAAAAGAAAAAGAAATTTTAAAAACTATTTAAAATTTTTAATAATTTCAAAAAAATTGTTAAATTATTATTTAAAATGTCCATATCGGCGTTGACCATGCCACATCTGTTGGCCAGCGTCCGCATAAGCAATTTTCAACCTAAATTGGCTGGATTGATTGAATTGGTATAAATATGAAAATGTATCGGACTAAATTGATCCAATTAAAAAAATTAGAATTTAATTTGTACCAATATATTGAAGACTTTTTGGATACTCTTCCCCATTCTCCACTAATGAAGATATTGGATTTCTACCACGTGCTCTCAATAAATGATATCGGATTTTCATGATTCAGTCTATATGTCAATGTAGAAAGGGAGAAGACCTAACAATGAGCTCGCACGAGCACATTAGGAGGAGATTGTTAAAATGTTCATGTATCATTAGTTTAAACTTTTAAGTGAAGATATGCCGTCAACAAATGAATCTCTAGATTGATTGACAATCCTTCACAACACGTAGTTATCCAAAGGAACCCCAAAGAGGAACAATACTATTTTCAAGAAATTTGAAAGCAGCAAATTAGAAGAATATAAGAGAAAACTTTTAATGCAAAACAAAATATGCCATGGAGATCTGTCTTGTTCCCCCCTTCTCCAGAAGGACAATCTTAACAATAATTAGTTTAGTGTATCGTTAAAGTCTGACATCGTTGATTTACTTCATTTAAGTGCTTTTTATATACACGTAATTTCCGCACATTCTAATATGATATTAAAATCAGGTTCTTTCCCATTTTATTCCTGCATGAGCCCCATTCGTCGAATTTCATGTGTTATTTCTAATCACAGGTATTTAAATTCCTTATAGGTCGTGTTTTCTACAGACATTCTAGCAGTATTATTTCCTTCCCAAGTTAAATTATCAAAATATCGAAATGTTCGTCTTGCGCTAGGGTTTCCCAGTGGCTATTTCAAGGGACGGACCAAAACTGAAAACGAGGGCAATCCTCTTGAGGAATCGAAAACATTGAAATTCTTGTCAACTTTGCTTCTGCCAAAGTACAATTTGTTCACGTCTGTTTTCGCATTGGTATTCTCCAGCAGCCGTTCGTTTCTTCATTGACGAAAGGCAAAGGACATCGTTTGCTCTTGGACAAGAAGACAATCTTGTGGGAGAAGATACTGTGGATTCCCAACCAGCTCGCGGTGCAAATTGTAGCTGAATTCTCAACCTAATGTTAGAAGAGAAACTCAACCTCGCGAAGATCTTTTCTCCATGTTAATTTGCAAAGAGACAAGAAGGAGAAGCACGAGGAATTCGTGCAATTTGTGCATATATCTTCCTGAAGTTAGTAGAGAGTATAGACGGCTTAAATTTTCGGAAGGTGCATATGAATTTAACTGCAACCATGTTAATAGCTACCTGCCTATTCAAAACGATAATTCAACTCCTTCTGCATGGATAGTATACATAATATGAACGCTTCAATGCGAATAATTTAGAGATTTGGGATCAGAAGTGAGCGATCCTGTTGATCAATAAAATAGCAATGGGGGTGGGAAAGTTTTATCTAGAAATTAGACAAAAAGAAATGTTTTATTATGAATAGAAATAGTTCGCCGTGATAGAAGATCAATCAATGAAGATGCATCACTAGAATGAATGTTAAAGTTAAAAGCAATAAGGCTAGGGTGTCGCTCCACACTAATCAAATCTCGACCCATTGTCAACAATGGCTGACAAAAGAGTGGTGACCATTTATAAAACCCACAAAGGTGTCTCGGTCGCCAATCGATCATCCAAAAGAGCGGGCTTAAGGATATCAAAAGTTACTGTAATAATATTTAAATAATAAATTACACATTTATCTAATGATTTAAGTTTTTAAAACAGTAACATAATATCCAATGATGGGTGGGAGTGTTAGAATATCTAAAATGCACCCAACCATTTGAACAACATTTGGGAAATGCACCCAAAACTTATCCTATCATGATATGAGGTCGAGAAATCGATAGGCATCGCTGAAAGTTCTTGATTTTCAATTTTTTAACAAGACACATCATTTTATTTTTCCTTTAGATAACGGTGTAGATTTGATAACTAACATCTCTCAACTTACTCAAGAAGGAAAAAATAATAATAATAATAGAAAACCATGAGCAGATAAAATGGCTCCGCCCCCCGGGAAAAATATCCGGCCCACGAGAAGAACGAAAGGCCAGCGATCGCAGAGCCCCGGCCGTCGTTATCCCACCCGCACCCGTCCCTCCGTACACGAAAACCCCGCCACACAAATCCAATCCAGGGCAGGCGGCGGGCAGACGACCGACACGTGTCGGTCCCGACGCGACCTCTCCTCTCTCTCCCTCGCTGCGCGTCTGACCGCGTACGGCCCGCTGCCACGTGGGGATCGTGGGATCTCGCCGTGATCGGAAAGATGCGGTCCCGCGCGGGTCGAGACAAACGAGTCCCGACGAGACGACGGGAGTACCACGTTCGCGGTGCGAAAGCGTACGCGGGAGTCAAATCGCGGGACCCCCAATGATTGATCGGGTGCGTTGACGTGTTAGTTTAAGAGCTTGGCACGTTCAGCTTGGATCGTCTCTGACTTGATTGCGGCCTTTCGCTAGCGACGTGATCGTGCCCACCGGGAAAATATCATCTTCGTAGTAACGAGAACCACCGATTCTCACTCCGTGCAATTTTAGGTTTTAAGATATATATATATATAGACACACAAACAGCACATTTACCTTCTACCACCAATAAAAATAATCATGAGACACCTCATGAATCAGAAATTAGTGGTTTAGATAATAGATCAAGAATTTCTAGGCCAGTTTACCAACAGAATCAGTCTGAACCTGTCTTAGAAAACACAGATTCTCCTCATCATTCTCCTACTTATTCTCAGACGATAGACGCTGAGCTTAATGTTTTAGAAAAACATTTTGAATCAAACAAGACATTTCTTAATAAAGATTAATTCTGAAAATAATAACAAATCAGAGAATGGTTCTTCAAAACCTTTGCTAATATAGCAAAAGATATCAAGTAAAAATATTACGACTACATATATGAATATGAAGTCCATATATTTTTCTTTGATTGGTTAGAAGAACAATTTCTCAAACCAAAAGAAATCGTTGTTTTATATATATAGATTTCAGGTTCTAAATAGAATCGAAAATCAGTAATCAGTGATAAGATTTTATGTTTTGTTATTCATTTCATAACATTTGATTATAAATATACAATTTGAAACCACTTGTTTAAGCTTCTATTTTCGATGATATCTATAACTAAAACTTTTGTTTTGTTAATTTTTCATAATTTTCATGTGTCTAAACTTGAAATGTGATCAGTGAATTATAAAGAATTATGGTTATTAGAGATGATGATTTATTATAGTAGTTCGATTAGGAGTATAGGTGGAATTTGAGTAAGCTCTAGAATTAATTCTGAAACCCGTGATAAGATAGGTTCTAGGTTTTAAAAATTTAACAACTTGTTTTAACGGATAAATTCTAAATTTTAAGTAGAATTTAGACGGAAGTTGGAACCGCTTAGCCTAAAATATTATACGATGATGATTTGTTTCGATTTCAGGAGATAGGAACTTGGTAGGGTTGGAGAGCGATCCCGATTGCTAAACAATCCTCGATCGGAGCGTAAGATGAGCAGATGAAGCTTATATGGAATGCCAATTCTACGAATATTAGATGCGATGGAGAGTATAGTGTACTGAAATTCGAAAGTACGTGCAAATTGATATGCACGAAAGGATGAATAATATGGAAATTGAAAGTTAGATTTCGATCTGGGAATGATGTGCGTGTCTTTGAAGTTCTATTTATTGTATATGGATGCTCGGACTTTCAAGCTTTACTTGAATTGAGAGACCTAACTCGACGACCACATTTTAGTAATCAAGCCATAAACTCTTAAAGCCCAGTCGATTTAGACTTCAAGCTATATTTCTCATTAAAGCATCCTACGTATACATACATGATTTATATACTTTTGATTTACATGTCGTCTCCATCAACCTATTAGCAGCTTAAGCTTTTTGGTTGGCTGATATAAACTCACAATGTCTACTATGGTTTATTTCGCACATGTGATATTCCGTTCGACAAATTCTACTCGTGATTCTTAATCCGGCTTGCACGTAAAATGCGGTGTCAAAATATCCAACATTTGTCTACAAGGAGGGTTTCTATGTTATTTGTATTTGCATGATCTCCCCCTACCTATCGCATAGATATTTTTCTTATGTGTCCACCTAATCCAATCTAACCGTCCGTCACTACTCAAACTAGATGATCAAGACAAGTGAACCTAATCTAGTACCACTCATGCAAATGGCTTTAGTGGAAGTTAGGTCATTACTTAAAGTATCCTTAAAGTTGATCAATCGATGAAATTATTTGATAAGTCACTCTCTTCTTGACCTTACGATCAGAAAAGGTTCCGTGCTCAAGACAATGTCTACATTATTTGATAGGTCGCTCTCTTGGACTTACTCAAGTCCTGCCATAAATATCTTTTCGTGCGAATGACATGACAACATTTGTCAAGGAGATTATCTCGAGAGATCTAGGGGCCCGAAGTAGACCACCGACCATTCGAATTGTCTAGATTCTTGGAAAATAAAAAATGTATCTAGTGATTGAACCGGTTTGGTTGTGATAAGGATTTTGTGTGATCTTGTCGGTTGAAATGTTTTTTTTTTGGTAAAGATCTTGTCGGTTGAAATGTTCTTTATATAAAAATCAAAGATAAGTGCACTAAAAATCTTAAAATTTATAGCAAAACATTAACCCAATAGCTTGCTGCTTTTATTTTAAAATTTTTTCTTATGATATCATTCTTTCTTTTATTAAATTTTTTAACTTTTTACTATATATATATATATATGATATAGCGAAGTAATAACAATTTTTTTTTTTTTAGCCAAAAAAAAAAGTTATGCTGGCATTTTTTGTTAGCCAAATTGTACGAGTCAATGAACGAGGGACTTGATTGCTCCAATTTGACAAATTTTTTTTATCTAATTGCATCTTCTTTCGTAACAAGTTCAAAGACTCCTAGCGCACATATCCTATAAAAATCAAAGTTAAATTTCTATAAATATAAAATTCTATCCCACCTATAGTGTATGTTATGAGGTATATTAGATATTTTACAACCAAAACTTGATTGAAAGAATAACTCTCGAACTATAAAGCTTGCAACACCAAGCAAAATGTAGGAGTAATTGATTTCAAATTGGATAAGCTCTCTCAGGGCCGGTTTCCAATTTTTAGGACTGGAAATCAACCCCGGTTGATCAAAGACTCGGCCTAGAACTGCACCAATCAATTCCAGGGTCAACTAGGGAACCGGCCTATCCCCCAAATGCACATCAACTACTGGCAAAGAAACAGACGTGGAGCAGCTCATTCAAATGTTTCACCCACGATGTCAAAATGACAAGAAACTCAAAAAATGCTAGGGAAGCAGCATCGTTGAAGCGCACATTTCGCATGACTATGGTACATACGAGGGAACGTCAAAGGGGCAGAAGCAATGAGTCAAGAGATCAGCGCACGAAAAACTGAAGAGAAAAAGAGGGCAGGACTCGAGAAGAATGATATGGTGTTGGGACCGGAGGACGATGCTGATGCTACTTCTCTCATCACTTGAACTTTTTGCCATCAATACTCGGTCATCAAGTCGTATAACCGCCGGCAAAGAAAGAAAGAGATTAGAGGTGAACTGTTTCAAATGGGTTCGGCTCCCGATCCTTGAAATCGAGAACTAGACTAGTCCCCATGTGAACAGGCCGGATAAGGCAGGTTCAAGTCATTTCTTGTGTTGAATTGACCAAGTCGCTTAGTCCTACAACGTGGAATCATTATTCCATGGGTCATTTGTGAAGGGACTATCACATGTCAATTTGAAAAACCTACCACATATTTAAAACACAGCACACTCTCTCTCCCTCCTTCCATTTATGAAGTAGATAATCTTCTCTTGAGACTGAGTACAATGAAAGAGACATATGGAACCAAAAACATGCGATTCATCACAAATCGAAGGCGACCTTTTTCTTCATGCCTATATATATTTTCTAGTGGACCCTTAGAAGAAAAAAGAAAACAGAACCAGACTGCAAACTAAATAACTTTCATTTCAAATCATAATATATGAATTCAACCTAGAAAACCATAGAACCGTCCTTGAACATCTGAATCAATTTCGTCCCCCCACCACCAGACCCTTTGCCTCAACTGGCCCACCCGTTATCATGGCTCGTAACCAAGCCCGGTTTAGATCGAAACCGTCTCGGATGAGCAATCAGGAACTCGAATCGGGAACCCGAGATGGTTCAGGCCCCCAAAAAGATTCGGCCCAGAGTCTTCGAAAGGCCATCTCCCGAAGCCGGCCTGACTCGCCCATTTGCCACCAAAAGGGGACGATCGAAATACATTGGATCGTAGAAAAAAAGAAGAAGAAATACATTGGATCTAACTGAAGGCCCACATTCATCCATAATGATCTGAACGACTCTTGATAGCCCAACCTTTTTGTGCACCCTAATTCTTACCCCCTCTCTCTCTCTTTTGGGCCTCGATTTGGGCCGTAAGGCCCACTACTCGGCCCAGCGGGGATTCAAACGGAGTGTGGTCAACGGCACGTTCGCCATATTCTGTGTGGGGACTGGGCCAGTGCACTTTCTTTATTTTATTAATATTTTATTATATATTCTGATTTTTTAATTTATTTTTATTATTTTTCTGGATTTTTAATTCCGGAAAAGGAATTAAAAACTAAATAAAAGGAAAATTGACGGAAAAGGGGGTAGAAGAAGACGTGGAGATGACTGGGATAAGACGAGATAGCCGACAGACATGGCTGACTCAGATCGGCGTCAAGTGTCACATCCGCTTCTTGTGGATAAGGCCACTTTTAACCAGTTCCTCGTACATCTAAAACATAAATAATTTGTTACCCAAAAAAGAAACTGCTGCTATTGTTTTTATACGTAAATAACATTTTTCTCTTCCAGATCCACATTCGAGATAACACCCTCCTTTTGTTTTTAATATTTCTTCTATTTTTTTTTTTGTCTTTTTAACAAAAAAATGAAAAAGAAAAAGAAAAGAAAAATTACGAAGTTAGTGAAAAATTTCTCTATGATTTCAAGAAATGGGTTGTATTGATTCATTTTTTACTTAGATCTAATTTTTTGACGGTCTTCCGATCATTTTATTGAAGCAGAGATATGGGCTTAGCTCATATTTATAATCAAATTTGTTCAAAATCCTCAAACATTTTCAATAAATAAACTATTCTAATTAATAACATATTCATTTGAGTATGAATTTCAATCGCTTTGATTACACGAAAGCAAACCGACACGGTTACGTAGAGAACAAACCACCAAACACGCTCCTCGCTCCTCCTCAATCCCAGGTAAGGCCTCATCACCATCTACACAAACAAACTCTTTTACTAAATTAGACCATGCCAATTTCAAATAAATTTACACGTGGCCTGTTGTCATTGGGCCCACCATTCCGGATAATGTTTCCATGTCGGTCCCCCCCACCGCCGTATATAAATACGCACCGAAGACGGGCAGATCTCCAACAGCATCATCACTTCATCCGATCTTCTTCATCCCACCGTTTCATCGATTTTCAGGGTCGATTCCAAGCTCTGTTCAAGTTCGAGTTCTTGTTCTTTCTGTGGGAATTTGATTGTGGTATTGCGAAAAAGGGAAGGAAAATGCTGGGGATATTCAACAAGGGCCTGGCTCACCCGCCGCAGGAGCTCAACAGCCCGCACCCGCTGCACGCCGCGGCGGCGGTGGCGAGGGAGCCCAGGTTCCCGAGGGAGATCTTGGAGGATTTCCTGGCTACCCATCAGTCCGGCAGCAACAGCAGCAGCAATGCCTTCTCGGTCAGCTTCGAAGACGGCGCTCTGCTTGCTTACGCTCGCCCCGAGAAGTCCTACTCGGTCCATCAAAGGTTAATCTCTCTCTTGAGAGCAGTAAGTTTAGAATGATGCACATCGGAGAGAGCAAGACTATAAATGTGACGCCTTTATAATGTGATTGATGGCAATTTCCCTTGAAATTGCATCTAAGCAAAGCTAGAATTGCAGATGAATTCGGAGTATAGTCGACGTCACCTCTCGTGTCGTGCTCATCGGGAGTCTTCTACTGTCTTAGCAATGCAAACCAGTCTTTCTGAATCAAAGTTCTTTATTTTTTCGGAGATCAGAGCTTTTCGACGAGCGAATTCTGAAATGGGAAGTTGTTGAATTTTGAGCTGAATGTGTTTTTTTTGTCTTTCTGGGCAGATTGTTCTGCGGCATGGACGACATCTACTGCATCTTCCGGGGCAGCCTGAACAACCTATGCAGCCTCATCAAGCAGTACGGCCTGAACAAGGGCACGAACGAGGCCATGCTCGTGGTCGAGGCCTACCGGACCCTCCGCGACCGGGGCCCGTACCCGGCCGACCAGGTCCTCAAGGACCTGGACGGCAGCTACGGCTTCGTGCTCTACGACGGCAAGGCCAGGACCGTCTTCGCCGCATCCGTAGGCTCCACCACAACATTTAATTCTGTTCATTTTAGCAACAAAAAAAAGGAATTTTTTTTCAATCTGAAATTTTTTCCAATTCTTGATGATGAATATAGGGAGCGGAAGAAGGGGTGAGGCTGTTCTGGGGGGTTGCAGCAGACGGTTCTCTGGTGATCTCGGACAACTTGGAGGCTGTGAAAGGGAGCTGTGCTAAATCGTTTGCTCCATTCCCTGCAGGTTCGTATGCTGTAGTGTAAATATCTCTCAATAATTAGGAAAATAGCAAGATTAATTTTTTGAAAATATCTTGCGATTAATAATTAAATTACTGAAAATATATTTCAAGGTTTGTGTACTGTAAATATCTCTCCATAATTAGGAAAATCACGACATGTTTAGAAAAAAAGGAGAGAATATGCTCGATAATTGAATTACTGAAAATGGGCTTTTTAATTTTTATTATTATTTTTTTGGTGGGCAGGATGTATGTTTCATAGCGAGCATGGATTGATGAGCTTCGAACATCCGAGGAACAAGGTGAAGGCAATGCCAAGGATCGACAGCGAGGGAGTCATGTGCGGGGCCAATTTCAAGGTCGATGTCCAGTCCAAGGTTCAAGCTATGCCACGTGTCGGGAGTGAAGCCGATTGGGCAATTTGGGGCCAAAATGCATTATGATAATCCCTTAGGAAGAAACCCATTTTAAGCAAAGATTGAAAGTTCGATTCTGCCCTTGTAATTTTCTTTTTTCAATTTCCTGCTTGGATTTTTCGTTGTCATTTCTTCTTCTTCTTTTTTCTTTTTTCTTTTTTATTTCCACTCTCGAGCTGACATTAGTGGGTTTCCCATTGGGAAAGTTGCACGTCTTTGCTGCTTATGTACATATTTGACCCTTTAGAACATTAATAAAAATGATTTGAATTTGGTAGCGAAATTTAGCTTATAGAACATGAACTTAATTCGTTTGTATTTGAAATTTCGGTTTTCATCATATATCATCTTCATTGGAAGGTGTAATTGAGATTTCCCGGTTTTCATCTTTTTATATTTGTCGTGTTTGATTTGTTTTGTGTGTTTATTTCATCGCTTCAAATTGTCCAATTGACTACATACTGCCTGATTCTTGATAAACAGCTTTTGGGTTACTGAACAATTTGACTCAACTTGCATATGGCAATCACCCAAATTTGTTGGCTCATTTTCTTGAGAGATCAATGGGGATTGTGATAAGAGACTGAAGATGGGCTATGTTCTTTGACATGGTCTACTCAGCTTTGCTACTTACATTTTAATTTTTCTTGCGTTTCTACACATCAACTTTACAGAGTATCAAGTAGATAAACTGAGAAAAATGAATAAATCATTCCGAAAGCAAGAATGATCTTATCATGGAATTTATTCTTGACATGTAGAGCACTCTGCTTTTAGCAATACGAGAAGATTGCCTGTGCCATACACAAGGCAATATTCTTTATATGATCTATTTTCATCAAAGGAAAATGTAAATAAAAAGCAAAACAGAAATTTATTGATACATTAAGAGAATTTGAATAGCTCTTATTTATTAGTCAATTAATGAAAAGCTTAGGAGATAATATTGTAAGAAACTTATTTCCAGTGACTTTCATGTCCTTCTAACTTTTTTAGACAGCCATGGTCAATTTGCCAAAAAAAGAAAATAAAATAAAATATCATAATTATTCATCATATGCGGTGCCACATTTTTTATCCCTTCTAACTTGGAAGGGGGAGGTAGATGGTTCAAATCCCCACCTTCTTAGGGAGGATTGGGATGGGGACGATTTTATTTCAAGAGTAGGTTTGACTTCCCTGCATGCTTATGCATAAGCAAAAGTGCGAGATTGAGTG
This sequence comes from Eucalyptus guilfoylei, assembly GCA_016097605.1. NCBI lineage: Eukaryota > Viridiplantae > Streptophyta > Magnoliopsida > Myrtales > Myrtaceae > Eucalyptus > Eucalyptus guilfoylei. The sequence goes on from CM027863.1 coordinate 8,962,724, forward strand.
TTAGAGTAGAACTAGAGTAGGACCGACAAAAAATAAAATAAAATGATTCATATACTTGACGGACAATGTCTAAAGAAGTCAGTGGTATGATGTCCAACAATAATGTGAAACGTTAGTAATGAAGCGTAACTTAAAGTTTGTTCACCTACCAAGTAAACTTCTCCGTGATTTTATGGCAAATGTTGATTTTTATTTTGTAATTAGTCGGACTAATGTATGCTGATGAATCCAAACTATATATTGACTATGAAATGATATAAAGAAAAGCACTTACATCAAATGCGTTACAAATGAAGTTCTTATTACACATATTAATCCCATATCTTATGAAAAATAAGGTCATCAAACATTAAGTTAAAGAAAAAGCTCCAGTTAACAACATTGGCCAACAAAAGTAATGTGATGGTATTTTCGGATTGATATATTGAAGAAAGAAATTACTTTAAAACAGTAGCGTTAATTTGTTTGAAAAATGAAAAAGTAAAAAACAAAAAACAAAAACAAAAGAAGAAAAAAGAGTAACTAGGTCCCTATGCAACGCAATTTCACCTACTCTCACTTGGCTACTCTCCCTATTATGAGGTCAACACTTGATCGACCAACCATGTTTAATGTACTAAGATTGTCTTCAAACCGAAGATATGCCAATTTTGTAAAGCTAATTATGGATTCAGCAATCGAAATTAGTCCATTTAAACTCTCTAACATTAGACAAAGCCCAAAAAATATCAGGGAACCCAGTCGTATGATATGAGCACAGCAACTTTCTGCATAGCCATTGAAAACAGAAAATCAAGAGGACATACCTCCCAATCTGGCAACAGATCATAACTTTTGGCCTCTGTTGTGTCAAACACAGTAATGCCTATAATTCTTTGAACGCCAAATTTAGTAGCAATTAAATTCTGCACAAAATGAAGGTGATTGGAGAAATTATTTTTGGAAGAGAAAAGTGTAGATAAGATATGAAAGGTACAAGCCAGACTTGAGGAATTAGCCAAATGAAATGAAAAAGGTACAGGCTGCAGATATGTTGCATATTAATGATGACATAGTCAAGTGTTCACTATTAATGAGAGATTCATTAAGCATTGTACTATTCATCCACACAATTATATCATCAAGAGCTGGAAACCCCCCCCCCCCCCAAAAAAAACAAGCACCCACAAAAAGAAAAGAAAAGAAAAAGCTAATGATTGAACCGTTTTCGTTGTGATAAAGGATTTTGTTCGATCTTGTCGATTGAAATGCTCTTTATATAAAAATTGAAGATAAGTGCACTAAAAATCTTAAAAGTTGTAGGAAAACAACTGTCCAATGGCTTGCTGCTTTTATCTTAAAATTTTTTCTTACGATATCATTCTTTCTTTTATCTATTTTTTTAACTTTTTACTATATATATATGATATGGAGAAAATAATAATAATAATTTTTTTTTTTAGCAAAAAAAAAGTCATGCTGATATTTTTCGTTAGCTAAATTGTAAAGTTAATGAAAGAGGGACTTGATTATTTTAATTTGACAAATTTTATGATCTAATTGCACTTTCTTTCGTAACAAGTTTGAAGGCTCCTAGCGCACATATCCTATAAAAATAAAAGTTAAATTTCTATAAATATAAACTTCTATCCCACCTATAGTGTATGTTATGAAGTATATTAGATATTTTACAACTAAAAGCTCATTGAAAGAGTAGCTCTCGAACTATAAAGCTTGCAACACTAGCAAAATGTATGATTTCAGATTGGATAGGCTCTCTCAAGGCCGGTTTCCAATTTTTTGGACCGGAAATCAACCCCAGTTGATCTTTTCCCCATTTGATCCAAGACTCAGCCTAGGACCGCACCAGTCAATTCCAAGGTCAACTAGGGAACCGGCCTATCCCCCAAATGCACATCAACTACTAGTAAAGAAACAGACGTGGAGCAGCTCATTCAAATGTTTCACCCACGATGTCAAAATGACAAGAAACTCAAAAAATGCTGGGGAAGCAGCATTGCTGAAGCGCACATTTCGCATAACTATGGTACATACGAAGGAACATCAAAGGGGCAGAAGCAATGAGTCAAGAGATAAGCGAACAAAAAACTGAAGAAAAAGAAGGCAGGACTCGAGAAGAATGTATGGTGTTGGGACCGGAGGACGATGCTGATGCTACTCCTCTAATCACTTGAACTTGATCCCATCAATACTTGGCCATCAAGTCATAAAACCGCCGGCAGAGAGAGAGAAAGAGACGTCAAGATTAGAGGTGAGCTGATTCAAATGGGTTCGGCTCCGATCTTCGAAATTGAGAACTAGACCAGTCCTTATGTGAACCAGCCAGCAGGTTCAGGTCATTTCTCATATTGAATTGACCAAGTCGCTCAGTCCTAAAACATGGAATCATTATTCCGTGAGTCATTTGTGAAGGGAATATCATGTGTCAATTTGAAAAACCTTCCACATATTTATCACACGGCACACCTTCTCCCCCTCCTTCCATATATGAAGTAGAGGATCTTCTCTTGAGATTGAGTACAAAGAAAGAGACATATGGAACCAAAAACATGTGGTTCATCGCGAATTGGAGGCAACCTTTTTCTTCTTGCCTATATATATTTAGTAGACCCTCAGATGAAAAAAGAATAACAGAACCAGACCAAACCAGATCGCAAACTAAATAACTTTCATTTCAAATCATAATTTATGAATTCAACATAAAAAACCATTGAACCGTCCTTGAACATCTGAATCAATTTCATCCCCCCGCTACCAGACCCTTTGCTTGGACCGGCCCACCCGTTATCATGGCTCATAACCAAGCCCGGTTCAGATCGAAACCGTCTCAGATGAGCAATTAGAAACTCGAATCGGGAACCCGAGATGGTTCGGGCCCCTGAAAAGATCTGGGCCGGAGTCTTCGAAACGCCATTTCCCAAAGCCGGCCGGACCTGCCCATTCGCGACCAAAAGGGGACGATCGAAATACATTGGATCTAACTGAAGGCCCACATTCATCCATAATGATCTGAACGACCCTTGATAGCCCAACCTTTTTGTGCACCCTAATTCTTACCCCCCCTTTCTCTCTCTCTTTTGAGCCTGGATTTGGGCCGCAAGGCCCACTACTCAGGCCCAGCGGGCAGTCAAACGGAGTGTGGTGAACGGCACGTTCGCCAGATTCTGTGTGGGGACTGGGCTTTCTGGATTTTTAATTCCGGAAAAGGAATTAAAAACTAATTAAAAGAAAAATTGACGGAAAAGGAAGGTAGAAGAAGACGTGGAGATGACTGGGATAAGACGAGATAGCCGTCAGACATGGCTGACTCGGATCGGCGTCGAGTGTCACATCCGCTACTTGTGGATAAGGCCACTTTTGACCAGTTCCTCGTACTTCCAAAACAAAAATAATTTATTACCCAAATTGCTGCTATTGTTTTTATAAATAAATAACATTTTTCTCTTCCAGAACAACATTTGAGATAACACCCTCCTTTTGTTTTTAATATTTCTTCTTCTTCTTCTTTTTTTCTTTTTTAACTATAAATGAAAAAGAAAAAGAAAAGAAAAATTACGGAGATTGAGGAAAATTTCTCTATGATTTCAAGAGATGAGCTGTATTGATTCATTTTTTACTCAAATCTAATTTTTTTGATGGTCTTTTGATCATTTTATTGAAGCGAAGATATGAACTTAACTCATATTTACAAGTGAATTCATTGAAAGTCCTCAAATGTTTTTAATAAATAAATTATTCTAATCAATAATATATTCATCTAAGCACAAATTTCAATCACTTTAATTACACGAAAGCAAACCGACACGATTACTTAGAGAACAAACCACCAAACACGATCCTCGCTCCTCCTCAATCCCAGGTAAGGCCTCATCACCATCTGCACAAACAAACAAAAAAAATTTACTAAATTAGACCATACCAATTTCGAATAAATTTACACGTGGCCTGTTGTCATTGGGCCCACCATTCCGGATAATGTTTCCACGTTGGTCCCCCCACCACCGTATATAAATACGCACCGAAGACGGGCAGATCTCCAACATCATCATCACTTCATCCGATCTTCTTCAACCCACCGTTTCATCGATTTTCAGGGTCGGTTCCAAGCTCTGTCCAAGTTCGAGTTCTTGTTCTTTCTGTGGGAGTTTGATTGTTGTATTACGAAAAAGGGAAGGAAAATGCTGGGGATATTCAAGGAGGGCCTGGCTCACCCGCCGCAGGAGCTCAACAGCCCGCACCCGCTGCACGCCGCTGCGGCGGTGGCGAGGGAGCCCAAGTTCCCGAGGGAGATCTTGGAGGATTTCCTGGCTACCCATCAGTCCGGCAGCAACAGCAGCAGCAATGCCTTCTCGGTCAGCTTCGAAGACGGCGCTCTTCTTGCTTACGCTCGCCCCGAGAAGTCCTACTCGGTCCATCAAAGGTTAATCTCTCTCTCTCTCTCTCTCTCTCGCGCGCGCGCGCGCGCGAGCAGTAAATTTAGAATGATGCACATTGGAAAGAGCAAGACTATAAATGTGACGCCTTTATAACGTGATTGATGGCAATTTCCCTTGAAATTGCATCTAAGCAAAGCTAGAATTGCAGATGAATTCGGAGTATAGTCGACGTCGCCTCTCGTGTCGTGCTCATCGGGAGTCTTCTACTGTCTTAGCAATGCAAACCAGTCTTTCTGAACCAAAGTTCTTTTTTTTTTTGGAGATCGGAGCTTTTCGACGAGTGAATTCTGAAATGGGCAGTTGTTGAATTTTGAGCTGAATGTGTTTTTGTGTTCCGTCTTGTCTTTCTGGGCAGATTGTTCTGCGGCATGGACGACATCTACTGCATCTTCCGGGGCAGCCTGAACAACCTATGCAGCCTCATCAAGCAGTACGGCCTGAACAAGGGCACGAACGAGGCCATGCTCGTGGTCGAGGCCTACCGGACCCTCCGCGACCGGGGCCCGTACCCGGCCGACCAGGTCCTCAAGGACCTGGACGGCAGCTACAGCTTCATGCTCTACGATGGCAAGGCCAGGACCGTCTTCGCTGCATCCGTAAGCTCCTCAACAACATTCAATTCTGTTCATTTTAGCAAAAAAAAAAATTGAATTTCTTTAAATCTGAATTTTTTTCCAATTCTTGATGATGAATATAGGGAGCGGAAGAAGGGGTGAGGCTGTTCTGGGGGATTGCAGCAGACGGCTCTCTAGTGATCTCGGACAACTTGGAGGCCGTGAAAGGGAGCTGTGCCAAGTCGTTTGCTCCATTCCCAGCGGGTTCGTATGCTGTAAATATTTTTCAATAATTAGAAAAATCAAGAGATTAACGGTTCAAATTATTGAAAATGTTTTGAAGAAAATGAGAGAATATGCTTAATAGTTAAATTACTGAAATTGGGTTCTTTTTTATTTTTTATTTTAGAGAATATGCTTAATAATTAAAATTACTGAAAATATCTTTTAAGGTTTGTGTACCGTAAATATCTTTCAATAATAAGGAAAATTGCGATATTAATGATTCAAATTGTTGAAAATGTTTTGAAAAAAAGGAGAGAATATGCTTGATAATTAAATTATTGAAAATGGGTTTTTTTCAAAAAAAAAAAATTTAACTTTTTTATTTTTATTTTTGTTGAGCAGGATGTATGTTTCATAGCGAGCATGGATTGATGAGCTTCGAACATCCGAGGAACAAGGTGAAGGCGATGCCAAGGATCGACAGCGAGGGAGTCATGTGCGGGGCCAATTTCAAGGTCGATGTCCAGTCCAAGGTTCAAGCTATGCCACGTGTTGGGAGTGAAGCTGACTGGGCAGTTTGGGGCCAAAATGCATTATGATAATCCCTTAGGAATAAACCCACTTTAAGTAAAGATCAAAAGTTCGATTCTGCCTTTGTAATTTTCTTTTTTCAATTTCCTGCTTGGATTTTTTGTTGTCATTTCTTCTTCTTCTTCTTTTTTATTTCCACTCTCAAGCTGACTTTGGTGGGTTTCCCATTAGTTGCACGTCTTTGCTGCTTATGTACATATTTGACCCTTTAGAACATTAATAAAAATGATTTGAATTTGGTAGCGAAAATTAGCTTACAGAACATGAACTTAATTCGTTTGTATTTGAAATTTCGGTTTTCATCGTATATCATCTTCATTGGAAGGTGTAATTGGGATTCCCCGGTTTTCATCTTTTTATATTTGTCGTGTTTGATTTGTTCTATGCGTTTATTTCATCGCTTCAAATTGTCCAATAGACTACATACTGCCTGATTCTTGATGAACAGCTTTTGGGTTACTGAGCAATTTGACTCAACTTGCATGTGGCAATCACCCAAATTTTGTTGGCTCATTTTCTCGAGAGGTCAATGGGGATTGTGATAAGAGACTGAAGATGGGCTATGTTCTTTGACATGGTCTACTCAGCTTTGCTGCTTACATTTTAATTTTTCTTGCATTTCTACACATCAACTTCACAGAGTATCAAATAGATAAAGTGAGAGAAATGAATAAATCATTCCGAAAGCAAGAATGATCTTATCATGGAATTTATTCTTGACATGTAGAGCACTCTGCTTTTAGCAATACTAGAAGATTGCCAGTGCCATACACAAGGCAATATTCTTTATATGATCTATTTTCATCAAAGGAAAATGCAAATAAATAGCAAAACACAAATTTATTGATACATTAAGAGAATTTGAATAGCTCTTATATTATTAGTCAATTAATGAAAAGCTTAGGAGATAATATTGTAAGAAACTTATTTCCAGAGACTTTCATGTCCTTCTAACTTTTTTAAACGGCCATGGTCAATTTGCCCAAAAGAAAAAGAAAATAAAATATCATAATTATTCATCATATGCGGTGCCACATTTTTTGACCTTTTCAAAGTGATTTATATACTTGACAGACAATGTCTAAAGAAGTCGGTGGTATGATGTCCAACAATAATGTGAAACGTTAGTAATGAAGCATAACTTAAAGTTTTTTCACCTATCAAGTAAACTTTTCCGTGATTTTAAAGCAAATATTGATTTTTATTTCAGATTAGTCGGACTAATGTATGCTGATGAATCCAAACTGTACCTTGACTATGAAATGATATAAAGAAAAGCACTTACATCAACTGCGTTACAAATGAAGTTCTTATTACACATTAATCCCATATCTTATGGAAAATAAGGTCATCAAACATTAAGTTAAAGAAAAGGCTCCAGTTAACAACATTGGCCAACAAAAGTAATTTGATGCAGATTGATATATTGAAGAAAGAAATTACTTTAAAACAGTAGCGTTAATTTGTTTGAAAAATAAAAAAGTAAAAAAACAAAAACAAAAACAAAAGAAGAAAAAAGAGCAACTAGGTCCCTATGCAACGCAATTTCACCTATTCTGACTTGGCTACTCTCCCTATTATGAGGTCAACACTTGATCGACCAACCATGTTTAATGTACTAAGATTGTCTTCAAACCGAAGATATGCCAATTTTGTAAAGCTAATTATGGATTCAGCAATCAGAATTAGTCCATTTAAACTCTCCAACATGAGACAAAGCCCAAAAAATATCAGGGAACCCAGTCATATGACATGGGCATAGCGACTTTCTGCATAGCCATTGCAAACAGAAAATCAAGAGGACATACCTCCCAATCTGGCAACAGATCATAACTTTTGGCCTCTGGTATGTCAAACACAATAATGCCTGTAATTCTCTGAACTCCAAATTTAGTAGCAATCAAATTCTGCACAAAATGAAGGTGACTGGAGAAATTATTTTTGGAAGAGAAACAAGTAGATAAGATATGAAAGGTACAAGCCAGACTTGAGGAATTAGCCAAATGAAATGAAAAAGGTATAGGCAGCAGATGTGTTGCATATAAATTGATTACATAGTCAAGTGCTCACTATTAATGAGAGATTCATTAAGCATTGTACTATTCATCCGCACAATTATATCATCAAGAGCTGGAACCCCCCACCCCCTAAAAAAAAAAGAAACAAACACCCACAAAAAAAAAAAAGCTAATGATTGAACCGTTTTGGTTGTGATAAAGGATTTTGTGCGATCTTGTCAGTTGAAATGTTCTTTATATAAAATCGAAGATAAGTGAACTAAAAATCTTAAAATTTGTAGGAAAAAAACTGCCCATTGGCTTACTGCTTTTATCTTCAAATTTTTTCTTACGATATCATTCTTTCTTTTATCTATTTTTTTTTAACTTTTTACTATATATGATATGGAGAAAATAATTTTAAAAAAAAATCTTTTTTTTAGCAAAAAAAGAAGTCATGCTGATTTTTTTCATTAGCCAAATTGTAAAGTTAATGAAAGAGGGACTTGATTACTTCAATTTGACAAATTTTATGATCTAATTGCACTTTCTTTCATAACAAGTTTGAAAACTCCTAGCGCACATATCCTATAAAAATAAAAGTTAAATTTCTATAAATATAAAATTCTATCCCACCTATATAGTGTATGTTATGAAGTATATTAGATATTTTACAACTAAAAGCTCATTGAAAGAGTAGCTCTCGAACTATAAAGCTTGTAACACCAACAAAATGTAGGAGTGATCGATTTCAGATTGGATAGGCTCTCTCAAGGCCGGTTTCCAATTTTTAGGACCGGAAATCAACCCCAGTTGATCCAAGACTCGGCCTAGGACCGCACTAGTCAATTCCAAGGTCAACTAGGGAACCGGTCTATCCCCTAAATGCACATCAACTACTGGCAAAGAAACAGATGTGGAGCAACTCATTCAAATGTTTCACCCATGATGTCAAAATGACAAGAAACTAAAAAAATGCTGGGGAATCAGCATTGCTAAGTCAAGAGATCAGCGAACGAAAAACTGAAGAAAAAAGAAGAAGGCAGGACTCGAGAAGAATGGTATGGTGTTGGATCCGAAGGACGGTGCTGATGCTACTCCTCTAATCACTTGAACTCTATGCCATCAATACTCGGTCATCAAGTCGTACAACTGCCGGTAGAGAGAGAGAAAGAAATGTCAAGATTAGAGGTGAACTGATTCAAACCGGTTCGGCTCCCAATCTTAGAAACTGAGAATTAGACCAGTCCCTATGTGAACTAGCCGAATAAGGCAGGTTCAGGTCATTTCTCGTGTTGAATTGACCAAGTCTCTCAGTCCTAATATGTGGAATCTTTATTCCGTGTGTCAATTGTGAAAGGAATATCACATGTCAATTTGAAAAACCTTCCACATATTTATCACACGACGCACTCCTCTCTCCCTCCTTCCATGTATGAAGTAGAGGATCTTCTTCAGACTGAGTACAAAGAAAGAGACATATGGAACCAAAAACATGCGGTTCATCGCAAATCGAAGGCGACCTTTTTCTTCATGCCTATATATATTTAGTAGACCCTCATATGAAAAAAGAATAACAGACCCACACCGAACCAGACCGCAAACTGAATAACTTTCATTTCAAATCATAATTTATGAATTCAACCTAAAAAACCATAGAATCGTCCTTGAACATCTGAATCAATTCCGTCCCCTCACCACCAGACCCTTTGCCTCGACTAGCCCACCCATTATCGTGGCTCGTAACCAAGCCCGGTTCAGATCGAAACCGTCTTTGGATGAGCAATTAGGAACTCGAATCGGGAACCCGAGATGGTTCGGGCCCCCAAAAAGATCTGGGCCGATGTCTTCGAAATGCCATCTCCTGAAGCCGGCCCAACCCGCCCATTTGCAACCAATTGGGGGCGATCGAAATACATTGGATCTAACTGAAGGCCCACATTCTTATCCTTTCTCTCTCTCAGGCCTTGATTTGGGCCGCAAGGCCCACGAATCAGGCCCAGCAGGCAGTCAAAACAGAGTGTGGTCAACGGCACGTTTGCCAAATTCTGTTTTTTGACTGGGCCAGTGCACTTTCTTTATTTTATTAATATTTTATTATATATTCTGATTTTTTAATTTATTTTTATTATTTTCTGGATTTTTAATTCCGGAAAAGGAATTAAAAATAATAATAAAAGGAAAATTGACGGAAAAGAGGGGTAGAAGAAGACGTGGAGATGAATGGGATAAGACGAGATAGCCGACAGACATGGCTGACTCGGATCGGCGTCAACAAGTGTCACATCCGCTTCTTGTGGATAAGGCCACTTTTTTACCACTTCCTCGTACTTCTAAAACATAAATAATTTATTACCCAAAAAAAAAAAATGCTGCTATTGCTTTTATATATAAATAACATTTTTCTGTGCCAGATCAACATTTGAGATAACACCCTCTTTTTGTTTTTAATATTTCTTCTAATATTTCTTTTCTTTTTTCAACAAAAAGATTTTTAAAAAAAAAGAAAGGAAAATTACGAAGCTAGAATAAAATTTATTCATGATTTCAAGAGATGGGTTGTATCAATTCATTTTTTACTCAAATTTAATTTTTTTATCGATCTTTCGATCATTTTATTGAGCCGGAGATGTAAGCTTAATCCATACTCATAAGTGAACTCATTGAAAATCCTCAAATATTTTCAATAAGTAAATTATCCAATCAATATCATATTCATCTTAGTAATTCGTGCGGTTTCAATCATTTTGATTACGTGAAAGCAAATCAACACGGTTACTTAGAGAACAAGCCACCAAACACGCTCCTCGCTCCTCCTCAACCCCAGGTAAGGCTTCATCACCATCTACACAAGCAAACAAAATAAATTTACTAAATTTGACCATACCAATTTCGAATAAATTTACACTGGCCTGTTGTCATTGGGCCCACCATTCCGGATAATGTTTCCACGTTGGTCCGCCCCCCCACCGCCGTATATAAATACGCACCGAAGACGGGCAGATCTCCAACATCATCATCACTTCATCCGATCTTCTTCATCCCACCGTTTCATCGATTTTCAGGGTCGATTCCAAGCTCTGTTCAAGTTCGAGTTCTTGTTCTTTCTGTGGGAGTTTGATCGTGGTATTGCGAAAAAGCGAAGGAAAATGCTGGGGATATTCAAGAAGGGCCTGGCTCACCCGCCACAGGAGCTCAACAGCCCGCACCCGCTGCAGGCCGCGGCGGCGACGAGGGAGCCTAAGTTCCCGAGGGAGATCTTGGAGGATTTGCTGGCTACCCATCAGTCCGGCAGCAACAGCAGCAGCAATGCCTTCTCGGTCAGCTTCGAAGACGGCGCTCTGCTTGCTTACGCTCGCCCCGAGAAGTCCTACTCGGTCCATCAAAGGTTAATCTCTCTCTTGAGAGCAGTAAGTTTAGAATGATGCACATCGGAGAGAGCAAGACTATAAATGTGACGCCTTTATAATGTGATTGATGGCAATTTCCCTTGAAATTGCATCTAAGCAAAGCTAGAATTGCAGATGAATTCGGAGTATAGTCGACGTCACCTCTCGTGTCGTGCTCATCGGGAGTCTTCTACTGTCTTAGCAATGCAAACCAGTCTTTCTGAATCAAAGTTCTTTATTTTTTCGGAGATCAGAGCTTTTCGACGAGCGAATTCTGAAATGGGAAGTTGTTGAATTTTGAGCTGAATGTGTTTTTGTGTTCCGTCTTGTCTTTCTGGGCAGATTGTTCTGCGGCATGGACGACATCTACTGCATCTTCCGGGGCAGCCTGAACAACCTGTGCAGCCTCATCAAGCAGTACGGCCTGAACAAGGGCACGAACGAGGCAATGCTCGTGGTCGAGGCCTACCGGACCCTCCGCGACCGGGGCCCGTACCCGGCCGACCAGGTCCTCAAGGACCTGGACGGTGGCTACAGCTTCGTGCTCTATGATGGCAAGGCCAGGACCGTCTTCGCCGCATCCGTAGGCTCCTCCACAACATTCAATTCTGTTCATTTTAGCAACAAAAAAAAGTTTTTTTTCAATCTGAAATTTTTTCCAATTCTTGATGATGAATTTAGGGAGCGGAAGAAGGAGTGAGGCTGTTCTGGGGGGTTGCAGCAGACGGTTCTCTGGTGATCTCGGACAACTTGGAGGCTGTGAAAGGGAGCTGTGCTAAATCGTTTGCTCCATTCCCTGCAGGTTCGTATGCTGTAAATATCTCTCAATGATTAGGAAAATCGCGACATGTTTAGAAAAAAAAAAGGAGAGAATATGCTCGATAATTGAATTACTGAAAATGGGCTTTTTTAATTTTTATTATTTTAATTTTTTTTTGTGGGGCAGGATGTATGTTTCATAGCGAGCATGGATTGATGAGCTTCGAACATCCGAGGAACAAGGTGAAGGCGATGCCAAGGATCGACAGCGAGGGAGTCATGTGTGGGGCCAATTTCAAGGTCGATGTCCAGTCCAAGGTTCAAGCTATGCCACGTGTCGGGAGTGAAGCCGACTGGACAGTTTGGGGCCAAAATGCATTATAATAATCCCTTAGGAAGAAACCCATTTTAAGCAAAGATCGAAAGTTCGATTCCATCTTTGTAATTTTCTTTTTTCAATTTCCTGCTTGGATTTTTTGTTGTTATTTCTTTTTTCTTTCCAATCTCGAGCTGACTTTGGTGGGTTTCCCATTGGGAAAGTTGCACCTCTTTGCTGCTTATGTACATGTTTGACCCTTTAGAATATTAATAAAAATGATTTGAATTTGGGAGCGAAAATTAGCTTATAGAACATGAACTTAATTCGTTTATATCTGAAATTTCGGTTTTCATCACATATCATCTTTCATTGGAAGGTGTAATTGGGATTCCCTGGTTTTCATCTTTTTATATTTGTCACGTTCGATTTGTTCGATGCGTTTATTTCTTCGCTTCAAATTGTCCAATTGGAGTACATACTGCCCAATTCTTGATGATGAACAGCTTTTGGGTTACTGAGCAATCTGACTCAACTTGCATGTGGCAATCACCCAAATTTTGTTGGCTCATTCTCCCGAGAGATCGATGTGGATTGTGATATCAGACTGAAGATGGGCTATGTTCTTTGACATGGTCTACTCAGCTTTGCTGCTCACATTTTAATTTTTCTTGCATTTCTACACATTAACTTTACAAAGTATCAAATAGATAATGCGAGAGAAATGAATAAACCATTCCGAAAGCAAGAATGATCTTACGATAGCCAAAACGAGAATAAACAATCAGGAAGGTTTCCGCACTACATTTCAACTGGTCTACCCAATGATTTTACAATAGACAGGTAGAGAGCCGAAATATAACAAGAAGCATGAATAACCAACCAGCCATTCTAAAACAGATTGTCGAATGGAATTTCGACAGTTTGGTAGCTTATATGAACAGTATTTAGAGAGTTTGGTAGCTTATATGAACAGTATTTAGAGTAAAATTCACTCTTTTTCGATTGTCAAGGCGATGCAAATGGATTTAACTACTTCATCACTAGCAACAGCTTCACAAACAATCCAGTCAATAAGATGTAAAAGAGTCATCTACCTACAAGTGCACTATCTCTAGGGGGAAAATCAGTCTTCCATTTTAGGGAAGGAAGAGAAAATTGGCAGATATGACCCATTTAAGCTTTCAGACAGAAATTGGAGGTGAAAGTTAGCTGATGCACCAAACATTCTGTGTGCACATCCAGAAACTCGATCGGATTCTCACCAACAGGATTGACAAGTAGAAATCTGCATTAACTTGAGGTGTATATGTACAATGACCAAGCGATGGCTTGTCTATGAAGATCATCAAAATGCACTTTTTCTCGCAAATTTTGAACACAATGGAATCGGAGTTAAGTTATCTTCTGACGGCTGAGTAGGACATGGGAAGATAGATCACTTGACATCCACGAAGATCTGCAAGTATCCAGAAGAAATCATTAAAACGAACCAACAGCATATCATGTGACCCGTTCAATAACAATAAATAAGATTACGAGATCCACCAAGTAAAAAACGACGTTGATTTTGTTGACAATTCCTAGTCAACACTAGAAATTCATATCAAGCATGGTATGCTGGACATGGCAGCTCAAGTATGTAGCAAAACCATTTTGTGAACGACTTGTATGGCTTAATGCAATTTTAAGTGTGTGGGGGAAAAAAATTTCATAGGAAACCTTCTTACTTTTGAGATTAAAGAGCATATGCTTGCAATAGGTACGGAGAGTTTTATCATGGAATTTATTCTTGACATGTAGAGCACTCTACTTTTTGCAATACCAGAAGATTGCCGTGCCATACACAAGGCAATATTCTGTATATGATCAATTTTCATCAAAGGAAAATGTATATAAAAAGCAAAACACAAATTTATTGAAACATTAAGAGAATTTGAATAGCTCTTATATTATCAGTCGATTAATTATAGGCTTAGGAGATAATATTGTAAGAAACTTATTTCTAGAGACTTTCATGTCCTTCTTACTTTTTAAACGGCCATGGTCAATTTGCCAAAAAATATAAAAGAAAATAAAATATTGTAATTATTCATCATATGCGGTGCCACATTTTTTAACCTTTTCAAAGTGGTTTATATACTCGACAGACAATGTCTAAAGAAGTCAGTGGTATGATGTCCAACAATAATGTGAAACGTTAGTAATTAAGCATAACTTAAAGTTTGTTCACCTACTAAGTAAACTTCTCCGTGATTTTAAGGCAAATGTTGATTTTTTATTTTCTGATTAGTCTGACTAATGTATGCTGATGAATCCAAACTTTATCTTGACTATGAAATGATATAAAGAAAAGCACTTACATCAAATGCGTTATGAATGAAGCTCTTATTACACATATTAATCCCATATCTTATGGAAAATAAGGTCATCAAACATTAAGTTAAAGAAAAGGTTCCAGTTAACAACATTGGCCAACAAAAGTAATGTAATGGTATATTTGGATTGAATATTGAAGAAAGAAATTACTTTAAAACAGTAGTGTTAATTTGTTTGAAAAATGAACAAGAAAAAAAAACAAAAGAAGAAAAAAGAGCAACTAGCTCCCTATGTAACGGAATTTCACCTACTCTCACTTGGCTACTCTCCCTATTATGAGGTCAACACTCGGTCAACCAACCATGTTTAATGTACTAAGATTGTCTTCAAACTGAAGATATGCCAATTTTGTAAAGCTAATTATGGATTCAGCAATCAGAATTAGTCCATTTAAACTCTCCAATGTGAGACAAAGCCCAAAAAATATCAGGGAGCCCAGTCATATGATATGGGCACAGCAACTTCCTGCATAGCCATTGCAAACAGAAAATCAAGAGGACATACCTCCCAATCTGGCAACAGATCATAACTTTTGGCCTCTGTTATGTCAAACACAGTAATGCCTGTAATTCTCTGAACTCCGAGTTTAGTAGCAATTAAATTCTGCACAAAATGAAGGTGACTGGAGAAATTACTTTTGGAAGAGAAACAAGTAGATAAGATATGAAAGGTACAAACCAAACTTGAGGAATTAGCCAAATGAAATGAAAAAGGTACAGGCAGCAGATATGTTGCATATAAATTGATGACATAGTCAAGTGTTCACTATTAATGAGAGACTCATTAAGCACTGTACTATTCATCTGCACAATTATATCATCAAGAACTGGAACAATTTGAGACGAGAAAATAAGCAGCTCCTCTCCCCTCCACCCCCCCCCAAAAAAAAAACACCCACGTAAAAAAACAAAAAAAGAAGAATCTAACAGCAAGTCGTAAAGGCAGAATTCTGACTTTGATGTGACATCAGTAGACCTAGTGAACATAAAGACACTGCAGCTAGCCCAGTCATATCATGAAAGGTACCTTGAGGTAAGGCCATGTTTTTGCCGGACATACTTCAATTTATGAATGTATAGCATTACTAAGGCAACCAATAAATTAAATTTGAGAATTGAGATGCTAAGGAAATACTCATCAGACTCAGGCGTGTTTGCTACATGATTAATGGATTGGAAATTAATGGATTGGAAAAAAAGTTTTTACTCAACCTGTTCTTTTGTTATGCATGATGCCCCTCATAATTTTTTAAACCTGACCTTAATTCTAATTGTGGATCACCTACTGCATGCCGATGCAAATGGGACTAAAAGTAACTTCTTCCACATTCTTGTATTCAATACATCATAAACTGACCAAATAACACCGGCAGGGGCACAATGCAGTGCGCATCATCAAAGAAAATCTACCATGATTTGTGAGTCACAAATTTAGATAACAAGTTCCAAACCAAGCAGAAAAACCAGCATAGGAAGCTCAATTACTTAGAGAATAATTGCACTGTAGTAGATAAGACATCACAGAAGCTACAGAAAGGTATAGTGAAAGAATCCACTTAAAAAGTTCGAATAACATTTTTCATACCAGTGCGAAATCTGATGAACCAAATGCCTCAACCTTTGGTAAAGCCTACAAGATTCAAATCAAAATTTCAATAAAATAAGTAATCAAAATCCTCACTGACGTAAAAGGCACATATTTCCAAGTCACACCAATTTGACTTCCCATTAGATCCACCTGCTGCATGCTATCAGATGATGACACAAGCTTAACATGTTACTCCTGAAAGTTCTCTCTCTCTCTCTCTCTCTCTCTCTCACACACACACACACAGGCAGCACCAGACACATTTTCTGATTCCACTCATCCTATAGAATTCCCTTTCACCAGTATTATAACATGTATTTCCAGCATAAGAAAAAAGTGAATTTTTATACACAAAGCATGTTGAGGTCATCACCAGACATTAGGTAAGTCTACTTCGATACAGGTTTCAGTCCTGTCCAGGCCAGAATTGGTCGCCTATGGATGGGATATTCCAGTAATGAATGAAAGGTACACATTTACAAATGGTGAGGTATTTGAATGAAAGATCCTAAGATGAGCACTAAGAGTACACATTTCCAACTTTAGATATCCCTCAACACACTGCAAGCGTGACAAATATCATGTAAAGGAAGCTTTTAAAAGCTAGATAATCCAATTACCATCTTTTGAAGACCATTAACCATAACAGCCCTGTCCTCAGCTAATTCATTCTGCGATAACCAAACTTCAAAAGGGCCCAAATCTCGGTCCATCGAGTTCATGAGATTGAAGTGTACCTGCAGCGTGCATTAGTAATAGCGCATTCCCAAATGTTTCTCGGCAAAGAAATAAGCATTTTCTCGGAGAACATAACATTTAGGCAAGTGAGACTAATAAGGTTCATAAATTGAGAGGATGACTCCAATAGTCGCTAAGAGGTGCATTGTAAAGTCCTGATCAGCTGTGTCAAATTAATTCATCACAATGGTATGTGAAACTTTCTATTTATAGAGACAAATCATATGGCACAGAAATGATGGAACTAACCGAGAAGGATCTTCCCAAGTTAATATTGTTTGGAGACTCTACAATACGCAAGTCAATCTCTTTGCGGGTGATGGCCTACAAAAGAAAACCATTTGAGAAACGGATATAATCTTCAGTATCAGCTAGTGGTCAAAGTTACAATGGAACAACGTTCATAAAGGGCTCACATTGCAGTTTTTCAAGTTTAAACATTTCAAGTTTGCATAATGCATAGCCATGCCCCAACAGTTTTCCCCTCAAAATACATCCTCTCGTAAAAGCACAAGTAGATTATCAGCTAAAATACCCCACGGTTTGTAAACTTGTTAAATTTGCTTGTCTACTGTTACCATGGCATTTTCCAAGCAACAGCTTAAGTTATATGCCAGATCAACCATTCTATGACCCTTCATTTAAGTGTACCAAAACATCCCACAAACAGACAATCCACAAGCAAAAGCATATCGCACCCAGCTAAAACCTAAGTTCATCATTGACCCCAAACTATAATAACCACCACAAAAAGAAAATTCAAAGTACAACTAAGTAACACAAAAGAGAATCTAACGAAATGAAGCAAACAGAGCAACTGCAAACCACTACATAAAGAGCAAATACAAATACTTATTCTTTCTGAGTAATGGACGTCAGATGAACTAGAATTTCCTATCCACAAGCTCGAAGGAGGACACTTACAGTCCCAAGAATCTGCTGTGTCTGTAAACGACCAGGTTCGCCCAGATTTGTGCGCCATGTGATCTGAAGCTTACCAAGAACATTATTTCCCTCAACTTTCATTTGTCCATTACTCTGCGAGGATGATTTCAACTGATAAAGATAGTTCTGAATTCCTCCACCTGATCTGATCAGGACCGGTGGCTTAAATACCTCTCTGTAAGTCAAAAAAATCATTGCCTCTTGGCATTCAAATTTTTTATGAATAGAACAGCATATAATCTGTGGATTTTACTAAGAAATCCTTTACATACTTAGCTGGAGAATAAATTTCGGACTGGTGCTCATCAGCCTTTAAGATTGTTGCACCCCAGTATTGTGCTGGCTCAAAATCAACTTGGTCCATGTACAAGTTTGATTTGGTGTGATTTTCAATGCACGCTTCCAGAAATGTATTTTCCTGGTATATGTTTTCAAGTTGTCACAGCCTAATAGGGAGGAGCAGCATACTGACATGTTTTGTCCTCAGCATATAGGGTATTTGAATGAAAAAAATGTCAACCAAAATAGTTAAAGGTTGAATCTCATAAATGTAGATAATGCAATGAGCTTGATTATCAGCATTTGTGGAGCTGTCTTAACTAGGATTTTGGACAAAATCTTACTAGGTTGGACAGCTTCAAATATGCTCTGTGAGAGAAAGGCATGGTAGTTTGCAAGTTATGGTGATCAAGCTCATGCCTGAAAGGATCAAAGTAACATCCAATATGGACTACAGAGTCACAACTTCTAGCATGTCATAACAAGGAAATAAGTTTCCTCTCAACAGACTTCTGGACATTGCTATTATTCAACGAGTATTTGTAAGACAATCATCTCCTATAGAGAGGAATGCACCTGAACAAAAGATGAGAGAGGAGTCTCCTCATCGAACCACAAGGCAAACACAAAGGCCCTCTAATGAGAAAAGGATATAGCAGAGCACACAGGAGTCCAATATGGTAAAACAAAGAGACCCATGCAAACTCTGAAATGCTAAAGATATTCACCGGGGGGGGGTGGGGGTGGTGGCGGGGGCAGAGAGACAGAGACAGAGAGAGATGAGGTAAATGAAAACAGAACAAATCATTTAAAGAACCAAAACCATTAACCAATTAGCTAATTCGATCTTTTTCATTATGCTATCTAATCTGATGACAAAATTAATTGCCACTAAAACTTCTGCAAAGAGCTAATAACAGGATCTAGCACGTGGTTCCTGTAAATGCAATATAAACATCGAGATAAAAACCGTAACTTACATTAACTAAATTAGCCAATCTCAACCTACCTTGACCACACGGACCTGCAAAGACAAAAGAAAATAGTAAGACGGATTTCAAACAATATATCATGCATAAACAACTGAGAAATTCTGTCACTGCCATAACAGCACAAAAGAAGCAATGTTGTCTATGCGTACATAATATTCAAATTTCAACTATTAAAAGAAATACCATCTTGCAGCCAAATGAACACTAAGATGATACCTTTGTCCTCACAGAAAGTGGATTCGCAACAACGAATTTGAAAAACTGAGGAAGATATTTTCTTTCTCCTTCGCCGTCAGAATACAATGCCGTGCAAACCAGGCTGAAGAAGAAGAAGAAGAAGAAGAAGATTAGCGAAACAGATAAGATGCACAAGTTTGAAGCATAGACACCTTAGCACACCTAGTTGGCAGCACACTTATAAAAGTACGTCATCGAAACAAAGTATAGCGAAACTCACGTGTGAGCTCCGAGTTCCTTCACATCATGTTCCACAATAAAATCATAACGCCCTCCCGCACGTATCGTTTCCACCGGAGACTTGGAAGTATCCAGAAGCAAAATCCGCTGCCTCTCGGTTTGAATTTCCGCCTGTAAACTAATCTTTCAGATAGACATACTAATCACCAACAATCAGAGCACACCAATTGAGTCTAAACATATCTACGCCCTCTTAGCTCCGCATCATCGACAAATGCCGTACATAGGCAAGCAAATGGACACCGACCGAAGACAATAATAAAGCTCGATCATCGAACTACTCGACTGCGAAATCCGCATCTAAGAACCGAACGCACCGACCTTAATCGTGACGTCCCTGACTTCGAAACTCGAGCTGTTGTTGATGCTGATGTAGCTGCAGAACGTCTCTCCCAGATAAATCGCCCTGCAAAACACCCGAACAACAGCTCGAATCAGCGCACCGATCGAACCGACATCATTTCCGACGACACACCAAAACGACGAAGAAGAAGAAGAAGAAGGACTCGAGATCAAGTCCGATCGATACCCGAAGGCCTGGGGGAGGAGGAGGAGGCCGGAGATGCCCATGGCGTCGGCGGGGTGGCGGAGGAGGAAGCGGGAGCGGTAGGTGGGGTCGGCGGCGGCGGCGGCGGCGGGGTCGGAGGGGAGGAGGTGGGAGGCGAGGAGGGAGGGGAGGCGGGAGGCGGCGAGGGGGTCGTCGAGGATGTCCTCGCCGGCGAGGAGATCGGAGGGGTGGACGAGGAGAGGGGGTTCGACGAGGAGGGAGGGGCGGCACAACCGCATCACCCGGAACGCCAGCGAGTGCGGCCCCTGCGTCGAGCTCATCGCCGCCGACGAAGAAGAAGATTTCTCTCTCTCTTTCCGATCGCCGCCGACGAAGAAGAAGATCTCTCTCTCTCTCTTTCAGTCTGAGATTCAGTTCGGTTTTGAAGTTGAGTACGTCGGAGAAGTTCTTCAAACGCCGGACGATCGAAGCATCCATTTTTAACGATTTTAGAAAATATATTTTTTAAAATAATAGCTCGACAAAAATAATTTCATCGTCGACGGTAATGTACATCTAAATATTTTCATGAAAAATAAAAATATATTTTCTGTTAATTTAAAATCGTTCGTTTCTCATGAAATGAACATATTATAAGTTGGCACGACATGACAATATGAATTTTACACATGAATTTCACCGTACTGGTAACCAAAATTGTTTTTTTGTGACACGACTTTGACATGGCTGATTACCACATGTGAATACGAATTGTCCAGCCGCATAGGCCTCAAAACAATGATCTTGCTTAATGGATTTAAAGAGAAAATAGAAATGTGATACGATTATGCAGTCTTATATTATACGTGAATAAGAGTAAGAACGTTTTAATCACTTGGCTTATTAAAATAAGGTACTCTTTGTGACATTTATATTTCCGAGAAGAATTTATGTCATCTCAATCCTCGAAAATAAAGAAATGGATTTTTGTCCACTCATTATTTTTATTTCAAATCTATTCTCTAATCACTGCTCTATTCTCAAAAATCGAAAAATTAATTAATGTTAGCGAATGGATTTTTTTTTATTCCTTCTCAATTCCGAGGAACAAAAAGAACATGAATAAAAAAAAAAATGATTACCAAACAGATCTTAAGTACGATAAACCCTAACCAATGTGGATTAATCTGAATTACGACTAGAGTCACACCAGCCGACGCAAATCACCGGGATTTTATAGGCCGGCGCACCACATCATTTGCCGCCTCTTTCCGGCATCCGTTTGTCCCTGACGAATGCAGCGGAGAGAAAGAACCACTTCTTGACAGACCAAGAATCACAAAGGCATAAACATAAGGAGAGACCTCCAATTTTAAGCCTCAAGTTCAGAGAAAGTGGAGGGAATTGCACTGTGATGTTTCTCCATTGAAGCATGACAAATTACGATATACTTGGGCCAGAAAAGAGAATGCACATGTAGAACAAGATATAAATATCTCAGCTGTATGAATAGGCAAATCAATTCCTTTACAGCAGTTTTTCAACATGTACTTGCCGCGCTATCAGCACTATGATAATTACACAGAAACACAACATGCGCTAGTAGAAGAAGGAACTGAACAGATCGCCACCTTCAAAGCGGCACCGTTCTCACTGTCAAGGTTAAGAATCTTCGCCGAAGCAAGTTGTTCTACTGAAATACTACAATGTACAAAGATGTCTTGTCATCAGGCTTTCCCAAGGCAGCCAGCGCATCTCAACTTTCTCCAATACTGGAAGCCAAAAACATTGCCCTCTTGATAACCTTCCCAAAATTAACCATTTGGGATGAACTTAGCAAGATCGTCCGCATGGAACATGGAACGGATCCAAAAATGAGAAGATAGGAGAAACATTCATTTACACACTGGCGGAGAAGGGACAGGGAACAAGGGCCATTTACACAACTCGGACCCAAGCTCCACCACAGATGGGACATCCGTGAACCCACCGGCTGATCCAATAGGTCTCCCGCTCATTTTGATTAGGTGGACTAGCAGAGCCCGGCGAAGCAAAAGCACAAGTCTGCCTCAAGCATCTCATGCATTTATACCACGTTCCATCCAGACCAGTTTTCCACATGGCTGTGATGACGTCCCTTCGGGATCCCATTATACCAAGATATGCGCCCAAGCCCACTGAGGTATTCAATCCAAAAGCGGCATCTCTCTCTGACATCCTTCGCTTCCTCGGCCATAAACTGAGGACCCCAGGATAAGCATCAAAAGCTTCCAAAGAGTTTGAGTTCGACCTTCCATTGCTCAATTTTGGGTTATCCTCAACTGGACCTGCATCATCTGGATCAGACCAAGGACCACCATACATGTTGCGCCTGTGCCACTCCTCAGCAGGTGGATGAAGTTCCAATTCACGAAGCAACAAACCAGCTGCATCTGCACCTCTAGGCCTGGGCATACTCTAGATAGCCCACCAGATAGAAAAAGGCACAACATACATCAGTTTGTACACTAAACAGGAACTTCAGTACTTACAACAAGAATGCGGCACGTAAAATACAATCCTAAGTCTGATCCTTTTCAACCCAGTCTAGTGGCCCATCAATTAAGTAGAACCAAAATCCAAATCACATAATCAGTTCGAGCATGTAAGCACCTGCATCTATGCCCATACAACAAACAAATAACCACCAGCAAATTTGCCAACATTCTAACTGGATACTGCGACAATTTATGTGAAGCGAGAAAAATACATAGTAAAAAGATAATACAGCTATAGAGTAAATCCAGTAATACCTGCATATATGGACCCAGCGATGCTTCCACAACTTCAGGCAATACAGTATAATTCCCATCTATGTAATGCAATCGGACTTGAATGTTGCCAATCCCCACCTGAGAAACCGGCAAAGGATGTGGCAGAGGAGCCGTTCGGAGACACAGATCTCTAAGGATGAGAAAAAGGACCCTCACCTACACGACAAAGATGGCTTAAGTCTTCTACACAATATCCTTTCCTATTGCTGGGGTACAGAAAAAACATTGCATTGAAAATATATATGGAAAATCTTGGCTATTCTTATAAATTCATCAATGAAAGACAGAACAACAAAACTGAGAGCTGCCAAAAGATGATTTGCACTTAAAAACAGGAGTCAAAAGCTCAAAGCAGGAAATTATTGGAATTTAAGACCGAAAACTAAGCCTAATCTCTACCTCTTCGAATGTGTATCCTTGGCCAGCATTACCCGACCCCAATCTTGACCTTCCAGCAGGACCTTCTTCTGCTGCCTTTGACCCAGTCGCCGTCTGACCAGCTCGAGCTCCCTGACCTTCATCTGACCTGGTGATAGATGATGCTGGCTTTGTGGAAATAGAATTCATTTCTTCGACCTTGCCAGGGCCACCAGGCTGTGGTTTTTGGCCATTTGAGTCACTAATTCTCTGAGCAGTACTTGCAAAGCGAGGTAACTGGCTTCGCCGGAAGAAATAGCAAAAGAGAAGAAGTTGGCACAATCTGTGGAGGAAATGGCAGTCACCAATCAGTCTAACAGCTGGTGTTCCGGGAAACGTTCCTGTGTTGATACTGATTGGCATGAAGGATGATGGACCATTCATAGGGGGAGCTGCACCGGAGGCTCCTTCATTTGTGTTACTAATCTTGGCAATAGCTCCTTGTACCCAGGCATTTATCTGGGTGCTGCCAGAAGAGCTTGCAGTGCCACTTTGACCAGCTGAAGAGGAAAAGGAACACTAAAGAATTAGTGAGGCTGCTTAAGAAAAAAACATCGATATTTACAGAAGCTCGCCACTAAAGCAGTATAATATTTGCATGTTTCGAAATTCTAACCGTATAAAAAAAACACTAAACAGGCTGTGAATTGAACAACTTACCAAAGATGTTTCATATATGATTTATTACCCAACTTTTATTCTTCGGATCAATCAATTAATGACTTAAGACGATCTGCCTAGTATTAAACTATATCAGTCAATGCCCTAAAAAACTTGGTTGAGGCTAAATAAACTCATACAGGCCAGATGAATCTACTACAACTTAATCAACTTTCAAAGGGATATGCAGCCATTCTTCTTCTTCTTCTTCTTCTTCTTCTTCTTCTTCTTCTTCTCTTTATTAGTATGCAATTTATAAGATTAAAGAGGGCAATAATGATTTGAGACTTCTTCAGATTATGTCTGGTGAGATTCAAGTATTAAGTCTTGTAACATCATTAATATCATTACCTTGTCCATCATAAGAGACGTACAATAAAATTAGTACTTCAACACACACAAACGCAAACACAGAAGACTTGAAAGACTGGAAGAATCACATCCTGAGAATTTACATTTTCCCACTAAGGTAAGTTTGATGGTGAAATCTTAATTAAAGGGCAATATGAACATCAATATTTCAATTTTCAACAATATACCTAGTTTAGGTGGTCTATCCAACCTTTCTAAGCAATTCCAGAATTTGCAATTGAGACAGGCACTTATGCTTTGATTCAATATTTTAACCACCATGGTGATATGGACGACTATCAAAGTTCTGTATGACCTAGAATTTCTCATCAATCCATCAAAATTGAGGTCTCAAAGAATAGAAAGTCCACATTAGAAGATCCCCAATTCAACCAAAGTCAACTCTTGAAAAGCAGCAAATTCATTACAAAGTGGAATGCATGTACCTTGACTTGTTGTTGGAGATGCTGATGTTTGGTTTGGACTAGTCACCATGTTCCGGTTACTGCCAGTTCCTGCATTGACAGCATGGCTAGCCAATGTGCGACAAAAACTAGCATAACGCCGTAACCGTGTGATAAAATGTGAAGCCAGATCAAGAACTGCATCAACATAAGCCTGCGAGACATCTTTGACAGTCAGAAACATGCATACTATCATATCTTTGTTTCCGCTAAAGTCAATTGCCATAATCTGGATAGAAGAAAAGGTCAACAACATGGGGGGAGACAACTGGAGGGTACACGACAAATGCAGTGTATTAGATGGCATTTGAAAGTGAACGCGGCCTTAAGAGAACTCTATGCAAGAGTATGTCATAGCCATTTATTTCACACATCGAATCACAATCTTGATATGTTTCATACATAGCATTATTTGAAAGCCAAAAGATATCCGGGCAACCACTTTTTCAGCAAAAGCTACATTTCTTTACTTAAAATGCTTATTTGTCCTAGATCTTTTGTAAATGAATTTCACTATCACAGTGCCCATAATGGAATTTCAGTTTAGAAAAAGACAGGAAGATGGTCATTGAAATAACGACTTAAAGCCATGGCAAAACCAGTCAGAAGATCTGCATTTCAAACTCCCATGTGACAACAAGGAGATCTAATATCAAAAATCAAAAGAAGGTGAAAGTACCTGTATACTAGGGGCAAGTGCCGGTTCAACAGCCAGAGCTTCAGGATCAATTCCAGAAAACATTTCACTAGATGCCTGCCATGGGTCAGGTACTAATGCTGAAGGATTCACCAAAGCAGACTCTATACCCTTCCCCAGCATATCTAGCAACAACCTAGCTTGCATGTCTAGTACCATTGCCCTGACCTCTTGAGCATTTGTACCTTCCAAAAGCCGGCATTTTATACGGTCAAGACTCTGCATGTGAAGAACATGTTCTGTTAATCAGGAGGGGAGACAATCTTTCGGCAACTCATCATACATAGATGACACAAAGCAAATGGTAATGTCAGCTTAACACCCCCCCCCCCTTTTTCTCTCTTTTCCTTCCCCATTCTCTCTTCATGAATATGAGAAACGCAAGAACAAAATATATCCAAAAAGAAGCATATCACTTTGCAAACAGCTCGAAGTATGAGGAATTTGTTTCCCTCTCTATTTGTGCTAGCTTTTTCAATGGGAACAACTACTATCCTGGTCATTTCCTACTAAAAAATCCTACAAGCTTGTTATAATCATCAGTAACAGTTAACAGAGCCACTATTCAGAATAGCACCACACCTCTTACAAGTATTACTCAAATCTAAACCATTAACATCTTAGGAAAGTGAAAACCAGCATTGTCACTTGAAACTACAAAATATCCCCAGATAAATCTCTCCATAATTCGTTTGTGCAAACTCCATAACTATTTTCGGGCATACAACCGAGCAGTTTTAATGTTTAGCAAGTAAGATTTGCATCTATATTAAAAGCTAAACCTTGTCACTTCAGGTCATCATGACCCATAGTCGAGCAACATAACAGCATTTACTCAAAACAAGAAAAACATGCTTCGACAGTTTACAATTTTGTCTTCAAACCAGACTATGTTATGGGAAAGCAGAGACAAAATAGTTTAGTAATACTAGAAACTTATGCACCCTAGTCCATGTCACATGAAGCCGTGATAATATCAATAACCATCTAACCTGTCTACTTCATTTCTAAAGAATGCAACATCAGTATGCAAATTGGTCCAACTTACAGGTCCATACTGTTGCCTGTGCTGAGTCGAAGGAAGAGAATGGAAATCAGCATCCAAGACCGCAATGACACTATTGAGGGAAACTGAGAAAACAGGAAGGAAGAGAGCAATTTATTATTAAGCAAGAAGCCATACCAGTGCAAACGTATTTTGGAAAGAATATAAAATAAAGAATGAAACTATAAGATTGGTATTCATGCTATGCACTGTTAATGCATCATCACCATGTCATTATATATTCTTTCCAGTAAAATTGAGATGATACAATTAGTTTGATAGGAAACAAAGTCTTCTCGAGTAAATTTGTCGTGTTATGGTTGGATTAGATTGGTTGACTGTTTGAGGCAGATTTTCTGTTCAAATAGAAGAGAACTCCGCCAATCAGGGTCCTACAGTCGAAGGGGGTAAAATCAAAGTATCGTTTTTCTTCAAAATAGTTGACTAAAAACTTATATTTTCATGTTTGATATTACCTAAATAATGCCTAAGAGTGATTAAGACTGCATAGCTAAAACAGTTAGAGATCTAGGGTTCACATCACCACTACTTTTGTAGTTCAGAAGACTCATACCCAAATTAACTCACTAGCAGCAACTAGAAGTTACCAGCAAATGACAATCCAAAGATCTAAATTACCAAAGTTAGCTAATTGCAACCATCATTATTTTGAGATCGAATTGATTTGGCTCTACCCATATAGGGTAAAGCATATTAGTGTATCCCAACTAATACACATGCTTACTCCCCTGTAATAGAAAAGAAGGCAAAGGGACCAATAGTGATATCTAGAAAATATATGGCTAAGAAATCTTCACCAAGAAGCTATCAAGTACTGAGATCTTTTCTCGGGTGAGACATTTCATCTTAATTAGCAGGTTTTTATCATATAAACAACCCTACTTAGAGATAAGGTTTGGTTGCTGTAATATCATCAAAATGGCCTGTAACATTTTCAAATTAGTTTCAATGCTTACCAATGCCACACTCGGCAGCACTCTGCGTGCAGCCAACAGCGTCCCACCAATCAACACCAACCATAAGACTCCACCAAAACCTGCATGGACATACAACAGATTCCATCATGCTAAACATTGTCATGCCCCCAAAATCCATATCAAGCTCCTTAAAGGATCAAGCAATAAGCACAGTTGAACAGTGGAAACTATTACTGAGAGATACTAGACCAACCTCTCAGCAATTGCACGTTCCCAGGTGGATGCGTTAGCCTTTAATTGACTACTAGGAAGAGCAGGAGGAAGGACACGAATAATCTTCAGTATGGTTTGGTCCTTCTTGCTGTCATGCCACACAGAAGCTGAGCAGCAGCTTGTGGAAGAGAAGGCAGGAGCAGCAATTGCAGAGCCAACATTAATCTGGTAATTATCAACAGCTGCAAAGTTTGGCCCTGAAAAAATGTGGACCCCGCCTCGTAGAAAAGCAATAGCGATCTCTCCACCATGTGCAGAATAGACGATTCGAGCAAGTGTTCTGATATCACTAGGCAAGTCAAAGGGATCAAAAGAGACCCTTTTTGCCTTCTCAACATCAGAATCAGATGTCTTCGCAACATCAGATGTAGGTCCTGTGGCAAGTGACTGATGGGATCTGAAATCACTTGTTGGTGGTATGCTTGTGTCGACTTTTGATATCCAAACTGTTTGCATGGGTGCCTGCCCACCAAAACTAGAACTAGGGTTACCAAATATATGATGAATAACAACAGGCTGAAGAGATGATTCCCAGCGTTGTACTCTCCATCCTGTAATTGAAGGACCCTCATCCGGATCATAAGGGGACATGTACTGCCCTGAAAAATGAAGTATCAGTGGTTGGTAAATTCCTACTCAGGGCCCACTGGTAAATAATTCATCCTAACCAGCAAGAACATGAAAGAGAGGACAAAAAGTTACCCTCGACTATAACAATAGCTATAACGGAGCCGCCGCATGTAGGATCAAAGGCAACAGCTGTAACACCAGAACCCCATGTGGTGGTTGCTGCTGATTGTGCTGCGGCTTCAGGACTCACATAAGCAGAAAAGTTTGAAACGGGTGAACAATGCAGAGATACTGCGTCATTTAGATCTTGATCTGTCTGCCTTTTGCCTTGCTTCGCCTCAGACAATAAATACTCTTGCCAACTGAACAAATATGCAGCCAAAGGAGCAAAGCCAGCCCAATTGGGTGGATTGACCGAGGGCGGGACCCCAGGAGTTGCACTAACCTTCGGAGTTGCTTGAAATCCATTTCCAGGACCAGGAGTGACCTCCCACACAACAACAGTTGAAGGGTTTACAATTGGAACACCTGCAACATGCATCGCACCACTGTCTGTTATGATTGCATCAGCAGCCATGATCCCACTGGGACCAGCACCCAAGAGTCCTTTACTTGTGTGAAACCACTTTGGCGCAACACCACTTTGACTTGGAGGCCACTGCGACCAGTTTAACTGAACAGATCCAGATGAAAATACGGAACATACGCAGAGAAAATTGGGCCATCTAGCTGCAACAAGTTCATGTATCAGATATCCAAAACTCAAATTCAGAGAGAGAAGAAACTTGCAGGTCATCGTTGTTACAATGTCATAAATCTATATTCAAAAGGAGAGGTCATGCCCATTCTTCCTACATGGTTCACTATGGACTTTCTATATCTTTAATTAAAAGTATATATAACACCCAATGAAGTTCTTAGGAGGCATAAATCAAAGAGCTTTCAATAAAGATTATACTCATACTATCATCTCTCTCAATCCTTAATGTACAACATTAAACTCCATTATCCAGAAGTCACCCTTCTGCAAAATTCCATTGTGGATTACAGCACCAGCACAGATACCTACACCTAATTGTGTTAGACTGAATAATGGATTTATTGATCAAGAGCATGAATTGAATCAAGCATGGATTGAATCAAAATGCAAAGACAGTAAAGATAAAAAGAAAGTAAAATGCCAAATTTCTACCTCGAAAGTTATCCAATCGAGGGGCTTGCTAGGTTTACTCTCATCCAAAAGTCAATCAGAGCTAAATCTCAGCGAAAATGGTTCTGCTTTTTGAACAACTGGTGATCCATGTGATATTATTACTTCATCCTTCTCAATGGTATGATGCCATAAATAAGCTCACCACGGCAATCAACATACCTGAAGTTTGTGACTGCTGAGAAAGGAATTTTTCCTCGAAAGTTGACTTCGAATTTGCAAGAGTACTAGATTTAGAGGAAAGCCACCTATACTGATTTTAAAACAAACGAAACAACAAATAGTGTTCAGGAGACTGATAATACAAACCAAGCTAACCATAGCTTATGGTAAAACCAATGTAGTAACATGCAAGATGGTGACACTGAACCATGGTAGACAAAAATAAAACAAGAACTAGATCACTTTGAAAGTAATGAAAAAATGGAGGAGGGAACAGACATCTCTTGTGGTTCATTTTTCATCAGGAAATGGCTTACTGGACCAGCAATACATCCTAAGCCTTCATTCTTAGAAAGCATCTCATATTAGAAGATATGCAAGGGCGTGAAGCTATGTGATGCCAGCCTTTTCTGACAATACAATAATTTTAAGCATAATCAAGTACACAGGAATCATAGATAAGAAGGCTCTTCATAAGTTTATAAAAGAGAGAGAGACAAGGTGTCAAACATGTATCTTTGCTCATAGCACATGATAATACAGATTCCTCCATTCAATTTTTTAATGAAATAGATCAATCAATCATCACCAAGATAACATACCGGAGACACCCCAGATAACCACTTTGTAACAACAGCAATATCCTGCCGCCATTGATGCTCACATTGCCAGGAGCTAGCATCCTTTACCAGATTAGCTGGCCCCTGAAAGAAAGAAATACACTGTAATTAGTGTACTCAAACATAATGAAAAATTTCGATGATGTACCCCATCTATTAAGATGGAGAAATAAGTTTATTGGCAAGATCTTGTGAAAAAAGGCCTTGAGTGTTTGAAGAAAACAATCCAGTAGGTTTGCTTACTTGAAATGGTTGAGTCCAGATAGTGACACTCCCATGAAAATTAGCTATTAGTAGTGCTCGAGGGCATGAGCTAGGGGACCATTCAATAAACTGAACAGAATCTCTTGGAGAATCTGCAGAAAATTCAAAGCAAGTACTTGTCATTCATATTATTCAGGCACATCCTTGAAAAGAAGGGAAGATATATGACCTATCAACGAAATAACAGACTATGATCACAAAGATAAAGTTGAATGGAAATAAAGCAAGAAAAGAGTTCTACTCACCCCAGTGTTCTGGGGTAAGAACAGACATTTATGGTCAATCTGTTCAAAAGAGAAAATCAGAAAAATCTTTGTATCATCCGAACAAGGGGCAAACTAATCGAGCCATCAAGAAAGCAAGGCCCAACTTATCTTCAAGAACTTAAGTAACATACTTTTGAATGCAGAATATATGATCCTTTTTGTAAACAACAATGGAAACACGATCATTGACTAGGAAAATAGTTCACTTTCTCATGAAAGTGTAAAGACCAAAGAACTCATGTAGCAAATAATCCCCGCACTATGATCCTTGGATATATTATCTAAATGGATTAAACCTTTTAACCTGATAATGTTTAGAGATTGTGGAAGATGACAAAACATATAGCAAGAGGATAAATCAAAGTACCTGCTCTGACATTAAAAACAGCACACTCGGTTGGACGCTCAGGGATAACAATATGGATAGGAATCCAGAATGGTGGATTAGCAGTCGAACTGGAGATAGGACAAAAAAGAAATTACTAAATTAAGCCCATACTTCCACTGCCAAACCACAACAGAGTAAAGGCTTCTTGCCCAATTCATTCAAAACTATCACGCATGCAGATCACAATATACCAAGTGTGTGTTTAGGGTGGCTTTTGCTTTTTCACATTTTGCTTTTGGCTTATGCCTTCTCTTGTCCTTTCAATTTTCACTTCTATCTTATATTGAACACTTCAAAACTTTACAAATGTAAATATATCAACCTTTAAGAGTCATTCAGAATTTTTTCTTATTTTTATAATTCAAAGAGTATGTTTTTTTTGCCAGGAAAGCAAAATTTGGGAGCTAAACGACTAGCTGCGTTTGGTAAGCTCCTACAAATGCGATTAAAAAAAAAATTCAAAAGATTCATTTTCATTTAAATAGCAGAATCGGTAGGTCTACCCCAATGTCCGGGGTCTATGTAGTGAGAACTGCAAAGAAACCACCAACCTTGGAATTCTCGCGCAAGTTTCAGATGCACAAGCTATTGCATTTAGCTTCCCACACCAAGCAACGGCACTGAACAAGAAAAAGAGAAGAAGTTAGTAGAAGATATGCAAGGACAACTGCACATCAATCATCACAGAAGCGCACATATGCTAGTGAACTCTTATGTCTTATATGCAATGACTGTATAAATCGTAAAACACAATCTGTTTTGACTCACATTTAGCACCCACAGAATTTAACTGTACCTAAAGAAGTCGACCGGAATAGCTTAAAATGTGCCCTACCCTACCATGCAAAATTTCTATATTCCTCTTTGAATCCAACCCGCTCCAGCAAACACTTACAAAGTCAATGACGCAGGCAACAGCTCCATAAAGTAACATCAGGTATACCGCCGAAATGACAGCTAATTCTCCAACAGATGCATATCCCTAGTTTTTGCTTTACCGGGAAAAAAATGGCAAATATAAATTCAAGACCAACTGTGAGCTTTTCAGTCTTTCCTCACAGACATCAAATTTGGGACTTACAACTTACAGCCACGGAAAGAACGAAAGTTCAGACAGAAGAAGCTCACAACAAACATTTGAAACACTAGATGTAGACAATGCTAACCGAGCACCAAACACATGTTAACAAACGAAAAACATACAATATAAACATCACCAGAAGAACCACATTCTACTAAAAAACCCATATAATGGAGAAATCATGATTCTGCTTTTAAGCTATTGCTATTCAAAACCACCCTCCATATTGGTGTTTCGACCAAAGAATAATAAGAATAATACTAATAAAGGGGCAAGTTCTCTTTAATTGTCTAAGAGGTTAATAAAAGTGATTATGTTTCCATTAACATGATGTCCATCGAACTGAATGACTGGTCCATCCGTATAAGGTTTTCAATATTTTCACCTCAGCCGAGTGTCATGTTAATTTCAAACTGAAATCTCCCAACCTGATACAAGGAGCCTCATTGAAAATTGAAGTTCAACATGAGAATCAACAAATTGAAGGTGGGAGATGACAGAAGACTGCAATTGATTCCAAATATATACAGTCCAGGAATTGGGTGGGCCATATAAGTAGCAATACTAAAATTCAAACACACATTCATACAGATTGCAATTGAAATTCTATCGCATGTTTTACTTTGACTTGGCCTTTATAATCAATATGCTGTTCTCTGAAGTTTTGGTCTCCCCTACCACTAACTCACTTGACAAACTATTGCGGTTGTCCTTATGATCAGCTTGACCAGAATGCAATCAAGATACACCTAAAGCCAGGTTTCGCTTATGTTTAGAGGAGACAATCGATTCTGTGTTGCCTCCCGAGAAATAGTTTTTTTTTTTTTTTTTTTTTTTTTTTTTTTTTCATATGGAGGAATAATACCAAAAAAAACTGCTTCCAACCTTGCACGGTTCAGGTCCGTACGAAAAAGTCTTCATTTGAGTGCCAGATTCAATCACAAACGCATACCTTCGTACATAAAAAGTAGAAATACTAAGGTAAAGCAATCCCACAACAGCCAATTTGTACTAAAATCAATTCATCCGCAATCATTGCGCATGAAGAACATCAAAATCCTTGTTGATACTTGGAAACACATATATGCAACATCAACAACATCATCATCCCGAATTCGATGAGATTCCCAGCACTTCCTCTTTCGAAGTAACAAAAGACACTATTCCGCCGCGGCTCGTAGGCCGCAAACCACCAGTTTTACAGAATTCCAAGTAAATTACATCAATTCGATGTGTACTCACCCCAATTCAGCACAACACCTCAGACCCTAATTACACGAGCCCCAATCCGGCCACAAACCTAACTCAACTCCCCCAAAAGAATCACCTGAAATTGCGACACAGCTCGGGGACGCTCATCTTGTGCATCAAATTGGAGCAGGGCTGCTTCAGCCGGATCGCAAACACGGTGGCCGGGCTAACCGCGTCCTCCTCCATCGGCTCCTCCTCCTCCGCCGCCCCGCAATCCTCCCCGACGGCCTCCTCCTCCTCCTCCTCCGCCGCAACGACCTCAACAACTGCTCCTGCTGCCGCAAAGGCGTCGGCTTTCTCGGCCGGGGGTGGCGGCGGGGGCGGGGGTGGGGGATTTGGGGGCCTCGAGCGACGGCGGGGCCACGGCGGGGGATCTTCCTCGGAGGCGGCCTGACTCATCTCCGAGGGGACCCCCAAGGCCGAGGCTTTATAAGGGGTGGGCTAAAGCCAAGGAGGCAGGGGAGCAGGGGAGGAGGAGAGAAGGAAGAAAAAAAAGGTGGGTCGTGAGTGGTGGGAAAGTCGCGATTGAAGGCGACAGGTAAACACTGTGAAGCAAAAGAGGAGAGAGAGAGAGGGTAGTGGGGTTCGAGCTGTGGTGGTGTGGGAGAGTGTGATTGGGTTCTGGGAATTCTTTATTAGGGTTTTCCCGTGGGGGGTGAATTTGGGGGAAGAATCTGGGCTCGATTTTGGAGTTAGAGATAGAGAGAGAAAGGGGGTAGAGAGAGAAGGAAGGTGGGCGGTGGGCGTTCGATTTGTCAAAGTCTGGGGATTGTGCGCTAGAAAGCGAGGTAGAGAGAGATAGAGGGATGATAGGTTGGCTGCTTTTGCTTGGAAGACGGAAGCTTTCGGTTTGAATTTTGAGGAGAGAGAGAGAGAGAGAGAGGGAGACGGGAAAGGAACAGGGGAGAAGAGGGCGTCAGCAGAGGAGAGAGAAAGAGAGAGAGAGAGGGAGAGATTCTCAGTTTGTCCGACCAGTCGACATGAGGAAGGGACGGCGGTTCCTACACTTCCTGAGTGAGTGAGTGCTGCTCACGTGCTTCTTCTTTCTTCCTCCTCCTCGGACTCAAGTGCCCTACCTCCCTCCCTCCCTCCTTTTTTTTTCTCTATTTTTCTCTCTCTATCTCCTCGATCCATCTTTGCTCGACACGACTCGACTCGACACCATGTGAAAACCTGTCGAAACTTGACCTTACCCCATCATGAGCTTTTTCCATGCTCATTCTGGAATCTACATGAATGAAGATATGAACGGGTCTAGTTATCAATGATTATGAATTGCCTGAACTCGAGTCGACCACTGGATAGTTAAAGTATCGAATTTGTTGCAAAGCTTTGTGAACATGTATCTTTTTGGCTTTTCCGCCAAATTTGAAAATGAAACTTCAAATAAATAAATAAAATTAGGGAAAATTATATGTGCGAACTTTTATTTGCAGCACCATCGGCCGTGGTGGCTCCGCTAGGTAGGTTTCAGTCCTTTGAGGAAAGGTCAGGAGTTCGAAACCCTTGCAACGCAAGTGGCAAGGGGCCTGGCGGGCTATTAGGTGATTGACGCGTGGTGCCAGGGTGGTAGTTTCCCCGCTAGCGACACTTGGGGATTTACGTGACAACTGTCGGCCAAAGCGGTTCCTCCAGCACCAAAAAAAAAAACTTCTATTTGCAGCTTGTGAAAATTTCAAATGTTTCAAATTTAAAAATAAAAAATAAAAACATTTCCTAGGAAATTTGAAAATCAAAATTCAAAAAACTATGAGGAGTTATATAAGAATATATATTTCCACTTTGTAAAAGATTCAAATATCTCTTATTTAAAAAGTTTTTTTTTTTTTGGGTAGGAATAAGTAGGGGTGTGCAAAATACTTGAGAACCGCCCGGAATCGGCGGTTCTTGAGGGAACTGGTCCGGTTCCTGGTTCCAATTTATGGGAACCGGTGGGTACCGGTCCGATTCCCGGTTCCATGGGCGGATCCGCCCGCCCGCCCACTCGGACCGGAACCTTTTTAATATTAAAAAAAAAAATTACTAAAAGAAACCCTAGTCTCATCTCACTCCCTTCGTCTTCGACTCTTCGGTTCTCTCTCTCTCTCTCTCTCTCTCTCTCTTCCTTGGTTCCTCCTAATCATCTATTAATTATTGTTTTACTTTTTGGAGATTGGAACTTGGAATTTCATAGCTCAAAACTTGGGATTCACAAGCTTTATAAGTTGTGAAGTTTTAGGCGAATCTTGTTGCGATTGTTGCGTCGTTGTAAAATGTAAACTTGTCTAATTTACTCTACTTAATGAGTTTGTTCCACGTACTTAAATTTGGTTTTTCTTTCTTTGGCTTGCTTTGATGTCACATAGTCGTTCTATGTTGAAAACCAAAATTGTTTCGCGTCAAGATCGGTTCCATGGATCCACCCGGGAACCGGACCGACGGTTCCCGGGTGGATCTCGGTTCCAATTTTTTGGAACCAGTCCTTAGCGAGCGATTCCCGGTTCTAGGTCGGGAACCGCCCACCTGGACCATGCACACCCCTAGGAATAAGTAGTATATAGGGGAATGACAAACTATACAAAAGATCAAGGCATCAAAACTTACACTCAAGATGAGCAAGTCAAAATGAGTGGAAGGATGCTGAGATGTAAAAGGAAAGAGCAGCTAAAAGCAGGCATGACATGTACAACCGCAAGCCAAAAACCAGCTAAAAGCTACATGCCTAGAAGACTAAACAGCACAAGCACGGCAAAAAACCGCCAACCAGATACAACTAACACAAAACTATCCAAGCATGAGAGGTAGCCGCCTTCCACCGGAAGTCGCAACAGCCTTGAGAGTCAGGAAACCGACAAGAACCACCGAGGACGAAGAGAGCCTCAAAAAGGCGGATGGAGATCTCTGAAAGAGAAGATAATTGGGTCAAGCTCCTAGCTGCACTGTAGCCTCCTGTTCCGAGCAAAATCCTCCACATCCCCTGAAGGTGAGAGACTTGTCTTTGACAACTTTGAAGAGATGATTCTTCATGGGGGATGATAAGAGGCTCATCTCTAAAGAGAATGTTATTCATGTTCTTCCAAATGATATGACAAAGCACCCCAAAAGAAAAGCGGGCAATGCACTTGTAAAAATCATTGCCTAAAAGCAAGGTAGTGGCCCACTGGAGATTCTTAGCCCAAGACCTGTTGCGTCAAGGAAGATTGCATTTGGTCGCCCAAAAGAACGCAATGTCGGCCGTGACATGACACCCAAAAAAGAGATGATCAATGGAATCGGGCATTTCATTTAAAAAGTTAAAGCTTGCACGTCATAAAATTTTGATCAAGCTAAGTAAAAGTCAATTCTAACGTATTCCTAGTGCGCGAATGATAATTATTTTTTTCCTAATAACAATTTCTAGCCAAAGTTTTATTCTTTGGATAAGTTTTTAAGCAAAGATACGCATTTAACATCGACACAAAATTTATACTTGCAGCATTCATTTAATAGGTTTTCTCAAATAGCTCCCTCCCATGCTCTTTTCCATTTATTGTACTCCATTCTTTTGTGAGATAAAACATCCTTAATCAAATGAATTGAAAGAATCGATGTAGAAATCATACATCGACGGGCGACGAGCAATGGACAAAGTAATGGCGAGCGATGGGAAGAGTTTTTATTTCTGTTTTTGTTCTAGAAATAGAAAATTAGAATATTTTCTACTTCTTATTTCTGTTCCAAACCTAATTCTAGGATAAAAATTTATCTTGGAAATAAAAGAATGAAATTGTTTTATCAAACATGTTTCTATTCCAAACCTATTCATTAGAACAAAAAAATATTACATAAAAAAATAGTTATTATGTGCACTCTTAGTGTAATTGCTTATGTATTTTCTTAAATGTGAAGAATATGGAGATGTGGCATTTATAATTTTAAGCTCCGTATGCTAATGCTTCTATTCTTTTGCTCCCGAGAATAGAAAAAGAATATAAATTTGTTTGGTAACATCAATTAATTTTTCTATTTCTCGGAATAGAAAAGTGCTTTTGGAGAATATATTTGGAATATAAATAAAAAAATAGAAAAAAGTAGATTAATGTTCCGAGAATAATTTATCGAATTAAGTAATTTTTTTCTTTTTTTTTTTTTTTCTTCTTCTTCCTTGGGTGGACGGTGGCCGCAGCAAGGAAGAAGAAGAAGAAAAAAAAAAAATCTTAAAAAATTTAAAACATTCTTAGTTATAAAAAAAATAAATTATTGATTGTACCAAATGCATTCGTATTTTTTTATTCTGAGAATATAAATTTTGTATAGTTGTTAAACGTATTCTTTTACTTAGATATTGTTAGGAGAATATAAATAGAAAAAGACTATTTTTTAAAAGAAATTGTTCGCTTTGAATGTAAATCTTCCAAACGCACCTTTAGTTGTCTTTGGAAATATTGGACTCCAAGCTCAAGGTCAATTTTCGGTTTCGATCTCTATCGAGATTAGATCATCATAATGAGGTAAAGTAATTTGAATAACTTTTTACGACTAGAA
Source organism: Eucalyptus guilfoylei (assembly GCA_016097605.1). Taxonomy (NCBI): domain Eukaryota; kingdom Viridiplantae; phylum Streptophyta; class Magnoliopsida; order Myrtales; family Myrtaceae; genus Eucalyptus; species Eucalyptus guilfoylei. The sequence continues at coordinate 9,000,848 of CM027863.1, forward strand.
AACCTTGCTCAACAAAAAATTATATCATATCTTGAAATTTGTCTATTATATAGTTTGAGTAGTCTATCTCAATAATGCTCAACTTAATTGCTATATATGATAATAAAAATCCTGTATACACGTCTTTGATACGGTGGAATCATGTCTATAAAAGAAATTCTTGAACTTTTAATATATTTAATATGATTATTGAACTTTTAAATATTTTCATATAATTTAGGGACTACTTTGAAGATTTACCAATAGTTCATGGATTATATTTGAACAAACTAAAAGTGCATAGATGATATTGTACCTTAGGATAAGATTCGGGACTACATTGCACAGATTAAAAGTTCATAGACAATATTAAATATTTAGTCAAAATTCATAAAATATTTGTTGGAACTAAAAGAGTAATGATAACTTTGGAAATTTGGAACAAGAGCACAAATGAAGATAGGAGGGAGGACCTTACTGAAAAGCAAATGCTCAGACCACAACTCTCTAATTTCGAAAGCTCACTTTGCTTTTTGTGGCTTGGGTACAATGTTTCACAAGAGCTCTATTTATAGCTAAAGTCTTACCATTCAAAAACTGGGGCACCCTATGATTATTTGCTCCAAGACAGACGCAGCATTTGACGGAGAAGATACTTTTCTCGGTGCCCACGATCTTTCCTTTTGTCTTCTTTCTTTTTCATGTACCTCAGAGAGCATTTAATGAGATTTTTCATTCTTGAGTTCACGCAGCCCACCATAAATCATGCCTGTTGATTTCCTTTTGTCTTCATAGAGATACTATCAACACATTAATCAATTTTCATTGATACTTCAACTCCATTTGTGCTATTATCTTGAGCTTAAAACAAGTTTGAAAGGTCATATCTCGCCCTAAGAAGCTAAGCTTCTCTGGTTTTTTCCAACACCATTATCAAGAACCACTCAAGACATAACTATTTTAACAGTTTAAGCTTTTAGAGGATTACATATTTTATCACTCCTCATCATATTTATTTGATTTTTTTCCTAATACTAAGAGTGTTGACAAATTTAATTGGGAAGACAAATATGATTTGAATTCGGAATCGCTTGCTCCAGTATCATGCGAGATTTGAACTCTCACGCTGCTGTGTGTTTTGCCTTGAACATTCTTTGGTCCTTCCTCGGAGACATCATACTTCACGAGAACGTTGAATTTGGTGGTGAAAGCATCGGAAATCCAGTCTCAGACAAGTAACTTCATAGAAAGGGAAGCGAAATCCAAGCCATACGAGATGGAGATGGATGGTGTGGCCACATTGACTGAAATTAGAGTTACTCGTGGGTGTTTTTTTTTGGGAGATCACCCACCAATCAAAAGAGCCGGCACTCACTAATGTTGGCCCCAAATGAAACCTTACTTTGACTAAGACTTGCAAGTGACCTGATTTCTAGGGAGATGAGACACAATGTGACTAGTTTCGATGTCCAATTTAAACTTAACGAAGATTTAAAAGAAACTCTAAAATGACAAGTCATTATTTTTTATTTTTATTTTTTAATCTGAGATATTCACAAAAGTTGAATGCACAAAGACATCTTAGTCTGCGAAAGATGCAATCCTAACATCTCTTTTTATGTTTGCTATGTTATTGGTCACTCTAGTAAGGTAATACCTCAATATCGAGTACGCGTAAAATAATAAGCTCTCCATTTAAGGTCAAGCCATCGTCAGCATCATTTTCTCACTATCTATCTCCGGTAAGAACTCATAGAATCGAAACTAAAACCTTGCACTTAACCACTAGTGGGATTTCGACTCTTGGTTGTGCCGTCATCGTGGCCAATATAAAAAGAATGTCTTCGTCATCTCGTGTCGTGACTGACCCTCTTTCTTCATTTGTATAATGGTCGTCGTCATGTCTAAATTTCGATACGCATTTAACAATTACTGGAGCACATGCGTACGCAATCTCAGAGGCGACTCTAAGAAGATGCACAAGCATATAATGATTTAAATTAGCGCTTGGTCCAAGAGATTATTTTCGATCCTTTTGTTTTCCTTTGGTTATGTCATCTCCAGTTGTGCTTTCCATTGTTAAATCGAAGAAGTGTTGAGAGTACCAGAAGAGGGAAAATCCGTAGGGCTGGCCCAAGAAGTGGAACTTGGACAGTGGGCCACAGGGCCGAGTGGTCGGGCCATCGGCCCATGAGCAATAGAATCCGGGCTAGCCCAAAGCCCATTTTCTATGGAGATCCATCCATGGACAGTTATATACCCAAGTAGGGCCCACCAAGGAGACCCACGAGAATTAAGAGAAGGATTGTCAAACCAAACATCCTAGAATTTTCCCAATGGGGCCATACTAATTCCCCAAACTTTTCATGGTCTCACTAATACCCCAAAACTTGTACCGGTGACTTGAGATTACATTTCGTTAGACTTCCGTGCATAGTGACGGTAAAAAATCTGATGTGTCAACATTTGTGTATAATGCTAAGCCAATGGATCTAATATGATAATCGACGCATGCTGAACGTCGACCTAGGGTGTAGGCATGTAAGGTTCTAATGGGCATGCATGTTGTCAAGTCGGATTTCTTACGGCCATATGGACGGAAGGTACTCATGGGTAATTGGTACAAGTTTGAGGTATAAGTGAGATGAAAAAGAGTTCAGATTATCAGCATTCACGATTTCAGCGGGATTGACGCTAAATAAAAAGGAATAGGATCACATAGGGTAAAGGAGATTCCCTCTCTCTTTTGGCTCTCTTCTCGTTCCCATCACATTCTTTATGTTATCTGACCTCTTGACTTAAGTATTAGAGGCTCCTCCAACGTAAAATTCGGTACATGACAAAACGAATAGTAAAAGTGCCTAATCTAAGTTAAAGTGAAGAAGAAGATTGGACAATCAGGCATCAGAATGTCTAATCTTTAAGAATAAGGACAGTGTACTTAAAGGAGTGATCCCTTTCAAATTGAGCTAAATTCGACTTTTTTTTCTAGGTAAAAATCTGCTGTCCTCTTCCTAGCTTTCTCTCTTTGCTTGGCAAGTAAACATCAATCCGCATGTAATCACAGTATCAGAAGCTTTCCCTAGAAAAGATCACCGCAAATTGCTCTATCCCTTTTAATCACCGCAAATTGCTCTATCCTCTTTGATAATCTATGACTCAATACAGTGGAAGAGCACCCAAAATTAAATAATCCAAACGAGAAATAAATGCAAAATATCAAACCTGCCATAGAGGGTTTATGGGGTTCCACTTGGCAGGCTTACTTCATAGGAAGAGATCCATGAGATATTCGATAGATCAACAAGAGGAGATTATAATCGCTTGAAACACAACTCTCAAGTGTTTCATAGGCCTTAATTACACCCGAGATGTCTCACAATCTCAAATAAAAAAGATAGAGAGTGTTTACATCACACTCACACTCCTTAATTTCTCCTCCACTTTTTCATTGAGTTTAGACTTTCATTACATTCAAGTTAGAAAAGTCTTTAGAGTACATTGCCGTGTGCATGCTGGCATTCGGGATTTCTCGAACATTGCCCAGACACGTCTGGACATCCGATCTTCCTTGCGTGTGTCGGTTGGAAGTCTGACCGGCGACGATTAGACGTTCTTGTTGAGTTCTACATGTGTCCACAACTCATATTTTTGACCTATAGTAGCTTCATTGTCCTTTGCACGCTTTTTTGAGTGTTCAAACCTCAATTAGGACATCCGGTTCGCATTGTCGTGCAACTTCAAACTCTTTCACTTACTTTAGATGACTTAGATTTCAATCTCGAGTCGAATATAAATCAAAACTGGTTGAGTCATATTTCAAAATAACCTTTTTGGAAGAACAATAAACATCTTGAAACTATTTAGCAATGCTGTGAATAATTGAAGATATTAATTAAACTGAATCCTAATAGCAAAGGATAGCTTTTGAAAAGTCATACCTAAGCTTTGCCTTCAAAATCCCCTCGGTAAATGCAAATACTATTTAACAAATTTTTTGGAGAGACCTGGGAAAATGCAATGGCATTTCCAAAAGCCTTTAAAGATCTTTAGATTGAGGTACGTTCAAAAGTGTTTTGAGTTTGGGCATTTCTAGAATGCAAATACAATTTTCCTTTTTTCCAACTTTGCCCTTGCTCAATTTTCATAATTTCAAAAATTTTCCCACCTCACATGATGTCACTGGAAAGGGTTCGGGTCGCCGGTGAAGCCAGATTTAGTTAGTTGTCAATTCAATTTGGCTCACCGGTTGTTAAGTTCTCGCCACTGTATAGTTTGAGAATTTCTTTTTAAAAAAACAAAAGTGTAGTTTTTTTTTTCAAACGGCATTTAAGTCAAAATTGCTTCTCAATATAGTTTTTACCAAACACTATTTGTATTTTGAGAAAATCACTTACACCTAAAATTTTTTGCATTTTCCTAAAGGCTTTTTTCTTAAAATATTTCCAAACGTTTCCTTATTCGACCCAGAATCTTCTCAACAAAAGCTTGCAAGACTTCTCAGACATTTACAAGTATTTTGACAAGTAAAAACTCCAATTCAAAGCCATTGAAATCAACCAATCCTTGAACATACATCACTATTTGGACGTCCTACTCCTACTTTTCATTATTTGATACTATGTTCCTTGTAAAGATCTTATGCAAATATACTGAAAGAGAAACGACAATTTTCTTTTTTATCGTTATTCAATATCATGTTTCAATTTTTTATTTATTTAATTTGGCCATTGAACTTTTGAAAATCCAATCAATGTGTTCCTTCTACTAAATAAACTGATGGCGTTAGCTAACGAGAACCTTAATGTTTTGAACTTGCTATGACATTTGTACAAATTGGCATCTACGTGGCTCTCTTCCTCTCCCTCCTTCCCACAAACCCCCCCCCCCCCCCCCCAATTTCTGTCTCTCTCTCTCTCATGCACATAAATACCCCAAGACTACCTCGTGACAAGGCACAACGGTCAAGAACCTGCGATGATCGTGATGGTCACAAACGACAGTCGAGAAAGAAAGAAGAAGAAAGAAAAGAAAGGAAAAAAGAGAAGACAAGACTTACAACAAGAAAAGCAGCGGGACAAATTTTTAGTCTAAAACACGTGAACAGACATTACGTTGAGTGCAAGGACCCCATTAAACTGATTTTCAAAGTTCAAGAATTAAATTAAGAAAAGAATAAACATTTTGGGGGCACTGTTGAGTATAAGAGTATGTTAAGCGACCACTGTGTCATTACCCCCTACATAATAAATGAAGTTTTATGGCTTGAAAGAACGTCACTCGCCCATGGGAAAGAAAAAGGGGAAAAGTGCCAAAAAAGTCCTAAACCTTTTGCATTTGTGCTGATTTAGTCCTAAACCTTTTTTTGGTGCCGATTCAGTCATAAACATTTTTAAGTTGTGACAATTTAGTCCTTTCCGGCCAATTTTGGCCGGATTTTGCTGACTGGACACCGGTCAACTGACGTGGCATGATCTGCGTTGACGTAGACAACTTTTAATAATATTTTAATATTTTTTAAATATTTTAAATATTTTTCTTTTTCCTCGGCCGATCGCCGAGGTCCGGTGATCGGTCAAAGCGACCGCCGGCGAGGGCGAGCCTCGCGAGATCGAGGCCATGGGCGAGGCTCGCCCTCGCCGGATCTGGCGAGGTTGGGCGAGGGCCGGCGAGGCTCGACCTCGCTAGATCTGGCGATGCGAGCCTCGCCCATGGCCGAATCCGACGAGGCGGCCATGGGCGAGGCTCGCCCTCGCCGGATCGGGCGAGGTTGAGCCTCGCCGCGCTCGCCCTCGCGGCGGTCGCCTCGGCCGTCGCCGGACCTCGGCGACCAGCTGGAGGAAAAAGACAAAAATAAAGAAATTATTAAAATATTATTAAAAGTTGTCCACGTAAGCGCCAATCAGGCCACGTCAGTTGGCCGGCGTCTAGTCAGCAAAATCCGGCCAAAATTGGCCGAAAATGACTGAATTGGCACAACTTAAAAAGGTTTAGGACTGAATCGGCACCAAAAAAAGGTTTAGGACTAAATTGGCATAAATACAAAAGGTTTAGGACTTTTTTGACACTTTTCCCAAAGAAAAAGATATTGTACAAGCATCATTTATCTTAAGATAATTTTTTTACTAAGCTTGGAACCCGCGTTCGCTATTCTATGGATGATGAGGGTGGCTACCCGGAATCACCCGAGGGGTGAATAGATGATAAAATAAAATCTTGACAAATAAATGCGGATAGAACAAGTCAAAATTAAAGTCTGAATAAAGATCATATTCTAAAACAAGGCTTAGATATGCTATGTAGTAGAACAAACTTTAGAAGCACCCTGCAAATGTGCAATAGACTTTAAAAATAAACAATAAGAGATTATGGATAAAGAAAATTGCACACGAAATTTATAGTGGCCTGATTTAGATCAAGCCTATGTTTACTCTCCTACATTGATAGTATACTATTTTGATTTTACTAGATAATCAATAAAAGGCTACAGTCAAGTTGTGCCGCTTATACCCAAGTGTTTCTCCCCAAAGCAAGTGTTGCTTATACCCAATCCGATAGGACTTACTATCTTATGCCAAAACACACACTTATAATACTGTTAGCACTTCTCAAAAAATTACACAATTTAAGCTTACGAAAGACAAGTGTATATGATCGAAATTCGCTTAAACTTTGGAAATCTAAATTTTACGCGTCGTCCCTTACTTGCTTCTCAATCATTGATCTCCTTAAATACCCACTTCCACTCTAGCCATTGGACAGTATCCAATCTAGGGGATTGTCTTCCAATCTATCTGTTGGACACAATTGTATCAAGAAGATTAGATAACCGTTAAGTGACAAAAGCAGGATCCCCACTTGATTTTGATCGCCCATACAGATAGAATCATGGTTTACATAGGTAGAGCTTCTTCGTTTAGAAAGAACTTATCTTCAGGATTCAATTGTTAATCAATTATATTGAGGCAATCAAATCTATCTTGGTTTGAAATCCAAACCAAATCACTAGTCCTTGTATGTTTAGGGCTTGTGTCACATTTTATCAAGTTGTCTCGTTCTAAACATGATACGTTCTGAACTTGCTTTGTTATGAACTTGTCACATTTTGGATCACATTATGTATTTGTGTTGTTTTGAACCCATCACATTTTGGACCTGTTCCATCTAAAATAGATTTCACAATCTGGACGTAAGTATGAATATATTCATTCTTAAAGTCTAAACATAATTTGAGTAAGTTCAGCTCCAACATAGAGTTTATTTTCGAGTTCTTCCAAGTATAGTTCTTGATAATATCCTTTACACGTTCTATCATCTGCATAATATATTATTCAATCATTAAACACATTAGTAGCCTTTGATTTATTTTGTCATTTTCAACACATCATAAAATATTTTCCTAATAGATGAAACATTATTCGATGCAGGTAAATTAGGTGATTTGCTTAATCAAATTGAAAGTTCTTCTTCGGCACTTATTATCTTATTAAGTTTTTGTTTGGGAAAATATTATATTTCATGATAAACCAAAATATAGCAATTTTTTATATTATTGTTATTATTATTTAAAACCGTCACCTTTGTCAAGAGGGTGGCCGGCATCTGGATTTTTATCTCGTACTCGACAACGAATCTTAATTGATTCGCAACAGAGAATCTGGAGAGGGTCCGGGCAAGCAAGCTGTCTCCCGTCAATTCACAAACATAATTTCAAGATTCGTGTGCTGGGAAATGAATGCCTGTGTAAAAGGGTGACCACGTTTCGCTGAATTTGCTAAGGGCGACCTCCACTATCTTCTAATAATAATTGTTAATAGAGATCATAAAGTCTTTATTGGACGCCGACCATCGTTTGGTAAGTGAAATTTGCGAGAATTCAACTACACGTACATAAATAGATCTTAAAGCAAAGGTGATTGCATGGATTCTACTGTTCAGTAATGTCAAAGTTTCTTAGAGTGAACCGCATTGAAACGATGCTCTATAGCTCGATGTAGGACGAGTGGTTTCGAGCTCATTATAGGCTCCACGTGGAATTTGGAATTTGCCTTCCATATTTTGAAACTTACCCGTTAAAATAAGAATACCGTAGGATCGTGTGAAAACAAAAATAAAAATACAAAAATTTATTCTAGATTTTTGGCTAGAACCTGCCTGTCAAAATAGTTTTTCTAATTTTTACAACCTGAAACCTGGTCTACATATCTTGGAACCGAACAGGTTCTTATTGATCCGATTCTTTAGTTTTAAATTCAACCCTAAAACTGTACTCAATTGAATTTGGTACCATGCCTCTTCCGAAGGTCTTATGCAAACTTACTAAAAGACAAGGACAATTGTCATTTTATATAATATCACGCTTCAATTTCTTTTTTCTTTTTTTTTAATTTGATCGTCGAACTTTTAAAATCCCGACCAATTCTGTCCTTCTAATAAATAAAACTAACGGCGTTAGCTAACGAGAATCCTAGTGTTTTTAACTTGCCATGATATTTATATAAATTGGCATCCACGTGCCCCTCCCTGCCTCCCTCCCTCTCACACACGTACCCTAAGACCAGCTTTTGGCAAGGCAAAAGTGTCCGGAACCTGCGAGGATTGTGATGGTCACAAACGACAGTCGAGAAAGAAAGGAGAAGAAAGAAAACAAAAAAGGAAAAAAGAGAAGAGACTTGACTTACGACAAGAAAAGTAGCGGGGACAATTTTCGACCTAGTCATCATTGAATTAATAATCTGCGTCGAGAAAAAAAATATGTAAGCGTACATTATGTTGAATGGAAGAATCCCATTAAACCGATCTTTAAAGTTCAAGGATTAAATTGAGATAAAAAAGAAATATTTTGGGGATAATGTTGAGTATAATAGTATATTAAGTGACCACCGTGTCGTTACCCCTATATAATTAAATGAAAGAGAAGTTTTATGGCATGTAGATATATGTTCATTCAGGTCAATCGCCCATGGGAAACAAAAAAATGTTGTACAAGCATTGTTGGTCTTATGATACATTTTTGACTAAGCTTGGAACCTGTGTCCACTAATCTATGGATGAAACATTATTTGATGCACGTAAACTAGGTGATTTGCTCAATCATATTAAAAGTTCTTCTTCGCACTTATTATCCAACTAAGTTTTTATTTGAGAAAATATTATATTTCATGATATACCAAAATATAGTAATTTCTTATATTATTGTTATTATTATTATTATTTATTACTGTCATCTTTGTCAAGAGGGTGATTGGCATGTGGATTTTTACCTTGTACTTGAAATCGAATCTTAATTGACTCATAACAGAGAATTTGTAGAGGGTCCAAGCAAACGAGGATTCGTTTGATAAAGCTTGTTTTGGAGAACAATTTCTTTTCGAAATAATGCTGTTTCTATTTCTATTCCATTGAATAATTTCTTAATAAAAGAATGCATTTGGTAATTATACAAAATTTCTATTATTGGAATGGAAAAAGAACAGGAGAGCATTTAGTACAATCAATATTTTTTTTTTGTAACGTAGAATTTTTTTTTAATTTTTTAATGATTTTTTAAGATTTTCTTTTCTTTTTTTTTTTCTTATTCTTCCTTGCCGCCATCTGCTGCTGTGACCGAGGGCGGACAAAAGAAAAAGAAAGAAAAGAAAATATAATTTATTTCTAGAAATTATTCTTAGGAACAAGAAACTATTTTTTTTATTTCTTGTTTAGGTTTCAAATCTATTCTCTGGCCACATTTCTCTTCTAGGAAATAAAAAATTTAATTGACGTTATAAAATGAATTTTTGTTCTTTTTTTTTTTATTTTAGAAAAAAAAAATTGAAAGAAAAAAAAAACGTTATGAAACAGAGCCTAAGCCTCCCGTCAATCTATAAACATTATTTCAAGATTTATGTGCTGTGAAATGAATGCTTGTGTAAAAAGGTGACCACGTTTTGCTGAATTTGCTAAAAGCGACCTCCACTTTCTTCTAATGATAATTGTTAGTGGATAAAATAAAATATTTATTGGACGCCAACCATCGTGGTAAGCGAAATTCTCTATATTTCAACTACACGTACCAAAACAGATCTTAAAGGAAAGGTGATTGCATAGATTCTACTATTCAGTATATCAAAGTTTTCTAAAGTGAACCGCGTTGAAACAACGCTTTATCGTTAGATGTAAATGTGAGTGATTTCAAATCTACCATTCATATTTTGAAACCTACCTGTCGCAATAGGAATACCACATGATCGCACAAAAATATAGATAAAGAAAAACATAAAAACTTATTGCAGGTTTCAGGCTAGAACCTACCTGTCGAAATAGTTTTTTTTTTCAATTTTTGAAACCTAGGACCTACCCTGCATACTTTGGAACCGGATAAGTTTCCATTGGTTCGATTCTTCGATTTCAGGTTTTACCTTGGAATTATGCTCACCCTTATCTAGATGGCCAGTTAGTTACTATGCCTTAACGCATTGAAAATTGCAAGGAATCCTTGATTTTTATCTTCTGCCATTGATAAGCTAGAGGAATGCGAGATTGACATTATGAGCGCGTTTGGTAATGATTCTGTTCCTGAGGGTAAATTTTGATCAGAAATGATTCTTTTTTATTCTGTTCCCAGGAACTGATTCTAAGCATTTTAAGCCGTTTGATAATTGTCCAAAATTTCTGATTCTGAAATATAATTGCGTTTGGTACCGTGCTCATTAATTCGTTCCAAATCAATTTCTTTTAATTTTTAAATAAATTTTTTACTTTTTTCCTTTTTTTTCTTTTCTTTTTTCCTTTTTTTTTTTTCCTTTTCTCCTATTCTTCTTCTTCTTCTTGTGGCCGGCGACCTCACCAGAGCGTCGCTGGCCCTCGGCGAGGCCGGCCCTCGTCGGTCGAGCCTTGCCGACAGCTGGGCGAGGCTCACCCAGCCTTGCCAGATCTGGCGAGGCCTGCCTGGCCACCGGCGGGGCTGGGTGAGCCTCGTTAGTGGCCAGGCGAGCCTCGTCGGACCTTGCCCTGGCCTGGCGAGCCTCTGGCGAGCTCGCCGGAACTGCGGACGGCGACCGGCGGTGGACAGCGGCCGGCGGTGGACAGCGGCCGGCGGCCGGCGGTGGCTGGCGGTGGTGGATGGCGGTTGTGAGATGGCCGAAGGGAAGAAGAGGAGTTGTTGGTTTTGATTCTCAAATTTGTTCCATGAACAAAAATCAACTTTTTTTTTGTTCTTGATTCTATTCCCAATCTGTTCCCGGGAACAAATTTATTCCCAGGAACAAAATTTTTACCAAACACGATTCTAGGCTCAAACTGATTCTGGAAACAAAGAATAAGAATTTAGCCCTGTTTAGATGGTTATCAAACAAGGCCTATGTGGTCGCACCGGATGTTTTCATACAAGAACCGTGTCGGCCTGGCTGTGCCAAAGAAAGATCCAATTTCCACAGGTCAGGACAGGACGGAGGGGGAGTCTCGTCCACAAGGAAGGATCAACATCGAAAACCAAGAATGTTGACCGAGGACGAAGGGGACGGTGAACAAAACACAAGGCAATGCCATGCCATGCCAATCGCCGTCCTCATTGGTCGCCAAGTTGATTCTTTGCTCTTCCATTGAATTAGTCTCCCTCCATCGATGTTGACGTCTCGGTTTGCTCAGTCTCTCTCCGCGTCTTTTACATCAACTTCACCTATTATCACAAATTTATTTTCAAAAATAGATTTAGAACATAATTAAAAAGGTAAAAATAATCACTTTTTTGCTTTCAGGAACAGTTCAAGAATTGAGCCTAAACCATTTTCTTTTCTTCTTTTCTTTTTTCTCTTCTTCTTCTTCATCTAGCTAGTCATTGGCCATCACAAATGAGGTTTGGCAACCTAGCTGGAACCTGCAAGGCTCCCTCGAGGTTGGTGCCTGGCTAGAGAAGAAGAAGAAGAAGAAGAAGAAGAAGAAGAAGAAAAGGGAAAAAGAAAAGAAAAAGAAGCAAAAAGAGAAAATTGTAATAAAATTATTAAAAGTTAAAAGAAATTTTAAGTCACAAAAAATTTAAATGTTGTACCAAAACGTATTTATATTCCGAGAATAGAAAATTTATACGGTTATCAAACGCTTTCAAATGTTTAGAAATTCATCCGGAGAACAAAATCAGAAAAAAAATATTTTTAAGCAAAAATTGTTTTCGGAACATAATAATTATTAAACACGCACTTATTCTACCAAGAATCTTTTCAGCAAAAGGTTGAAAGACTTATCAGACATTTACAATATTTTGAGAAGTTGAGAATACAATTCCAAATCATTGAAATCAACCGATCCTTGAACATACATCACTATTTGGACGTCCCACTCCTACATTTCATAATTTGGTACTATGCTCCTTCCGAAAGTCTTATGCAAACTTACTAAAAGACAAGGACAATTGTCGTTTTATCTTTATACAATATTGTGTTTCAATTTTTTTTTTCAATTTGGTCGTCAAATCTTTAAAAATCCAATCAATGTGGTCCTTCAAGTAAATAAAACCAACGCATTAGCTAATGAGAATTCTAATATTTTTAACTTGCCATGATATTTATATATATTGGCATCCACGTCCCCCTCCCTCCCTCCCTTCCTCACATGAATAGCCTAAGACCACCTTGTGGCAAGGCACAGCAGTCAGGGACCCACAATGATCGTGATGATTATAAACGATAGTCGAGAAAGAAAGGAGAAGAAAAGAAAAAAAAAGGAAAAAAAAAAAAGAGGAGACTTGACTTGCAACAAGAAAAGTAGCGGGGCAAATTTTCCACCTAGTCATCATTGAATTAATAATCCGTGTTCACGAAAAAAACATGCAAGCGGACATTATGTTGAACAGAAAGATCTCATTAAACCAATTTTCAAAGTTCAAGGATTAGTTGAGGAAAAAAGAAACAATTTGTGGGCACTGTTGAATAGAGGAGTATGCTTACCGACCGTCGTGTCATCACTCCATACATAATTAAATGAAAGAGAAGTTTTATGACATGAAAGACTTTTGTCCATGAGGAGAAAAAAGGTATTGTACGAGCAATTGTTGGGCGTACTATACATTTTTGAATCAGTTTGGAACTTGTGTCCTCTACTCTGTGGATGCAACATTATTCGATGCACGTGGACTTGACGATTTGATTAATCAAGTGGAAAGTCCTGTACATACAACATTAACTTCTTCAACACATATTATCCAATTAATTTTTTTATTTGGAAAATATTTCATCTCGTGATAAACCAAATATAGTAATTTCTTATATTATTATCATTATTTATTACCGCCGCCTTAGTCAACAGGGCGGCCGGCATCTCGATCTAACCTCGTACTCAATATTTGAATCTTAACTGACGCAGCAGAGAATATGGAGACGGTCCGGGCGAGCAAGCTGTCTCCCGTCAATCTATGAAAATTATTTCAAGATTCATGTGCTGCGAAATAAATGCCTGTGTGAAAGGGTGACCACGTTTTGCTGAATTTGCTATAAGCGACCTCCACCATCTTCTCATAATAATTGTTAATAGATAAAATATGGTATTAATTGGACGCAAGATGCAACCGTTGTTTGCTAAGTGAAATTGATGAAAATTCAACTATCGTGTACGTAATAGTTCTTTAAAGCAAAGGTGACTGCATAGATTCTAACTGTTCTGCGACGTCGAGTTTCTTTGGGCGGACCACACCGAAACAACGTTTTACCCGTAATGGCTGCTACCTCAACGCAATTGAAATTTCATTGAATCCTTAAAGCTGCGTTTGGTTGCCCAGACAAGGGTTGAAATAGGATAAGATAGCACCAAAACCTGGTGGCTGATTGTGCTAAAGGAAAACTAAATATTGAAAAAATAACACGTACGTTATAGGAAAAAAATAAAAACTCCCAAATTTCTTCTTAATCAATGCTTAACCATAGCACTAAGAAACCTATTGGTTGATTCAAGTGCCCGAAACACTAACCGCCGAAAGAAAACCTCCAATTTGATTAGACCTTGTCTATTTCCTTCGGAATCAAACTAAGAAAGAAACCGTCAAGGATATGCATTGTTGCAGTTGAGACAGTTAAGGATCTCCTGTCGTAGTGGACAACCTTAGCGCAACACTAGATAGACGAGATCTAGGGCTTGGTTGACCTCAGATTCGAGATCCAAGGATCAACCTTGTCGGTCAAGCTTGGGCTCAATGATGACGAGGACGACCGCAAGCTACCTAGTGAGAATCAATGGTGACGGGTTGTCGTGTAGGCGACAACAGTGGTGGAGGGCACAGGCAACGCTGATAGAATGGTATGGTGGTAGTCCTTGAATGGTGGCCAAGATGCTCTTGTTGGAGGTGGTGATAGGTGGTCTTTTAACCTCAGTCGTCGGAGCACGATTAACTAACTAGCTGACGACGGGCGGTTGTCGAAGGCGACGGCAATTGATGGTTGTGGGAGGCGATGATGATCGAGTGGTTGGAATTGATGGTGCTCTCGTAGTGATTATTGGAAGAGATGGTTTTCTAAGCTATTTTTAATTTTTTTTATTCAATCCAAGTTTATCCATCTCTTCTCCCGAATTTCTTATCTAGCATTTTTTATCCAACTATATTTGGTGCAGAGGATGTTACCAAATACCGGAACGGATAATATTTGGACTTAAATTCAGACTCCGGTGACTAGCTAAAGGAAGGGGAGAATGATGTTTAAGTCTTCGCATCGGGTGAATTCAATACCAGACATATGTTTGGCCTAGTTGCGCTAAATCAAAGAAAAGAATAGGAGAAGGGTCCGGCTTCTTCATGCATGCTCCACTTGGCTCGGAAATATAGTTTAGTCGGCAGAGCTCCGCTACTACAATGGGGTCGTCGCGATTATGGGTCCGACTTCTACTTTTCTAGGCACATTCTCGAAGGAAAAAACAAATCCAGCTGTTCATCGTTTGGTAGGCAAATGGAATTTGGTGAGAGCTCGTCCATAAAGAAGCATCAACGTCGGAAACCGAGAATGCTGACGGAGGTCGAAGGGGAAGGTCAACAAAACACGAGGCAAATGAAATGAAATGCCATGCCAGGCCAAATCACCGTCCTCACCATCGTTCGCCAATTGATTATTTGCCCGTCAATTGAATTAGTCTCCATTCATCCACGTCAACAATCTCGGTTCCGCTCACTCTCTCTTCGCATCCTGTACATACTCGCGATTGTGCCGGGCGACATCGCGGATCGCCACAAGTAAACCTCGCGAGTTGCGGTATTCTCTGGACATTGCCCGGACATCCGATCTTCTTTGTGTGTGTTGGTTGGAAGTCCGACCAGCAATGGTTAGACACTCCAATTGAGCTCCATGTCCGTCCACAACTCATATTTCCGACCTACAGTATCTTCACCGTCCTCTACACACTTATCTGAGTGTCCAAACCTTAATTGGGACATTTGGATCGCACTGTCGCACAACTTCAAACTCTTTAGCTTACTCTAGATGACTTATATTTCTATCTCGAGTTGAATCTAAACCAAAACTGGTTGAATCACATTTCAAAATGACCTTTTTAGAAGAACAGTAAACATTGTGAAATTAGTTAGCAATGTTGTGAATAATTGAAGAAATCAATTTAACTGAATCCTAATAGCAAAGGATAGCTTTTGCAAAGTTACACCTGAGCTTTGGTCGTTAAAACCCTTCCGATAAATGCAGATATTACAACTTTTTTTTGAAGAGTTATGGGAAAATGCAATTATATTTCCAAAAGGCTTTATAAGTTTTTAGTCCTAGGCAGGTCTAAAGGTGTTTCAAACTATGAGTATTTCCATAATGCAAATACAATTTTCTTTCTTCCAACTTACCCTATTCAATTTTCATAATTTCAAAAATGTCCCCACCTCACGCAATGTCACCGGTGAGGGTTCAGGCCACTAACGAGGCCAGATCTTTGCCGACAGACCAATTTGACTGGCCGGCTACTAAATTCCGTTGGCAAATAGTTTGAGAATTTCTTTTAAAAAAATATATAATATAATTTTTTCTAAATGGCATTTAAGTCAAAATTGCTTCATAATATGTTTTTTTTTACCAAATAGTATTTGCATTTTGGGAAAACCTCATTTTCCCTAAAATCCTTTACATTTTCGCAAAGGCTTTTCCCTCAAAGTATTCGAATGCATCCTTATTCTACCAAGAATCTTCTAGGCAAAAGCTTGCAAGACTTCTAGGGATATTTACAAAAATTTCGACAAGCAGAGGCTATAATTCAAAACCATTGAATTCAACCGATCCTTGAACATACGTCACTATTTAGACGTCATACTCTTACTTTTCGTAATTTGGTAATATGTTCCTTACAAAGATCTTATGCAAATTTACCAAAAGACAAGGACAATGTCTTTTTATCTGTATTCAATATCGTGTTTCAATTTCCTTTTTCAAATTTGATCGTTGAACTTTTAAAAATCCAATCAATGCGATCCTTTTAATAAGTATTTTTGCATCCATATTCTACCAAGAATCTTATTGGCAAAAGCTTGCAAGACTTCTAGGGACACTTACAAAAATTTCGACAAGCAGAGACTATAATTCAAAACCATTGAATTCAACCGATCCTTGAACATATGTCACTATTTAGATGTCATACTCTTACTTTTCGTAATTTGGTAATATGTTCCTTACGAAGAGCTTATGCAAATTTACCGAAAGACAAGGACAATTGTCTTTTTATCTGTATTCAATATCGTGTTTCAATTTCCATTTTCAAATTTGATCGTTGAACTTTTAAAAATACAATCAATGTGATCCTTTTAATAAGTAAACCGATGGTGTTAGCTAACGAGAACCCTAGTGTTTTTAACGTGCCATGATATTTATACAAATTGACATCCGTGTCTCTCTCTCTCTCTCTCATACACACATACATACACAAATACCTCAAGACTACCTTGTGGTAAGGCACAACGGTCAGGCACCTACGATGATCTTGATGGTCATAAACGACAGTTGAGGAAGAAAGGAGAAGAAAGAATAGAAAGGAAAAAACAAAGAATAGACTTGACTTACAACAAGAAAAGTAGCGGACCAAATTTTCAACCTAATCATCATTAAATTAACAATCTGTGTCAAGAAAAAAAACACGTAAATGGACATTACGTTGAATGGAAGGATCCCATTAAACTGATTTTCAAAGTTCAAGGATTAAATTGAGCAAAAAAAGAAACATTTTGAGGGCAATGATGAGTATAAGAGTGTGTTTAGTGACTGTCGTATTGTCACCCCCTCAGTAATTAAGTGAAAAAGGAGTTTTATGGTATGAAAGACATTTGTTAGTTTAGATCACTCATCCACAGAAAAAAAGAGAGGATATTGTACAACCATTACTGGTCTTACAAAACATTTTTGAGTAAAAGCTTGGAACTTGCATCCGCTACTATGTGGATATAACCTTATTCGATGCACGTAAACCGGGTGATTTGCTTAATCAAATGGAAAGTTTTTGGCACTTGTAATCCAATTAAGTTGTTAGTTGGGAAAATATTCTATTTCATGATAAACCAAATATAGTAAAGTAATTTACTATTATTATCATTATCATTATTACCACTATCATCTTTGGCAAGAGGGCGGCCGGCATCTTCATTATTACCTCGGACTCGACATTCAAATTTTAATTGACTCGCAACAGAGAATCTGGAGACTGTCCGAGGGAGCAAGCTGTCTCCCATCGATATGTGAATATTATTTCAAGATTTATGCGCTGGGAAACGAATGCCTGTGTAAAAGGGCAACACGTTTCGCTGAATTTGCTAAAAGCTACCTCCACTATCTTCTCATGACAATTGTTAATGGATAAAATAAAGTATTTATTGGACGCAAGATGCAGCTGTTGTTTGCTAAGCGAAATTGGTGAGAATTCGACTATCACATACCTAAATAGTTCTTTAAAGCAAAGGTGATTGCATAGATTCTTACTATTTTATAATGTCGAGTTTCCTTGAGCGGACTGCACTAAAACATTTCTTAGTCATCGGCTGCTGCCTCAATGCATTTAGAATTTCAATGAATCCCTAAAGTCGCGTTTGGTTGCCCGGACAAGAATTGAAATAGGATAAGACGGCACCAAAGAACCTATTGATGGATTATGCTAAAGGAGAACTAAGGATTGGAAAAATAACACGGACGTTATAGGGGAAAAAAAACTCTCAAATTTCTTCTCGATCAATGCTTAACCGTAGCACCAAGAAATCTATTGGTCGATTCAAGTGCCCGAAGCACCAACCGTCGGAAGAAAATCTGCAATTTGATTATACCTTGATTATTTCCTTGAGAATCAAACTAAGAAAGAAACCGTAAAGGAACTGCATCGTCGCAGTTGAAACACAGTTAAGGATCTGCCATTGAAGTGGACCACGTTAGTGCAACACTAGATAAACGAGATCTTGGGCTTGGTCGACCTCAAATTTGAGATCCAAAGATCGACCTTGCCGATCAAGCTCGAGCTTAATTACAACGAGGTTCACTGCAGGCTACCTAGTGAGAATCAATGGTGACGGGTTGTCATGGAGGCGACAATCGTGGTTGAGGGCAAAGGCAACAATGATAGGCTATTATGGTGGTGGTCCTCAAACGGTGGCCAAGATACCCTCGTTGGAGGTGGTGATAGATAGTCCTTTTCACCTCAATTGTCATAACACAATCGACTGACCAGATGACAATTGGTGGTTGTTGGAGGTGACGGCGATCGGTGGTTGTCGGAGGCGATGATGATCGAGTGGTTGGATGTGGCAGTGATCACGCGTCGGTGGTGCTCGCCTAGTGACTATGAGAAGAGATGGTTTTTTAAGTTAATTTTAATTTTTTTTATCTAATCCGGGTTTATCCCATCCATTCTCCCGGATTTCTTATCCGACATTTTTGATCTAGGCATATCTAGTTCAGAGAATGTTATCAAATATCAGAGAGGATGATATCTGAACTTAAATTCAGACTCTGGTGACAAGCTAGAGGAAGAGGAGAATGATGTTTAAGTGATCGCATCGGGTGAATTCAATATCAGACGTACGTTGGCCCGGTTGCGCTAAAGCAAAGAAAAGAATAGAAGAAGGGTCCAGCTCCTTCATGCATGCTTCACGTGGCTTGGGGGAGAGCTCCGCTAACGTGTCTGACATCTGCTTTTCCAGGCACATTCTCAGAAAAAAACACATCCAGCTGTTCGTCGTTTGGTCGGCAAAATGGGGATGGTGAGAGACTCTTCCACAAAGAAGCATCAACGTCGGCAACCGGGAATTTGAACGGGGTCGAAGGGGACGGTCAGCAAAACACAAGGCAATCCCATGCCTTGCCAATCGCCATCCTCGGACTCGGTACGCCAAATTGATTCTTTGCCCGTCAATTGAATTAGTCTCCATTCATCGATGTCGACATCTCGGTTCCTCTCGGTCGCTCTCTTCGTGTTTTGTACATACTCGCGACCGTGTCAGGGCAAGTACCGCCACGAATAAGCCTTGCGAAGTGCGGTATACGGGGAAAATTGGGAATTTGCCAGGTTTGACTAGACCATACGCTTGTGGATTAATAATTCGTGGCAAAGACGGGAAATATCTGCAAAAAAAAAAGAAAAAAAGAAAAAAAAAGACAAGAGGGGATAGGACATGGTGGGCAAAAGATGGAATCCTTACGCGGTAGCGTGTAAAAATTCACCTGCCCACGTGGATGCCAAGGCGACCACATCTTACCAGGTTTAGTCACCACAACACGAACAATCATGGTCACGTTGTTCTGAATTTAGAGATAATATTTAATTAATTAAAGATCAATGCTGTCCATAATGATTTTTTGGGATAAGCATATTAAAAAGTCCTAAAATCTATCAATAAAATGTAACGGAGCCTTAAACCTTAAAAGACAAGTGTTACAAAATTTTAAAACTTTTATGAAAGTACAATCGAGTACAAAATTTTCAAAACGGTACAATCAAATTTTAAAACTTATCATAAAAACAATCGAGTTTTAAAATTTTTTAAAAATATAATCAATAGAATGACTTGATTTGATCGATTTAAAATATTTTCGGATTTAATTATACTTTTTGAAAGTTTTAGAATTCAATTGTCTTGTTACTAATAAGTTTTAGAATTTAATTGTAGTTTTTTGAAGTTTTAGGATTTCAACTGCATTTTCATAATAAATTTTAGAACTTTCAATGCACCTGTCTTTAATCTTTTTTGTGACAATTCATTCGGTTTTTTTGTCCTTCGATTTTGTTACATAATGACGTTAATGGAGCTTCGCATGGGCCATGATTCACGAACTCAATGGGGGCTCCGTCTCCATAACCAAATAGAGTTAATACTATGAAAAAATCCAAATCGATATATTTATGATAAATCTACTTAAACTAATATGAATTTTCACAAGAACCTATCATGTTAATTGAGTTATTATTATGTGTCATCCAATTCAATAATTTTACGATAAAATTTGACCCCATTAAATATTTCACGAGTGTATCGATTTGAGACTTTTGGTAATCCAAAAATAAGTTTCGTGTAAATTTGTTACATATATATCAATTTGAAATTTATTTGGCTATTAACCCTAAAAAAATAAGATGATCTCATCCTCATCAGCAGTCGCTCACAACTTTTACTTAGAATGGCATTTTATGAATCGTCGTGCTGGTGGTTTCTAGTGGGAACTAGATGGAAGGAGAATTTTGTGCAAGCTTTGAGTATTACATTAGCTTGGCATATGTATAATAAATTTAAGACCAGATCAGTAATTTTCTTTTTCGAAATTGATTCGAGGAGAAAATGGACTTGACCGAGTCGACTTGGAGGAGGGTCCCTATTTTTCTCCCTGTTTCCCCTTGTTTCCGGTTACGAAAAAAGTTACTTTTAGGTACAATGGAAATTGGACTTAAGCAGATCTTTAAAAGGCTTAAGGGGAAAAAATAGGTGGGAGATTCGTCCTAAGGTGAGAGACCCTACAATGTCACCTACTTCTCAAATGGGAAGAAAAAGATCGGTTGGGGATTAGGGGCATTTCAACGATAAAGGTAGATAATCACATTAATGTTTTGATCTTGACTAATGCCGAGTAAGCAAATATAGTAGCTTTCCACGACTGAAGTGAGAAAGGGTAGATGAAAATCTCAATGCAAGGTGCCTAACAGCAGGCATTACAACCAACAAAACGGCACTCATTACAACCAACTCTTGTCATTGTATCCCCGGTATTTGTACAGTAGATTTAGGATCAGGTCGGTAATTTTCATTTTTCAAAGTTGATCCGAGGAGAAAATGGGGATCGAGGCGGCGGCAGCAGGGTGGCTCTACCGAGTCAACTCGGAGGAGCGTCCCCATTTTTCTGCCCGTCCTCCCTCGTTTCCGGTCACGAAAAGAGTCGCTTTCAGATTCAATGGGAACGTGTGGAAACACAGGACGCCCCAGGCGACATAGAAAAATGCGTGGGCTGGTGTCCTATGACCCGCAACCGTTTCTTGCGAAAATTGATGAAAAGGTCTTTCACTTCTTGGCTTCCGCTTTATTCATATTTTATTTTATAGCCGCTGCTCGGCTTTTCCGTTCTTGATCCCACAACACCCACCAAGAACCGAAGGACCCAGCAGCAGCTGTGAATTCAGAGAGGGAGAGAGGGGCGCCGGCGCTTCGGGGAGGCGATTTGCTCAACTGGGTCGGGCTCCGCGGGGGCGTTCGGCTTGCGGCAGCTGGCAAGGTGAATTTTTTACATCCGGAGCTGTCGTGGTTCGCGGTTGATGCGCTGAGTTCGTTGATGCGTTGAGGATCGTAGCTTGTACTGTTGGATTGCTGCGTGTTGTTTGCGAAGATCTTGTAGGAGCGGATGGGTTTAGTGATGCTTGTCTTGGTGGGTTTTGCTTCGAATTGGTCAAACTGTCAGAGTAATTCTTTTTTCTTGTTCTTGTTGATCATTTGTGTCGAAGGAATTGTTTTTTTAGTTGCATTTGACTTTTGGTTGACATCATCGTTCAAAATTGGCCGGAAACAAAATATAAACTATGTCTTGGAGAGGATTTAGTTAACCGGGCTGCGCTCAGATTGTATTTATTGGTGGAAGAAATATTGAGCAGAGTTTTGTGGGAGCATCCGTGTAAGGAGATTGTGGTTTTCGATGTTGCGCAATGCACTTGAGGTATCCTTACAAGTTTGACTTTGATGCTAGAGACGGAAGTGAGCACAAGGAGCAGCGGCAGTTTGTTGCTTTTGAGTTCTACGTGGAGTCGCTCGGTGCGAATGGGATTCTAAAGCTATTGGTAATATTTGAATTTCAAACATCATTTGCTGCTCAAACCTTATAGATTCATGAAAAAAAAGTTGACTTCTTGTTTATTTTTTTATTTTTTTAGGGATATGCTGTAGGGACCACTGTTGAGGAAGTGTTGCAGAACCTTGTTTCTGAAGGTGCAATCGTAGAGTCTGGATATCAGCATCTTTTGGTCCAAGTTAAGAAATGAGTTGTAATTGCCTTGGCTTTAGTTCAAAGAGGAAAAGTCCTCCTTCTTCTTCCATACAAGGCATTGAAGGTAAGCTGTTAATTTATAATTGTCACAATTCACAGAAGCTAGTTACTTCTGATTGCAAATTTTAACTCTTTGACATTTTTTTTTTCTGTTATATTCTAAATGTAGTTATGTTTTTCCCAACCCTTTGTATAGATGAATGTTCCACATGTTCAAAAGGGGAATCTTACTACTATTTTTTCAGGCTTAAATTCAAGAGATTCCCCTTTTGTGCCTGATGTAATGTCTTTCACATCTTTGATTACATCAAGTGATAAAGAGATATAAACAAATTCCATTACTGGAGAAGCATTACAGAGATCAAAGATTATCTCACCCTTGACCAAAAGCTTTCATAGTTGGGTATTGCCACTTTCTGAAGGCTAGGACAGTAAATGATGCACCTTAAAAGACCGGCAATTCCTGATATATGTAAACTCATGCTTGCTGCTGCCTTTTACCAAGCCACCACTACAATTTAAATTAGCTTTCCTGGATACTACCTGTCCTCGCGATTGGAGCCAAAATTATTAGCATAAGTGTCTTAATGCTTAATTTATTAGCATTAAGCTTTTTTCTTTGCTTTTCCTTGGAAATAAAATTTGGTGGAACCAGTTGTTTTATCTGTATGAGCTCATATTCTCATATTATTACAGAATGACTTGTCAGATAGATCATAACAATGTTGTTTTTCTTCTGTCTTTCATTAGATATGAAAATAGGTTTTCTGGGGAATCAGGCAGAACATTTATCTTGAGAATTAGTATGGCGGATAATTGCATGTTTGCAAGAACATCGAGATAGTCACATATAATGGGCTTGTTGAAGGAGTTTTATTGCGGTTATATATACTAATACATTTACTACGAGGTTGGCTTTATAGCTGCATGGCTGATGAGCCATATTTATATATTTAAAACTTCAACAATTTATCGGTGCTTTACACTTTGTAGGTGAGAATTGAAATAAGAGAGAATGTCTTCACACTGAAAGCAATGCTCTTGGTGGCAAGTGATATTGTAAGCAACATACTTAATGTATTTGCAATATAGGCATATAAGTTTTAGAAAAACTGTTTTAGTTTATTATTATGGTTTGATTTGGGAAAATTTTATGTGAATACCCAACCAAAACCATTGAAAATCACCTTTTCTCTAGATTTGAACCAAATTCATGAACTCATAAACCAAAAATTTCAGTTTGGTTCAGTTTTGATTGTACTTTTTTGGTCTTCTTAAGCACCCCTGGATGGAGCAAGAGATAAAAATTCAAGCCCTCTGTTGCAACAAACAATGATTCTGCCAGATCGGTATTAGCTAGATTAGTGTAAGATAGTAACTTAAACAGTAATGACATTCCCTATCCTAATTAGGAAAATCTCCTCCCTTTTATAGTCTTTAATTCAACTCCCATATTATATGTCATCTCCTTCTCCATCTAGGGTTGTTGCGATGCTTATCATTCTCTCTTTTTGGACTTTCTGATAAAAAGTTAATCTTTTCTCCAAATACCACAAGTGTGCTTGTCAATCAAACTGACCATATAGACATAGGGCTTCAGTCATTGTAGCTGTGGTAACTTGAGCTTTGGGGATGATTTTCTATTAGAATTAATTGTTGGTACTCGGTAATTTTTAATTCTCAGACATAGGGCTCTTTTCTTCTTTTTTTTTTTTTTTTTTTTTTTTTTTGGTTCTGAAGAACTTAATGTCAACCATGTCAAATTTTTCGAGCTAGAGATATATTGGATTTTTAGCAATTTTGATGAACTATCAGAAGTAATTGAATGGTTGGAGCAAACAAGTCTATGGGCAGAAAACCTTGATGCTGAGATTCTCCCCATCTTCTTGTCTTCTAGCCTTTTCTGCTGGAAACTCTATATTGGTAAAATTTAAAATCACAAAAAGGAGAAGCTCTTGCTTCTTAGCCAGTGGAGGAGCAATGGCCAATTGACCTTCCTATATGTGTACCATGCTCTTGAGAAATAAAAAATTCAAGCATAAATTTTCCCACACGCATGGCAAGGGGGACAGTTTAATCTCACTAGTTGGACATATCACGGTACACAGGTGATGAAGCATTAGAACTATTCCTAAGACCAGACCATAACAGTGGCAAAAGCATATGACCTTTGTCTTCCACTTAGCTATTCTTGTTTACAATCAACCCAAATCACAAAGAAGATAGGGAGTTGAGTCTACATGACTGGCGATTCACTTGTACCTGGGAAAATAAGGGTAAACTCCAGTATCAGAGGAAACTTTTTAAAGACAGTAGATTTATCCAGTCCAATCATTGATTAGTCGCATTTTGTGTCTGCCTCATGTTCATATCAAATCACTCACCCTGGAGGAACAGTCCTAATATCACCAGCCCTACAGCTAATGCTTTTAAAGTATCTAGTTCACGATACACACGATGAAGTTCAGTGTGCGAAGTGTGGAAGTGGCAGAGTTATTTGAAGTGGCTGGGACTTCTTGAGTGGAGTCAAAATCTTGCCGTCAACTTTCTTGGTGTAGTTTTATCTGATTCACTTTCAGAAATTGTAGAAATATCGCGTCTTATGTTTCTGTATCCTATGTCTATTTGCCCTTATTATCTAATTTGGTTTTCAAGTTTTAATTCTCTTTTCTCTTTTACTTAGTTGACTTGCTGAGAAATATAACTCATTTCACCAGTAAGGAGTTGAGATTAGCTACAGATAATTTCCATTCAAGCAATAAGATTGGAAGAGGAGGTTTTGGAACTGTTTATAAGGTAATCAGGTTCTGTACCTACTCTTGTTATGGTGCTTAATAGGACTTTTAAAGTTCAATCTGAATAGTCGTTTTCCTAAAGAAACTGCTAATGAGCTATATTCTTTCATAGTCGCTTCTGTGGGTATGCATGTATATTGATTTTTTTTTCATATGTCAAAGTATGATCATATTCTATGACCAAAAAAAAAAAAGTATGATCATATTCTGCTAAAAGTCCTGAGTGTTTCGAGAGAAAATGCACACAATCCATGTTCTCATCCTTAACTACATCTATATGCTGGCAAAATCTCCAGTTCAACTTCAACTGATTATATCCACTTGGTTTGATTCATTAAGGTCTCGTCGTTTGTTTTCGGACCTCGTAATTAGGTGGTACTCAAATAGGATTCAATTGATATAATTTATACAATCTGGTATTGTTATAGCAATTATGTCCTGACTTACATTATAGAGCATAAGTTAATTACATAACAAGTTGCCATTCTTTTGTTTAGCAATCTGAGCTTGTTACTTGAATTGTGTTGGCTTCAGCCAAGAGCTGCATTAAACTATTCTGTACTGTGGAGTAATGAATTTAAAGAAGATTGCTTTCCTCAATTAGTGACTAGTGCACACTTAAGAAGTCACTTTTGGTTCAGTGCGTGGGTATTTTTCCATGTGTAATTATTATAACTGCATTATTCAATCGCACTGTCTTTTAGTAATAATATTGTGGACTTGATAGGGAACTCTAAGAAATGGAGTGCAAGTGGCTATAAAGACACTTTCTGCAACCTCAAAGCAGGGACTGAGAGAATTCGTAGCTGAGATCAATACTATAGCAACTGTCAGGCATCAGAACCTTGTTCAATTACTTGGCTGCTGTGTTGAAGGCACAGACAGGATTTTGGTCTACGAATATTTAGAAAACAGCAGCCTGGATCGTGCATTATTAGGTAATTCAAAGAAAGTAAGAAGTCTGGCAGAGAAGCTTTATCACTTTAAACATATTCTAACTTTTCCTTCTTTGTCAGGCTTTGGCACCAAAGATGCAAAAGTAAAACTTGATTGGCAGAAAAGATCTGCTATTTGCCTAGGTACTGCAAGGGGTCTAGCTTTTCTGCATGAAGAATCCGAGCAGCATATTGTTCATAGGGACATCAAAGCTAGTAACATACTTCTCGATAAGGATTATAACCCAAAAATTGGAGACTTTGGGTTGGCCAAACTTTTCCCAGATGACATCACTCACATTAGCACAAGAATAGCAGGAACTACGTAAGCTCTTCCATCTTCTTATCTTCGAAAACAATACTCGTGTTCTCACATCTTTCTGAAACTTGATCACCCTTATACCTTTAATACCAATTACAAATTTGATTGGTCTGAATGGAGACACTAGTCCTCTGCAAATCACAGTTTGATTCATTGCTTCCGCTCTAGGTTCATCAAGCAGGAATTTTAGAACAATTACCTTGTTTTGACTACTTGAGGAAACCTAAAAGCAATGGAACAGAAGCATTTTCTATTCTGAATGCGTCAAGCATCCACAGAGCTATTTGAAAATATATTTTATGAAGCAGTCAGTATTATTCTAAGTGCAGTCAGACACCTAATCATTTCTGAAATAGACAGTCAGGACAAACAACCGTTGTTGAGGAGACAACTGTATCTTGTGATAGTCAAGGAATTTCACATGCCAGTGGAGGGTATTTTTAGACACTGGGGAATTACTTCCTTGCCGAAATAGAGCACTTCCAACCATTATTTTCCCATAATTTGTTGATAAAAGTGATGTTTCATGTTTACAGTTTTTTTATTATGACAAGCTTATTATCTGTGGTGGAGACTTTTCATTGGATCTTTTTGAAGTTTAGGCATTTCCTAGATTGGTTGGTTGTATAGAAATGAGCTTAAAAGTTTTTTCCTCTTCTTTTTATTTAACTTTTTTGTTTTGGGAATTTTTTTTTTGTATAATAGAAGAATTGTTAATGTCATAGTCATGAAAATTGTAAGATTTTGTGAGATCATTGCTGACTGTTCTAAAAGCTTAAGTTAGTAGATGAAGACGTGGTTTATTATTTAAATATTCTAATATTCCCCATCACGCTTAGTTTGATCTTTTTACCTAGTACTAAGTGTGGACATATTTGAATAGGGAGGCAAATAAGGTTTGAAAAGATGCGAACATAGGACCTCTTGCGCTAATATCATGTAAGAATTTGTAGGACCATCGCTGATTGTTCTAAAAGCTTAAAGTGTTAGATGAAGGTGCAGTTTATTATTTAAGTATTTTAGCACAAATTAAAGTTATGGAGTGAAGTATGACATGCCCTATTTGTAGGTTGTTATACTAATGATTTGTTGCCTCTGCTCCATGCAGTGGTTATTTAGCTCCGGAATATGCATTTGGTGGCCAGCTGACTCTGAAAGCTGATGTATATAGTTTCGGGATCGTTGTACTAGAAATAATAAGTGGGAGAAACAGTGCGAAGGCAGATTGGAGAGGCTCAGAGAAGTTTCTCCTGGAACAGGTGTGTCAGTGGTCCTTTTTCTGTATAGCTTGGCATCTGACATATTTTCTATATTAGAAAAATGGAATAGTAGGTTCAGCTTTTGCTTTTCCCATTCTTCGCCATGGTGTGCTTTTCTACCACTTGGGTAGCCTGGAAGCTTATATACCTGCAAAATCTGAAGCAAGAGAAACCAGCAGGGCGTTCGGTTTTCAGTAGAAACAGAGAACCAACTAGAAAATGAGTTCAACACCCTTGTTCTGCAGTTCTTCTAACAACTCAAAGTACCATTCCAGAAAGCTGGAAATAACTAAAGTTAATTGGAAATTTCATTAATAGTTTGATTGTGAATCAATAGTTGTCCATGAAAAAATGCTGAGTATTTACATCAAGAAAAACAAGGAAAAAATCATACTAAAAATATTTCAAGCAGGGTGCCAAGTGGAGAACATACTGTTCAGGAAAAATTCCACTTAATTTGAAAGCTGGGAAATTTCTTTAGTGCCCACTGGTCTAGTTTCCTAGTAAACAATCTTGTGGAGTATTTGGTGATCTATCTAAATCTAAACGGAAATTTTTGCTTCATAGGCATGGGAACTCTATGAAAAGGGAGCACTCTTGGAACTGGTGGACCCAGATTTGGAAGAGTTCCCTGAAGAAGAAGTCCTCAGGTACATAAAGGTAGCCTTGTTCTGCGCCCAAGCAGCGGCAAGTCGACGTCCGTTAATGAGCCAGGTGGTCGATATGCTGTCAAAAAACATACGGCTAAACGAGAAGGAACTAACGGCGCCTGGTTTCTACCAAGATTCGGGAGGCTCAAGTGGGATGCCTTCATCCAGTAAAAAGTCATCCATAGAATCGAGCTATCAGATGAGTTCAGTTCCTGTCACAATCACTCACGTCACCCCTAGATGAAGCGAATTATGATTTTTTACTCATTGGTCATCAAGGGTGGTGGGTGAGATAATCATTCAATTTGAAGGAACTTTTGAATTATGTCAGTTTCCTTCATGAGTCTCTCTGGTTCTCTCCCCCCCATCTCCTTCTCTCCTGTCTCCTTCTGTGGTCAGTGCTCATATTCTTTTGTAGAGGCATTAATTTTGTATATCTGAGCGAGAATCACAAGGTTCTGCTGAAGCAGAGGTTGAGATGTTGCGGTGATTCAATACATCAGTTCTCACAGAGTTTGGGATTTGTTTTGTAGATCTTGTTTTGGGATGATTTTGTTTCCCTCTTCAACTCGCCCTCATCTCGAAGTCCTTTCACATCCAAGTTGCTGCAGAAAGGATGTACGGTGATAAGTAACATATTTTGCTGGCAAACCAGTGTCTTGTCAATTTGGATTTCACAGTCATGAACTAAAATCATTTACCATCCTGGAAATAGTTAGGCCTACTGGTGTAGGATGGTATCTTGTTAAAATATTTGGGAAGGAATGACAAACGGAATGGAGGAACAGAGAGATCGAAATACCAATTGTAGGGAACGAGAATTTCTGGGTCTTTTTATTTTTCAGAATATGTTTTTAGCATGCGTTGTGTGTGACTGAAAATTCTCTGGAATACGCCAAAGTCTGATTATATCTCAACAAAATTGTAAAAGAGGCCTTCTCTTCTCTTCTACTCCATCTTTTTTCATTTGAGCCAAAAACGAAAAGTAATTTCACCTTTTCCCTTTATTTGTCAAAACTTTTTTTTTTCATTTCAAAAACTGTGTTTTAGCATTACAAACGCTTTTCCTTGGACAGTATTCATTCTCTATTGAACAAACTGCGTTGTGTGTGACTGAAAATTCTCTGGAATACGCCAAAGTCTGATTATATCTCAACAAAATTGTAAAAGAGGCCTTCTCTTCTCTTCTACTCCATCTTTTTTCATTTGAGCCAAAAACGAAAAGTAATTTCACCTTTTCCCTTTATTTGTCAAAACTTTTTTTTTTTTCATTTCAAAAACTGTGTTTTAGCATTACAAACGCTTTTCCTTGGGCAGTATTCATTCTCTATTGAACAAATCTTCCTTGTGTCCTATATTCTATCGTGTCGTGTTGGGAAGGAAACAAAGCATTCCCATCCCCCGTCCGCACTAGGAAAACCAAGCGTCCAACCCGACAGAGTAACAAAATGGGACCTGGAATGGCAAGAGTTCATTCCTAACCCCCATCTTGTCCACCAAACACCCCCTGGATATCTACGTTTCTGTATAGGTTAGCAGGATGCGCCACCAGACGATGTATGCCGCCTCCCGCGGAACCACAGTTCCGTCTGGTGATTCTACTCTTTCCTTTTCTTTTCCCTCTCTGCCTGCTTGCCAAATCAATAAAGGAATAGCGGGTTTTCCTAGAAACCGAAAGGAGGAGGAATCATAGGTTTAATTAATCTGTTGATGCAAGTTAAGTCCAAAGAATATGCAGTCATCAGTCATTTGTTCAGTAAGGTACCGACTGCAAGCATTCTACACCGAGGAAAGTTTTTCTCCTCGTTGGCGAGCGGAAAAGTGGTTGGAGAAACTATTCTACCAATTCACAAGATTGTTATTGCCTCACTTCCATCTTTGTCACTTGCCATCTTAAGAAGAAAATCTTGGTCAGTGAGATTTTAGTTTGCACCAGCACTCCTGCTATTCCTCTTTGTCCCAAATACACCCTGCAGATCTGTTTTCCCAGAGGATCTTCACTTCGACACATGCTGCTTCTTCTTAGTGGCAAGTGATTCGCTTGAATGACACGAAGGAGTAAATAGTAATGCGGTCCATGATTATTGAGAAGTATTTTGTTCATACAAAGTACCTCCTGAGGGGAATACAAAATATACATAGAACTTGACTTTTAAACATCTCTTTTTAACGGCGAATTTTGACTACTGCTACTGCCTCCCGTTAGTGTTCATCAAATATGCTTCTTAAGGAAACTGAGAATTAGCTGATTCACCTCGTCAGGTGATTGTTCCTGGATAAAATGCGTTCCTTCTGGCGAAAATACAATCTCTAGCTGGGGAACCAATTCTTTGACCTTTCCGCTTCTGATGTACTCCTCGATGCCTGGCAATTTTAGCACATAATCCTTCTCTCCCATCACCAATAGTGCTGGAACTTTAACGATAACATCTGTTATTCCCAGGTCCTCCTTAAATGACCTGCAATATCAGCCAGATTGTTAAACATAATCTATCTGCAGAATGCGGGGCTATCTGAAGTCCATTTAAACAGCAATGATAGCTTATTCACCCACGTGATCTCAGATGAAAGATCAATTAGTGCTGCCTCATTTATTGTCAAATAGCAATGAACAGACACCCCGACTCCACACAATATAAATAGTTGGAGAGTGTCAGTATGTTAACCTCTTTGACACTGACTCGTATCATATCAGAATAGTCTACTTTCATCTTTTGCAAAGGCAAAAACAAAGGACTAAAGCTCCAAGGTGAGTATACAGCACAAAAGATGTCAGAAAGGTTTATCTTGTCCATTTACTTGGTAAATATAAGCAATCACAGTACAGAAAACATGTGGGGCTGAACTCATCACGTGACACACATAATATGATGCCCTAGAGACATGGCCATTACTTGCATATTGCATCTCAGATCCATTCTCATAAGCCTATCTCAGATCAGTTGCTTCATCAGGATGACTTTCTAGGGATCATGATCACTGATGGAGCTATAATATTGTTGATATAGGGGAATGGGATTCATTGGCAGGGAGTCTACAATACCAAGCATAGAGCATGAGACCGTTACCTATATGGAACTTGCAATGCAGTGCGAAACCCTGATTTCCGGTACAGAGAACCGTATTCTTCAAGATCTCCTTCTGTAAACCAAGGGGGAAGAGGGGTAGATGGATCGACTATATCCATAATCTCCCGGTTCTCTGCAGCTATGGGTATTTCACTTCTCGAAAAGAGTATGTAAATATTGCGCACAACTGTTTTGGCATCGAGGCGCCCAAAATCAGCTTCTGCCCGTCCAGGCTCCTAAATCAGGAAGTTCAAAGATATCAAATTGAAAGCATATGATTATCACTTTACCATGTAGTGGTCTTGAGTAACGAGAGTCACAGAGGCAGCATACCTGCCATCTTCAAATGTAAAAGCCTTCAGGGAGATGCTCATTATATTTGACGGGAAGATTGGGAGGGTGGTGTGGAATTCCCAGGGTCATGATTCCTTGGACCCTCTCTTGGTGGAGGAGGGAAAACGTGTAAGCAGGAAAAGCTCCGAAGTCTTTAGCTACAAGAAACACCTGCACTGACAATTCCCAAACCTTGTTAAAAGAAGGCTTCACTCTTAGTACATCACCACAGAACTACTAGTTCATAGATGCAATAACAACAGCAAAACTACTATAGTGAATTTTAGGACTGATTAAACCAGGACCAACTTCATCACACTACTGGGAAGGTAAAGTTATGCATATACATGTGAAGTGGACAAGGCTTCAAATGTGTCCACATAATATTTTTGTTCGAGGAACTATGAGGGGTTTTGTCTTTCTATAACCAAAACAACCACAGATTCTGGGTGAGTTCCCAGTGAACCCCTGCTACAGAACTTACCACTGCATTGGATAGACCGTCTCTTCAGGGCTTTTCTCACTACATCTCATCTCGAAGGAATATGCTAGGTGAAAAGTATTGAACAAAACTAACACTTAAAAAGATTCTTGAATCCCTTTATGATTAGGTGGGTAAATCATAGATATATGAAGTACCGAATAATCTCTGAGTAATCAGGTGACACTTACACCAAGATCCACAACAAAAGCCAAGCTATTCGAGGATTGCATGTTATTCTGTCTACAGCGTCAGCATTATCAAACAAAACAAGCACAAGACTTTTCCACATATGAACTGTTATTGATTCTCTCTATCCCTTTTGATTCACCTCCATTTTCTCAGCAACCACATATAGTAAAGAAAATGGGGAAATGGTAGATTCATCACCTTATCAATGCCTAGGGCATCAAGCAGGGCAGCAAGATCCTCAATAAGGTCACTGAAGGAGGCCTTTTCAGGTTCAAGCGGCGGATCAGACAACCCGTAGCCTCTGAAATCTGGTGCCAGCGCACGGAACCCCGCTTCTGCAACGGCCACCATCTGGTGCCGCCGCGAGTACCATATCTCCGGAAATCCGTGCAAGAACATGACTACATTTGGACCTAAAAACACAATTCACAAAGCCAAGAACTCACTCACAATTCCTGTATTAGGCACTGTAGTTGGAACTAATAAAATTTATGGTCGACCCATGAAGGAATTGTCAAGATCACCACAGGGTAGCGTGGTTTTTGATACATTAAAACATTTCAAGACTCTCCAACATGTATGGCTGATCGTCTTTGAGATTTCACAGAAAAACCCAATAACTCAAAGTGCCCAGATAGAAAGGGTAGCTTGATCATGCTTACAAAAAAGGCTATAATAGGCGTGTGATGTATGAGTGAAACGATAGAAGTTATGAGCAGAGTGAACTTACCGGAGCCGATTTCGGCAACGTGGTGCTTGAGGCCCTGGGCTTCAATGAATTTGTGTTGAATTTGATCCATTTCAAGTCTTGATTTTTTGGGCAGAGAGGATTTAAAGTTGACCTTTTGGGCAGAGAGAGAGAGAGAGAGAGAGAGAGAGAGAGTTGGAGTTTCGGATTCAGTTTAAGGTGCAGGAGCAAGTGAGTACAGTCGAAGAAGATATTTTGATTCTTCTACATCAGAAAGCCAGAAACATTTTATGCCAATTTGGACCCTAGTACTTACAATTATTAACTTACATTTGGGCTTTTCATGTTACAGTATATTTTCTGAATCTTACATGCAATCATTGGATTTTACAAATTATACTTTCAACTTCATATTCTTTCCTATACCATTTCAAATACAGTACTATTTGACTGCCAACTATCGACAACGAGAAACCCACATTTCATAACTTTTTAAGTCAAAAGAAGAAAGAAAAAAAAAGAAATTCGCTCTAAAAAGGAGTAGAGACAATATTGTAAAGCTAGAAAAATAAAATTTATTTTTAATATATATTTTTGGTCACTTGTATTGTTCCATGGAGTTTTGACTATACAAAGGTTTCAAATTTATTCTTCTCTTTAAAGATGAAATCATTTTTCTATCATTGCTTATCAAAAATTCAAAAAAAGGATCAAGATAATGAGTGGACTATTCATTCTCTCCACTCCCTTACGATCTCACCCCATCTCTCTCCATTATTACTACAAATTCATGGAAATTGTTTGCTAGTGTTTGCACCAATTGCTTCTACTTATCAAACAAAAATGTTCACTCCTTAGAATTTTTAGGATCCTTGATCCTGAATCTTCTGTAAACATACCAACTAAGATAGTGTCATATCTTTGTATGTTTCTTGTCCTATCACTTAAAAGATCCCTAGATGAAGAGGAGTATGATATGAGATGCGCATCTGTTTAGTAAATTCAAGCAAATAGCGATTTTCCGATGAAGCAGAGGTTGACATGTTAATGTACGTAGAAGACATTGATAGAAGTGATTTAATACATCAGTTCTTGCAGATTTCACAGAATATGTTTGGGAAATACTTGTTCTGGGATGATAATATTTCACACATCAACTCGCCCTTGGCTCTGAAGTCCTTTTACATCCGAGTTGCTGCAGAAAGGATCCAAGTTGAAAAAATGACGTATTTTACTGGCAAGATTGTTTATGCAGGTTGAGTCCAGGAATATCCAGTCACCTTAGTAACCGGTTCAGTAAGTTAACTGCAAAACTGAAGATGCAGACTACAACAATATATGTCAAAACCCCAAAAATACACGGATAGTTTTTCTGTTCATTGTGAACGGGAAATGTGGTTGTGGAAACTATTTTAGCGATTCATAAGATTGTTATTGCCTCAAATCCATCTGTGTCACTTGCCATCTTAAGAAGAAAATCTCTATCAGTGAGATTTTAGTTCGCACAAGCACTGATGCTCCCTCTGTCGCAAGCGCACGTCCTGCTGACCTGTTTTCCCAGAGTTTTCTTCACTTCAAGACATGCAGCTTCCTCATAGCAGCAAATGATTCACTTGAATGACACCAAGAAGTGAATAGCAATGCGGTCCATGATTATTGAGAAGTATTTTGTACCTCTTGAGGGAAATTCACGTTACACAGAGAATTTGACACTCAAACATCTCTTTTTATCGACGAATGTTGACCACTGCTAGCCTTCTGCTAGTGTTTTTCAAATGTGCTTCTTAAGAACACCGAGAATTAGCAAATTCACCTCGTTGGGGGATTGCTTCTGGATAAAATGTGTTCCCTCTGGCGAAAATACAATCTCTAGCTGGGGAATAAATTCTTTGACCTTTCCGCTCCTGACGTACTCTTGCATGCCTGCAAATTTGAACACATAATCCTTCTCCCACGACCAAGAGTGTTGAGACTTTAACGATATAATCTGTCATTCCCAGGTCCTCAAACGACCTGCAATATCAGCCAGACTGTTAAACATTATTCACTTGCAGAATGCAGGGCTATCTGAAGTCCGTATAAACAGCAGTGATAGCTTACTCGCCCAGGTGATTCCTGTCGGGAGATCAATTGGTGTTGCCTCCTTTATTCTAAGAGTGACGAGCAGAGACTACAATTCCTCTTAATATGAATAGTTGGAGGGACTGAGAGAATTCGTGGCCGAGATTGATGCTATAGCAACTGTCAGACATCAGAACCATGTTCAATTAATTGGTTGCTGTGTTGAAGGCACAGACAGGATTTTGGTCTAAGAATATTTAGAAAACAGCAGCCTGGATTGTGCATTGTTAGGTAATTCAAAGAAAGTGAGAAGTCTAGCGGAAAAACTTAAACACTTTCAACATATTCTGACTTTTCCTTCTTTGTCAGGCTTTGGCACAAAGATGCAAAAGTAAAACTCGATTGGCAGAAAAGATCTGCTATTTGCCTGGGTACTGCGAGGGGCCTAGCTTTTCTGCATGAAGAATCCGTACAGCATATTGTTCATGGGGACATCAAAGCTAGTAATATACTTCTTTTTTTTTTTGGTGAAAGGAAATAAATATATTGAGGAGAGGCCAAAAGTACACAACATCACGGCTTCAAAACTTGCACTCCAAATGAGAAGATCAAAAGGAGTGGAAGGATGCCGTGATGTAAAAGCCACAAACACGCGGCACACACCCTACAACGCAACGCCAAAGACAAGCACGGCATAGACAGCCGGCATTCAAGCAAAAAGTGACAGCCAGGGAGAAGAGTAGCCCGCGGCTCCAAATCGAAGAGACTCCGACAAGGCTACGGGTCCTCGGAGAAAATGATCGGATCAATACCCCAACTTCATTGCAACCTTCTGTTCCTAAAATTATCTTCAACGTTCTTGAATGTGATAGCCTTGTCTCGGACCACTTTGAAAATATGGTTCTTCATGGCCGGGACCGAAAGAGGCTGATCTCTGAAGATGATGCTATTCCTATTTTTCCAAATGATATGACAAAGAGCGCCGAAGGAAAAACGGCAAATGCATTTATAAAAATCTTTACCCATAAAAAAGGTAGCGGCCCAATGTAAATTCTCCCTCCAAGATCTGTTGCGCCAAGGCAAATTACATCTAGCAGCCCAGAAGAAAGCGACACTAGGCATGACGCTGCAGCAAAAAAATAGATGATAAATCGAGTTAGGCATACCCTTGCAAAAAGCGCAAGCTCCACTAGCTATTCTTTCACAAGAAAGTAGGAGAGCTTGGGTGGGAAGCCTGCGATTGGCAATGAGCCAAAGGTTAAGTTGATACCGAGACGATATGGCATTGTTCCAGACGAAGGCATGTCAGTAGACTCGGGCCCTCTTCCGTCTAACGGAATCCCATGCCGAAGCGACCGTGAAACGGCCCGACGGGCTATCCCTCCAGCAGCAGCAATCCGAGTTTTGAGACAGGGTCGGGAGAGGAAAACCCCACGACTCAATCACACCCTTAAGAGCCTGCCCATTGTCTGAGAAGAGATCAGCCACAGAAGCTTGTCTAGAGAGCCATGAACTATTGATAATTGAGTTTGAAAAAAATCAAGTTCAAAGGCTCCCTAGGGTGCCAATTATCAAACAATAAAGAGGTTGAGAGACCATCGCCAATTTCCTAGAAGAAGGCCTTCTGGAAATCATTCCTAAGGTGCAACAGGCTCTTCCAAGCCCAGGAACAATAGGTTGGCTTCCCCACTACCCAGAAGTTCTTGTTTTTTAAGAAGGTGGAATGAATCCATCTGCACCAGAGCGCCTCATTGTCTGAAAACAGGAGCTAGATGTGCTTCATCCCGGCGGCCCTATTGCAGTCTCGGAGTCTCCTGATACCAAGCCCTCCATCCTCTTTTGGAAGGCAAACATCATCCCAAGCTACCTTGACACCACCCCTACCCAACTCCGGGCCTTTCCATAGGAATTGTCTAAGGATTTTCTCAATCTGGTCCAACACAACTATAGATAGAACAAAAATTGGAGACTTTGGGTTGGCCAAACTTTTCCCATACGACATCACTCACATTAGCACAAGAATAGCAGGAACTACGTAAGCTCTTTCATGTTCTTATCATTGATTCCACTCAAGCAATACTCATGTTCTCACATCTTTCTGAAACTTGATCACCCTTATTCCTCTGATACGCATTACAAATTTGATTGGTCTGAAAGAAGATACCATTTCCTCTGCAAATCACAGTTTAATTCATTGCTTCCGCTCTAGGTTCACCAAGCAGGAATTTCAGAACAATTACCCTTTTTGACTACTTGAGGAAACCTAAAAGCAACGGAACAGAAGCATTTTCTATTCTGAAAGCGTCGAGCATCCACGGAGCTACTTGAAAATATATTTTGTGAAGCAGTCAGTATTATTCTAAGTGCAGTCAGACACTTCATCATTTCTGAAATAAACAATCGAGACAAACAACCGGGTTTGAGGAGACAACTGTATCTTGTGATAGTCAAGGAATTTCACATGCCAGTGGAGGGTCATTTTAGACACTGGAGAAATATTGAGAGCGCTTCCAACAATTATTTTCCCATAATTTGTCGATAAAAGTGATGTTTCAGTGACATGGTTTACAGTATTTTTATTATGACAAGCTAATTATCCATGGTGGAGACTTTTCATTGGATGTTTTTAAAGTTCAGGCATTTCCTGGATTGGTCGAATAGAAAAGAGCTTAAAAGTTCTTTCTTCTTCTTCTTCCTTTTTATTTAACTTTTTTTTTGGAATTATTTTTGTCTAATAGAAGAATGGTTAATGACATAAATATGCACATTGTAAGATTTTGTGGAATCATTACTGACTATTCTAAAAGCTTAAGCTGTTAAATGAGTGTTTAATTTATTATTTAAATATTTTAACACCCCTTCACGTTTAGTCGGGTCTTTTAGTCTAGTACTAAGTGTGACAAGTGTGACATATTTGAATGGGGAGCCAATGAGACCTGAAAATATATTAGATGAATGTATAATTAATTATTTAAATATTTTAATACTTCCCTTCACATTTAGTTTGGTTTTTGCCTAATACTAAGTATGGACATATTTGAATGAGGAGGCAAATGAAGTTTGCAAAGATTTGAACACAGGACATCCTGCTTTGATATTATGTAAGATTTGGTGGGACTGATTGTTTTAAAAACTTAAGTTGTTAGGTGTAAGCGTGGTATATTATTTAAATATTTTAACACAAATTAAAGTTTATGGGGGTAAAGTACAACATGTGCCCTATTTGTAGGTAATTACACTAATGATTTGTTGCCTCTGCTCCATGCAGTGGTTACTTAGCTCCGGAGTATGCATTTGGTGGCCAGCTGACTCTGAAAGCTGATGTATATAGTTTTGGGATCGTTGTACTAGAAATAATAAGTGGAAGAAACAGTGCGAAGGCAGATTGAAGAGGCTCAGAGAAATTCCTCCTGGAACAGGCGGGTCAGTGGTCCTTTTTCTGTATGGCTTTGCATTTAACATATTATCTATATTAGAACAATGGAATAGTAGGTTCAGCTTTTGCTTTTCCCTTCTTCATCGTAGTGTGCTTTTCTACCTCTTGGGCAGGCGGAAGCTAATATACCTGCGAAAGCTGAAGCAAGAGAAACGAGCAGGGCGTTCGGTTTTAAGTAGAAACAGAGAACCAATTAGAAAATGCATTCCACACCCTTGTCTTGCAGTTCTTCTAACTACTCAAAGTACTGTTCCAGAAAGCTGGAAATAACTAAAGATAATTGGAAATTTCATGAGTAGTTTGATTGTGAATCGATAGTTGCCATGAAAATATGCAGAGTATTTACATCAAGAAAAATAAAGAAAAATCATACTAAAATTATTTCAAGGAGGGTGTCAAATGGAGAACATACCGTCTAGAAAAAATTCCACTGAGTTTGAAAGCTGGGAATATTCTTTAAAGGCCACTGGTTCTTTCGTAGTAAACAAACTTGTGGAGTATTTGGTGACCCATCTAATTCTGAACGGAATTTTTTGCTTCATAGGCATGGGAACTTTATGAAAAGGGAGCACTCTTGGAACTGGTGGACCCAGATTTGGAAGAGTTCCCTGAAGAAGAAGTCCTCGGGTACATAAAAGTAGCCTTTTTCTGCACCCAAGCAGGGGCAAGTCGACGTCCGTTAATTTGCCAGGAGGTCGACATGCTGTCAAAAAACATACGGCTAAACGAGAAGGAACTAACGGCGCCTGGTTTCTACCAAGATTCGGGAGGCTTAAGTGGGATGCCTTCATCCAGTAAAAAGTCATCCACAGAATCGAGCTATCTGATGAGTTCAGTTCCTGTCACAATCACTCACGTGACCCCTAGATGAAGAGGATCACGATTTTTTACTCATTGGTCTTGAGGGGTGGTGGGTGAGATAATCATTCAATTTGAAGGAATTTTTGAATTATGTTTTTTTCCTTCATGGGTCTCTTTGGCTCTCTTCCCCCTTTATCTCCTGCCTCCTGTGGCCAGTGCTTATATTCTTAGGTAGAGGCATTAATTTTGTATATCTGAGTGAATATATTCTGCTGAAGCAGAGGTTGAGATGTTTATATAAATAGAAGACATTGGTTGCGGTGATTCAATACATCAGTTCTCACAGAGTTCTCCAGGATTTGTTTTGTAGATCTTGTTTTGGGATGAATTTGTTTCCCTCTTCAATTCACCCTCGTCTGAATAGTCCTTTTACATCCGAGTTGCTGCAGAAAGGATGGAAGGTGATAAGTAACGTATTTTGCTGGCAAACCAGTGTCTTGTCAATGTGGATAGTCACACATTCACGAACTAAAATCATTTACCGTTCTGGAAATAGTTAGGCCTTCTAGTGTGGGATGGTATCATGTCAAAATATTTGGTAAGAAGAAGTGCCAAATGAAATGGAGGAAGAGAGGGATCGAAATACCAATTGAAGGGAATGAGAATTTCTGGGTCTTTTTATTTTTCAGAATATGTTTTTAGCATGCTTTGTATGTGACAGAAAATTCTCTTGGAATAAACTAGAGTCCGTTTATATCTCAATAAATTTGTAAAAGAGGCCTTTTCTTTTCTTCTAGTGCATCGTTTTTCATTTGGACAAGAAAAACCAAAAAGTAATTTCACCTTTTCCCTTTAATTATCAAAATGCTTATGTTTGTTTTCGTTCAAGAAACTATTTTTAAGGTATTACAAATGCATTTTCTTGAACAGTATTCATTCTCTGTTGAACATTTAAGCAAGTCTTCCTTGTGTCATATATCGTGTCGTGTCGGGAAGGAAATGAAGCATTCCCATCCCCCGGTCCTCACTGGGAAAACCAAGCTTCCAGCCGGATGGAGTAACAAATGGGGACCTGGAATGGCAGAATTCATTCTTACCACCCATCTTGTCCACTAAAGATGCCCTGGATATATGTGTCTGTAGAAGGCTATCAGGACGCACCATGTGATGATGCACGCAGCCTACGATGGAACCGCAGTTCTGTTGCATAATTCTACTCTTTCCTTTTCTTTTCCCTCCCTGCCCGCTCATCAAATCAATAAAGGAATAGCGGGTATTCCAAGAAACCGAAAGAAAGAGGGATGATAGGTTTAATTAATCTGTTGATGCAGGTGAAGTCCAAAGCATATCCAGTCACCTTAGTCATTTGTTCAGTAAGTTAACAACTGCAAAATTGAAGATGCACATTGCAACAGTGCATCTCACACCGTCCTGTAAAGTGAAGCATTCTACATCGTGGAAAGTTTTTCTCTTCGTTGGCAAACAGAAAAGTGGTTTAGGAAACTATTCTAGCAATTCATAATATTGTCATTGCCTCACATCCATCTTTGTCACTTACCATCTTAAGAAGAAAATCTCGGTAAGTGAGATTTTAGTTCGCACTGCCACTCATGCTATATCCTATGTCCCATATACACCCTGCAGATCCGTTGTCCCAGAGTTTCTTCACTTCAACACATGCAGCTTCTTCTTAGTGGCAAACGATTCACTTGAATGACACAAAAAAGTAAATAGTAATGAGGTCCATGATTATTGAGAAGTATTTTGTTCATACAAAGGACCTCTTGAGGGGAATACACAATATACAGAAAACTTGACCATTAAACATCTCTTTTTAACAGCGAGTTTTGACGACTGCTACTGCCTCCCGTTAGTGTTCATCAAATATGCTTCTTAAGGAAACCGAGAATTAGCTGATTCACCTCGTCAGGCGATTGTTCCTGGATAAAATGCGTTCCCTCTGGTGAAAATACAATCTCTAGCTGGGGAACCAATTCTTTGACCTTTCCGCTCCTGATGTACTCCTCCGTGCCTGGAAATTTTAGCACATAATCCTTCTCCCCCATTACCAATAGTGCGGGAACTTTAATGATAACATCTGTTATTCCCAGATCCTCCTTAAATGACCTGCAACATCAGCCAGATTGTTAAACATAATCTATCTGCAGGATGCAAGGCTATCTGAAGTCTGTATAAACAGCAATGATAGCTTATTCACCCGGGTGATCTCCGACAGGAGATCAGTTAGTGCTGCATCTTTTATTCTCAAAGAGAAAAGCTCCGAGGTGAGTATACAGCACAAAAAATATCAGAAGGTTTACCTTGTCCATTTACTTGGTAAATATAAGCAATCACAGTACAGAAAACATGTGGGGCTGAACTCATCACGCGACACACATAATATGATGCCCTAGAGATATGGGCAAAACTTGCATATTGCATCTCAGATCCATCGTCATAAGCCTATCTCAGATCAGTTGCTTTATCAGGATGACTTGCCAGGGATCATGATCACTGATTGAGCTTAATCTTGTTGGTATAGCGGAATGGGATTTGTCAGCAGGGAGTCTGCAATAGCAAGCATAGAGCGTGAGACCATTACCTATATGGAACTTGCAACGCAGTGCGAAACCCTGATTTCCGGTACAGAGAACCATATTCTTCAAGATCTCCCTCTGTAAACCAAGGAGGAAGAGGGGTAGATGGATCGACTATATCCATAATCTCCTGGTTCTCTGCAGCTATTGGTATTTCACTTCTCGAAAAGAGTATGTAAGTATTGCGCACAACTGTTTTGGCATCAAGGCGCCCAAAATCAGCTTCTGCCCGTCCAGGTTCCTAAAATAGAAAGTTCAAAGATATCAAATCAAAAGCAGATGATTATCACTTTATCATGTAGTGGTCTTGAGTAACGAGAGTCACAGAGGTGGCATACCTGCCATCTTGAAACGTAAAAACCTTCAGGGAGAGGATCATGATATCCAGCAGGAGGACGACTGAGAGGGCGGTACGGAATTCCCAGGATCACGATTCCATGGACCCTCTCTTGGTGGAGGAGGGAAAACGAGTAAGCAGGAAAAGCTCCGAAGTCTTTAGCTACAAGAAACACCTGCAATGACATTGCCCAAACCTTGTTACAAGAAGGCTTCACTCTC
The DNA here is from genome assembly GCA_016097605.1 of Eucalyptus guilfoylei. Classification (NCBI taxonomy): domain Eukaryota; kingdom Viridiplantae; phylum Streptophyta; class Magnoliopsida; order Myrtales; family Myrtaceae; genus Eucalyptus; species Eucalyptus guilfoylei. Next base: position 9,043,445 of record CM027863.1, read on the forward strand.
AGTACATAACCACAGAACTGCTAGTAATAGATGCAATAATAGCAGCAAAACTACTATAGTAAATTTTAGCACTGATTAAACTAGGAGCAACTTCATCAGATTACTGGGAAGGTAAAGTTATGCATATACGTGTGAAGTAGATAAGGCTTCAAACGTGTCCACATAATATTTGTGTTTGAGGAACTACGAGATGTTTTGTCTTTCAATGACCAAAACAACCACAGATTCTGTGTGAGTTCCCAGTGAACCCCTGCTTTAGAACTTACCATTGAATTGGATAGACCGTCCCTTCAAGGCTTTGTTCACTAGATCTCATCTTGAAGGAATATGCTAGGTGAAAAGTATTGAATGAAACTAAGACTTAAAAAGAATTCTTGAACCCTTTATGATTAGGTGAGTAAATCATAGATCCATGAGGTACCAACTAATCTCTAAGTAATCAGGTGACACTTACACCAAGATCCACAACAAAAGCCAAACTATTCGACTTGCATGTTATTCTGTCTACAGCGTCAGCATTATCAAACAAAAAGAGCACTAGACTTTCCACATATGAACTGTTATCGATTCTCTCTATCCTTTTTGATACATCTCCATTTTCTCAGCAACCACACATAGCAAAGAAAATCAGGAAATGGTAGATTCATCACCTTATCAATGCCTATAGCATCAAGCAAGGCAGCAAGGTCCTCAATAAGGTCACTAAAGGAGGCCTTTTCAGGTTCAAGCGGCGGATCAGACAACCCGTAGCCTCTGAAATCTGGTGCGAGCGCACGGAACCCAGCTTCTGCAACGGCCAACATCTGGTGCCGCCACGAGTACCATATCTCCGGAAATCCGTGCAAGAACACAACCACGTTTGGACCTAAAAACACAATTCACAAAGCCAAGAACTCACTCACAAATCCTGTATTAGGCACTGTAGTTGGAACTACTAAAATTTATGGTCAACCCATGAAAGAATTGTCAAGATCACCACAGGTAGCGTGGTTTTTGGTACATTAAAACATTTCAAGACTCTCCAACATGTACGACTGATCGTCTTTGAGATTTCACAGAAAAACCCAACAACTCAAAGTGCCCATATAAAAAGGGTAGCTTGATCATGCTTACAAAAAAGGCTATAACAGGCGTGTGATGTATGAGTGAAACGATAGGAGTTTGAGCAGAGTGAACTTACCAGAGCCGACTTCGGCGACGTGGTGCTTGAGGCCTTGGACTTCAATGAATTTGTGTTCAATTTGATCCATTTCAAGAGTCGACTTTTTGGGCACGGAGAGAGAGAGAGAGAGAGAGGTGGAGTTTCAGAATCAGTTTCTGGGGGAGGAGCAGGTGAGTACGGTCGAATATGATCTTTTGGTTCTTCTGCGTCAGAAAGCCAGAGACATTTTACCGGGTAAGGACGGGTCTAGAGTCAATATTGGATCGACTGAACTGCCCAACCCTACCGGTTTTGATATGATTCTAAGGGGAATTGAGTCGATTCTTGATCCGGAGATCCCTAAACCTGGGTCCAACCCATACTGACTTTGATTAAATCTAAAATATATTATATATCATACATATAATATATTATATATAATGTTGTTATATCTATTCTAAAAAGCAAACATTATCAAATGACCTCCTCCTTCGGTACTATTGTTCTCCTTTCTTTTTTTATCATCTTCAACTTTTACTTGAAAGAAACAACTTTTCGCTCGTGAGTAATACTAGTGCCACTCGCCTCTCTTTGTTGGTCTTGCTTGTCATCGAGTAAATTAGAAGGAAACAAAGCCCTAATTAGAAACTCTCTTTGCTCGTGAGCAATACTCACCACTTGCCGCTCGCCTTGCGACTTGCCTCTGTTCGCTTGCCTCACAGCTCGCCCTTGTCTCGTGGCTCACTCCTATTGATAACTATGTAATTTTAAATAATAGGTTCATATTTTCAAAGACTACAAAAAATTGAAACAAAAAAGTTATCGGTTAGTTCCAGGTTGAATAAACCCATAGGGTCGATCTAGTCCTTGATCCTAGGCTCAACCGAATCAGTTCTCGATCTTAAAAATTGAGGACCAATATTGTGCGGGTTGATCCTTGAATTACATATTGGACCAGCCCAATCTAAACCATGATCACCCCTACATTATGCCAATTTGGACCTTAGTACTTACAATTATTAACTTATATATGGGCTTTTCGTATTACCATATATTTTCTAAATCTTACATGCAGTCATTGGATTTTACAAATTATACTTTTCAACTCCATATTCTTTCCCTTACCTTTTCAAATACAGTACTATTTGACTGCCAACTTCTATCGACAACGAGAAGTGCGCATTTGATGCAATTTAAGTCAAAAGAGGAAAGGAAAAAAGAAAATCGCTCTAAAAAGGAGTAAAAACAATATTGAAAAGCTAGAAAAATAAAATGTATTTTTAATATATATAGTTTTGGTCACTTGTATTGTTTCATGGAGTTTTGACTACACAAAGGTTTCAAATTTTTTTAATCTTATCTTTAAAGATGAAATCTTTTTTCTATCACTGCTTATCAAAAATCCAAAAAAGCGATTAGGATAATGAGTGGACGAGTCACTCTCTCCGCTTCCTTACGATCTCATTCCGTCTCTCTTGATTATTACTACAAGTATATGGAAATTGTTTGCTAGCGTTTGCACCAATTGATTCTACTTGGCAAACAAAAAAGTTCATTGCTTGGAATTTTCAGGATCCGTGATCTCGAATCTTTTGTAAACATATCTAATAAGCCAGTGTCATATCTTTGTATATTTCTTGTCCTATCACTTACGGGACCCCTAGATGAAGAGGAGTATGATATGAGATGGACATTTGTTTTGTATATTCAAGCGAATCGTGATGTTCCGATGAAGCAGAGGTTGACATGTTTATATACGTAGAAGATATTGATAGTAGGATTTAATACAACATCAGTTCTCGCAGATTTTAAGGAATTTGTTTGGGGAATATTTGTTCTGGGATGATAGTATTTCACAATTCAGCTTGCCCTCGTCTCAAGTCCTTTTTACATCTGAGTTGCTGCAGAAAGGATCCAAGGTGAAAAATGACATATTTTGCTGGCAAGATTGTTTATGCAAGTTGAGTCCAGGAATGTCCACTCACCTTAGTCATTTGTTCAGTAAGTTAACAACTGCAAAATTGAAGATGCAGACTGCATTGGCGAACGTCAAAACCCCCAAAACTCCGTGGATAGTTTTTCTCTTTGTTGGTGAATAGGAAATGTGGTTGCGGAAACTATTCTAGCGATTCATAAGATTGTTATTGCCCCAAATCCATCTTTGTCACTTGCCATCTTAAGAAGAAAATCTCTATGAATGAGATTTTAGTTCGCACAGGCACTCATGCTATCCCTCTATGTCCCAAACACACCTCCTGCTGATCTGTTTTTCCAGAGTTTTCTTCACTTCGACACATGCAGCTTTGTCATAGCGGTGAATGATTCACTTGAATGACACCAAGAAGTGAATAGCAATGTGGTCCATGATTATTGAGAAGTATTTTGTACCTATCAAGGGAAATACACGTTACACGGAGAATTTGATTCTTAAACATCTCTTTTTAACGACGAATGTTGATCACTGCTAGCGTTCCGTTGGTGTTTATCAAATGTGCTACTTAAATTTCTTTGCATTTTCCCAAAGATTTTCCCCTAAAGTCCAACCAAACACACCCATTTTATGCCAATTTGGACCTTAGTACTTAATATTATTAACTTATTTTTGGGCTTTTCTTATTACCATATATTTTCTAAATCTTATATTGAATCATTGGATTTCACAAATTATACTTTTCACCTTCATATTCTTTCCTATACAATTTCAAATATACTACTATTCGACTGCCAACTTCTATTGACAACGAGAAATGCCTATCGCATGCAATTTAAGTCAAAAAATGAAAAAAAAAAGAAAAAAAAAAGAAAATCGCTTTATAAAGGAGTAGAGAAAACATTAAAAAGCTAGAAAAATAAAGCGTATTTTTAATATAATTTTTTTTGGTCGCTTGTATTGTTGTATGGAGTTTTGACCATACCAAGGTTTCAAATTTATTTAATCTTATCTTTATAGATGAAATCTTTTTTTTTTAATCAATGCTTATGAAAAATTCAAAAAAGCGATTAGGATAATGAGTTGTTGAGTCACTCTCTCCACGCCCTTACAATATCACCCCATCTCTCTCGATTATTACTACAAATACATGGGAATTGCAATGAAAATATTGCACTACCAGATACAAATCGTGTATTTAACGATTCAAAAACTATCTCGTATGCTTATAAATCTTTTACTTCAGAATATATATATATATAATGTATGGAACATAGAAAGATTGAATGAAAATCATTTACATCCAGCAATTTTGAATTGTTGGAGCAATGCATTGATGGATCATTAATTGTTGGTTACAAGGTATACCTTCACCACAAAAGAGGAGCCAAAGCTCCCACAAGGTTTTTGCGGCCTGTCCATTTGATATATAGGGACAAAGGGCTCCACATATGCATTCCTTACTTTAATGTGCCGGTTTTCGCATGCTCTGTGCCCCTAATTGGTACAATATGTTTTTTTTTTACCTCATATCCACCAATACCCTATTTTAGTTTTACATCCAGATAATCCCAAGGTTTAGATGAGGACCAACTTGAAGCCTTTTTAAGGAATTGCTTAGGTCTTTACTAGGACTAACATGTTCAGGGGCAAGAAATGTTGCTTGAAGTTGCATTTCAGACACTTCAGTTTGCATACTGCCAGCGCTGCGCGGGCTTTAACACACAATAGAATTGTGCTGGTAGATTATGAACAGAGTCGGTGAATGTCAAATGCCGCTAGTAAGGAAAAAATGATTGCAAACTTGTCCACTCATTCAAACCAGGAATCACGATGCTGAGTTTTCCTTTTCTGAAGCTCCAAGATTTCCTTGGATTCTAGGACAGGTTTCGCCATCCCATACACTTGCTTGCACATTTGCCTCGAGCCACACTCGTATAGCTGGAAGCATTGTGAGGACTAACCCTGTACCTAACATCAACCATGCTTGAAGTTTTCGCGCCCATTGTTTAAGGAAATGCCACATTTTGAGTTTGACAGTAAAGGTACTTGCTCCATTGCACTTGAGGCCTTAGGAAAAGCCAATAAGTTTTCTTATCAACTGCTTGCCATGGAGCTTTTTAAACCAACCTTTTAATTTTGGTGCTTTATATGCAGCCCGTAAGTTTTCATTAAAATACCTCAAGCAATATTTGCTTCAGGTATTGGATTTGCTAGCATTTGCACCAATTGCTCCTGCTTGTCAAACAAGAAACTTACTATTTAGAATTTTCGGGATCCACGATCCCGGATATTCTGTAAACATACCTAAGCCAGAGTCATATCTTTGTGTGTTTCTTGTCCTATCACTAAGGGGACCCTAGATGAAGGGGAGTATGATATGAGATAGAAATTTGTTTCGTGTATTCGAGCGAATTGTGATGTTCCAATGAAGCAAAGGTTGACATGTTTATATACGTAGAAGATATTGATAGCAGTGATTTAATAAGACATCAATTCTCGCAGATTTAAGGAATTTATTTAGGAAATACTTGTTGGGGATGATATTATTTCCCTCTTTAACTCGCCTTTGTCTCGGAAATCCTTTTACATCTGAGTTGCTGCAGAAAAGATCCAAGGTTGAAAATGACGTATCTTGCTAGCAAGATTGTCGATGCTGGTTGAGTCCAAGAGTATCTAATCACCTTAGTAACTTGTTCAGTAACAACTGCAAAATTGAAGACGCAGACTGCAACAGTGAATCTCAAAAGCCCTGAACGGCACCGCATTCTACTCCTTGGATAGTTTTTCTCTTCGTTGGCGAACGGAAATGTGGTTGGGGAAACTATTCTAGCAATTCGTAAGATTGTTATTGCCTTAAATCCATCTTTGTCACTTGCCATATTAAGAAGAAAATCTCTATCAGTGAGATTTTAGTTTGCACAGGCACTCAGGCTATCCCTCTATGTCCCAAACATACATCCCGCAGATCTGTTTTCCCAGAGATTTCTTCGCTTCGACACGTGGCTTCCTCAGAGAGGTGAATGATTCACTTGAATGACAACAAGAAGCGAATAGCAACCTGGTACATGATTATTGAGAAGCATTTTGTTCTTGCAAAGTATATCTTGAGGGAAATAAACATTAAACAGAGAATTTGATTTTTAAACATCTCTTTTTAACTGCAAAAATTGACCACTGCTAGCCTTCCGCTAGTGTTTATCAAATGTGCTTCTTAAGAAAATCTAGAATTAGCTGATTCACCACGTCAGGGGATTGCTCCTGGAAAAAATGTGTTCCCTCTGGCGTAAATACAATCTCTAGCTGGGGAACCAATTCTTTGACCTTTCCACTCCTGACGTACTCTTCCGTGCCTGCAAATTTGAACCCATAATCCTTCTCTCCCATGACCAAGAGTGCTGGGACTTTAATGATATAATCCGTTATTCCCAGGTCCTCCTTAATCGACCTGCAATATCAGCCAGACTGTTAAACATTATTTACTTGCAGAATGCAGGGCCATCTGAAGTCTGTATAAACAGCAATAATAGCTTAATCGCCCAGGTGATTCCTGTCGGGAGATCAATTAGTGTTGCCTCCTGAGTGACGAACAGAGACCCCAATTCCACTTAATATGAATAGTTGGAGTGTCTTAGTATGTTAATATTAGAAAGACTTATGTACTATCACAACAGTAAACTTTCGTTTTTTTGCAAATGTGATAACAAAGGACCGGAGCTCCGAGGTGAGTAAACGGCACAAAACTTATCAAAAGAGTCACCTTTTCCATTTACTTGGTAAATATAAACAATCACAGTACAGAAAACACGTGGGGCTGAACTCATCACGTGAGACACATAATATGATGCCCTAGAGACATGGGCATTACTTGCATATTGCATCTCAGATCAATTGTCATAACCCTATCTCAGATCAGTTGCTTTATCAGGATGAGTTTCTAGGGATCATGGTCACCAATAGAGCTATAAGCTTGCTAGTGTAGCAGTATGGGATTCATCAGCAGGCAGTCTACGATATTGAGCATAGGCAGGAGACCTGTACCTGTACGGAACTTGCAATGCAGTGCGAAACCCTGATTTCCGGTACAGAGAACCATATTCTTCAAGATCTCCTTCTGTAAACCAAGAGGGAAGAGGGGTAGATGGATCAACTATATCCATAATCTCCTGGTTCTCTGCGGCTATCGGTATTTCACTTCTTGAAAAGAGTATGTATATATTGCGCACAACTGTTTTAGCATCAAGGCGTCCAAAATCAGCTTCTGCCCGTCCAGGTTCCTAAAATGGTAAGTTCTAAGATATCAAATTGAAAGCAGGTGATTGTTACTTTCCCATAGCAGTCTTGAGAACGAGTTACAGAGGCGGCATACCTGCCATCTTGAAATGTAAAAGCCTTCAGGGAGATGCTCATGATATTTAAGGCGATGACTGGGAGAGCGGTGTGGAAATCCTAGGGTCATGACTCCTTGGACCCTCTCTTGGTGGAGGAGGGAAAACAAGTAAGCAACATAAGCTCCGAAGTCTTTAGCTACAAGAAACACCTGTATCAACAATGCCCAAACCTTGTTAAAAGAAAGTTTCATTCTTAATACATAACCGCAGAACTACTGAACTACTTGTTCACAGATGCAGTAATAGCAGCAAAACTTCTATGGGGAATGTCAGGACTATTTAAACTAGAAGGAGCAACTACATCAGATTAGTCTGATGGTCAAATTATGCATACATTTGTGAAGCAGATGAGGCTCCAAATGTGTCCCACATTATATCTTTGCTTGAGGAACTATGAGAAGTTTTCTCTTTTCAGAACCACAACCACAGATTCTGCGTGAGTTGCCATTGACCCTTCTACAGAACTTACCACTGCATTTGATAGACCGTCTCCATTAAGGCTTTGTTCCCTAGATCTCATCTTGAGGGAATATGTGAGGTGAAACGTATTGAAAGGAACTAACACAAAAAAGGACTTCTTTTCCTTGTATGACAACAAGACCCACCTTAGGAGGGTAAACCACAGATCCATGAAGTACCAACTAATCCCTTAGAGATCAGGTGGGTCTTACACCAAGATCCACAAGAAGTAGCCCAAGCTATTCAAGAATTGCGTGTTATTCTGGCTACCGCATCAGCATTATCAAACAAAAAGAGCCCAGGTTTCCACTTATGAACTGTGATCAATTCTCTCTATTCCTCCTGATTCATCTCCATTTCCTCAGCAACCACGCACAGAAAAGAAAATCGGGAAAATCATAAAATCATCACCTTATCAATGGCTAGGGCATCAAGCAATGCACCAAGATCCTCAATGAGGTCACCAAAGGAGGCCTTTTCGGGTTCAGGCGGCGGATCAGACAACCCGTAGCCTCTGAAATCCGGCGCTAGCGCTTGAAACCCAGCTTCCGCCACGGCCACCATCTGGTGCCGCCATGAGTACCATATCTCCGGAAATCCGTGCAAGAACACGACTACATTTGGACCTAAAAACACATTTCACAAGCCAAGAACCCACTCACAGATCCAGTAATCAGGCTTGGAACTACTAAAAACTAATGGTCAACCCATAAAAGAATTGTCAAGATTACCATAGGATAGAGTGGTTTTTTATACATTTGAACATGCAAAACTCTTCATGCATGGTTAAATGTCTTGGACATTTCAAGAACCCAATAACTCAAAACTGTTCAGATCAAAAGGGTAGCTTGATTATGCTTAGGAAAAAGGCTTTAACAGGTGTGCCATGTATGAGTGAGAAGATGGAAGTTTAGGCAGAGTGAACTTACCAGAGCCGATCTCAGCAACGTGGAGCTTGAGGCCTTTGACTTCAATGAATTTGTGTTGAATTTGATCCATCTAAAATTTCGATCTTGCGGGCTGAGAGAGAGAGAGAGTTGGAGTTTTACAGTTTTGGCTTCAGGTAGAGGAGGAGTACACTCGAAGATGCTCTTTTGGTTCTTTAATGTCCGAAAGTCATAAACATTTCATGTTAAATTTGGACTTTAGTGCTTATACATGTTAACAGGCATCTTGACTTTAGTTCTTATACAGATTAATATAATCTGTTTTGCCATTTGTAATGTCCTATGGAATTTTGACTATACGAAGATTTCCAATTTTATTTTACCTTATTTTTACAGATGAAGTTCTGATTTTTTTTTCTATTGCTTATTGCAGACTCGAAAAAGTGATTATGATAATGAGTCAATGAATCATTGATCTCTTAGAATCAGTGTCTTTCTCAATCATTACTCCAAATATATAGAGATTCAGAATTATAATACCAAATTCAATCAGTGTTTAACAATTCGCACTATGTAAATGATTTATTTCAAAAGAACAATTGTTTCTCCATATACTAATTGAAAATCATGTACATTGAGCAATTCTGAATTGTTGGAGCAATGCACTAAATCCTAGCACTAGCATGTTGTCCTGAGGCAAGAATTTTGCTTGAAGTTGCATTTCTGTTTGCGGATTGCTAGTGTTGCATGGGCCTAAAACAGAGAACAGAGTTCTGTGCTAGTATATTATGACTGTAGTTGCTGACTGTCAATGCAGCTAGTAATAAAAAAAAAGAGATTAGAAACTTGTTCCCTTAATTCAGCTAGAAATCCATATGCTGAATTTTTTTTTTTTTTTTTTAAGCTCCAAATCTCTTGAATTCTAGGATAGATCACAACAATGTAATTAGTCATCCCATTTATTTGCTTATGAATACTTTCCATGAGTTGCCTTTGTATAGCTTTAGGTACTGTGATGATAGGTTTATCCTTATCCTGACATCAGTTATTGTTGAAACTTTCATACCAAATGTTCAAGGAAATGTTACATTTTGAACTTGTTCAGAAATGAGACTTGCTCCATTGCATTAGAGGCTTTTGGAACAACCAGTCATAAGCTTTCTCACCAACTGCGTTCAGCTCTTCCGTTACCAACTCAACATTGCATACCCTAGTTGCCATGCCAGCCCTCCATTGCACTAGAGGTCGTCGGAACAAAAATGACGTATTTTGTTGGCAAGATTGTTGATGCAGGTTGAGTCAAAGAGCATCCAGTCACCTTAGTAACTTGTTCAGTAAATTAACTGCAAAACTGAAGGTACAGACTGCAACAGTGAATCTCAACTCCCCAAAAGTGAAGCACTCTATGGCTAGTTTTCTCTTCGATGGCAAACGAAAGAAGTGGTTGTGGAAACTATTCTAGTGACTTATGAGATTTTTATTGCCTCACATTTGTCTCTGTCACTTGCCATCATAAGAAGAAAATCTCTGCCAGTGAGATTTTAGTTCGCACTGGCACTCGTGCCATCCCTCTGTCCCAGACACACCTCCAGCTGATCAGTTTTCCCAGTGTTTTCTTCACTTCAACACATGCAGCTCCTTAGTAGTGGCAAATGATTCACTTAAATGACATCAAGAAGCAAAAAGGAGCAAAAAGCAATGTTGTCCATGATTATTGAAATTATTTTGTTCTTACAAAGGACCTCTTGAGGTAAATACACATCATGCAGAGAATTTGATTGTGAAACATCTCTTTTTAACTGCAAAAATTGACCGCTGCCAGCCTTCTGCCAGCGTTTATTAAATGTGCTTCTTAAGAAAATTGAGAATTAGTTGATTCACCTCGTCGGGGGATTGTTCCTGGATAAAATGTGTTCCCTCTGGTGAATATACAATCTCTAGCTGGGAAACAAATTCTTTGACCTTTCCACTCCTGATGTACTCATCCATGCCAGGAAACTTGAGCACGTAATCCTTCTCTCCCATGACCAAGAGTGCTGGGACTTTTACAATAAAATCCTCTATCCCCAGGTCCTCCTTAAGTGCCCTGCATTATCAGTCAGATTGTTAAACATGATTTACTTGCAGAGTGCAGGACTGTCTGAAGTCCGTATAAACAGCAATGATAGCTTATTCACCCACACAATCTCTGTCGGTAGATCAATTAGTTTTGCCTCCACTCAAAAAGAGCGATGAATAGAGACAACACTCAAAATGATAAGATGGAGAGTCCCAGTATGTTAATCAGACACTGACTAGTATTATATCACAGTAGTCTACTTTCATCTTTTGCAAAGTTGATGACAAAGGACCAAAGCTCTGAGGAGGTCAGTACATAGCACAAAAACTATGAAAAGGTTTACCTTTTCCAGTTACTCGGTAAACATAAACAATTACAGTATAGAAAACATGTGGGGTTGAACTTATGATATGACAGACGTCATATGATGCCCTGGAGCCACAGAGAGTACTTGCATGTTGCATCTCAGATCAATTGATATAAGCCTAGTTCATAGGGATCATGATCACCGATAGAGCTATAAACTCGTAAGTGAAGCAGCATGGGATTCATCAGCAGGCAGTCTGCAATACCAAGCATAGAGCGTGCGAACCTTACCGGTACGGAACTTGCAATGCAGTGCAAAACCCAGATTTCTGGTACAGAGAACTGTATTCTTCAAGATCTCCTTCTGTAAACCAAGAGGGGAGAGGGGTAGATGGATCGACTATATCCATAATCTCCTGGTTCTCTGTGGCTATTGGTATTTCACTTCTCGAAAAGAGTATGTAAATATTTCGCACAACTGTTTTTGCATCGAGGCGCCCAAAATCAGCTTCTGCCCGTCCCGGTTCCTAAAATAGAAAGTTCTAAGATATCAAATTGAAATTAGGTGATTATAATTTTTCCATGCAACAGTCTTGGGAATGGGACTCACAGAAAGCAGCATACCTTCCATCTTGAAATGTAAAAGCCTTCAGGGAGATGCTCATGATATTTGATGGGATGAGTGGGAGAGCGGTGTGGAAGATTAAAGGTCACGATTCCCTGGACTCTCTCTTGGTGGAGGAGGGAAAACAAGTAAGCGGGAAAAGCTCCGAAGTCTTTAGCTACAAGAAATACCTGTATTGACAATGCCCCAACCTTGTCAGAAGAAGGCTGAACTGACTGAACTACTTAGTACATAACCACAGAACTACTTCTTCACGGATGCAATAATAGCAGCAAAATTTCCATAGGGAATGTCAGGACTGACTAGACTAAAAAGAGCAACTCCATTCAATTAGTCTGAAGGTCAAATTATGCATATATGTGTGAAGCAGATAAGGATTCAAATGTGTCCCAACATATTGCTATGCTTGAGGAACTATTAGAGGCTTCTCTTTTCATAACCAAAACAACCACAGATTCTGCATTTGATAGACGGTCTCTTTTAAGGCTTTGTTCACTAGATCTCATCTTGAAGGAATATGCTGGGTGAAAAGTATTGAAAGCAACTAACGCTTAAAAAGACTCTTGTTTTCCTTTTATGACAAGAAGACCCACCTAAGATAGGTAAACCACAGATCCATGAAGTGCCAGCTATCTTTGAGTGATCAGGTGGGTCTTAAACCAAGATCCACAAGAAGTAGCCCAAGCCATTCAGGGATTGCGCGTTATTCTGTCTATCGCATCAGCATTTTCAAACAAAAAGAGCCCAAGAATTTTCCAGTCGCGAACTATATCAATTCTCTCTATCCCTCCTGATTCATCTGCATTTCCTCGGCAACCTTGCATAGAAAAGAAAATCGGGAAAATCCTAGAATCATCACCTTATCAATGCCTAGGGCATCAAGCAAGGCACCAAGATCCTCGATAAGGTCACCAAAGGAGGCCTTTTCGGGTTCAAGCGGCGGATCAGACAATCCGTAGCCTCTGAAATCAGGTGCCAGCACACGAAACCCAGCTTCCGCCACAGCCACCATCTGGTGCCGCCACGAGTACCATATCTCCGGAAATCCATGCAAGAACACGACTACATTTGGACCTAAAAACACAATTCACCAAGCCAAGAACTCACTCATAAATCCAGTAATCAGGCACTGTAGTTGGAACTACCAAAATTTATGATCAAACCAGAAAAGAATTGTTAACATTACAGGAGGATGGAATGGTTTTGATACATTAAAACATTTGAAAACTCTCCAATGTGTGTTTGGTAGTCTTGGACATTTTAGATAACACAATAACTCAAAGTGCCCAGATAAAAGTGTAGCTTGACTATGCTTAAAACAAAGGCTTTAACAGGTGCGTCATGTACGAGTGAGACGATGGAAGTTTTAGCAGAGTGAACTTACCAGAGCCGATCTCAGCGACGTGTAGCTTGAGGCCTTGGACTTCAATGAACTTGTGTTGAATTTGTTCCATTTCTAAATTTTTTATCTTCTGGGGAGAGAGAGAGAGAGAGTTGGAGTTTTATAGTTTCAGCTCCAGGAGGGAGGAGGCGTACAGTCGAAGATGCTCTTTTGGTTCTTCTATGTCATAAAGTCAGAAACATTTGGTACTAAATTTGGATTTTAGTACTTATACATATTAATATATACTATTTTGTCATGTGTAAAGTTCTACGAAGTCTTGACTATAACTAGGTATCAAATGTATTATATCTTATCTTTATTGACGAATTTCCCCTTTTTTAATTGCTTGTCAAAAATTCGAAAACATGACTAGGATTATAAGTCTTTGAGTCACTTACTTCGCTCCTTTACAATCTCGATTAGTCTCTCTCAATCATTATAAGAAATATATGAAAATTGCAATGAAATTACTACAATATTGAATACAAACTGAGTGTTTTACAATTCGCAATATTGCTTGTATGTTTAAATCGATTTCTTCAAAGACCTATTGTTAAGGATGCAAAAAAAGAACGATTAATAATCATGTAATCCAGCAACTTTGAATGGTTGGAGCAATGCACTGATTCCTAGGACTAACATATTGTCCGGGGGCAAGAATTCTTACTACAATATTGAATACAAACTGAGTGTTTTACAATTCGCAATATTGCTTGTATGTTTAAATCGATTTCTTCAAAGACCTATTGTTAAGGATGCAAAAAAAGAACGATTAATAATCATGTAATCCAGCAACTTTGAATGGTTGGAGCAATGCACTGATTCCTAGGACTAACATATTGTCCGGGGGCAAGAATTCTTACTACAATATTGAATACAAACCGAGTGTTTTACAATTCGCAATATTGCTTGTATGTTTAAATCGATTTCTTCAAAGACCTATTGTTAAGGATGCAAAAAAAGAACGATTAATAATCATGTAATCCAGCAACTTTGAATGGTTGGAGCAATGCACCGATTCCTAGGACTAACATATTGTCCGGGGCAAGAATTCTTACTACAATATTGAATACAACCGAGTGTTTTACAATTCGCAATATTGCTTGTATGTTTAAATCGATTTCTTCAAAGACCTATTGTTAAGGATGCAAAAAAAGAACGATTAATAATCATGTAATCCAGCAACTTTGAATGGTTGGAGCAATGCACTGATTCCTAGGACTAACATATTGTCCGGGGGCAAGAATTCTTACTTGAAGTAGCATTTTAGACACTTCGATTTGTATATCGCCGGCATTGCGTAAGCCAAGACACAGAACAGAGTTTCTGTGCTGGTGTACTTTGGACATAGTCGGCAATTGTCAAATGCCGCTAGTAAGAAAAGAGTGATTAGATACTTGCTCACCCATTCCAGCTGGGAATATATGATGCTGAATTCTTTATTTTTGAAGCCCCAATATCTCTTCTAGGACAAATCATTGTTGTTTAGTTAAGGCGTGTTTGGTAATCATTCTGTTTTTAGAAATAATTTCTGATAAGAAATGATTCTTTTTTATTCTGCTTTCGAAAACATTATCTAAACATTTTAAGGCATTTGATAACTTTCTAAAATTTCTATTTCCGGAATAGAATTGCATTTGGCACCATCCTCAAAATTTCTACTCCAAATCATTTTCTTTTAATTTTTTAATAATTTTATCACTTTTCCTCTCTTTTTTTCTTCTTCTTTTCTTTTTTTTTTTTTCTCTTATTTCCTTCTTATTTTTCAAGCTTTGGCAGGTCACTGGCCCTAGGATGATTGGCGACCGGCCAGGCGTGGACCGGCGACCTTGCCAGAGCATTGTTGACCCTTGGCGAGGCTGCGCCTTGTCGACCGAGCCTCACTCGACCAAGCGAGTTTCGCAAGTGGTTGGGGGAGGCTTGGGCAAGTCTCCAGCGAGGTTGCTGGATCTTGCCCAACCGATCATTGGCGATCAACGGCGGTGGATGATGACAGCGGCCATGGTAGCAGTGGAAGAAGAAGAGAGAAGGAAGAAGAACGAGAAGAAAAAGAAGAGAATAGAAAAAAAAAATTGGTTGGCTTGATTTTACAATTGTTCCCGAGAACAAAGAATCAGTTTTTTTTTTTTTTTTTTTACTTTTTGATTCTACTCCAAATCTATTTTTGGGAACAAATTTGTTTCTAGGAACAAAAAATTTACCAAACGGATTTATGTCTTAAATTTACTCTCCAGAATAAAAAAATAGAAATTTTTACTATTCGGCAAGTTGCCAAATGCACCCTTAGCCTTCTACTCCCTTTGCTTACAGATTCTCTCTATAAGCTACATTTGTATAACTCCAAGCATTGTGATGATAGGCTTGTCCTTAACCTTGGCATCAATGATGTTTTTGTAGAAGCTTTCACACAAATTGTCCAAGAAAGTGCCACATTTTGAGCTTGCTTAGAAGTGAGACTTGCACCATTGCACTAAACTGAAGTCTTGCAGAACAACTGATCATAAATCTTTCTCATCAACTGTCTTTAGCTCTTCCATTACCAACTCAAGATTAAGCATCCTAGCTACCATGGCAGCCTTCAAAAGCAACTTCTTAAATTCCACTCCTCTAGGATGCAACCTGAAGTATGCCTCGAGAAAAATCTATGTTTCGCTTCAAGCATTAGATTTGCTAATACTTGCACTAATCCCTTATGCTTGTCCTACAAGAAAATCCACAACTCTGCACTTTCAGGATTTGTTATCTTCGAATCTTCTACAATTATATTAATAAACCAATGTCATGTCTTAAAAATTTCTTGTCCTACAAGGCTACAACTGCTCATGCAAAGAAATACATTTGATTTTTGTCATCTACGCTTGTAGCTACTAGAAGTATACCCTTATATCTTGATGACAAATGGCAACCATCGAACCCATAAGGTGCCTACATCCTTTTAGAAAACCCTTCCTTAATGAGTTCAAATATATGTAGACTCCTCTAAACTTGAATTGAACTTGATATTGTTTAGTGTTGATTACACATGCGGCTCTTGAGTTAGTATCAAGAAGTGTTTTGTAATAACTCCTAAGCATCCGAAATTGCTCCTCCTCCCTTATGATCATACTCATCACTCTAGCCCTAACTCTATAGACCATTATCCTTGACAGTTTCCAAACATTCTCAGACTCCATTATTTCCTTCATTGAAGTGCTTGGCCATGTAGGAATATTCCTCAACCTATCACAGTATTTGCTTGCTAGCCATTAGTGTTTACTTGAGGAACATACATATTGAGCTCTATTACATGTATGTACAGAGTTGAAGGTTTTAACTCGTTAAGTATGCTCTGTACTTCGGAAGCATAAATGAGTCAATCATAGTTCTCATAATACACTACCATCACCTGGTTCTCTCTTAATGAACCTCACATGTCCTCATTTTTTATGGCATAGTTTCCAATGGCCTCTCTAAACTCTTTAACATTACTAAAGCACATCCCTAACTCGAAGAGGAGATTCTCTTTTTCAACTTTGGCATAGAACTTAGGATGTATATACTCATTTTGTATTCAAGAAATCTACATTATCATATAAGATATCTATATACTTTTTGCTGCTTCCGACCTCCCTGTCTCTCTCCATTGACCATCATCATTGACAGTCTTATTTTTTGACATTTCTTTGTACAAGTCATGAAGTGGCAAACCATTATTCTTCAAAACCCTAAGCATCCCTGTTATTAGATATGGACTAGTTTGCTTCTTCACATCCCTCGCCTTGGTGCAAAATGGAAGCAAAAATAACATCAATATATTTCTATGCAATATAAGACAAATATACACTAGAACAAACAAAACAAAACCAATAAAAAATTGCAAAAGAGGGACTATGACCAGCACCTAGGAACCACAATGGCAACAAATTCAATTAGAAAATGCACTCATGCATACCACTTGCAATTAGAAAATACAACTCAAATGTATCGATTTGCACAAAAGAAGAAAGAATACGAAGCAAATCTTATTAAACAAGCCAAGAACTTTTGTACCATCATTGCCATCGATATGATATTCGACGTTTTCCACACCTTGTTTACACGTTGCTTTAATATGCAACAATCGCCTTATCACTAGACGAAGGAAGGATCAGCTGCACTCTTAATTGGGAAATTTGAGGATTTGGGAATTGAGGTTTCAATTACTCGATTTTAAGAGATTTCAGAACCAAAATTGTGAAATTTGGTTTTTGCTCAGAAATTTTAGGACAAAAATGCCCCTGGCATTGGCGCGAAAAGTGACTCCTAAAACACGCATGCTCGCAAGCCAGTAAAGATGCTCTGTCGGAGAGCTAGGGGTGAATTGAGAGTAAATCGCCCACTTCATTCCTGATTTAAAACAAACAATACTTCAGAGACTCTTTTGAAAGAACGACCCCCCGGGGCTTATTGAAAATTTACCTGGCAAGAAAAAAACACATGGTTAAAGGGAAAATTGTTTAAAAAGTCCTAAATATTTTATAATTGTGCTAATTTAGTCTTAAATCTTTTATTGATACCAATTTAATTATAAACATTTTGACTTGGTGTTAATTCAATCATTCCGGCTAATTTTGGTTAGATTTTGCTAACTAGGCACCAATTGGCTGACATGGCACAATTGGTGCTGACGTTGACGATTTTTAATAATATTTTAATATAGTTTAAATTTTTTATTTTCCTTTTCCTTTTCTTTTTCTTTTTATTCTTTTTTATTTTTTCCTTCTCTTCTTCCTTCCTCCAACCGATCGTTGTACCTTAGCGACTGGCCAGAGGCAACGGCCAATGAGGTCGACCTTGGCCGACCTCGTCGACCTTGGCCGACCTCGTCGACCTCTAGTGAGCCTTACTGGCCACTAGCGAGGCTTGAGCCCTCGTCGCTTGACAGGCCTTGCGCAGCCTCTGGCGATGCCAGCTCGAGGCTACCTAGGTTGCGAGGGTGACCTCACGCTGGGCTGGTGAGGCTCGCCCTTGCTAGATCTAGCGAGGGTCAAGCCTCGTCGGCCGTCACCTCTAGCTGGTTGCTGAGGTCTGGCAATCGGCTAGAGGAAGGAGGAGGATAAGAACAAAAAACGAAAAATAAAATAAAAATTCAAAAATATTAAAATATTATCGAAAGTTATTTACGTTAGCCGATCGGCGCCGAGTCAGCAAAATTCTACTAAAATTAGACAGAAATGACTGAATTGGCAATAAGTGAAAATGTTTAGGACTAAATTGGCATAAATATAAAATGTTTAGAACTTTTTTGACACTTTTCCCCGTGATTAAATGAGAAGCAAACAACAGTGCCTGGTTTGTACCAAATTTCAGGAGAGTTAAGTGGGACGCCTTCCACCGCCAGCTCTGTACCGTGTGTATGCCGAGACTACTATGGGAAGATTGCGAAATTTTAAGAGCTACCTGGATTGTGCAGATCGAAACCCTTTGGAAACTCTGAACTACTTTCGTACACGAACTGAACTATGCTTAACTTTGGAATTTGATAGCTTGTCTTCGATAAGCTGCCTCACAGATCGCGATAAGCCATTGTAGGATGTTCATCCTCTCATCACTTGATGCAAAGCTCTGTCGGGCCAATATCAAGATATTCAAGTAATCAATTGTCTAAGAGAGGCCAACCGAGTAGGAGATTGGATCGTAAAAGCCCATTAAACCGAAGTTCTTCCATGTAATCAGCTCTCTAATCCTCCTCATCTTTTGTGGACCCTTGATGTACATAGATCCGTTTGCCCTGCAATCGGGTTTTATTTGAAGGAATGAAAGGAGCCTTTTCCAGACCAAAAAAACACGTGATGCTTGTTAGAATATTTAAATAATAAATCACGCATTCATTTAACAGCTTAAACTTTTAGAACAGTTGGCAGTGGTCTCACAAAATCTCACATGGTATCAGAGCTAGGAGGTCCTGAGTTCGAATCTTTCAGGCCCCTATTTGCCTCCCCAATTAAATTTCCACGCTTAGTACTAGGCAAAAGACCAGACTAAGCGTGAGAGCGAGTGTTAGAATATTTAAATAATAAATCACACCTTCATCTAACCGCTTAAGCTTTTAAAACAGTTGGCAGTGGTCCCACAAAATCTTACAATGCCTTCATCCTCCAAAATATTGTCCACGCCCCGAGCTGTCAGATGAGTTGAGTTCCTGTCAAGATCACTTACGTGACCCCTAGCTGAAGATGGAGTATAATCTTTTCCCTATTGGTCTGCAAGGATGGTGGATGAGATGATCATTCACTTAGAAGGAACTTTGGAATCATGTCAATTTCTTTCGTGGGTCTCTCCTGCTCTCTCTCCCCATTTGTCCCCTGCCTCCTTCAGTGGCCAGTGTCTATATTATTAGGTAGGGGCGTCGATTTTGTATATCTGGGCAAATAGCGATGATGTTCTGATGAAGCAGAGGTTGAGACGTTTATAAACAGAAAAATTATCAATTGCGGTGGCTTAATACAGCATCAGTTCTCGCAGATTTTTGTAGGAATTGTTTTGGAAATACTTGTTTTGGGATGATTTTGTTTCACTCTTTTCACTCTTCAACTCGCCCATCTCTTGGGAGTCCTGTTGGCTGTTACATCTGAGCTGTTGCAGAAAGGATCGAAGGTCAGAAATGGCATATTTTGCTGGCAAGATTGTTGATGCAGGTTGAGTCCAAGAGTATCCAGTCACCTTAGTAACTTGTTCAGTAACTTAACAACAGCAAAATTAAAGATGCAGACTGCAACAGTGAATCTCAAACACCCTGGATTGTTTTTCTCTTTGTTGGGGAACAAAAAAGTCGGCACAGAAACTATTATAGCTGTTCATAAAATTGTTGTCGCCTCACATCCTTCTTTTACTTACCATCCTAAGCAGTAAACCTCCGTAAGTGAGATTTTTGTTCGCACAAGTGCTCATGTATCCCTCTATGTCCCAAACACAATCCTGCAGATCTGTTCTCCCCGAGTTTTCTTCACTTTGACAAGTGCAGCTTCTTCATAGTGGCGAATGATTCACTTGAATGACAACAAACAGCGGATAGCAATGTAGTACATGATTATTGAGAAGTATTTTTTTCTTACAGAGGACCTCTTGAGGGTCATACACATTATACACAATTCGATTCTTAAACATCTCTTTGATGGTAAATGTTGAGCACTGCTAGCCTTCAGCTAGTGTTTATCAAATGTGCTTCTTAAGAAAATCAAGAATCAGCTGATTCACCTCATTGGGGGATTGCTCCTGGATAAAATGTGTTCCCTCTGGTGAAAATACAATCTCCAGCTGGGGAACAAATTCTTTGACCTTTTCGCTCCTGATGTACTCTTCAATGCCTGGAAATTTGAGCGCATAATCCTTCCCTCCCATGACCAACAGTGATGGAACTTTAATGATAAAATCAGTTATTCCCAGGTCCTCCTTAGACGACCTACAATATCATCCAAATTGTTAGACATAATTTACTTGCAGAATGCGGGACTGTCTGAGGTCCGTATAAACAGCAATCATAGCTTGTTCACTCTCGCAGTCTCCGTTGGGAGATCAATTAGTTTTGCCTCCTTATTCTAGAAGAGCAATGAATAGAGACCCCTCACTCAATATGAAGAGGTGGAGAATCTCGGTACGTTAACATAGACGCTGACTAGTATCATATCAGAATAGTCTACTTTCGTCTTTTGCAAAGGCGATGACAAAGGGCTGAAGCTCCATGGTGAGTACACAGCACAAAAACTATCAGAAGGTTCTCCCTTTCCATTTACTCGGTTAACATCAACAATTACAGTACATAACCATGTGGGGCTGATCTTATCACGTGACAGACATAATATGATGCCCTAGAGCCATAGGCAGTGCTTGCATATTCCATCTCAGATCAATTGTCATTAGTGTAGTTTCTGATCACCAATAGAGCTATAAATTTGTTAGTGAAGCAGCATGGGTATCATCAGCAGGCAGTCTATGGTACCAAGCATAGAGCATGAGACCATTTACCTGTACGGAATTTGCAATGCAGTTCGAAACCCTGATTTCCGGTACAGAGAAACGTATTCTTCAAGATCTAATTCTGTAAACCAAGAGGGAAGAGGGGTAGATGGATCGACTATATCCATAATCTCCTGGTTCTCTGTGGCTATTGGTATTTCACTTCTTGAAAAGAGTATGTAAATATTGCGCACAACTTTTTTAGCATCGAGGCGCCCAAAATCAGCCTCTGCCCGTCCAGGTTCCTAAAATAGAAAGTTCTAAGATATCAAATTGAAAGCAGGTGATTGTCACTTTCCCATGTAACAATCTTGTGAACGAATTACAGAGGCGGCATACCCGCCATCTTGATATGTAAAAGCCTTCAGGGAGATGCTCATGATATTTGATGGGATGACTAGGAGAGCGGTGTGGAAATCCTAGGGTCACGACTCCTTGGACCCTCTCTTGGTGGAGGAGGGAAAACATGTAAGCAGGAAAAACTCCAAAGTCTTTAGCTACAAGAAACACCTACATTGACAATGCCCAAACCTTGTTAAAAGAAGCCTTTACTCTAATTACATAACCACAGAACCCCTTGTGCAAAGTAACAGCAGCAAAACTTCTACAGTGAATGTCAGGACTGATTAAACTAGAAGGAACATCTTCATCAGGTTACTCTGAAGGTCAAATAATGCGTCTATGTGCAGAGTAGATGAGGCTTCAAATTTGTCCCATATTCTATTTGTGCTCCACGAACTATTAGAGGTTTTCTCTTTTCATAACCAAAACGACAGATTCTGTGTGAGTTCCCAGTGAACCCCTGCTATAGAACTTATTACCGCATCTGATAGACAG
Source organism: Eucalyptus guilfoylei (assembly GCA_016097605.1). Lineage (NCBI taxonomy): Eukaryota > Viridiplantae > Streptophyta > Magnoliopsida > Myrtales > Myrtaceae > Eucalyptus > Eucalyptus guilfoylei. The sequence continues at coordinate 9,065,438 of CM027863.1, forward strand.
TCTCTACGAAGGCTTTGTTCACTAAAACTTATCTTGAAGGAATACGCAAGGTGAATAAGTATTGAAAGCAACCACACTTGAAAAGAATCTTCTTTCATTTTTGTGACAACAAGACCCACCTTAGGTGGGTAAACCCATAATCCATGAAGTACCAACCTCTTGAGAGATCAGATGAGACTTACGCCGAGAGCCACAAGACATGGCCCGAGGTATTTCAAAATTTGTGTGTTATTCTTTCTACCGCATCAGCATTATCAAACAAAAAGAGCACAAGAATTTTCTCCTTGTGAACTGGGATTGGTTCTCTCTATCCCTTCTAAATTACGTCCATTTTCTCAGCAATTACGCATAGCAAAGAAAATTGGGAAAATATAGAATAATCACCTTATCAATGCCTAGGGCATCAAGCAATGCACCGAGATCCTTAATAAGGTCACCGAAGGAGGCCTTTTCAAGTTCAGGCGGTGGATCAGACAACCCGTAGCCTCTGAAATCAGGCGCTAGCGCGCGAAACCCCGCTCTTGCCATGGCCACCATCTGGTGCCGCCATGAGGACCATATCTCCGGAAATCCGTGCAAGAACATGACTACATTGGGACCTAAAAACGCAATTCACAAAGCCAAGAACTCACTCATAAATCCAGTAATCAGGCACTGTAGTTGGAACTCCTAAAAATATATGGTCAACCCATAAAAGAATTGTAAAGATTACCATAGGATGGCGTGGTTTTTTATACATGTGATTTGAAAATCTTCATGCGTGGTTGATAGTCTTGGAGATTTCAAGAACGAAATTACTTAAAGACTGTTCAGATAAAAGGGGTAGCTTGATTATGCCTGGGATGGTGGAAGTTTGAGCAGAGTGAACTTACCAGAGCCGATCTCGGCCACGTGGAGCTTGAGGCCTTGGACTTCAATGAATTTGTGTTGAAACTGTTCCATTTCACAGAGACACAGAGAGAGAGAGACAGAGACAGAGACAGAGAGACAGAGAGACAGAGAGAGAGTTGGAGTTTTACAGTTTCAGCTACAGGTGGAGGAGAAGTACAGTCGAAGATGCTCTTTTGGTTCTTCAATGTCCGAAAGTCATAAACATTTCACGTTAGATTTGGACTTTAGTGCTTATACATATTAAAATATATTTGGAATTTATTGCTTATAGATATTAATATAATCTGTTTTGTCACTTATATTGTTTTATTGAGTTTTGACCATACCAAGGTTTCGAATTTTATTTTATCTTATTTTTACGGATGAAATTCTAATTTTTTGTACTGCTTATCAAAAACTCGAAAAAATGATTATGATATTGAGTAATTAAATCACTCTGGTCGGTTTCTTGCCATCTCGCGTTGTCTCTCTCACTCATCACTCCAAATATATGGAAACTGGAATGGAAAATGAGTTGCTGCAGAAAGGATCGAAGGTGAAAAATGCCGTAATTTGCTGGCAACATTGTTGATGCTGGTTGAGTCCAAGGGTATCCGGTCACTTTAGTAGCTTGTTCGGAAAGTTAACAACTGCAAAATTGAAGACTGCAGACAGTGACAGTGAATCTAGAAACCCCACAAAGCGAAGCATTCTACTCCGTGGAGAATTTTTCTTTCCCTTGGCAAACAGAAAAGTGGTTACGGAAACTATTCTTGAGATACATAAGATTGTTATAGCCTCACATCCATCCTTGTCACTTGCCATCTTAAGAAGAAAATATTTGTCAGCGAGATTTTAGTTCACACAGGCACTCATACTATTCCTATATGTCCCAAACACACAACCTGCAAGTCTGTTTTCCTAGTGGTTTCTTCACTTTGACACATGCAGCTTCTTCATAGTGGTAAATGATTCACTTGGAATGACACTAAGAAGCGAATGGCAATGTGGTCCATGATTATTGAGAAGTATTTTGTTCTTATAAAGGAACTCCTGAGGGGAACACACGTTAGAGAGAATTTGATTCCTAAACATCTCTTTTTAACAGCAACTGTTGACCACTGCTAGCCTTCCGCTTGTTTATCAAATGTGCTTCTTCAGAAGTTCGATAATCAGCTGATTCACCTCGCCAAGGGATTGCTCCTGCATAAAATGCATTACCTCTGGCGAAAACACAATCTCTAGCTGCGGAACAAAGTCTTTGACCTTTCCGCTCCTGATGTACTCTTCGGTGCCTGGAAATTTGACCACATAATCCTTCCCTCCCACGACCAGCAGTGCTGGAACCTCAATGATAAAATCAGTTATTCCCAGGTCCTCCTTAAACGACCTGCAATATCAGCCAAATTGTTAGACACAATTTCCTTGCACAATGCAGGACTGTCTGAAGTCTGTATAAATAGCAATCATAGCTTATTCACCCTCACAATCTCTGTCGGGGGATCAATTAGTTTTGCCTCCTTATTCTAGAAGAGCCATGTATAGAGACCCCGCACTCAATATGAAGAGGTGGAGAGTCTCGTCATGTTAACATTGGACACTGACTAGTATCGTATCAGAATAGTCTACTTTCATCTTTTGCAAAGGCGATGACAAAGGACTAAAGCTCCGGTGAGTACATAGCACAAAAACTATCAAAAGGTTCACCTTTTCCATTTACTCGGTAAACATAAACAATTACAGTACATAACCATGTGGGGCTGAACTTATCACGTGACAGCCATAATATGATGCCCTAGAGCCATAGGCAGTGCTTGCATATTCCATCTCAGATCAATTGTCATTAGCCTAGTTTCTAGGGATCATGATCCCCAATAGAGCTATAAATTTGTTAGTGAAGCAGTATGGATATCATCAGCAGGCAGTCTATGGTACCAAGCATATAATGTGAGATCATTACCTGTATGGAACTTGCAATGCAGTGCGAAACCCTGATTTCTGGTACAGAGAACTGTATTCTTCAAGATCTCCTTCTGTAAACCAAGTGTCACGCCTGAACCACGCGAAATCCCTCGATAGTCAACTAAAAATGCGACGTTCCCAGGATGCGTCGCCGACCCATTCGTTTTATGCACATGCGGATGCGGAAGCGAATTAAACAGATTCCCTGACAACCATCAAACACTGGGATAGTAAAACATGCTACGCCATTTTTCACAAACCAAACACACTTTATATACATATCGGGTTCAACCTACAGGTCTATACACATAAGTTTGACCCGAAAAGAAACTACCAGCCAACCTACACCTCGGGCCCCACCGCCTCGGGCTTCGGATCCTCCACGACACCATCTGGGATGTCGTTGTCCAAAGGATTAGCTACCTCTGCTCTAGACCCTTCAACCTCGGCCCCCAAGTTTTCCATGATATCATCTAGTATATTGATATCCATGGGGGTGAAGTACCTCTTCATCCTCGGTTTCGACGGTAGGCCCGTCAAAACCCTGTAAAGGACCCTCCCGAACCCCGTTAGGCTCGTTAAAGAACCACGTTTTGAAGCGATGAGGTACCAAGTGAGATAGGCCCTCATCGACCCAAATAGTGGTCACCACGAGCTCACGGTTCCAGGTGGTCCCGAGGATGGGGAAAAAGGTAGACTCAGACTCCACCTCCCGTGGGTACACAAAATGGACGTGACGTACCTCCATACTAAGGACCTAAAAATATTTAAACCACGATGGGGTGAAATAAAATCTCAACGAGTTAATATCCTAAACCCCGATTAGGACAAGAATTTACTCAGATGCATTCTAAACATGCACCATATAGGACTTACCTCGCATTGGCGCGTTCCTACACATTAGCTCATCACATATATCATATGCATACAACAAACGCATTTCATAACTGTAACACATTAATTCATCTTTCAAACAATAACATGAGTCCCGATCAAACCGTTATGACACGTCTCATTCCGTGCCACACAATTTTGTCTCATAATCAGGCGTGGCTATCTCAATCACTCAAGCGTGTCCTAGTTATTTATGACCCATCGGCCACGGCCAACTCATCAGTCAGCGATCATCCGGCATAATCGGGCGTCGTTCCGCTCCGTTGGACACGGCAACGTCTATATCTAGACGACATTCCATAAAGGAGCATCGGCTCAGCCTCCACTGCGACCAATATCCGTTGACAAGGGGTATCCGAACTTAATCAGGCATTGTCCCGCGTGAACGCATCAAGACCGGTTCCGATAGTGATCACACGCATATCCATACTCGGCCAAGAACATCGTGCCTTACACTCAAATATCTCAAATTCAAATAATAGACTTGGTCAATTTTCTTCGTATTAAAAATTATCCTAGTAAAATAATCGTTCGTGGTCATGCATTTAATTCGAACCAGTAAGCGTGGTACACTCTCATTTCAAAATTCCACGATTTTACATACTATATAAAATTTTGGCGTCAAAAACCGACACCCAATATTTTTTTAATTAAATACCCAAAAATCAAATTTTTGTAATAATAATTCACAACGATCACCAAGCACTTAATTGCATAAATAAACAGTCAATTTCACATATAAATGCAACCACAACAATCGGTGTAAACTTTTACTAACCGACTATCCCGGTACAATTTAAGCTAATTAAAATTTATTAAATAAATAACAATAAATTTAATGTAATTGAACTAACCATGGTTAACTAACCACGATTAACTAACTAACCCTAGTTAACTAAACTAACCTAGGGTAGTTAATCCTAACCAAACTAACCCCTAACTAAACTAACTGACTAACTAGTTACACTAACTAAATTACACTAATCTTAATTAAGACTAAACTAATCCTAAGTGCAATTGACTTCCTAATCCAAGATTAGGGTGTTAACTCACCGGATTAGCAAGGTGACGGGTTCACGGTGACGGTGGCGCGAAGACAGTGAAGATCCAAGCCTACGGTGCCACCAACGGAGGGCTGACCAAGGCTGAAAAAGGCCCAACAAGCTCACGGCTTGGCTGGTCGAGCTGGTTCTGAGGTGGCTAGATCGAGGAGCTGCAAGTGGTCGAGTGGGTTGGCTGAGGTGGTGGACGTGGAGCGGTGGCGGTGTTGGCGGCCAGGCGGGGGCTAATAGGCTGAAGGTGGTCATAGGTGGCGTCGGGGCTAGGCTGGACGGACGCTAGACATAGGCGGATGGCGGGAGCGAGCGGAGCTGAGGCAGGTTGGCAGCTGGGCGCGGTTGCTGCTGGCCTCGAGCGGTTGGTTAGCTAGATGGCGTGAAGAGTTGGGACAGTTGGGAGGGGCTCGCGCTAGTCGAGTGGTTGGGGGCTGGCAGTGGAACAAGGGAAATGAAGAATGAAGAAGATGAAGTGAAGAAGAAGAAGAGCCGGTTGAGGGGGTGAAGGATGCGCACGCTTGGAGGGGGGAGAGGGAGGCCAAATAGTCAAGCAAGCAGCCAATGAGAAGCCCAAGCAAATGTCAAGCCACTTGAGTGCTAAGCCACCAAAGTCTTCAACCACAAAGTCATGCCTTCCTCCAATAGCAATTTTCTTCTCATTTCCTTACCAAATTAAGCCAATTTGGTGGCCAAAAGTCCTATGGCAGCAGCCCATACGAATTTCCCTTCAATTCTTCACAAACTAATTCAATTTGCCAACCAAAAATGCCAATAACTCAGCCCATACGAATTTCTTCTTATTTCTTTTAGCCGATTTTGATTTTTCCGCAATTCTCCGGGCTCGACGGAAATTTCCTGAAAGATGAGACAAGATCCTAAAAATAAATCGTGACACGCTTGAACGTTCGATTCCCGAAACTGAATTCAATTTCGTGGTTAAAATCGAGCGGACGCGATTTTAGCGCGACCCAATCTACCGAGTAGCTTTTAGGGATTTTAATATGTTTGACCCGTGGTCGATAATTTTCGATCCACGTTTGTGCATCTTCAACTCGTCGGCGACTCTCAGTTGTCGTAAAAATTGCAAGGTTTCAATTACGGGTACCGAGTATAAAATCGACAAAAAATCGGGTTAGTGCCGTTCGACTCGAATTTTGCAATAATGTAGAATCACCCGCAATTTAATTATGTGTTTCCGTCGAATTGACCTATATTTGATCACTAATCGATTATAATGGTGTCATATTGACCCTTGCCGGTTATCACGGTCGAGCAGTCGATTTCTGATCGAATTCTCAAGTCTGCCGCGTTTATGTCCCTTAACGGCTTCACCTGATAAATCAGTTAACTCGTGAGTGATAAGCTCCAAGGAAAATGACCATAGGTGCGTCGACAAAATGTCCATTTCATATTATCGAGACAGGATCGAAATTCAGAATGTCACACCAAGAGGGAAGAGGGGTAGATGGATCAACTATATCCATTATCTCATGGTTCTTTGCAGCTATTGGTAGTTCACTTCTCGAAAAGAGTATGTATATGTTGCGCACGACTGTTTTAGCATCGAGGCGCCCAAAATCAGCTTCTGCCCATCCAAGTTCCTAAAATAGAAAGTTCAAAGATGTCAAATCGAAAGCAGATGATTAATCACTTTACCGTGCAACAGTCTTGAAAACGAGTGTTACATAGGCGGCATCCCTGCCATCTTGAAATGTAAAAGCCTTCAGGGAGATGCTCATGATATTTGATGGGATGAAAAGGAGGGCGGTGTGGAATTCCCAGGGTCACAATTCCTCCGACACTCTCTCGGTGGAGGAGGGAAAACAAGTAAGCAGGAAAAACTCCGAAGCCTTTAGCTGTAAGAAACACCTGCATTAACAGTGCCCAAACCTTGTCAAAAGAAGGCTTCACTCTTAGTACAAGACCACAGGACTACTTCTGCACAGATGCTATAACAGCAGCAGAACTTCCATAGTGAATGTCAGGAAACTAGAAGGAGCAAATTCACCAGTTTACTCTGAAGGTCAAATTATGCGTATATGTGCAAAGAAGATGAGGTTTCGAATGTGTCGCACATTAACTGTGCTCGACGAACTGTTAGAGGTTTTCTCTTTTCATAACCAAAATGACAGATTCCGTGTGAGTTCCCAGGGGACCCTTGCTATTGGACATATTACTGCATTTGATAGACAGTCTCTACGAAGTCTTTGTTCTCTAAAACTTATCTTGAAGAAATACGCGAGGTGAATAAGTATAGAAAGCAACTAGCACTTGAAAAGATTCTTCTTTCCCTTTTATGAGAACAAGACCCACCTTAGGTGGGTAAGCCATAGATCCATGAGTACCAACAAACCTCCGAGAGATCAGGTGAGACTTCCACCAAGAGCCACAAGAAGTAGCCCATGCTACTTCAAAATTTGCGTTTTATTCAGTCTACCGCGTTGGCATTATCAAACAAGAGGAGCACAAGAATTTTTCTACTTATGAACTGGGGATCGGTTCTCTCTTTTTCTTCTAAATCATGTCCATTTTCTCAGCAACCATGCATAGCAAAGAAAATAGGGAAAATCATAGAATCATTATAGGAAAAAAATGACACAAATGTTATAACTTTCGTACAGTACTCTCTCGAGTGTTGTAACTTTTTGTTTATCATTTGAGTGTCATAAATTATATACGGTGCTCACTAGAATGTCATAACTTTTTTTCTAATAACTAAAGTGCCATTGAACTTTTCAATTGATCATTTGAGAACTGTAATTTTTCGAAAACATTCACTACAAGAGCCATGTCAAGCCATATTTCTGGCATTTATGTGAATGTTTTTAAAAAAATTATGATACTCAAGTAGTCAATTGAAAGTTACAGCACTTAGGTAAACGTCTTTTTAGAAATTATGGTATTCAAAAAAATAAAAAGTAATAGCCTTTAAGTGAGGACCATATAAAAGTTATTGCATTTGTACTACACTTATCCCGAATCACCACCTTATCAATGCCCGGGGCATCAAGCAATGCACCGAGATCTTTAAGAAGGCCACCGAAGGAGGCCTTTTCAGGTTCAAGCAGTGGATCAAACAACCTGTAGCCTCTGTAATCAGGCGCTGGTGCGCGAAAACCGGCTTCCATTACGGCCACCATTTGGTGCCACCATGAGTACCATATCTCCGGAAATCCATGCAAGAGCACGACTACATTGGGACCTAAAAACACGATTCACAAAGCCAAGAATTAGCTCATAAATCCAGTAATCACTCACTGTAGTTGGAACTACTGAAATTTCTGGTCAACCCATAGAATTTGTCAAGATTACCATTGGATGGCATGGCTTTTGATACGTTTAAACATTTCAGGGCTCTCCAACATGTATGGTTGATAGTCTTGGAGCAAAAAACCCAATTACTCAAAGTGCCCCGATAAAAAAGGGGTAGCTTGATTATGTGATGGGCTTAAGGCCCGTCCGCCCATGTTGGGCCTAAAAGTCCGGCCCACAAAATTAGGGCCCATGGATGGAGGGATACGATGAAGGGGTACGTTTCTATTTTTGAGGGAACGTATATAAGGGAGGAAAGAGAGGGAGAAGACACCCTTTGGCATTTTTCAGCGTACGTCTTCTCTCCTCCTCTCCCTCCAAAAAGAAATTGAACGCTAAAGGTGACGCCGTCTTCCCTTCAAGGCCAATCGACGTCATCGGATCGATCGGGATCGGTTTTCTCTTCCTCTTGTCGGCATTGGTGTTTAATCTGTGGCTAACAAGGTACGCTCGAATCCGTGGTGTGCTTTAGGATCGGTGATACGTGATTTTCCCGGGCTTGTCTTCCGCATTTGTTTTAGGGATTCGATTTAGTGTCGAATCCGGTTTTTGGGAATCCGACATTCCCAACATTGGTATCAGAGCCCTAGTTCATGTTTTCCCGACCCTTTTCATGTTTTTTGATTAATTTTTCGCGAAGATATTCGGCCGACACGGATCGGGGTGAGAAATCCCGACACCCGAGCACTGTTCGTCTATTTTTTCGAGTTTCTGTAAGTCGAAATCGATTTCTGAAGGCATAGGGTGAAAGGGCTCGTCGAGACGAGTCCGTCGACATGTCGTGCGCCGCCGGGCGACGCCGCACGCGCCCACACGCGCGGCCAGAAGGCGCTGCGCGTGGGCGCCACGCGCCGGACGGCGAACCGACACGTGCGCGCCGGCGGCGGCGAACCAGCACGCGCCGGTCGGCGAACCGACGCGTGCTGACGTCAGCATGACGTCACCCAACGGTCGGTAACCGCTGGGATGACGTCATCGATGACGTCAGTTGGCCGGGTGGTCACCGGCCGGCGACCCGACCCGACTCGATCTGCGGAAGCCTGGCATGCGCGCGGCACGTGCCAGTTGACGTCTGCGTGACGTCAGCCCGCGCACGCGCGCGGCGCGTGCGGTCGGTTCGTCCGACCCGGCCCGATCGGTCCGACGACCCGCCGCTCGTTGACCGACGACCGTTGACCGTTGACCCGAAAGAAAAAAAGAAAGAAAAGGAATTTGTTTCTTTTTCATTTATGCCTATGTGGGTAATATGTAATCAATTATTTATTCTGCATTTGTTGCATGAATTTTGGAAAATTATGTATTTTCCCTTATGTATATTATGGATTATAAGTAATCCATTTTTTAGTTCTGTATTTGTTGCAAGAACTATGATGCGTTATGCACGGATACTTGCAATCCCGAGAACAGACGAGGGAAGTGCAAGACTTAAAAGGCTGATGTCAGATTTAGCTAATTATCGGTGGCATGACGGTGATTTAGTATCACATGTGGTCAAGGTCAATCAGATGATACAGGAAATCATCTGGAATGGTTATCTTATGCCGGATTTTGAGAAGGTGCCGGCTTTGATGAACACTCTTCCACCTGAATGGCAAGCAGTGTTAGATCGGCTATGGGAGGTCAACGTGGTCCCGGGTTATAGGAGGCTAGTGGTAGCTTTTGTTAGAGAGTACTATAGGATTGAGTTAATCAAAACTTCAACCCTTAGATTGAGTGCCACATGGCGCAGAGTGAATGCGCTTTGGAGGCGATATGAAAGCTCTCCAAAGGTTTTTCCATGGTTGGCAAATGTGCCTTCAAATTTCTCAGATATTTTGACTGATAGATTAGAAGGGACATTCCCTATTTATTTCTTAGATTAGTTTGAGATGTTTTTGAATGTGAATATCTCTTTCTATATTGATATATTTTTTTCTTTTTTCTTTCTTCTGTATATATTGCTTAGTGTAATGGATAGTTGTATTATGTGAAAGCATTATTATTCTATTTATATGTCAAATATTATTTGCTTTCTGTTATTGTTGATCTGTTTGTGGGTAGTTTATAGAAGTTTTTGTAACTTCATAGAATTTATTATGCATAAGACAATTATATTAATAATAGTTTTAAGTTAGGATTTTTGGAGGATGATTGGAAACATAGTGACCTTTTGATTCTGAAACCTTACTTGAAATTGTTCATTGATATGATGGGTCTGTGCAAAGTGGATGCATAAATGATAGGCATTAATTATTCGTGCATATATGTACGATGTGTTCAGATCGATGGTTTCAAAGCAACTAAGAACGTAATTGCTGATATGAACGGCAACAATTGTGAAATATTGGATATGAAGATTCAATATGTGCTGGAAAAGCAAGAAGCATTAGAAGCTCTTGACCATGTTATGGAAGATCTTGAGAATGCTGTGCACCACCTTGAGCTAGTAGAGGACTGCCTAACGGCATTTGAGTCAAAAATAGACATTTGCAATGCTGGTTCTAGCTCAGAAAGGGCTTTGAGCTCTAAGCGCAAGCGTATTGATTCGTTCAATATGTGGGAATGCAAAGGATCAAATCCTTATTGCAAGAAATCAAGAGTTAACCAACACAAGAGAGGAAAACGTCCTCAAGTGAAGAAAATGTCCAGGGTGAAGTGTTACAACTGTGACAAGAATGGTCACTATACTCGCGACTGTCGTGAGCCAAAGAAAGTATACACCCCTTGTACTTTTTAGAACTTTGCTTTTGTGTCAAGTTCTGTGTTCTTAACTGAGTCTAATCCTTTGTGGACTGTGGATTCAGGAGCGACAGACCATGTAGCGAAGGATAGAGAATCCTTCGTGGAATTCCGACGATACCAACTGAAACTAAGTGGATATATGTGAGAAATAACTCCAGAGCTGAAGTTAAAGGGATTGGCACCTGTCAATTGAACATGCGTGGTGGACGCACCTTGTTCCTACATGATGTTCTATATGCTCCAGAGATTCGTCGAAATTTAGTGTCTGTTTTAGTGTTGGTTAAGTTTGGTTTTTGTGTGAACTTCCATAATAGAGGTGTAGATTTGTATTTGGATACAAACTACTATGATTGTGGTCATTTTCTGGATGGTTTTATTGTACTAAATGTTGACTGTGGTGATATCAATATTTGTTATTCCCTTCTCACATCTCCTAATTCATATGATAATGATGTGAGTGTGTGGCGTGTGGCATGCTAGACTTGGTCATATTGGCCAACAACGTATGAAAAGACTAGCCAAAGAGGGCTTGTTGGGCAACATTGAAAAAGTCGATTTGCCTATATGTGAGCATTGCCAAGTAGGGAAAAACGACAAGGAAACCATTTGGAAAAGGTAAAAGAGCTGAATTTCCTCTGCATTTAATCCATTCGACGTACGTGTTTCAATGAATGTGAGAAGAAGGCATGGGGCTGTTTATTTCATCACTTTTATAGATGATTATACTCGATTCGGATATGTTTATTTGATTTCTCATAAATCTGAAGCATTGAGTTGTTTCAAAAGGTTTATGAACTTGGTAGAAAATCAATTAGACAAGAAAATAAAAGCATTGAGATCCGATTGAGATTGAGAATATTTATCTGATGAGTTCAGAAAATTATGTGATGAAAAAGGAATAGAAAGACAGTTGTCTATTCCATATACTCCTCAACAAAATGGTGTTGCGAGAGAGAAGAAACAGAACCCTACCGGAAATGGTTAGGTCCATGATGGCGCATGCTAACTTACCTATTACTTTTTGGAGTGATGCGTTGTTAAGCGCTGCCTATATACTTAACCGGATGCCTTCCAAATCAGTTACTTCCACTCCATATGAGTTATGGACAGGTAGAAAATCGGACTTAAGTTTTCTTAAGCCATGGGGTTGTGCTGCCTATACTCATAAGTCCTCTCACAAGTTTGGGAAATTGGGTCCCAGAGGAAAGAAGAGTATTTTCATAAGATACTCGGAACACTCGAAATGGTATGTGTTCATAGGTGAGCAGGAAAGTGGGAGTATAACTGAATTTGAATCACAAGATGTCACATCCTTAGTGGATAAATTTCCTAAGAAGGGCGAAATAGGAGAAGATTACTCCCTATTTGAAACCATTGATCAAGATAATGATATTAGTGGAGTTCGTCCAAGTGGGAGTAATATGAGAAGTGATGAATTGAATTCAACTCATCCTCAATTACAACCACATGATGAGATGACATCATCATTATCTAATCCAAGTGGGAGCATTATGGGGAATGATGTGCTAAGTGTACAATCTCCCATACGGTGAACAAGTCGCCAAAGTATTCCCCGTCGACGTTTTGACATTGAAAGGGAAACTTTTATGATTGCTCCGCAAGATAAGGATGAGCCAAGAAATATTAATGAGGCTCTGAATTGCCCTAGTAAGGAAAAAATGATTCATGCAATGAAAGAGGAAATGGAGTCAATGAAATCAAACCAAGTTTGAGAACTGGTTGATCTTCCAAAAGGACGCAGAGCTATTGGGAACAAGTGGGTTCTCAAAATAAAGCGAAAGGCTGATGGCTCGATAGAAAGGCATAAGACTCGCCTTGTGGCGAAGAGATATAATCAACAGGAAGGAATTGATTGTGAATGATTATTTTCTCCTGTAGTGAGATTTACTTCGATTCGCATTATTCTGGCAATAGTGGCAAGTATGGATCTTGAGTTACATCAAATGGATGTAATGACTGCTTTCCTCAATGGAGAATTAGAGGAAGGAATATATGAAACAACCTGCTGGTTTCATAGTGAAAGGCCAAGAAGAAAAGGTATGTCGACTTTTGAGATCGATATATGGCCTCAAGCGATCATCGAGACAATGGTATATACGTTTTCATAATGCCATAATGGCATATGATTTTACAATGATTAATGAGGATCATTGTGTATATATCAAAAGATCCAAAGATCAATTTGTGATCATATCATTATATGTTGATGATATACTAATTGCCGGAAGCAATATGGAGTTTGTTAATACTGTCAAGAGTTGGTTGTCTTCCAACTTTGAGATGAAGGATATGGGTGAGGCTGCATACATTCTTGAAGTTAAGATTTCAAGAGATCGTTCGAAGAGATCGTTGTCTCTTTCGCAAGAAACATATATAAATAAGGTTCTTGAACGATTTCGTATGCAAGATTGTAAACCCATAGATACTCCTATTGCAAAAGGTGAAGGATTGAGCCACAGACTGTGTCCAAGGACTCCACAAGAGAAGGAACAAATGAAACGTGTTCCTTATGCTAGTGCTGTTGGGAGCTTGATGTACGCTATGATGTGTACAAGACCTGGCATATGTTTTATAGTTGGAATGGTGAGTAGATACCAATCCAATCCAGGTCCAGCACATTGGAAAGTCGTTAAGAGAATACTGAGGTATCTAAAGGGGACTGCTGATTATACGCTGAGTCATTAAGGAAAGGATCTGCGACTCTAAGGCTATTCTAATGCTGATTGGGAAGGAGATTTAGATGAAAGGAAATCTACCTCTGGGTTTGTTTTTTTACCGAATAATGGCACCATATGTTGGAGCAATAAGAAACAAAAGTGTATAGCCTTGTCCACGATGGAAAGCGAGTTCGTGGCATTATCGCGGCGGTGTAAGAAGATGTTTGGCTTAAGAGATTATTGGATCATTTAGGTGTTATTGGAAGTGCTGCAGATTCATTGTTGGTTAACTGTGATAACCAAGCAGCAAAAGCGTACACCAAAGATTCAAAATATCATGGCAAGACCAAACATATAGATACCAAGTATAATGTTGTCAAAGATATGATTGCACGAAAAGATGTGAACTTACAGTACATATTACGCATAGAATGGTAGCAGATCCTATGACAAAGCCAATATCTAGAGATGTGTTTTGTGGCCATATGAAATCTCTAGGATTGCGTAGAGTCTAATGTACTGGATTGTAATTTCCCTGAAGTGTTCACATTTGATGAATTTGTGTTTTTTCATCATTAATGCCTATGAATCTTTGTTTGATCTTTATGCATCTTAATGCTCAGTGCATTACTTTAAATTGAGAAAGTATGTCGGACAGATAAAAGATTAGCCCACTCACACGGGTAATCGCCTCTATTTACTGTGTAATAAATAAAGATGAGACTGTTTTTAAGCTTATTATCTAGGTGATAATCGAGAGCTCAAGCTTAAAACACGTATGTCGCCTTAACTGAGTGTTAAGATGATGACATAATACTTACTATGTCCGAAAGTAAAATACCCCACATATTTTACTTTATCTGTCTATGATGCCAGATGTGAGTTCTGATGAATTTTGTGAATGAGTAGATACGTGAACTCAAGTTGGACATTGGGTATGTCTGAACTATCATCTGTACGGTATTGAAAGTGTAGACATACGCTCCATGGGAAAGGAGTTAATACTGTAATACGTATTTCATACTATGTATGCATGAGACGACCAATAAGAGTGACAAAAAGTTTGATCTCAATTTTTATGTCGTGTGAGACTCTTGAGGAAAAGAGTTCCTCAATTTTTAGTCCCCTCATGACTCTTACTTATTCTCAAGATTTCTATTTAGTGTTTGCTATCTTAGGATGTTGCCAATGGTCATGAGTTGATTCGATCTAATGGGACATTTCTAGAAAAGCAAGTTGAACTGAAATTGAGAGTTTGAAGGAAATAGGAAGATCGAATTTGGAGAATCGCATTGTAGTTTTGTATTCACCGGTTAACCAATTATGACTATCTTTGTGATAATCATAATTGTGAATACAATATATGTATCATTGTTTGAAAGAGATCAAGAGAGATATAAATGTGATCGATCGATCTAGAGTACTGCATACTAAATCTACTCAGGATGTGATGCCCATTATGAGCTGCTATATATTTCTAACAGATATATAGCAACGAGCTCTCAAAGTATGCTGGTCGCACGGATTATTCACCGGTATGAATGTTGAAGAGAGGTAAAGAGAATCCTGTTCGGCCCACCATGTGCGAGTGGGAGATGATGGTTGTATGTGATGGGCTTAAGGCCCGTCCGCCCATGTTGGGCCTAAAAGTCCGGCCCACAAAATTAGGGCCCATGGATAGAGGGATACGATGAAGGGGTACGTTTCTATTTTTGAGGGAACGTATATAAGGGAGGAAAGAGAGGGAGAAGACACCCTTTGGCATTTTCCAGCGTACGTCTTCTCTCCTCCTCTCCCTCCAAAAAGAAATTGAACGCTAAAGGTGACGCCGTCTTCCCTTCAAGGCCAATCGACGTCATCGGATCGATCGGGATCGGTTTTCTCTTCCTCTTGTCGGCATTGGTGTTTAATCTGTGGCTAACAAGGTACGCTCGAATCCGTGGTGTGCTTTAGGATCGGTGATACGTGATTTTCTCGGGCTTGTCTTCCGCATTCGTTTTAGGGATTCGATTTAGTGTCGAATCCGGTTTTTGGGAATCTGACATTCCCAACATTATGCTTAATAAATAAAGAGGCTTTAACAGGTGTGTCAGGTATGAGTGAGACGATAGAACTTTGAGCAGAGTGAACTTACCGGAGCCGATCTCGGCGACGTGGAGCTTGAGGCCTTGGACTTCAATGAATTGGTGTTGAATCTGATCCATTTCAGAGAGAGAGAGAGAGAGAGAGAGAGAGAGAGAGAGAGAGAGAGAGTTGGAACCAAAAGGGATAGAAACTTTTGATAACTTTGGAGCAAGAACATCCAAATACAGAGAGTGAATAATATTCAAAGCATAGGCTTTACACGGAGAACACTCCACACTGTAGCAAGCTTAACTCTGCAAGCTTTCTCCAAGCTTAACTCTCTCACTCTCTACTTCTACGGTTGTACCAAGTGTACATGTATATAGAAGAGCCACCGCCGAGTGAAGTCAGCAAAATATTCAGCTAATGCAAGCTTGTCCAACACAAAGTAGAATTTGATTTCTCTTTCTCTAAGCCAACCGGTAACAAGTCCACACTCGACCTTCCCTTTTAACTGACTTCAACATGCTTGCCGAGAAAGAAAAAATTGCATTAGGGTGTCTTTATTTCGCAGAAAACAAATGATTGAGAATATATTTTTCAAAAAGTAATCACTTGCATCATTGATAAAATGAATGAACGAATAATATTTTCATCATCCACAGAATTGTTTAAACATGAATTGTTGTCAATAATGAAAAAACTTTTAGTAGCTAATTATTTTAAGCGATACAAGCAATAATCTTTTGAACAAGATTTTCCAAATCATTCGTTTTCTGTTAAACAAACAAAACCTTAATAAGTCCACTTGATCAACTCTTCTTTCACTGTTTGAAAAGGTCAACAAAATACAGCCTTAAACTTTGCATGCCATATGTTTGGCTAAAACTAATGAAATTACGATCCCATTTGTTTTGTGGAAAATAAATGATTTGAAAAATATTTTTCTAAAAGTAATTGTCTGTGTTACTTAACTTAATTCATTAAGGAAAGATATTTTCATTACTAACAAAAATACATGTCTAAACATTTTTGTAGAAGATGAAAACATTTTCCATTCATTCAATTATGCAAGCAACACAAGCGACCATTTTTTTAAAAATATTTTATAAATCATTTATTTTTCGTGAAATAAACGAACCAAATTGGATTTTTCTTCTTTAAATTGAGTCGGTTAAAGTCAGAAAAATTTTATACTAAATTTGGACTTTAGAAGTTATACATATTAACATATATTTGGACTTTAGTACTTATTCACATCCATAGATTGAAAAAATGTATGCCAAAAAAGAAAGATTGATTAAAATTCATGTAAATCCAGCAACTTTGATTGGTTGGAGCAATGCACTGGTTTCTAGGACCAACATGTTCTCCAGGGGGCAAGAATTCTTGCTTGAGCCTAGACACAGAACAGAGTTCTGTGCTGATATATTATGGACATAAGTGGTAACAGTCAAATGCCGCTAATAAGGAAAAAGTGATTAGAAACTTGCTCACCAATTCCAGCTATGAAGATATGATGCTGATTTTTTTTAAGCTCCAATATCTCTTGAATTTTAGGACAAAATCATCCCTGTTCAGTTAGCCTTCCAATCCCTTGGCTTATGAATCCTCTCCATGAGCTGCGCTCGTATAGCTTCAAGCGTGATGATGATAGGCTTGTCCCCTAACCCTTGTCATAATGATACTTTTGTTGAAGCTTTCACATCAATTATTTAAGCAAAACCCACACTTTGAGCTTGTTCATAAGTGCGATTGCTCCATTGCACTCCACAGGAGGCTTGTGAAACAACCGATCATAAAGTTTTCTCATCACTATCTTCAACTCTTCCACTACCAACTCAAGATTAAATATCTAGCTGCCATGGCAACCTTCCAAACCAACATTTTAAGTTCCACTCCTTTGGAATGCAACCTAGAGTATGGCTCAAGTAAAATCTACGTTTCGCTGCAAGTATTAGATTTGCTAATGTTTTCACCAATCCCTTATGCTTGTCATACAAGAAATTCCACTACTTTGCATTTTTAGTATTTGTAATCTCCAGGCCATCTACAATCATATTATGATTAATAAACTAGTGTCATGTCCTAAATGTTTTTTGTCCCACAACTACCCATGCAAAGTGAAACATTTGAATTTTGTCATCTATGCTTGTAGCTGCAATATACTCTTGTATCTTGATGACAAATGGCAATTGTCAAACGCCATAAAATGCCTATATCCTTTTAGAAAACCCCTCTTCAATGCGTCCCGACATATGTGGACTCCTTTACACTTGAATTGAAACTTGACATTGTTTTGTCTTAATTACATGTCGGCTCCTAAGTATCAAGAGGTGTTTGGGAATGACTTCTAAGCATCCAAAATTGGTCCTCCTCTCATGTGATCATACTCATTGCTCTAGTGCTAGCTTTGTAGACTATTGTCCTCGGTAATTTCAAAACAATCTTAGACTCCAATATTTTTTTCGTCGAAGCACTTGGCTGTGTAGGATTATTCCCTAATCTATCACAATATTTGCTTGCTAACCATTTAGTGTTTACTTGAGAAACATATAAAAGAGCTCTATTGCATGAATGTATAGGGTTGAAGGTTTTAACTTGTAAAGTATGCTCTCTTTGTACTTTGGGAGCATAAATGAGTCACTCACAATCTTCAAAATAAACTGCCCTCAACTTATTTGGTTCATTCTTAATGACCCTTGCATGTCCTCAGTTTTAATGGCATATTTCCTAATGACCTCTTTAAACTCCTTAACATTACTAAAGCACATCCAAGATTTTCCTTATCAACTTCAACATAGAACTCAAGATGTATATATTCATTTTGGTTTCTAATATTCAAGAAATCTCCATTATTAGATAAGATATCTACATATTTAATGTTGTTTTCGACCTCCCTATCTCTCTCCATTGAACCATCATCATTGACATTCTCATTTTTGACATTTCTTCAGCGTAAGTCATGAAGATCAATAGTGGCAAACCAACATTCTTTACAACCCTAAGCATCCCTATTATCAAACATGAAATAGTTTGCATCTTCAAATCCCTCGCCTGGTGCAAAGCGGAAGCAAATATAATGTTAATATATTTCTATACAATACATGACAAAATATACACTGGAAAAAAAAAACAAAAAAAACAAAAACAGTACAAAATTGCAAAAGAGGGACTACCATTGGCACCCAGGAACCAAAATGGCAGCAAATTCAATTAGAAAATGTACTCATGGATATCACTTGCAATTAGAAAATACAACTCACATGTATTGATTCGCGCAAGAAGAGACATAATACAAAACAAATCCTACTAAATAAGCTAAAGCACGACCCTAAAAAAAATTATCGTACCATCATTGCCATCGGTATGGTATTTGACATTGTCCGCGCCTTGTCAACATGTTGCTTTAATAAGCAACAATCGCCTTATCTCTAGACAAAGGAAGGAAACTGCACTCTTTATTGGGAATCTAAGGATTTGGGAATTAGGGTTTCAATTACACAAATTTGAGAAATTTCTAACCAAATTGGGAAATTTAGTTTTTGCTCAGAAAATTTAAGATGAAAATGCCCTTGGCTTTGGCGCGAAAAGTGACTCCTAAAACGAGCATGCTCACAAGCCGGGGAAGATATGGGCCATCGGTGAGCTAGGGGTGAATTGAGACTAAAGGCTTGTTTGTTAACTAACCAAATAGTAACTAATTCTATTCTTTTGTTCTCTTGAACAAAAGAAGAACGGAAATCCATTTGATAACTTTTTTATTCCTGGGAATAGATTTGGAATAGAATTAAAAATTAGGAAAAAGTTATTTCTTTATTCTCAAGAACAATCCCAAAATAAAGCCAAATTTTCTTTTTTTCTTTTTTCTTTTCTTTTCTTTTATCTTCTTCTTCCTCTTTGCCGATTGCCGGTGACACCAATGGTTGGCGACTGGTAAGGCGACGTTCGGCAAGGCTCGACCTCACACTTGCTTAGCAAGGATTAGCCTTGCAGGCCTCATCGCCAGCCGCCACAAGACTCAGCCTCACTAGACCAAGGCAAGGCTGGCCTCGCAACGGCTAGGCAAGGTTGAGCCTTGCTGGTGGCCAGGTGAGGTTAGCCTTGCCTTAGCCTGGGGAGGCTCTGACGAGGTCGCTGGTGACCAACAATGAGGAAGAAGAAGAGGGATGTAAAAAGAAAAAGAAAAACAGAGAAAAAAATAATAAAAGTATTACAAATTAGAATAAATTCTAATTCACAAAAGAATTTGAGATTTTACTAAACGCGTTTCTATTCCCGAAATATAAATTTTTGGATAATTACCAAACGTTTTCAAATGCTTAACAACTCATCCATGGAACAAAATAAAAAGAAACATTTCTAAGTAGAAATTGTTCTTGGAAATAAAATGGTTACCAAATGCACCCTAAATCAGCCACGTCATAGCTTATTTAAAACAAAACACCACTTTAGAGACTCTTTTGAAAGAACGGCCCTAGTTCATGGGGCTTTTTTATAATTCCCCTGAAAAAAGTAAACATATGGTAAAACGAGAAGCAAACAGCAGTGCCTGGTTTCTACCAAATTTCAGGAGAGTTAAGAGGGATGCCTTCCACCGCTGGGGCTATAGCGTGTGTATGCCGGGATTACTATGGGAAGATCGTAGACGGATTTGTGAAATTGGTAAGAGCTACCTCGATTTTGCATTGTGAGACCCTTGATGTACTGAGATCCGTTTATCTTGTGATCTGGTTTTATATGAAGGAGCGAAAGTAGTATATTCCAGACCAAAAAGGGGAGAAAAAAAAAACATGTGATGCCCAAATCCTCTAATAAAATGGTCCACGGCCTCGAGCTGTCAGATGAGTTGAGTTCCTGTCAAGATCATTTCCGTAACCCCTAGATGAAGAGGAGCATAATTTTTTCCCTATTGGTCTTCATGGATGGTGAGTGAGATGATCATTCATTTTGAAGGCCAGTGTCTATATTATTTGGTAGAGCCATTGATTTGGTGTGCCTGAGCAAATAGCATTGATGTTCCAATGAAGCAGAGGTTCAGACGTTTATAACTAGAGAAGAGATTGATTGCAGTGGTTTATTACAGCATCAGTTCTCGCAGATCTTTCTAGGAATTGTTTTGGAAATACTTGTTTTGGGATGATTTTGTTTCACTCTTCAACTCACCCACATCTCAGGAGTTCATTTATATCTGAAATGCTGCAGAAAGGATCGAAGGTAAGAAATGGCGTATTTTGCTGGCAAGATTGTTGAGGCAGGTTGAGTCCAACAGGATCCAGTCACCTTAGTAACTTGTTCAGTAAGTTAACAACTGCAAATTTGAAGATGCAGACTGCAACAGTGAATCTCAAACCCCCTGGATAGTTTCTCTTTGTTGGCAAACAGATAAGTGGTTGCAGAAACTATCCCAGCAGTTCATAAGATCGTTATCGCATGACGTCCATCTTTTACTTGCCATCTTAAGCAGAAAAGCTCTGTAAGTGAGATTTTTGCACCAGCACTCATTTATTCCTCTGTCCCAAATACACATCCTGCAGATCTGTTTTCCCAGAGTTTTCTTCACATCGACACACGCAGCTTCTTTGTAGTGGCAAATGATTCACTTGAGTGACGCAAAAAAGTGAATATTGATGGGATCCATGATTATTAAGAAGTATTTTGTGCAAACAAAAAGATCTCTTGCGTAGAAATATGCAATATGCAGAGAATTTGGTTCACAAACATCTCTTTTTAATGGTGAATGTTGACAACCTATTGCCTTCTGTTAGTGTTTATCAAATATGCCTCTTAAGGAAATCAAGAAGGAGCCGATTCACCTCACCCGGTGATTGCTCCTGGATAAAATGCGTTCCCTCTGGCGAAAATACAATCTCTAGCTGGGGAACAAATTCTCTGACCTTTCCACTCCTGATGTACTCTTCCATGCCTGCAAATTTGAACACATAATCCTTCTCTCCCATGACCAACAGTGTTGGGACTTTAATGATATAATCCGTTATTCCATGGTCCTCCTTAAACGACCTGCAATATCAGTCAGATTGTTAAACATAATTTGCTTGTAGAATGCAGGGCTATCTGAAGTCCATATAAACAGCAACGATAGCTTATTCACCCGGGCAATCTCCGTCCAGAGATCAATTACTGTTGCCTCCTTTATTCTAAAAGAGCGATGAACAGAGATCCGGATTCAACTCAATGTGAAAAGTTGGAGAGTCTCAGTACGTTAACATTGCACACTTACTCCTACCCTATCACAATAGTCTACTTTCATCTTTTCCAAAGGGCATTACAGAGGACTAAAGCTCCATGGCAAGTACACAGCACAAAAACGGTCAAAAGGTTCACCTTTTACATTTAATTGGTAATATAGACAATCACAGAACAGAAAACAAGTGAGGCTGAACTTATCACATGAGCTATGGGCAGTATTTGCATCTCACATCTCAGATCAAACGTCATAAGCTATCTGAGATCAGTTGCTTTATTAGGATAAGTTTCTAGGGATCAAAGGGATCACGATAAAAAATAGAGCTGTAATCCAGTAATTGCAGCAGCATGAGGTTCATTGGCAGGTAGTCTACAATACTAAGCATTGAGCATGAGACCATTACCTATAAGGAACTTTCAATGCAGTGCGAAACCCTGACTTCTGGTATAGAGAACTGTACTCTTCAAGATCTTCTTCTGTAAACCAAGGGGGAAGAGGGGTAGATGGATCAACTATATCCATAATCTCCTGGTTCTCTGCGGCAATTGGTATCTCACTTCTCGAAAAGAGTATGTAGATATTACGCACAACTGTTTTAGCATCGAGGCGCCCAAAATCAGCTTCTGCACGTCCAGGTTCCTAAAATAGAAATTTCAAAGACATCAAATCGAAAGCAAACGATTATTGCTTTCCCATTAACGGTCTTGAGTCACAGAGGCGGCATACCTGCCATCTTGACACGTAAAAGCCTTCAGGGAGATGCTTATGATATGTAAGGGGATAACTGGGAGAGCGGTGCGGAATTCCTAGGCTCACGACTCCTCGAACCCTCTCTTGGTGGAGGAGGGAAAATAAGTAAGCAGGAACAGCTCCGAAGTCTTTACCTACAAGAAACACCTGCATTGACAATGCCCAAACCTTCTCAAAAGAAGGCTTCACTCTTGGTACGTTATTACAGAACTCCTTGTTCACAGGTACAATTATAGCAGCAAAACTTAATATGACCAGTATTCAGCGTGTTATTCTGTCCACCGCATCAACATCACCAAACAAACAGATGAAAGAAATTTTCGCATATGAACTGCAGTCTAATCTCTCCATCCCTTCTGATTCATCTCCATTTCCTCAGCAACTACACACAGCATAGAAAATTGGGAAAATCATAGAATCATCACCTTATCAATGCCTAGTGCATCGAGCAATGCACCAAGATCCTTAATAAGGTCACTAAAGGAGGCCTTTTTGGGTTCAAGTGGCTGATCAGACAACCCGTAGCCTCTGAAATCAGGCGCTAGCACACGAAATGCAGCTTCTGCCATGGCCACCATCTGATGCCGCCACGAGTACCATATCTCCGGAAATCCATGCAAGAACACGACTACATTGGGACCTGAAAACGAAATTCACAAAGCCAAGAACTCTCCCATAAACCCAGTAATCAGGCACTGTAGTTAGAACTACTAAAATTTATGGTCAACCCATAAAATAATGGCCAAGATTAACATAGGATGGTTTGGTTTTTGAGACATTAAAACATTGCAAAACTCTCCAACACGTATGGTTGATAGTCTTGGAGATTTCAAGAACTCACTCATAAATCCAGTAATCAAGCACTGTAGTTGGAACTACTAAAATATATGGTCAGCCCATAAAGAACGGCCAAGATTAACATAGGATGGCTTAATTTTTGATACGTTAAAACATTTCAAAACTCTTCAACACGTATGGTTGATTATGCTTAAAAAATAAACTTCAACGGGCGTGCGGTGTATGAGTGAGACGATGGAAGCTTCAGCAGAGTGAACTTACCAGAGCCGATCTCAGCAACGTGGAGCTTGAGGCCTTTGACTTCAATGAATTTGTGTTGAATTTGATCCATCCAAAATTTCGATCCTTTTGGGCAGAGAGAGAGAGAGAGAGAGGGAAAGTTGGAGTTCTACAGTTTCGGCTTCAGGCAGAGGAGCACATTCGAAGTTGCTCTTTTTGGTTCTTCCATGTTAGAAAGTCAATTTTATTTTATTTTTTATGCTAAAACGCGAACTGGAAGCCGTGTTTGAGGCGTTGTCCTCCTTTTGCATCCATCAACGCCACATCCCGGCGTAATTGAGATGGTGAACGGTTGGTTGAAGTTGATCGGGATGGAAAGAAGGCCAAGAAAAAAAAGAAAGAAAAGAAAAGTGAAGAAAAAAGATAAAATAAGAATTAAAAAAATGGAGTCTTTTCATACGAAGTTGTTCAGCAATATCACTAGTTATGACATGTACAGTGTCTAATAATAATTGGATCATTACGTTAGTAATTTCAGACAACACTGCATCGGGAGGACTTGTTTTCATCTTCACACAAAGTTTGTTGTTATATTAAACTGATGAAAAGTTTAGAATTCAATCGAGATTAATATGAGAGTTCCAAATTTATTTTATGTGATCTTTATTGATGATATTCCATTTTTTTTTATGGGTTATTACCTTGAAAGCTTCAAACAAGTACATGTATGATAAATTTATCCCAAATTTTACCACAAGAAATCTTATACTTGGTATTTATGTGACAAATTTATCCCAAGTGACCATAAAAAATCCAAAATTGGTATATTTTGTACAAATTTACCTTAAACCAATTTGTTCGACTGCCAAAAATCCTAAATTGGCAAATTTATAACAAATATAACATCCATTAAACTAGATTAATACCATAAAAAAAAACAACAAAAATTGTACAAATATGACAAACAAAGAGTAAAATTCCAAATGATACACCAATCAATTGTCATATGTCATCAAACTTAGCAATTTGACAATAAAATTTAATAGAAACTAACAAAAGGTAAATTTATCTCAAATGTACCAATTTCGAGTAAATTTGTCAAATATGTACTAATTTGGAGTTTTTGGTGATAAAAAAATTAGTTTAGGTTAAATCTATCACATGTGTGTTAGTTTATGATTTTTTAGGATATTAACCCTTTTTTTATTACTCTGTTTGCTCCCTCACAATCTCTCTCTCTCGATCATTACTACAAACATAAGCAAATTGGAATGAAAATACCATTGAATACAAATGGAGTATTCAACAATTTGCATTACATTTGTATGCATATAAATCTATTCACTCAAAGAGCAATTGTTTCTCCATATACTAACAAAATGAACGGAAAATAGAAGGCTGATTGAAAATCAAGTACATCCAGCAATCTGAATGGTTGGAGCAATGCACTGATTCCTAGGATTAACAAGTTTTTTATGGGATACATGTATTGAAAGCTCTAAAACTTGTCACAAATGTATAATGGAGTCATAAAAACTTGTAAAAAGTGCAATCAAATACTAAAATTGTCAAATTTGTACAATTAAGTCATTACAAGATGGAAAATGCCGACATTAGTTTTTTATTATTATTTTCTCTATCATATGTGGTGCTGACATGGATTAAATGATGTCTTTTTGGTCCAAACATGATTTTTAATATAATTTTATTTAAGTTAAACGAAAAGAGTTTTTTGAAAAAAGGTTAGAACTAGGCGATGAGGGCAATTAGAACTAGGGTGAGGATAATTCTAGGGTAAAATCTGAAATCTAAAAACCAAATCGGTGAGAACCTATAGGTTTTAGGTTCCAAGGTATGTAGGGTAAGTTATAAGTTCCAAAAAATAACAAACCTAATTTAATGGGTAGGTTCCAAGTTACAGGTTATTAGTTGGAGGAACTTGAAACCTGAAACCTAGAATATATAACTTGAAACTTGGAACAAGTTCTAATATCTTTCTTGATTCATGTCTTCCTGCGATCTTAGGATATTTCACACCATTCGATAACGATTGTATAATCTGGAAGCATTAGTTTGAGTTTCCATTTTATAATTAGGGTTAATACCCTGAAAGACCCCAAACCGGTACACATATGATAGATTTACCCCAAACTATTTTTTTGACCATGAAAAATCCCAAACTGGTATACTTGTGACAAATTTACCTCGGCTGATTATAAAAAAACCATAAACTGGTACATCTATAACAAATTTACCCCAAACTAATTTATTCGATCACAAAAAACCCCAAAACTGGTCAATTTAAGACAAATATACCTCCGCTAAATTGGATTAATACCACACAAAAATCACAAAAATTGTAAACCGTGACAAACAGAGTGTAAAATCTCAAATTGGTATATCAATCAACTGTCACGTGTCATTTAACTTAATAATTTGACTGTAAAATTCAACGAAAACTAATGGAGAGTAAATTTGTCACAAGTGTACTAGTTTAGGGTAAATTTGTCAAATGTATATCAGTTTTGGGTTTTTGGTGATCAAATAATTCGGGATAAATTTGTCACAGGTGTACCAGTTTGGGGTTTTTTTAAGGTATTAAGCCTTATAATTAAGACTTTTACTTATTTAATGTTCATATTTTCCATGTGTTTTTGTGGTTAATGAATTGTAGCAACAAGTGGTAGTAATTAGAGATTTTAATTTACAGTAATTGTTCAATTAATAATATAGGTGAAACCTGAATAGACCTTAGAACGAACTCTAGAACCTATGACAGGGTAGGTTCCAAGTTCTAGGGTATGTAAGGTAGGTATCATGTCTCAAAAAATGATGAACGTGTTCCAACAGGTAGGTCCTAAATTTCAAATTAAACTTGTATGGAATCTAGAACTGGTCATCCTAGTTAGAACTAGGTGGCCAAGGTTGCCCTCATCGTTGTCACCTCACCAAGTGATGGTGGGGAAATCACCGGGTCCCGACGACCCACCCACACTAACCGTATGCGAGGGCTTCCTGGCTGATTCTAACTCTACTTTTTTAAAGCAAAAAAATTAGCTTATTTTTTAAATTTAATAAACAAAATTTGTATTAAAAATCATATTTAAATTAAAACGACATCATTTTAGCTTTACATTTTGTGTTTTAGCCATGTCATTGTCATGTAAGAGAGAGAAAATATTTAAAAAAAAAAAAAAGTTATGTCAGCATTTCCCATTAACCAAGTTAGATAGAGTTATCAGAAAAACTCAATTGTACTAATTTGACAAATTTTAGTACTTGATTCTACTTTTTGCAAGTTTTATTATTCAATTACACTTTTATAACAAGTTTTAAGACTTCAAATGCTAAATTTGTTTTTTATTTTATTTTTGACATCAAGAAAAAAAGGTGATTTTAGCATGGCAAATCCCCGCAAAGCCAAAAATACAACATGGCAAAGATACTATAATATAAAAAGGAGTGGCCACTTGGGCCAAACTTGAATTTTCTTATAAACTAAAGCTCGAGAACGAACCTCTCGTCCGTCATTTTCGCTCAGTCAAGATTTAGAAAACCCTAGTTCTCGCTCCCTGGCAACAAGGCAAATTCGCGGCTTCCAAGAAATGATCATACTTTCTAAACCCAACAAATGAAAAGTTATAAGTGATTATGGAACGAACGTTATTATATTAATCAAATTAAAGTTGGTAATTTCAAATATGAAGTAGTTACTTCAACGGCATTGGTAAGCCACAATAATAAATCTTGGTAGATTATTAATGTGAGGGTGTTTCATGTATTTTTTTTCAATGGAATAAAAAGAAGAAGAGGAAGGTGAGTTTTTCTTGTTTAGCCATTGAGAAAGACAATGGGTTGAGCTTGGTAAAATCATGTAAAGCAAACATATATTAAGGTAACCAAAATTTATTCGTATCTTAATGTAGCAATTGTTGATACTTCAGTATATTGAGGTTGGTGATTTCCAAAAAATAAACATCAAATGCATTGGTAAAAGACAAGAATAATTGTTGGTAAGTCATAATAACAAAAGTTGGGCAATCATTAAACAGTTGGTAATTTTTAAGTAAATATTGATACTTGTTAAAACTTGTTGAAAAACTAGTAAGGATTGAATATTTTAGCAAGTGATGCGGGAGCATGGGGTCAACTCTCAAGCTCCACCCATGTTTCATTGATCAGACCAACCCAATCCTTATTACTATAATTTAAGACCAATTTTGGCTATACTTTAACTCGATGAATTAAAGTTGAAGATGCCTATTCTATGGACTAGCTATCGATTCAGTGGATAAGTTATCAATTTCATTGTTATTGATTGGTTATCTAGATGTTCATTTACAAGTTTGATGTCTATTACAAGGCTCTTAATTGATGACCTAGCAACCGGAGGCTATTCTGACTATTTCTTTCTATTGTTGTTTGATTATCTTCTACAATGACGATTCGACTTTCAAGACTAGTGCACGAATTTGGAAAAGTCGAAGTTCAAGTTCCTATGTGTTTTAATGCATTTTTTAGTTCCTCGGCCTTTATTGAGTTTTTAGTTCCTATGTCTTCAATATTTAAGCAGTTCCCATGTCTTTAAATGTTTGACTATATGTTATGCTTTAGTTTCTCTATAAGTAGAAGTGTAGTTTCATCTGTTGACAAGACTTGTATATTAAGAATGTATGAGATTTTCCTCTGTGAGTACAGTGAATACTCTTTGGTGGTAAATTGAGAAGCCTTTACTTAGGCTTGTGATTTTCCTTTAGGCTTTGGTGGTGTCCTATCCTAAAGTCCTTTGTCCTTGGCGGATGGTTCATCCTCTAAGTATCCTCTAAGTCTTTGATGATGAACTTTGTCAATCATAATCTTTATCCTAGGCTGGTGGCGCGTCATTTAAAGCTTGGTGGTGATCATAATCTATTCTTCATCCATCCTTCTACAATCCATTATCACCCAAAATACATTGGTCCACACCTCACCCGTCTCAGCTAGTTGCTAGTAATATGTTTTTGTTATGGGATCCATTTTTTTTTTTTTTTTTTGGTAACCGAGGACTCCACCATGGGCCTCCCGTGCCCGAACGGCACCGAAGGACCGGGCCCCTATACCTCGAAGGAGACTAGCACATGACCCTACCACCATGGCCCCCCACTTAAGACGTGTTAGTAACTGCGGAGTTTCGACCCTAGAACCTCTGCGATGAAATGCCCAAAGCCGAACTAACTCAACTGCCCATCGATGGGTTTTGGATTCCATTTTTAACCCCATGTAAGGCCGGAAACTGCTTAGTTTTTCTTTTTTTTTTGGCTGAAAGGAAGCTGCTTATTAAGTCACCAGTTTCACGCACGAACTGCAGATCAATTTCATACCGAACTGAGTTCCCGCGTAGTTCGGTCATTCGTCCCTTCAAGTGATGCTTTTCTTTGACGGATCCTCAGGTTCATCAACCACGCCAAGAGAGAACCAATCTTCCGAAGACAGCAAGAAGCTTACCTAATCCTTTTCTTGCAGATGAATTCTGGTGGTAGCTCACCATCTCCGCTAGTTTTCAGCATTTCAAGCACTGCTGACGATGCAGTCGTGCATATGTTGTGACCAATGTGATGACCATATCTTGTAAATCATCGTAAACATGTGCAGCATTTTTTCATGCAAGCGACACGCCACCAAAGCCTGAGGGCTCAGGATGAACCACAAGCATGCAACACAAAGCAAGCATAGAGGCATGTTTCTTCGGTGCAAGATCGATAGGTCATCTTCACAGCTCAAGTGGACCAGGAATCAAAAGGAAATTAGAATCTAACTATTATTCGAATGTGAAAGTGTCAACCATTTTCTGGAGGATATACTATTCCACTTTATATGACCTTGATTTACATAAAAGATTGCTCCATTTTGCCAGTTAAATCTTATTTTTTCTGGTGCATTGTCACAGACACTGGACAATTTCTGGCGAGAAGGGTTTTTTCCAGACAAGAAATCAAAAAAATGGGATGCTCCGACATCTTTTGGCTGCGAAATCAGAATAAACCTAAGACGACCTCATGTAATGCTAGATTAAAGAGCACATAAACTCAATTACAATGAATAATTGACAGGCCACAGTCGATCAACCTCTACCATAATCTAAAACAGTTATCCTTTCAATACACAACATTAGATCAGGTTATCTTCTGGCAATTTGAGCAGTATAGAAACACTTTGAACTTGTGATGGGTGAACATCAAAGAACACGTCTACTCTTGGTTTCCAAGTCTCTCATGGATTGAGCCCGAGATCTCACCATGCCACTGATAATATCTCGGGACGTAAACATAGAGATGGATCAGAAGGGGAAAAAAATTACCTGTAAGATGTTCTTTGGAATCGGTCCTCATGAATGAACTATACAAATATCTCGATGACGCAGGAGAATAAGAATAAGACGGTGTACAAACTAGCTATGACCTGCCTAAGTCGATAACTGCCATGATGGAACCTTCTTGTCCCGTTCACTCACTTCAGAATATTTTTCTCCTTGACACAAAGAGATTCTCCAGAGAATAGGCTATAATTGGAGGGCAGGTCGGCGACAGAAATGATCTCCCATAAATTTCCGAAGTCCTGGACAAGCTAAAATGCGCATTGCCTTTGCCATGACTTATGTATATTATTAGACAGCCGATCGACTGTACAACCAAATCATTCTTTCGGAACCAAACGCTCGGCATCTCCTAATTCCACCTCTCCTCCTTGCCATTCCTTTTCATCCTGAAAGAGCATCTCAATTTGCTCCAAAGATTTTCCTTTCGTTTCCGGGACACATTTATGCACAAAAATGACGGATAGTGCAGAAATAATTGCAAAGACAAAAAAGGTACCTCCAACCGTAATCATCCGAGTAACTGAGAGGAAAGACATAGTAACAACGCCACTACTGACCCTACTTCCCACTGCTCCAAGAGCCGATGCTTGAGCTCGAAGTCTTAAGGGGAAAATTTCAGAGGACACAACCCAACAAACGGGTCCAATTCCAACTGAAAAGAAAGCCACGTTGCCACAAACCAATAAGATTGCTAACAAAATTCCGACTTTTCCATTACCCATGAAAGCTAGAGTGACACTCAATCCGAGCAGGCACATGGTCATTCCAATCGTGCTCACGTATAGCAAAGGCTTCCTCCCCACTTTATCAATAAGGACTATAGCTATCAAGATTAAAATTGTTTTCGTGAAGCCAACAGCAACAGTGGCAGCCAAAAGCTGAGTCTTTTCCTTTATCCCGGCTTCTTTGAAAATCGTGGGGCTGTAATAGACAGTTGCATCAATTCCCGTGACCTGTTGGAAGCATTGTATGCCACACCCAGTGATGAGCATCCGTCTAACTCCAGGTGTAGGGTTTAACAATTCGCGCCAAATGGCTTTGGAATCATACTCCTCAGCATTAGCAAACCTGGCAGCTTGTTGGATTTCCGATAACCTCATTTCCACTTCCCTTTCACTCTCATTCGTTTTAGCTAGCACGAGCCTCGCTTCATCGATCCTGTTCCGCATCACCAACCACCTTGGAGACTCAGGGATCACAAAGAGGGCAAACCCAATGAATACTGAGGGAAGGATTCCAACTCCAATCATGACCCTCCAGCTTATATGCACAGGCAACCCCGAAAAGGCGTAGTTCGAAATGTAACCGAGAAGAATCCCAAGATTAACGCATATCTCAGGGAAAGAGGTCAAGCGTCCCCTGGTGATGGTGGGCGATATCTCCGCAATATAAACGGGAGCAATCATGACCCCGAAGCCGATCCCAATTCCAGCCAACAGTCTTCCTATCATTAAAACAGTGAAAGAGGAAGCGAGCGACATTATCGCGGCGCCCGATTGGAAGATGACTGCGGCTAAGGCAATGGTCCATTTTCTGCCAATGGAATCCGATGTTTTCCCGCCAGCTAAACTTCCCAGGAGAGAAATAATGCTTAGAATCCCAACGAGGACTTCTAGCTGCACTTCTGTTAGATTCAGATCTTCCTTCATGAATAGAATTGCACCACTCATCACACCCACATCTGCAGATGATGAGTGAAAAACATAAAAGCAGGAATTAAGAAAAGCAATGCATCACAAGATAATAAATCTTTTCCAATCTAGAATCAACTTAAACGAAATAAAACAAGAACAAAGAAAGCAGTCATTTTCCAATCTTCGACAAGGAACCCACAGACTAAAACACCCACCCATTAAGCCCAAAACCCACTAAACTAAGAAAACATGTAATGGAGCCAAAGCCTCTTTTATGTCTCTAACTTTCATTGCTTGTTAAACCAGTCAGACCCCATCTTAAACAGCTCATTCCCTTGACTCTGCCTATCAACCACCAAAGATAGGATTTTTCCCCAGAATGCCAAGAATCTAAAGAATTTCTAAACCTTATTAATCTCGAATTTAACTGTCCTGCTTCGCTATATGGAAAACTAATAAGGCCATTCATACAGAAACCTGCCAAACAAAGAGAGAAACCAACGAGAACCCACTTATAATACTACACGAAAGGACAAAAAGAAAAGATATCTTATCCAATCATCTTCCTATATTATATTCAAAAAAATAACTTAGAGCGAGAAAGAGCAGAACAATTTAAATGGAGAGAGAGAGAGAGAGAGAGAGAGGAGACGCAAACAGCGCACGCACCATAACCCAGAAGCACAGAATTGAGAGAGGCGAAGAGTGCACAGGCGAATACGTATTTCTGGGTATTGGAATTCTTGATCTCTCGTTGGCGACGGGACCCGACGTCGTCGGCGCCGACGCCGGCGCCGTCGTCTTCCTCCTCCGCCGCGAAACCGGAGTCCATTCTCTCGTACCTGTTTCTCTTCCCCTTCAAATTGAGGCCCCCATCTTCCTCACCAACCTCGACCCCCATCTCCCTCTCCCTCTCTCCCTCTCTCCCTCTCTCTCCCCTTCAAAGATCGTTCCTTTATTGATTTTATTCTTCTGGGTCGCGCCTCTCTCTCCTCCCCATTGTCCGGAACAGGGAGGGAGACAGATATTTGGCACGCAAAGTTCAGATTCAGATTCAGACCGAGGAGAGAGAGAGAGAGGAGCGTCGTCAGGACAGCCTCGTTCAAAAGGTTTGACGCCGCTCCGTTCATGCATTCCGCGTCAGATCCGGATGTCTATTTCGTACGAGATGTCGTATTGCGTGCGTGCAAAAATTCTCAATTAATGATTATATTGTTTTATTGTGGTATGATACTTTGTACAAATTGCGATAAATATATTTGAGCATGATGAAATCACGACGAGGACGGTTCGTAAAGTCCTTGCTTAGTGAAGATTTTGATTTTCCTTTTTCTAGTAGAAAGAAATCCTCCTTTTATGGGAAGAAATAAATAAGTG
The DNA here is from genome assembly GCA_016097605.1 of Eucalyptus guilfoylei. Taxonomy (NCBI): domain Eukaryota; kingdom Viridiplantae; phylum Streptophyta; class Magnoliopsida; order Myrtales; family Myrtaceae; genus Eucalyptus; species Eucalyptus guilfoylei. The sequence continues at coordinate 9,098,335 of CM027863.1, forward strand.
GAATGATACGAATGATCTCTATATTTTCGGTCGAAATTCAAAATTGTCCATCTAATTATTTATTCCTGATTTTTGGATGGTCTAGTGCTTTTCAGAAAGCGCCACTGTTCACATGTTCCAATGATGAATTTTATTGACATTGATTTGACACCCTTTGATAGTCTTACGTGTTTTTTTTTTAATATGATGACCTAATATTTGCAGAACTTGTATTGCACTTTCTCCACCTTTTTTTTACCAAATTTTATATCTTTCTCTAACTAAAGCTGCCCGTTGTGTTGGTTTTGAGACACTTTTCCCCTCCGCTATTTTCTACGCCTTAGTGCAGAATTGAGACCACCAGTCAAGGTTGCCATCTCGAAGACGACAATTTAGATGGAGATCTGGTCTTGATCTACAACCACCATTACGGCGATCATTGTGGACATGCAACCACGATGGTTATGATTACCTGTTGAGTGGGCAAGACAATCGTGGTAGCAACAACTTTTCGATCATCTAACTTAGTAATTTGGCGATCAAATTTAACTGCAAAACTTATGGCGACACTTTTTGATTCATTTTGAAAATAAACAGGCGGTTTTGAATTTTGAGTAAAAGTAGGAAGATTGCTTGTGATATTTCACCAAGTAAATATTACTCTATCAGAGGACGAAAACTTGATCGTAAGGGCTAAACTGAAAAGTGCATTAACTTGACTTGTGACATCCAGTTGAGCGAAAGTAGGAAGATGGCTTGTGCCATCTCATTGAACAAATATTACCTGGAAAAAGTATCAGAAAAGTCATAAATGTGTTGCATTTGTATCAATTTAGTCATATAACTAATTTAGTCCTAAACATTTTTGCATTAATACCAATTTAGTATATCCAGCCAAATTAGGCAAAAAATTGTTGACGCGTGGATCTTAAACCAATTGGTTAGTCTTTGACGTTGACATTTTTAATAATTTTTTAAAATTATTAAATTTTTTAAATAATTTTTTGTATTTTTTTACTCGTGGTTGGCGAGGACCGATAGCGACATGGGAGGGTTGGCCTCGTTGGGTCGAAAGTGAGTGCCAGTTGTCCAGGCGAGGCCAATCCTCACTAACCATGACCAATGGCCACCGGAAAAAAAAGAATAAAAATTCAAAAAATTATTAAAAATTTCAATAAACTCAATAAAATTATTGAAATACTATTAAAGATATCTATGTCAGCATTGGCCGCACCACAATACATGTCCGGCATTTATGTCGACAACTTCCGGCCTAAATTAATCAAATGGACTGAATTAGTATTAATGTGAAAAAGTTTAGGATTAGATTGTTTCAATTAAAAAGCTTATCACTGAATTAGTATTAAAATAATAGGTTCAAGAATTTTTTTTTTTTTTTTGTTTAATATCACCCTCATCGGAGGACGAAAACTGGATCGCGAGGGCTTGATTGCAAAACGCATTAACTTGACTTCAAAACGTGCTTGTAAAGTCTGAGTTGGTGGGGGACTGCTCTTCCGTGCTGCCAAGGAGAATAATGTCACCGTTGTGACCTCCTAGCTGTCGAATGTGAAACAATCATAAATGTTGACGGCTCCGCAATGTGTGGACCCACTAGCGCCCCTTCCGTTCAAAGTGTGTCGGACTGTCGGTGAGCACGGACGCGAAAGAATAACGTTAGAAATACTAATACCCAAAGCATTAAACGAATGTACTAAATAATGCGACGGCTTTCTGTCTGGTGCTTAAATGGGCTCATTAACTTAAATAATCGGCTTCTGATTTGTAACTGTTAATTTTATGCAAAATTACGAAGCATATTGGTAATCATGGGTCTGCCGAAATATTAATTTATCATGATTCTTCAAGCTTTACTGAACTCTCGTTGTAGGCTTCTACTTAGCTACACCGAACACCTTGTGTACTCGTAACCTTTAGATGTCCTGTAAAGACATTATCTACATAATAATTTGCGCACTTTTCACCTAGTTTACTCAAACATTAAACATATTAGTGGCTTTTGATTATTTTGTCATTTCAAAATATCATAGTGGATTTTTCCAACATTAACAATAAAGCAGACTTTTTGAGAGTAGATGCATGGAATCGTAATACCTTAGATGTTACTAACTTTTATTAGAAATTATTAACCTTAGTTTCATGAAGCACCACATTTGTCAAATTAAGCTACCAACTTTTATCTTGGTTGGGTTTTGATAATTACCAACATTTTTTAAAATTTACTAATTGTTTGCTAATTTTATGCAAAATTACCAAGCATATTGGTAATCATGGGTCTACCGAAATATTAATCTATCCATGATTCTTCAAGCTTTACCGAACTCTCGTTGTAAGCTTCTACTCAGCTACACCGAATGCCTTGTTCGCCATTGATAGAATACTCATAACCTTTAGATATCTTGTAAAGACATCATCTACATAATAGTTTGTGCACCTTTCGCCTAGTTTACTCAAACATTAAATATATCAATAGCTTTTGATTATTTTGTCATCTTCCAAATATCGTAATTAATTTTTCCAACATTAACAATAAAGCAGACTTTTTGAGAGTAGATGTGTGGAATCGTAATTCCTTAGATGTTACTAACGTTTAATGGAAATTGTTAACCTTAATTTCATGAAGCACCACATTTGTCAAATTAAGCTACCAACTTTTATCTTGGTTGGGTTTTGACAATTACTTTTAAAATTTACTAATTGTTTGAATAATCTAATGACAGTTATTCTTCTAGCTTATCAATTCCTTTGAAGTTTCTAACTTATAGTCGAATTTACCCTCCGTGATTTGACTAACATAGCAACATAGTCACATTAGAATTTCAACTGATTTGCACTATTTACCAACTTTCTTTTCTTTTTCTTTTTTTAATCTTAGCCAGTTTAGTAAAGTACTGACCTTTCTTTTATTTCCAAGTTTACCAACTAATTAGATATATTACTAATATACATTATTGTGGCTACTAACTTTTATTGGAAATTACAACTTTATTTGGAACGAAGTACCAAAGTTCGATACATATGGCTCCATTTGTTGTTTTCCCCATGACCCAAATTGGTACGGTTCAAATGATTTCCATTACCGTTTGGGAAAATGACATAAATGATCATGAACCTTAATCTAATGTATGATTTTAAATTTATTCAATATAATTTATTAACTTTAGCTCAATATGCAATATCATCTCTAAGCTATTAATTTATTCAATGTGATCCCTAAATTTTTAGTAAATTTCTAATTTAATCCTTGAATTACATGAAAATGTTCAATGTTATCCCATAAACTTGAATTAATGGAGTAATAACATCATAAATTTTCATATAATCTAAAGACGAGATTGAACATTTGCTAAAACGTTCATAGACCACATTAAATAAATTAAAAATTTAGGGATGACATTATATATTAGACTAAAGTTCATAGATCATTTGTGTAATTATCCCTTATTGTTTCTGTAACATTCTCAATTTTGACTCTTATTTTGGACCTGACTAGTAGGCCAATGACTAGTATGCCAATGGCGAGAATAAGCCATGAGCCGGACCAAGGGTCTATCATGAGCCAATTAGCCTAATCGAGACTCGGTAACCGAGGGTCTTGCTATGGAGTCTTCGACCATGGGATGGTTATTTGACCATAAGGATTGGGGTGTGGGACGATCATGTATCATCATGGATTGGCGGACGGTCATGGCTCAATCCCCCCTGATGATTGCATCGGTCATGGGCGATCTAGCCCAATCGTTATGCCAGTCATGGATAACCATAAATTGATCCAATGCGACTGTGACTTGGAATGGATCGATCAATCCCACACGATTACATGATAAACAATAATCGATCATAGATCGAAGTTAGTATGTTACACAGAACCTTATGTGTGTAACTTGGCCCAAGTAGACAAGCTCGTAAGATAAATAAGACATGTATGTAAGATTACAAGTAGTTGCCATGTATATGTAATATATGATTGTATATGTTTTCCTACCAATTTGTTGCTATTGTGATGTTGTGATTAGGTAGTGATCACCTCCGCATGCGAATAACTTGAAGGTTAACAAAAAGAAAGAAGAATGGGGCGGTCACATGATTGGGATGTTGCAAAAAAATTTAACCCTCACCGCACATGACCCATTCTTCTTTCTTTTTGTTAATCTTCAAGTTATTCGCATGCGGAAGTGATCACTACCTGATCACAGCATTGTAACAGCAACAAATTGGTAGGAAAACACTCATACAACCATATATTACATGTACATGGCAACTACTTATAATTTTACATATATGCCTTATTTATCTTACAAGCTCATCTACTTGGGCCAAGTTCCACACATATGGTTCCGCATCATATTAAATTCGGAGTATCTTGATCTCCTCTAATGAAGTTTTACCAATATTGGTACCCCTAAGAACCGACTACTGACTTAGTCTTCTACAATACCATCAGGTGGAGTCATTGCCATTAGGCTTGGATGGACCATCAAAGCCACGAAGGGGACCGACAAAACCATCGTCGACCCACTCATACCATGCGCGGTATTTGTGAGGAACAAGTTTGCCTAATCCTTCATTCATCCATATAGTTGTAGTGACCATTCAATAATTCTTATTAATACTTGCAAAATAGACCATAGTTTCTGATAGTCATATCCACAAGAACACCGAACCTTACTAGAGGTGTACCCATCTTAAAAGTCTGGAAGAAAAATAAGGAGTATGACTCAGTAAGTAAATCAACTAAAATCCAAATAGGATGATGCCTCGCACTTCATCAACCAAATAACTTATCTCATGCAATTGTCGATGGGAGATCAATGGCAAGATGAGAATCATGCCTTTAGTAAAAACATGAGAGATCCTTGAATAATTAAATATAAGCATACACCTAGGATCCATTACACATATGAGGAACTTATGTACATGGGGTTCATTTATGAATGATCGAAATCCATCGACCCTTCTGGAGTCCACCAGACATCCAAAATCCATCGAGCATTGCCATCGAAATCCATCGGGCATTGTTGTCGAAATCCATCGGTCGATAGCATAATTTAGTTCCTCATGTGTCCATGTATCAAGTATCACAAGCCGATTCTTATCTTCACTTTTAATTCAAGGCCCAAAGGCATGCATAAGTGTGTGAAAAGCCTTATTGATTCCAAGTCGTTGAACATGCCAAGCTCAAATGGAGGTTCACGGCTTGGATTGACCTGTATGATACACTGATTTGGTATCAAACTTGGCTCGGGAAACCAATATGCCATGGTATCGCCCCAAGACTAAGAAATCACCAATCCGTTGTGATCTCACATTCATCCACGGCCGACAAAACCCCTATTCATCAAGTCTTGGACATACATTTATAAAAAGTGGTTTAAAAAAGATTTATAAAACAATATCGAGCTTTCTTTAAAATACTTTTCAAAACTATTAAAATCAAAGTAAAGCGAAAGTATAGTGAAATAAGCACAAGAATTGGACCACTTCAATAAGTCAAGCCAAGGCACAACAATCAAGCATATGGACTAGGCCACTTTAAATTCAAAAGCCAAAGGTCAAGCCAAGCCCAACACCAATCCAAAACCAACTCAAGCAAACATAAACAAAACCTCAATCAAGAACTAGGGGTGTGCAACCAGACCGAGTATACCCGAGAATCGGACTGGCCCACCCGGAAAATAGGGTCGGGAACCGGTTTCCATTGAAATCGGTCCGGAAACCGATTATAACAGGGTTGGGTACAGGGTCCAAGTCTAGACCCTACCCACCCTGGACCCGATCACCCCTAGAGAAGACCACAAATAACATTTTTCATAGAGGAAACTAAGTCCAATTCATGCTGTGAAAAGAGCAGCGAATCGTCAAACATAACCCAAAAATCTACCTATTTAGTAGATCGAACGTTTGCAAAGAATGACCCATTTCGAAATCCAATTCTTTCCAAAACTTTTTGAAATTTTGTTATGTTGTAGATTTGGATATCCTTTAAAACTTTCATGAGTAAGAATGTCCAAATTTGAAAGGAAATTTTTTTTATAAAATTTGAGAAAGCAACTTGGTTACTGTTTTTCTTATACAGAGCAAGTTCTAGATGTTAAATGATTGGACTTTTGTCCCTACCATTTTACCTTAGAAAAATATAAAATTTAAGTATGTTATAGGTCAAAATGTTTTGAACAATTTTCATGATGAAGTTTCTTCAAATTCGAAATATAAAAAGCTATGTAAAATTGGTAAATAGCAAAGGTCCAAAAATTTCAAAAATCAAATGTGGCAATCTTAGTTAGAAAAAGAAGGCGTCCCCACTTAGTCTTGAGTCAAGGGTCATCAATGATGGGACAACCTTATCTTCTAATATTTCAATTAGGCCTTAAGCTAGCCTAAACACCTTGTTAAGGTCCAAAAGAGACAAATGTAGACTTATCCTTTAGATTCAAAGTTGAACTTGACTTGGCTTTTCTCTCTCTTTTTCTTTTGGCGTGTAGCCCCTTTCTTGTGGGCTCCCATCTCCACATTTCATACTTAGGTTTTAGGATAGTAATAGGCCTAGGCTTTTTTTTTTTTTTTTTGTCAATCCTACTCTATTTCTACTCTAACACTCATTTTTAGACTTTTGTCCTACCTTCTTGCTAGGTGTGGGAATCGAAACCCACTCTTCAAACTAAATCGTCCTCACCCCAACCCTCCTTGAGAAGGTAGGGATTCGAACCCCCCACCTCCCCCTTCCAAGTTCGAAGGGTGGCATGGTTAATAGACCTAGGCTTTAGGGACTTCTTTTTCCACACTTTCCTTTAAGATGTACACACTTATTCACACTTGTTCACATTGATTTTTCCAAGAAATTTTGACTAGCTAAGACTTAAGTGTCTCTTTCATTGATGGCTCTAAGTCCAAATCTAATCTTATCCTTTAAGGTAAAGCCCCAACGTGCCAAGTGTCAATTCTTCCTAATTTACTACGTGACGCAAATTTTAAATGCAACTTGAAAAAATATCTAAATTTGTGAATGCCTTGTCATTGGGTAGAGAATAATCGAGTTCGACTGCGATCAACCACCTTGTTTGGCCTGAGGTTCATGCCTAAGCCATGCCTAAAGGGGGCCAGACACAATCGGGCTCGATCAACCAAACCAAGCTTGAGCTTCTTTTTACTGAGAAAATGGGCCGTAGCTAGGTTTGTTGGCTAGGTCTTGGCCCAGTTGGTTGGTACTCTGACTGATTCGTGGGCCAGTTTGTGGTCAATTCTCAGGCTAGTTGACCAGTCCTGAAGCAAGTCCTGTGATTAAGTCTCGGTTAGTCCGAAATTGAATTACGTTGAGCTTATTCGATTCATGGTCAATTATCGATTGTCATGTAATCGTGCGGGATCGATCAATCCATCCTAACTTACGATCGCATTGGATCGATCCATGACCGCCATAATGATCGGGTGGAATCACCAATGAATGATGCGATGATCGAGCGAAATCAAGCCATGACCGTCCGCCAATCCATAATAGTACGTAATTGTCTCACAGCTAATCCTTATGGTTGAATAACCATCCCATGGTCAAACACTCCATATCTTGGTTGCCAAGTCCTGATCAAGCCAATTGGCTTATGACAGACCTTTGGCTTGGCTCATGGCCTATGCTCATGGCCTATTCTTGCCATTGGGATACTAATCATTGGCCTATTAGTCATGACCAAAATAAGGGTCAAAATCGAGGATGTTATAGTTTCAATCAAGTACTAAACACAAATCATATTAAATCTTCATACAATGTTAAAACATAATTTCTAAGAAGGTTTTTACTTTTCATCCATGTATTTTCATGCCTTTTCTAATCAAGTTCATGCACTTTCAATTTATCTAATCAAATCTATCTACTTTCACAAATTTTCTAATCAAGTCCCTCTAACACCAATTCCAACCCATATTCAACTTAAGTGCGGAGCATGATAGGGACAAATTTAACCAATATAGATGCCCAATTGGGCATCCACATTGGGAAAAAAATTTATTTACACCACACTCTAATATCAACCACATTAATAAGATTTGGCCAAATCTGGCATTCGAGGAATTTGATAAAAGAATATGTGAAACTAGAACTATTTGATCAAGCAAATCAAAAACACATGACTAGATTAGAAAAAGAATACACAAAAGTACATGAATTTTTTTGAAAGGTGCTATTTCCACATCCTAAGTAACTATATCCATATTGTTTACACTAAAAAAAGACAAAATTGCCATCAATATTTCAATTTCAGTTTAAAATGATGGTCCCACTCCTTTTTTGTGTTCTATTATTCCTTTTTTTTTTTAAAATTTATGATGGTTAATACAATTAACCATTTCATATGTTTGGTTTTTTAGCATATTAAAAATAAGTGCATTCTCATAAAAACACGCTTCGTGTAAAATTATCACACTAGTAGTAAGAAAAAAAGATTTTTTTTTTTAATATGGTATAAAACTGAAAAGTTTCTTTTTTCCTTATTGATCTTATATAATAAATTATCTATTGTTTTGTTCCTTTTATCACAAAAGCTTAGTTTCTTGGAGAAATTTCTATTAATTTTATTAGCTTAAAATACACATCATCTTTTTATTTAATATATCAAAGACTTTATCCTTTTTTCTATTAGTTCGGTTAGATACCTTTTTATACAAAGCATGTGAGATGTTAAAGAAATAACTAGGAATACACTAAAAACATTGTAAACAATGAGGCATCATCATATTTTTTGGTAAATAGTTCATAGATGGTATTAACTTTCATCAATCCAAAATAATGATATTAACTGAATATCGATTTTTTTTTTTACTTTACGCAATGTTTTGAATTATTTAAATTTAATCTATTTTAGAAAAGAACTAAATTTCTTGAAGATTTCTCTTTCCATATCAAACAACAACATAAAAATACCGCCTTTAATAAACATGAAAAATCTACAATAAACAAAAGCTAAACATATAAAACTCTCAATTACGATAAGTAAACCCTGCATAGATATCAACATACTACAAAAAAGGAAAGTAAATAAATCCGGGACCATCAATTCAAGTTGCAATTTAATGATAGAGGACAATTTTGCTAAATTGGACGAATTTAGTCACACAAGGGATGGAAATAGCGCCATCCATTTAATTTGTTTGGTCCAAAAAAGGAAGTAGATTTTTGGGCCTTCTTTGCTCCTCGGCCCATTAAAAAAGCCTTAAAAACCGACCTCATCCTGGCCCAGTAGGCCCATTAATCATCACCGCTTCTCTCCCTCCTCCTCATCATCAGTTCTCGCGATTCTCTCTCTTCTCCTCTCCCTTCTTCCCGTCTCGCTCTGCAAGAAAGAGAGAGAGAGAGAGAGAACGATCCCCCAATCCCCGTCGCCGATGACCGTCGAGACGGTTCCCTACCAGAACGGCCTCGTCGCCAACGGGGATCCGGCCGGCCCCGCCGCCGCCGGCCGCCCCGGCGGCGGAGCCGCGGCGAGGAAGTCCCGCGAGAGCGAGCGCCGCCGCCGGAGGCGGAAGCAGAAGAAGAGCAACAAGGCCGCCCGGGCCGCCGACGCCGACGCCACCGACACCGGGGGGGAGAGCGACGGCGCGGCGGACGAGGGCGGTAACGAGGACGCCGATCCCCAGCAGGTTGCCCCCGCCTCTCCGCTCTCGTTTTCCGGCTCCCTAGGGTTTTGGATTGTCGATTGCTGGTGTCGTCGTATGCTTTTAGGTTGCAGGAGCCGTGTGTTTGTTTAGTTTGAGGAATCTTTATTAGGCTGGTGGCTCGCCAATCTAGGATGGCTTACGTTTGTGAAGGTAGCACAGAAGAAGTGTTTTGCTTTCCGGGCGTTGGCAGTGGTATTTAGTGGTGGCTGCACATTAGAAACTTCCGGACGAAAGCTAGAAAGTGCATAGTGCTCTTGCTTTGTAGTTAAAGTGATTGAATAGGCTCTCTAGCTTATTTTGCATTTCCCATGAGTGAATAGCTTGCACAGAAGAATGCACCGCTAGATGCTTTTTTCTTTCGCCCCTCTCTTTTATCGACTATTAGGGGAGGACAGTGCTATGGCGGTTGTTCAGGTTGGTTTAACAGGACAAACAGGTTTCTTGTTGGGTTTGGGTTTTTTAATCTGAATCTGCTTTATCCTCTTACACTTTAAGAAGAGGAAAATAAATTGGCATCTAGGCTCTGTTTGTTTTGTAGGAAATGAATGATTTGAAAACTATTTTTCTAAAATGATCACTTATATTGCTGGACATAATTGACTAATGCAAAAATTTTATTTTATACAATTCAAAAGTTTCTCTATGGCTGAAGAATGAGCGTGTTCTTGGGCCATTGTAGAAACATAGGGTCGATGACGGAACGAACAATGAAACTTTACGATAGCTTTTTTGTTCAGTTCACTTGCATCGCATACACAAGTGCTCTCTGAACTGTGCAATAAGGTCATCCATAATACGGCTCTCCCATTTGAGTTATCTTAGCCCCAGGCCAGGGTAATGAAAATATTTTTCATTCAGTCATTTTTGTAAGAGATGGCAGCAATCATTTTTAGAAAAATGTTTTCGAAATCATTCATTTTCCGCGAAACAAATGGAACCTACTTTAGGTTATGTATACTACATCCTATTTGTTCATGGTAATTTTTCATGTTCGTTTTTTCACAACATGGGATGGCAATAATGACCAGAGTTGATGATGGTCATGGATAAGTCTATTCCATCTGTATGCTTCAAGGGAAATTTTTTTTTACGGCCAATTGCATATAGGACCAGCTATAAGCTTAAGTAGATGCTTTATGTTTTTGTTTGTGTTTTTTTGGTGATATTTCTTCTTTTTATAACATAGATCGTGGAGAAAGTTGAGGTGGAGTATGTTCCTGAGAAGGCAGAGTTGGATGATGGGTTGGACGATGAGTTCAGAAAGGTCTTTGAGAAATTTAGTTTCCATGAAGCTGTTGGATCCGAGGTAAATGCTCAATTTGTTGGTCGACTGGATGTGTTTTGTTTTTACCTGCGCCATTAACTGGCTTGGTAAGTTGGTTTGTAATCTAGGACAACGGTACCAAGGATGAGGATGCTCAAAATGCTACCATAAAAAAGAAGGATGATGATTCGGACTCTGAAGAGGAAGAGCAAGATAACCAACAGAAGGAGAGAGGCACGTCCAATAAGAAAAAAAAGGTACATCTCTGGTCAATATCATTATATTGCCACCATGAGCTGATCTTTAACCTAGATATTGTGGCTTTTATGATTTCATTTGTTGACAAATGTATTGATGCCATATTCCAGCTTCAAAGGCGAATGAAGATTGCTGAACTGAAACAGATTTGCTCAAGACCTGATGTTGTTGAGGTAAGAATTGATAATCTCTGTGTATAGATTACTTTTGAAGGAATCTCCGGTGTTTGGATTAGTTGTTAAATGGTAATTTTTGAACTCAAGGACATCTTTGCATGCTAAATGCAAATCCATATGTAGAGATATGCAGTCTACAGATCAAACTTTTCATTGTATCATTCTTAGCTGTTTCTTGCCAAAGTACAGGACACTGCTTTTTTGCCCTATCTAGTAGCCTTCTATTGGATCATGAAATCTTTTAAAATTTGGGGTTTGTATTATAAAATCTTGGAACTTGGGGACATTTTTGCATGCTAAATGCTAGTCCTTGCGTAAGGATACGCTGGGGATGGATTAAAGTTTACATCGTCGTCTTTCGATGTTTCCTACCAAAGTACCAAACAGTTAATTTTTTCCCTTATCTAGTAGTTCTCATTTTGAGCATAAGATCTTAAAAAAAAATCGAAGTACGCGGGGGATGGATTAAAGTTTACACTATCATATCTTGATGTTTCCTACCAAAGTACCAAACAGTTACTTTTTTCCCTTATCTAGTAGTTCTCATTTTGAACATAGAATCTTCCAAAAAATCAAAGTTCTACCTGAGTGTTGCCCACCTCTCACATTCTTCTGTTTACAGTAAGCTTTGATTATTTGAAATCTGTATCGCATCCAATCTTGTAGTAGTTATTAATGATACTCCTGACTACTTTTAACAAATTGCGTTCTCTCATTAGATGTTACAATTTCCATGGGTTCGCTCAGTATGTCACCATTTGCCTTCTTATGGTGGTTGTAATTCATCCATAGCCTCACTATTGTTTTGCTAAATCCTCATTTGCACTCTCAGATATGGGATGCTACAGCAGCAGATCCAAAGTTACTGGTTTTTCTAAAATCATACCGTAATACCGTTCCAGTGCCTCGTCATTGGTGTCAGAAAAGAAAATTTCTGCAGGTTAGTTCTTTTGAAAACTTGACAAGCGTGAATGCATGCTTAGTGTTACATATGATGAGGGGTGAAGGGTAGAGGGTGAGGGAAGATATAGTCGATAAGGTCTCTCTTATGTGTATACATCTGGTTCTTGCAGGGGACTGGCTGTGATCATCATGGAGCCTGAACTGGTGGGTAGTCGCCAAGGGGCCTTAGATTTGGTTCCTTTTTGAATATATCTGCTAGTCTGAGTGGGGATGTAGACACCTGTGGTGTGATATCTTGTTTTAGGCAGTTGTGTGGCATTGACTATAGTGGTGGAGACATCTGTCTGCCAATAACATTTTGCATAGTGGACATGATGGAGTTGTTTGTAAAATTGCTAATTCATTTTTCGGTCTGAATTTCAGATGCCTTCACATTGTGGTTTAAGCTCGAGTTGAGATTCTTTTATGTATATGTTAACACGTGAGCATAAAAGATTTTTTATACAGATTATTATCATTGTATCTAATCAAATCAAATGTTCAATTTACAGGGAAAGCGTGGTATCGAGAAACAGCCTTTTCAGCTTCCTGATTTTATTGCTGCAACTGGAATCGAAAAAATAAGACAGGTATTCTTTGTAAATTCTTCCAATTTTTGGTGTGGTCAAGGCATTCTGACTTTTAGGGAAATTTTGTATCTATTTAGTAGGTAGTGGACGGTGTAATTAAAGAGAGATATAGTTTCCCTGTTTGTATACTGATTTGCAATAGTGACCTCTTCATACAGTTTTTTTTCCCCATATTTGTACTGAGTCAATTACCTTGTTTGACTCCATACTTGTTTGAGCATTGAGCTTGCCATATTTTAGAATATTGTAACCGATTTGAATGTAATTTTGTTGCATCATTTCCAATTTACTTATATTGCACATGGATGTTTTGAGGATATATGAGTCTTTTTAAGACAGGTCATTTCACAAATAACGAGCAAGTGGGAAAATTATTTGCTGTATTCCGTCATAATTTTTAATATTTTGCCAGTATGCTTTGGTCTTAGGTTCGGGCATGACTAAACCAAATCTATTCATACTACTTATAACTCAAGTCTAATGTACTCAAATATGGGATGCTAGATACTCAAACTCTTGGTCTTAACTTGGTAAATTGCTTCATAAGCTTGAGCTTGATTCGATTCACTACATATTGTCTAAGAAATATCCTAAGCTCAGTGTAAGCTTCAACTTGAGTATTATAAGTACAATGAAATTGTAAAATACTTAAGGTTTTGTATTTAGAAATTGATACATAGATGATTAAAATTTGTAAATGGATAAGTGAAATATGTAACAATGCGATTACATAGTTAGGTTTGTGAGCTGCTAGAATACCATATTTTGAAGCTTGAACTCAGTTCAATATGGTGCTCTGGACACCTGAATTTCACTGTTAGCTCATAGGGAGAAGACACAAAGAAACTCGAGCTTCATCTCTCTCTCTCTCTCTCTCTCTCTCTCTCTCTCTCTCTCTCTCTCTGCGCCCCCCAACAAAAAAAGAAAAAGAAAAAAGTAATGGGTCTGACTTGGGAGAGGATGGTGGGAAGGGGAAGCCTTTATTTGACCGTCTGATTAATTTTAAGCTTGACTCTGTTTCGTTCCAATCTTTTGATGACCGTGAGATGGAGATGTTAAGTCTTTCTTTAATCGTGGCTATGGTGCAGGCTTACATTGAGAAAGAAGATAGTAAGAAATTGAAGCAAAAGCAACGTGAGCGCATGCAGCCGAAGATGGGGAAAATGGATATTGACTATCAGGTTTGCCTTTTCTTTTTGGTCTCATATCCCTAGTTATGTTGCTTGGCAGCCTGAGTTTTATGGCTGGTATGTGCATTTAACTTTTGTTGTGAGACTGATTTTCCTCTTATGTAGGTTCTGCATGATGCATTCTTCAAGTACCAGACGAAGCCAAAGCTGACCACCCTCGGTGACCTATATTTCGAAGGAAAAGAATTTGAGGTGTGATGTGCTATCTAAAATGCCTCCATCTTTGTTTACTAGTTGTATGTGGTGACATGTCATGTGGCAAATCAAAGTAAAATTTGTAGAACTAGCTTTGGATGGAGAAACATGAGTGATAAGCTAATGCACTAACCAGTACTGAAGTCCTTTTTTATGGGTGAATGGGGTTTGGGAGCAACATATCCTTTTAGAGAGATGTGAGTTTGGATTTCCAATTGTAGATTGTTTTTGGTTCTGCTTATTGAGTTCGTGCCAGTGTCTTTCTTGAAAATGTCCGTGCAGCATACTCCTTTACATCCATAAACATAATTGGTTTTTTAAAAGGACATACCTATGTTACTGGAATTGGTTGTTTTCTGTGTTTGATCAGTACAGCCATTGCTCTTCTTGTAGTTATCATGTAGGATCCTCATTGATTCCTAATATATAGGATCACTCTGCAATATTCCTGGACTGAAGGTTTTCCCTATTAATTTTTTGACAGGTGAAACTGCGGGAAATGAAACCTGGGATGTTATCACATGAGTTGAAAGAGGCCCTTGGCATGCCTGAGGGTGCTCCTCCTCCTTGGCTTATCAATATGCAGGTTGGTTGGCAGATAAGTTTATTGATTAGTAGTGTTAAATCTGTGTTGTTCGTTGTATTTAGTCTTTCCCCTATAAAACTGACTCCTTTTCTTGTAGAGATATGGCCCTCCACCATCATATCCACAGTTGAAAATTCCTGGACTCAATGCTCCCATTCCACCTGGAGCTAGCTTTGGTTACCACCCTGGTGGCTGGGGCAAGCCCCCTGTTGATGAAGTAAATCTACTACTTTCCTTGAGTGATCTAGTATATGCTCGAACCCAAGTCACTAGTCTCTGACACTATTATTTCTTTACTCAGTTTGGCCGGCCTCTGTATGGTGATGTCTTTGGTGTTCAACAGCAAGAGCAACCTAATTATGAGGTATGTCCCTTGAACTTATTTCACCTATCTGAAGCTGGTGATTGAATTGATGGAATTTGTGTTCGCCCCCCCTACCATTTGGTTTTTCAAAAGTTGTGTTCACTGATTTTATCACACATCATGTAACTAGAATTTTTTTTAACCATTTAGTGGTATGTTTAATTACTGTAGGAGGAGCCCCTAGATAAGACTAAGCATTGGGGTGATTTGGAGGAAGAGGAGGAAGAGGAAGAGGAGGAGGAAGTGGAGGAGGAGATTGAGGAAGAGGAGTTGGAAGCAGGCATTGAGTCTGTAGATAGTCTTTCAAGGTACACTGATCTGTTCTTTATATGTGGGCAATTGTGCAGAACTAAGAACTCTTTACGTCTAGAAATTCCAAGTGGTTGCTCAAAAACATGTTGCTATTTCTTAGGTTCGAGTTTTTTTTTCTCATGATTAATATGATTGTTCATCAGCACTCCTACTGGTGTGGAGACACCTGATGTAATCGACCTTCGCAAGCAGCAGAGGAAGGAGGCTGATAGGCCTCTTTACACAGTGAGTTCTTATTTTTGGTTTTATCAGTTTCTTGCGGCAAAATTAAAGTAGCACGCATGCTGTTTGTCCTCATCCATGTTCTTTGGCTGCAGGTACTTGAGCAGAAGGAAGAGAAGATAGCTCCAGGGACCTTGCTTGGAACATCGCATACGTATGCATTTCTCAGATGCGCTCATCGGTTTTATTATCCCATGATGGTGATTATTGTGGTAATTCCTGCTTTCTGCATGCAGTTATGTGGTGAACACAGGTGGCGCCCAGGACAAGGCAGGAGCTAAAAGGGTAAGGCAACTCCTTTGCATCAACATTCTTGCTCAATTTACTATGCACACATGATTATATTTGTTCAGAGTGATGCCTACTTTATAATGTTCCTTTTGTCCTTTGCCATTGTCTCTGCAATTTGACTTTTAAAATTTTGATCTTTTGATAGGTTGATTTACTCAGAGGACAAAAAACGGATAAAGTTGATGTCACCCTTCAGCCAGAAGAATTGGAAGTCATGGATAATGTTTTGGCTGCAAAGTAAGAATATAATATTTTTAAGTGGCACAAATTAGAAGTTCCATGTAGAGGGCTTTAACCAAGTGTATTCATCAGGTACGAAGAGGCAAGGGAGGAGGAGAAGCTGCGGAGCCAGCGAGAGGATTTCAGCGACATGGTTGCAGAGGTTAGTTTTGTTTCCAGCTTTTTGAGCTTGTTCAGCATGGCTGATTGTCTTGAACCGATGTTTTTTGGCTGTGAATTACATTCCTCATGCTATCAAGTAATTGGTCCATGGTTAGGAAAGTTGAAGTCCGTCCTACTAATAGCTCTAGTGGCGACATGTGCCAGATTATTTGAGCTAAGTTTTGACTCTTCTGTGTCCTCTGGGAAGGTCTTCAGACAGACTTGCAAAAGCAGTCTGACGACTATAGTGCTTTCATGATTATCATCTTCTATCATTACATTTTCTTGGCTATGTTGATCTTTGCCTCTATGATGTCAAGTTAGATGATTTTTTTTTTTTTGACAGGGCTCTCTCTTCTGATAGCTAATACGATCTGTTTAGTCTTATTCAAGTAGATGAAATCTTTATACATATTGGTATTTCTTAATTCCGCTTTTGTTCCTATGGACGTTTTGCTTGCTCATGGATAAAGTGGTCAAATTGTGTGGAAAATCATTAGAGTGCTTCTCTCCTTTTGGGCCAATTGCTAATTATCCAGTTGTCTTTCGTTTGACAGTAGAACACACTCCATCCCTGAACATACCTTGATGAGTGTTTTGATGTAGGCGTAACGAGAGTTCAGAACAATTGTCCTATTTTACCGTATTTTTCACGCATGCCAATTGTGTTATTCCTACCTAATGTTTTTGTTGACCAAGTTCCCTCTTATCTAGTGTCCATCGTTCCTGTTTCCCCTTGTATTTTGAGTTTTGTCAAGGATCTAACGATGTGATGGATTGATGCAGAACGAGAAAAAGAGGAAACGGAAAATGCAGGAAAAAGAGGGGAAGTCGAAGAAAAAGGATTTCAAGTTTTAGGTTCTTTCGTCTCGATCCTGTCTCTAGAGGCATTTCATGTCTGGAGCTTTGGAAGGCCTTCTCCTCAAGCACTGGGTTTGGCGGTTTACCATGTCTCATAGTACTTTTTGTAGTTTGTAGCACAGGATCCGACTATGCATAATAACTTAAAATGCAGTTGCAGGAATCCGTTGTACGATGTCGAATGCCCGAATTAACAATTTTTACCTATTTTGAGTTGCACCTTGTCCGAGCTTATTACTTGAGAAAACATGGTACCTCATTTATGTCGCTAATGTATATGGTAAGAACCTTCCTTAGTGTTTTGTCCTCTTTGTCCGTGGATAGGCTTATGAAATGTTACCGGTTTCGTTCCCGCAAGTTCGAAGAAGGGATGTGCTCTTCCGTTGCATGTGTGTGGCATACGTGATGAGCTTCCGCTCGGCGTCGTGTTTTGTTGGGATCCGTTTTGGTCGATCAAATTGGGTCGGAAATGGTGTTCCGGTAAAAATTGAGGTGCTGGTACTTGGTAGACCATAGATTACATGTTGAACTAAAGATATGAAGTGTTTTGTATCCTGCGTACTGCCACAATCTCCTCGATTTGTCCATTGCCAAAACACGTGATGGGGAAGTCAGTCTCCTGTGTTTTTCGTGTCCTCTTTACACCTCTAACGAGAAAGATGCTGCTGTCGGCCCAGGCGTGAAGGGTGCTGCTAATTTCTGTGTCGTTTCCTGCGGTTCGCAGTGTAATTTCGTATTTGCTTTGCTACTACTCTCGACAGGCGGGGCCCATTTATGTCCAACCAACCAACAGGCTCCATCTCTCTCTCTCTCTCTCTCTCTCTCTCTCTCTCTCTCTCTCTCTGATAAGATTAACAAAAAAAAGGATTTATTTTTTTCCTTTTTGGTCAAATTCGAAAATTGTAAGTCTTCTTGACTCTTTAAGTATAACAATAAAATATTACAAAAACGTGATCCACAAAG
Organism: Eucalyptus guilfoylei; assembly: GCA_016097605.1. Classification (NCBI taxonomy): domain Eukaryota; kingdom Viridiplantae; phylum Streptophyta; class Magnoliopsida; order Myrtales; family Myrtaceae; genus Eucalyptus; species Eucalyptus guilfoylei. The sequence goes on from CM027863.1 coordinate 9,116,575, forward strand.
TTAATGTTGAATTCTAAATCAGTTCCCAAGAATTAAAAATTTCAGAACCGAAGTTACTGTGAAAGCACTTGAATGAAGAATTGAAAAGAAAAAATAAATTTAATTGGCTAGAAGCACTTCGGCTATGATACACGAAATCTCTCATTAGAAATTTCATCGAATTAAGGTTGATTCGAGATCACCATCATTGTGTTTTTAGCTAAGGAACCGTATATTTTGATTCGTACCTGCAATAATTACTAGCAACAGGTGCAAATCACCAAGCAATTAATTTAAAGTCAATTCTAGATGAGTTGATACATGGTACGTGCGCCCACTATTCATAGAGTTTGTTCTCTTCGAGGACATAAGTGGAGTTACACTTTTGGATGAAAAAGACGGCAACATGTACGATGAGATAATTGAGATCGCCAGTTTGGAAATCTCAAATGCTAGAAAGAAGTATTATTCTATTGAAAAATCATTTAAAACATCCCCTCCGTTAGTCATTATTGCACCTTATAAATCAGCATGATATTTTTATTGTAATTTTGACTAATCATAAGCAGTAAAGATGGTACCGTGAGCCTAGCGCAGCCCTTAAGCTAATAACCAATAGAGAGTCAGTCGCGTGAGAATTGTTCTTTCGAGTTTAAATTATGGATTTCCGTCGTGTCGAGGAAAAGGATCTCTAGATTGGTGTGCAAGCGTAACTATGTGAAGAAGTAAAGTTAGGTGAAATTATCGTACTATAAGATGGCACCCGATCCAAACGTTTGACCACTTAGTCAACACCGTAGGATCATTTCCATTTGATATCTGCGTCATTTTTCTGGCGGCTTCTTCGCTATTAAGCAACGTCAACAAAAGCTGGATACCACGTTTTGTTTGTTTTTATCCTATTTATTATTATATTATGCAACAAGTACACGATGCTTCTTTTTCAAATATACTCCTAGTCATGGTTTTGACGCGAAACAGTGTTTGGCTGAACTAAATCATCATCATCGTCAAAATACAGGGTGAGCACATTAGTTAGCTCATTCACATTTTTCTTAATTTGTTCATGCCCGAAAGAGCAATAGCAAATAATAAAAATAGAGACACGAGGAAAATGAAAAAAAGAAAAAGAAAAAAAGAAGCCAACTATGGAATATATTTTCAATTTCTCAGTTTTATCGATCGGTATCGGGATTTCAGCCAAATTCTCCTTTTTCCCTTTAAGTTTTTTTCGTTTTGGGATAATCACAAATTTTTCTGTAGGACATCAACGCCAAACTTATGCCATCTCACCAACCTTCAAGCTTTTTATAATAAACCCAAAAATACATTCAGTTAGATTTCCAAGTACAAGGACCGTTAAAAATCTAACTTGGTGCTGTCCATGCATGCTTTCACATAGGATCTTTTAACAGCCACTATGGACGGAACTATCCCGAAAGGTAAATTTGGGTCATGGCGGTATTAGTTAAATGAAAATCAATCTGGGATATTGATGTAAGAGAAAAATTTCGGAATTTTTAGATTTTTCTTTTTCTTTTGTGTTTTCTCCCCCCTTTTCCGCAACAGTACATTCGAATTCCGTGCGAGAAGATTGACGTTTGAGGTTAAGAAAAGAAGTGAAGTTGACTAAGAAAGACGGACCAGTCGGAACACGACATGGTGTCGTTGATCGAACCCCCTTTTGATGGTAGAAACCCTATTGTGACAGCTCCTTAAGTTTTAGTATATTCAATGAAAGAGGCTTCAACAATGGGGTCTCTAAGAAAGCAAAGCAAAGCCACCAACGAAAAGGGACAAGGGCAAGACGTGCATGCACCACTAGGCGCATCAACATCACCACTTTTATGGCACATTCTTTACTTCCTCATCACGGCGCAGACATGTATTACCACACTTTTATTTAAAGATTTGTGGAGTTCGTGCGCCTCGTGATTCGAGTTTCATTTAATGTAAAGTATATTCAATGCTTTGAAATATATAAAATATCGGCGTGCTCGAATCATGTATGTCATATACATTATTTTAAAAAAATTCAATAAGTTAGAACAGATTTTATTTTAAGATTTAGAAGTAACAAACGAGAGATAGTGGTCAAAAGAAGTCGTCCCGATTGGACACTTTGGACGTTTTCTAAATAGGATTAAGATACCTTACGTGGCCCTCGTTTTTCTATAATTTGATATTTCCTATCAAATGTCGTCGGACCAACAAAGAATTTGAATAGGCACTTCGTATGTTTGGAGAAAGGATATGGTTGGGCATAACGATAAGAAGAAAATTTTTGGAGGATTCTCAGACAGGAGGGGGCATGTGTTGCCTACAAGCATACGAGAAAGAAACATGTTTCGTTGGTGGTCAATTCAATCCCAAATTTTTTTATTATTTGAATTTGGTCGTTTCGACTAATTTTAACTGAAAATCAATCAGGACATCAACCATTGTATGAGGCATGACCAGCTGATAAAGACAATTCTTGTAATTTTTTTTAAAAAAAAATTCTGAGTTTATAATCTCTTTTTCTTCCTTTTCTTTTTGTTTTTTGTTTTTTTTTATTCTTCTTCCCAAGGGTCAGCAGGGGTCATCGAGGCCTTAGCAAGGGTTGCAAAGCCCTCACCAACTGCGGGCAAGGGCCATCTTGCTAAATCTGTGCGCAAGGAGGGCTTCATGGCCCTCGCCCATGACCATGAAGGGCGTTGCTTCCATCGCTTGTGGTAGGCGACCCCCATTGCCCCTTTGGGAAAGAAGAACAAGTAAACACAAAAGAAAAGAAAAAAAAGAAAAAATTTATGTCATTGCCGATGTTTATGTCATCAATTTTTTATCAAAATTGACTAGAATGACTAGATTAGCAAATTTTAAAAGGTTTAGGACTAAGTGGCTAACTTTAAAAGTTTGATATTGAATTGGCCATTGTACTATAGATTTAAGACTTTTTTTAACAATATACCCATCAAAATACTTGCTTGTAACTGCAAGATTAATCCAGGGTTTCTTTGTAAGTCCTCATCTATTTCATTTTTTTTTTTTTTGAAAGAAAATTGTGTTCATTGCTCAAAACTATACATCAAAAGCACATGGATTTCATGGCAGAACGAATCGAAACAGAGCAAGACATAGAATAATGAAATACAAATTCAAATCTAGAAAATAAAGAGGATCAAATGGAACACCAGCAAAGTTAAGTACACGCTTGTTCCACATTAATAGATTTGTCTAACAAAAATAATGAATCATTGGATCTTGTATCTCTGTCATTGATGTGCACATGCCGAAAATTCATCCTCCAATAACTACGGTGTTGGTCGCATAGTTTTGGACTAGATTACATGTTCACGATGATGCCTCTGCGAATAAGGGTTAGCTCTACAGGTAGTGAGACCGGCGATGCTTTATGCATGGCACGGAATGTGCCGTGCGGTCAAACATTAATATGCGCACAAAATGAGCGAATGTTTTGTTAGGTTTGCGAGCACGCAAGAAAAGACGTGATTAGAAATTAATCCATCCGAGAAATGAGGGGACAATTTCCAAAATTGTCCTAAACTTTAACGTCGTGCATGCGCAAATGTTGACTAATTTTCCGTATTTAAACAAGTCAAATTGAAAATAAGCTTCTTTTTCTTTCTTTTTTCTCCTTCATTTTTCTAATAAAAAAGCGGTCAGGTATATGCTATTAATAAAAAAACCTTCTTGGCCCAATCCTATGAGAATCTCCACTAAGTCTACGGTTTTGTTACAAAATTAGAGCCGCTCTCCGCACATCTAACCTTTTATAACAATCTATAACTTATCACATCTCACTGCAGAATGGTGAATATTGCTGAGATTATTACCTTAGTACCTCAATTATAAGAACACACCAATTTTTTGCTCACAACTTACAGGTCTCGAAAACAGGTACACTCTGATAGCTAAACGTTATCTACTTAAACGAGACTCGAGTTGGCCATCACTATCATCTTGAGCAAGTATATGGAATAAACCTAGTTTTGCCTTCACCTAAAACATACTCATTATTGCCCTAGAAGCTTAGAGAAGTTAAATGAACATAGCCTTAGTACTAAATCGAATAAGTTCCGTCGGAACGGGTGGGACCCACATAAGGCCCGTCGCCTTCAACGACATGCGATTTCTATATTCAGTTCAGCATGTATGCTACACTAATGTGAAAAAAAAAAAGGAAAAAGAAAAAACAAGAATCGGATTATAACACCATCTTGAGTCCGGTGTCCTGAAAAGAAAAAAAAAAAATGAAAGGCGGGGAACAGAAACAGCATTCACTTCCCTTTCGGAAGTGATGCCCAGTCCTATTCGACCATGCATTATTTTCTTTGCTTGCCATGATGATGACCATGGTTATCCCTAGTTGTCCCACTTTGTCTATCCATGAATTGCAATCATGCAATTCCCGTTCAATCTTGACAAAAATCCATCACATATGGAGACGCAATTCCCTCCATTCTCGACCATTGACCGATCCAGTTCATTCTTCGAAATGATGATGGGAAGAAAACTTGAATAGCGGTGGATATATGAATCACCACCACAAATTAGTTATCTCCTACAGTTAAAAATACTCCCAATCGCTTGTCTACGGAGTTCATAAAGTCTCCATCCCAAATTTTGCCTCAATATAATCCGCGCGTGCGGGCCCATATGTCAGATTCTGCTATTTCCACATCGCTTGTCTACAGTAGATCCGTCAAAAATGAGTCATAGGCCACTTTCTTGACTCATATATGATGGACTGAGTTATTTTATGAGTTAGTTAAAGTTAGTAAATAGGTCATAAATTGGTTTACAATTTATTTAGAACCAACTCACCTCTATAACTCTCTTTTCATTTTCTCTTGCTTTTAGTCGATCTTGCGTTCACTCACTCCGTACTCTCACCTTAGTTTGAGTATAAGTTTACCTAAATTTAATTAAACATGTAAGTATTTTAATAATGTGGATCGGATCGGGTATGGATTACTAGATTTACATTGTATTGAAATGGGTTTATTTGGGTCAAATTATTTTTTAACTTAACTCGACCCGACATTAATCGTTTGATGGGTCTAGTCTATAGCTTTATATGTTTATTCATATAATTCCACCTTATTGCTTAAACTTTCGGGTTGAACAATCCTGACTTGACTTCCTTACAGAACTGAGTTGATTCGGCAGATCGAAGCAATCAATTCCACCAATCCCAGCATTAGATCTAACCCTCCTACCTGGACTCCTCGATTGCCCAACACGTGCGACCATCTCATCATCCGATGAAAACGATACTTAATAATTCAGCATGCGCAGTACCTACTGGCCTAATCACTTATAAAACAACAATCTCCACTGATTAAAAAACAATAAAACAGACTGACCCAAAAAAATACGAAGGGAGGGAATGATGGTCCATGCTTCTCAGATCGAATAATTAGACCCCTTAATCAAAATCGGAATCTAAGTACGAATTTCTCGTGGGGGGGCTAAATTTTTTTTAAAAATTCCCGAGTCGTTTCCAAAGTCGTCCGACAGACATTCCCCTTTGATTGCTACGTTTATCTCTCTCTCTCTCTCTCTCTCTCTGTGAGAATGTGGAAAACGCCACCACAACACAGCCTCAAAGCTTTTACCTAACCGACCGACCATGTTTGATTTGTGTTCGCATTGTCTGAGAATAATATCTTTTTTAGAATAAGCTACGATTGTTTAATTTCGATCCCAATATTCTCTCCAGTCGTTTATTCCTTAATTAATTACTCGCACGTGGGTCTTATGGTCCTGATTGTCCAGCCGATTTTAGAACTTTTTTTTTTCCAGAGATGACCATTTTCATGTACCCGGACCGCCGAACCTGCCTAAAACACCGATCCATATGAAGGAGGGTCGATAGCTATTTCTCCAGGAAAGAAATCGAACTTGCTCGGACCCGACTCGACTTGATCCGGGACAATTTGCCCTGTGGAGAACTCACATTTTACTAGCCCAAATTGAAACAGATTGGAATACCCAGACGAAATCGAGTACAATTTCACCGAGGTACCCCACAAACTGGGAGTGACCTGATGCTAAAAAGCCCGAGCACGCTATAACATTGTGTGTTGAAACCGCATGATTTGTTTTTTTGTTTTTTTTTTTTTGTTCGGAAAATCGCATGAATTAGTTAAAGTGTGTTTTTTTAGTTAAAAAATGACCAAGACAACTTTTAATAATCCACACGACGACTATATTTTTGTCTATTGAGACCGACAATGATGAAGGAATCTTATTTATTTATTTATTTAAAGGGAAGTGGAACTCTTGATTGATTAGGAAATCTAAAGCGAGGAATGAAATTTTTAATTGGAAGAATATATTTATTTGGTTCATTCTGATTAATTTGATGATATTGAATTAGTGATTTTCCTGTAAACCACCGTCAGAGTGCTCTCTCTCTTGTTTTGTTATGAGACAAAGCAGGAGTTTACAGAGAGTGTATCTTTAGCCGGGAATACTAAATTGTCGGGATTAGATGTCGATTATTCTTTTGGCAGCGTTAGCCCTTTTTATTAATTAAAAATATTGTCTAATTGATTCTAATTGTGATAAGCTTAATCTAATCACCAAATTCTTAAGCAAGAGTTTACAGTATTTACAAGGCCTACTTGATCCACACAAAAAAAAAAAAATCATAAAATTGGAAATGTCTTCTTCTCCTTTTTTTTTTTTTTTTTGGTTTTTCGAATCGGATTTAGCAAGTAAAGATTAAAAAAATTGTCAACATGAAGAAAATTTGGGAAATTTCAACGTGGATAACAATTTCAAAAACATATTTGGCTTCGTTGTTCTGAATGAAATGGAAGCAATTTAAAAAAAAAAAAATCATTTAGCCTCTACAAAATGTGGAAATATGCTTCTTCTTTTTTCTGAAAATAAAAGAGCCAGGGTCATTCTTTTAATTGTGAACTCAACACGAAAAGAGCCAGAAGAAAAAATGGGGATAAAACAAACCGTACAGCCCCAGACGTTGTCACCTTTCACTTGACATAACCAGCATCTTTGCATGCATGCATGCGTCATTTTATGTAGTAGATTGATATAATTCTTATATACATATATACACACACACATATTTGTGTGGCCGGTGACAACTAATTTGACAAGACCCTAGATTCGGCATTACCAACACAAGTTGTCTTCCAAGCTCACAATAATATGCGTACTTGAAATTTACCACATTGTCTGCTGCGATCCCTAGCTCTGTAGCTGAACCCTAGGCAGTACATGAATGTCCTTTTCCTGATGAAAGTATACAGAAAAGGAATTGGAAAAACTATAAAATTAATAATTTCGACCAATAATATAGGGAAACAAGCGACCGCCCAACACGTGCATGAGATGATGGAACATGTACTTCGACTTGGTAACGTGGAATCACATGCCTTTAGGCCCATAGAATTGTCACTAAAGATCTCATGCATCCATCGAATTCTCTATTTCTGGTCTCTAGCCTGATAATGGGGTGCGGGAGAAAATGAAAGCGATGTCTATAACGAGTAAATAAATTTTCTATAAATAAATAAATAAACTTTATAAAAGAGTGATGTAGAATAGAACTTGATTTCGATGTTATGTTAAAAAGTCCGATTAAAAACTTTAAATAATAAATAAATGGAGATTGTATGTATATATAGAGTACTTGAACCTGTAAACAAATGATAAGATAGTTTAACGAGTGATTTGGTGAGCCGAATGCACCATTTCAAGTTGATAGGGTTTTCTTTTTGATGATTAATTATGAAGATACAATGAAGGAAATGCGAGTACATAAAGCTCAATACATGGCAACAAATATGAGGAAATTGTCTAATCAATCATAAACTTATAGTGCGGATGTCAATTGAGTATTGATTTTTTTAATTTTACCAATTTAGTCATAAACTTTTGCGTGAATTTCAACCGTAACAATTTCAGTGAAATTTATCAGAAGGACATTGGAATATTGGGCAAAAGTATAAGACTAAATTGATAAAATTAAAAAAATTAATTGATATATGTGTAATAAGTTTTAGGATTGGTCGCATAATTTTTCCACAAAATCAATCATTTTTAGAGCCAAGAAAGCAGGTTATTCATGCCGTGACTAAGGAATTCATGAGTTGTCTCTTTCACGGGTCTACATCGATAAGATTGATGCATGTAGGAAATTGCATGTGGGATCTCATGTTCGAAGGTATAAAGAATCTTAGCCGCCTTATCAACTAAGTATAAATCTGGTCTCTCGCAATGTCAATGTATGACAAGTGTTATTATAAAAACCTTTTAAAATTGCAAAAGGAACATTCATGCACGACCCAAGGAGCGAGAGACATCTCGTGATTTCTTGCTTGGAAAGGGCAAAACAACTACTAATTATACCTAAAGTATCGAGGAGGGGCTTGTTGCATTCACATTGACTATCTAAATATGACTCACTTACTTAAAATTATCATTTAAATTGCTGACATTTTACTATGAATTTCCCAAGGTCCCAGACGAGGTTGATGTCATTTGTTTCGCTCAACTCACTAACTAAAACTATACATGTGCGGTACACATGATACTGTGAAATTTATTTTAACATTTCTCTTTATTTAAATGCCAATATGTAATATATACAACAGATAACCTTCTTCTCAAGATTTCTAATTCTCATGTCAATAGCCTGGCATGTATGGGATGTTTTTTCTTGAGTAAATTTGGATTGCTTTCGTCGGAAGGGAAAGGATACATGGAATGATCCAGGAGATGGTTCGTGCAACTTCCACTCAAAGCTTAATGTTTACTAGGAAAAAGCGATGCACCATGCAATGGCAATTGGATAGGTGGCATCAAGGAATTATATTCTCTTCCCCAAATATCCATGAGGAGGAAAAGCACTATCGACGGCATCCATTCGTCCACGTGTCAGAAGCCCACCTTCACCTTCGGGCTTAAGTAAAATCTCTCTCTCTCTCTCTCTCTCTCTATAATATGATGATGTGCAGAGAGGGAAGAGAAAATGATAATGCAAAATTTGCTTTGGTTCTGTATAGTTCTTATATAGTGCTCTTTCACCCCAAGCACGCACAGACCCACGAGTCCCACACATATCGACCAAAACTCTCTTGGCCCATAGGAAAAACCCCCTCAAATCTTCTTTCTCGTGCTCCTTTTACAGATAGATCCATCCATACACAGGTACGTATAGATAGCGAGAGAGAGAGGGAGACACCTCAAGATATGCGAACTTCTCACCACCTTCCTGGGCATTTCTTGGCATCATCTCACGCGCCAAAACCATCATCACCGTCTTCGTCTTCATCCATTAATTCTTCTGCACAGAGCACCCCTTGGCTCATAAAATACAGTCTGATCTTCCTCCTCTTCTTCAGATTGATCTCTCTGCTTGTGCTAAGATCCAAAGGCTAAGCTTGAAACGAATTTCGTCGACTCTCTTTCCTCACTTTCCCTTTCTCCTTTCGTGTTTGGTATTCAATCAACTGCTAGTTTTGAAGCCCAGCTAGCTTTGGAGGGTGAATTTGATAAGGGAAACTAGAGATGGGTTTGAGTACAAAACAAGTTTCCAATGATGGGTTTGATTGGAACCAGTCTTTATTGCAGGATCATCACCAAACCCTAGAGATTCCCAAATCTCTTCCAATGAAGAGGCCTCTGCAGCAACAGAACCAGCTTAATCAGCCATCAGAACCATTGAAGTGTCCCAGGTGTGACTCCTCAAACACCAAGTTCTGTTATTACAACAACTACAATAGGTCACAGCCCAGGCACTTCTGCAAAGCCTGCAAGAGGCACTGGACGAAAGGCGGGACCCTCCGCAACGTCCCGGTGGGTGGCGGTCGAAAGAACAAGCGCCCAAAACCCTCTCACCCCTCCTCGGCAGCAGCGAATTCCAGTTCTGCCGCCTCGCGCAGAATCTTGACCGCCAACACCACCACCGCCTCTGATGCCCCAGTTCAAGCTCGTGAAAAGCAAAAATTTCAAGGTCTTCAAAGTGAAGTTTGTGATCAGAAGGACTTGAATGAAATGTTCTATCAGGCATTCCTTTTTCAACCACCTCCACGCGAGAACTTATGCAGCAACAGTAACATCTTTTTGGGCTCATCACTCTCTACACCTGAAAGTGCAAATCTGCACTTCCCTTTGCTTCAAAGCTCGAGCCCTTTGGTGAGAAACACTTGCTCTTCGACACCAATCTCGTCCTTCGGCTTCTCATCGACTGTGGATGGTCAGACAAGAGAATACAAGCCAGCTCTTGAGGAGTGCTCAACAATCATCACCACCAGTGTCATGCCCACCTCAACATGTACTCAGCCATGGAATTTCGGCAATATTGGCATGGAGGTGATGAACAACACCAGTCATAACTGGGTTTGGGATGAAATGGATAAGTTGGTCTCTACCAATCTGAGTTTGCCTGATTGGGACGATGTTGCGACCAAACCACAATGAGGGTTGCTTAGTTTTTTACTATACATAACCCTGGTTTTTCTTTCTTGTTTCTCTTGGGACGTAACTGTGATGATGGATAAACATCCCTAAAATTAAAGTGTGTGTCTGTGACATGATTCTTATAACTTGTAACAAATTTAGGCAGAGAAATGGACTAGACTGTTTGAAGCCGTCTGTTTTGGTACCTGCATCTCCAGGTCTCTCTCTCTCTCTCTCTCTCTCTCTCTCTCTCTCTCTCTCTCTCCATTCATGTAAGCAAAGCTGTGTATGCACGTGAGTGCATGCATGTGCAGCGCAAGAAATAATAATATGTGATTTGAGTTGAGATGGGGTTGGTTTTTCTGACAATTTCTTTAGGGGGAATGTCGTGATTTTTTGAATTGTGATAGGGTGGTGATTTAGATGAGTAGGGTCTTCCTCCAGCTGGAGTGGACTGACAAAATGAGATAGGAAGATTCTTTGTGGCTATGTGTATTCCATGTATATATATGTCTTGAATAATTGAACCTTGCGAGAAGGGTTTTGTTTGATTACTCATAATCTATGTAGCCACTTGAAGAGAGAATCATTCTCTCTGCTACTGTCCAGACAGCTCTCTAGCTGGTTGTAAAGTAATTAGCAACTGCAAAACTATAGTTATATTGTTCTTATTGTGCTGCAAAAATATAAGAACCCAAATGTGTCCCCTTGGTTGTCTATTCTCGATTTCGAATCTAAGTTGGATATATTAAAATTATCGTGTAAGATTTTTCAGGAAATAGGTAAAAACTCAAATGATATATCGTGCCATTCTTGTTTTCTCTATCTAATTTCTTGTCATTTATTTGATTTCCCCGGCAGAAGAGTCGTTAAAGATGTACACGACTCTTCTTAGTCAAAGTGTACTACTATCAATTTGTTTTTGTAAATACATTTCTTATTGTATTATATCAACTCGTGTTAACTTTAAACACTGATATAAATATAGTTAAACCTGCTTATTACTGAATTTATTTCAAAAGAATGTTTTTATTTTGTGTTGGGATTGCATGATGCATGTGGTATTATTGTTGGCTCCTTAGTGAATTGTGAGGTATCGCCGCTTTCTAGCATATAGACCTTGGGTATAACTTAATGTATGACGAACGAAGAGGGCTTTTGTGGATATAAGATCAAATATAAGAAAAATTTGGGCGCAACAATAACCACTCTGTTTCAAAAATTAATTTCTGACAAGAAATAGATTTTTCTATTTCTATTCTCGGGACGAGTTTCCGAGAAAAAATAGGCGTTTGAAAACCACATAAAATTTCTCCTTCCTAAGCGGCAACGGGAGACGATTGCGGACAGCCGGCGGGTGACCGAAGCCTAGGGACCAACGTCTAGCAACTAGTGTTCGACGGCAAGCAGTCGTCGTCCAGTGTCTAGTGGTGGGAGGTGGTTGTGGATGGACTGTGGGTGACCGACGTCAAGCAATTGGAGTCCAGCGTCCAATGGCCTACGGAGGGCAACCATCGGTGGCGAGCAAGTGGTGGCAGGTAGTGATAGGTGAGCAACTAGTTAGCAACGGGAGCAAGTGATGAAAAAAGTTTTTATTTCTCACTTTTGTTCTAGAAATAAAAAAGTAGAAAACTTTTACTTCTCACTTCTATTTCTAACCTATTTCTAGAGTAAAAATTTATTCCAGAAATAGAAAAATAGAATTGCGTTATTAAACGGATTTTTATTCCAAACATATTCCCAGGAACTGAAAAATAGAAAATAAAATGATTATCATGCGCATCGTTAGAGACATCCAATTGGATATAAAAATTTTAAGGTCCACAGAATTTTCAATATTAATTGAATGATTAAGTGTTTAATTTGAATACAACATATCCTGTGTTCAAATCACAGTGTTGCCATCTCAAAGTAGCAATGATTGTTGCAACTATCGTGCTAGGAGTAAGAAAAGTAATCTACCTAGTGGAAGTGATAAATTGTCGTTAAGTACTTTAATATAAATTTCTTTCTTTTGGGTATGAAAAAGGGCTCAAGCCGACTAAAAAATTTGACATTGTAAATCTATTATCCTTATTTGATCACCTAATAAGACAAGAAGTAATTTTGTAGGAGGTAATAAAAAGAAACTAGTATTCAAGCGCTTATCGATTTCAAGTTTAGCCAGCTAACCAGCTAAGCGATTTCCTTTCCGAAAGTTATGATGCATTTTAAACTCAAAACAAGAGCACAACAGTTTTCTGATTTCTTTAAACAAAGTAGGGCCACTATTATCAATCAAGAATTTTGGACTAATTTGATTTGTGATGTTTTTAGAATCAATCTTAGTGATGATCTTATGAAAATTAAGTTGTTTTGTGAAGTCGAGTTTTAACCACAAAACCCAAAATTCTCCTTGTGTTGACAAACATATTTCTACGAATGCAACAAAACCACCAAGCGAGTCACCCCCTTCGTCTCTAAATAAACCCCTGCACCAGTAAGTCCTAGGCTGCCTTTAGAAGTTCCATAAGTATTGGGTTTAATCCATCCAGAAGGTAAAGGATCTCATTTGGCCAAAATCGGATAAGTGCACGAAGATGTTCCATTTTTAAGTACTCATGTAAAATTTGATACTTTCGATTATGAATTATTTTGCAAATTTGTCCCTACCATTACTCTTGCATAAGAATGGCGGGTCACAACTTTGAGGCTTGGCAACAAGATCGATATTTAAATGCAATCCTCAAGTTCTTACCCTTTTGTTCGTGTAGTGCTGTAAATCTGTGTTCCAATGACTGCATTAGGCCAATTTTACACGTACACGACTAAAATCGAAGCGACAGAAGATACATAAGAAAATACTCCATTTTTGACTGACCAACGAGATTGAATTGAGAAAAAATCGAATTCAAGACCTTGCACTTATTTAAACAGAAAATCCCAATCACCTCACTAACAACACCATGATGTCGAGTTTACATATACCAACAGGAGTCGGCAACATGGTGCTTTGCATGCATGGATGCATGAATCACTTGTCGAGACTAACACACGATCATTTGTCTAGAGATCCACACTAACTTGTCCAATCCACATTTTTACATAGGCCGTGTACATAACTTCGATGCAAAGCATAACGCTTCTCATTATGGGTGACTTGTGATTGAAACGTTCGACGAGAGAAATCGAAGAAATCTGATCCTAAGATCAACTGGTTGAAGATTTCCAAGCTGTCGATTGTATTACCTTCAAGATCCTGCGAACACATATCAATACATATTGTGAATATGCATGGTTTTCCTGTATTGTACGCGTGAACCTCACTGGGTGGATTAGTATAAACGTGCAGAAGTTTACATTATGGACACCACATTGCTACAAGGAAAATTGCACTGAACCAGACAAATTCATATAAAATGAACTCTGTATTGACACATAGTGATCCTAAGATTAGCCAACTGCCTTCTGGTGACCCTTTGTGTGGACCTGTTACTTGCACGATTTCCTTTTCCTGATGATCGACAGCTTATTCCAGTACATTATAGACCAGTAAATCCCTTCATTTAAAAGGGCAACCATAAGGCAGAGTGCACCAAAAGGGTCTTTTTGTAAAACTCTGAAATAACGTTCATGCTAACCTAGTCAAAAGCAAGCAATCGAGAACCGTTTTTGATCCAAAAAGAAAGATTACTACATGAACTGTAAATTTAGAGGTTAGAAAAGCTACTCTTACCTCAGGAGCAGAATTTGACAATCCCGACTGAGCAAACATCTACCAGTAACACAACTGCTGTATGCAGTCAAGACAACAACCGACATGAAACCAGCATCTAATTGGAACTTCCTATCACGCATACAGCTATCCATAACGATTCCCAGCTATGTTTGATGCAAGAGCTCAACAACTAGACCCAGACGTTTCTGTCCACTTACCAAAGTCGGCTACAGATTCCCCATCCTCACACCGGTATCTCTGGTGTAAGGTGCAACAGCTTCATTTGCTTTGGAATAGTTAACATAATAAAGCTCGGAAACGATGCCCGTGAAGATGATAAATGCAGCCCCAGTCCCAAAGACTCCTTTCCGCAAGGTCTCGCATGGTGGGGGGCTACTGGAAATTAGTGCAGTGTATTTGGTGTGGTAAGCATTTCTCACGGAACCAGCCAGCAAGCATGCTTCAGCAATAATAAAGAATACCCTACAAGATAAAATCCGAGAAAATAATCATGGGTCACCACCGAAGGTCTTGAGGGTTGACAAATATGACCAGAACTACAAATTGGGGAGATAAGCATCATAGCATAGGGAATCAATGCTTTAGCAATAAAACCATCTCATGTCTCAAGATTAGTACAATTGGCATTCTGGATGAGCACATACCAGCTGGTAATGAAGAGTACTATAGCCCAAGTCCTAGAACCACTTGGCACCAGAGCTTTTCCACAACATAAGCATCTGCTCACTGCCACTATCAGAAGCTGACTAGCCAAAAGGAACAATAGGGATCCCACGCCTAACCCGGTCGCAATGTCTGAATCATAATGACAATACTTCTTTGAAGCATCTTCCACAATCGTCGCCTGCAGAAATGACATTCCCAAGTGAGATCAACCAGAGTAAGCTGTCCACACTACTTATATTCGTCATAACTAGTATATACACATTATGTATGTCTTATACTGCACGTCTCCATATGAATTATATGCCCAAGAGAAACTTCACAAGTATTGTCAGACTGATATGTGACAACTGTTAAGATCCTGGTGGACATGTTCCAGAGTCTTGGCGTGACTAGGTACTGACTGGAGCTGAATGTGCATATTGCACAAAGCGATAAGAGAACCATCACAAAATGGAAGTCAGTGATGTAAGACACTTAATAAAATTGGCGAGTTGTGTTTTTCTTGTTATACTAGGTATAGCTGAATGCCACTAATTCCTAAAGAACAAGATGAGAACGAGAAAACAACAGGCGTCACATGAACAGGGCAGATCCTATGCAGCATATGATGATGACTCCAAGGATTCGCAAACCTGTCCAGGTTCAAACTCTTTGTGAATCTATGATCTAGGCGGTGTGGTGCCTCAAGAAGGTGAAGGCAAATACTCAATTCAAGACACTGAAAGGTGCAAAAAGTGTCAAATGGGAAGGATCATAGAGCCATCTTGACTACATATATTGTGATAACAAGAAAAAGAATTAGCGAGAACAACCGTCTGTCATTGAGAGTGCACACGTGTATTTATACTATGTTCACACATGAAAGAATAGGAACCCAAGATTGCAGGATATTACACAATCAACATAAATTGACATACATATTGAGTCTCCAACAACACGGTCAGTCCCAAAATTACCTATCCTTTTCCAAGATGGACAAAAGAAAGGAAAAGGAAAGCACTTCACTGTTTCTTTCAAGCCTTCACAATCATCAGGTCATGGAACTGGCAATCATTTGTATAATCATCAAAGATCTTGTTACTGAATACACACCAGAACCCCTTTTTTTCCTGGAAGGTAAGCTAAGCTTCAACTCATTAAGAACATCTCAGGATGACTAGCCTCAATGCAAGCAAAACAAGTCGATAAGAATACATTCACATCAACTATATGAGAACCATACAACAAAAGCTGCCAGTAAGCAGAACAGAGAGGAGAAAATGTAGAAAGGACAGTTAGTAAGGCCACTTAAGTAGTTAAGCATACAGTTACAGTCATTTTTGAACTACCAACACATGATCTAACATTATTTTCTAGCTGACAAAAACATGATTCAGAATTTAAAATATAGTTTGCGAAGCCATTACTCTAAAGCTACTACTTTCCCAAGTAATTCCTACAAATCTGTCCTTGCTTGATGGCAATCAAATATAAGCACAAGAAAATCAAAGAAGGGACCCAGGAACCACCTGCACCGCTACTAACAACAGAGAAACCAAACAGAGCACAAAGCACATAGCACAAATACTAACATAAAAAAAAAAAGAGCATTTCAAGCTGACTATTACAGACTGGATCATGTCCTTCAATAAGCTCACTATAACAACAGCCAAGGCTTCAAGTTCATGCATCGAAGAACCAAATTCAGAGATACTTCCACAAAGTTCATAGCCGATCCAGAAGAGAACAGATAGCCAAAGGAAACAAAAGTCAAAAGTGGATTTGCATCCAAACAACAGAAAAAACCCATCAAATACTATCGCTCATGGATGAATATAACCCCTATAATGGAGATTGGAAATCAGTATAAATTCTCAGCAAGGACATAAAGCTCAACCAACTACAACAAAAAATATATCCTTAAACTACTAAACATGTGTTCTAGCTCAAAACCGCCCGCAATTTCTCCCTGAAAACCCCGAGCCCGTCTCCTACAGAGGCCACTCGAAAGTTTCCGCAGCAGGGCGAGTTCCAACCCGAGCAAAGCACTCGCACGGCGTCAACCTTTACAGAACGGCACGTATCTACCAAATTCACAGGCAGCAACTCGAGCTAGACAACTCATGGAAGATTTCCCCCGGGAAGTTCTCAAGACCACCCCGGAGTCTCAGACCCAGAAGCTCAGAAAGTGTCAGCAGGACGCGAACGAGGACCCCACACGATGCGAAGGGAAAGAAAAGAAGAAGAGATGCACAGAAACAGCGAAAGAAATCTTGATGCTGTAGCTGAGCACGCTGGACAAAGACCACTCACGGTGTTCCTCCGCTGCTCTGCAGCGACGGCGAGCGCAAAGGCTATCAAATCGAGCACGAACACCACCGCCAGAACCAGCGAGGAAGCCATCTCTCTCTCTCTCTCTCTCTCTCTCTGTGTGGCGTAAAGTACACACTTTTCACGGTTGCTTTCCTCAGATACAGAGACAGATACAGAGAGACACAGAGACAGAGACGATAAGCTTGCGCGACAACGTGAAAGAAAGACCGACCATAAAAAAAAGAAACTTCGAAGAAAGAACGGTCTTGATTAAATGCCTGTGATTACGCTAAGCATTTAATGAGCTGCCAAATTAATATTCCCAGATGATAAAAAATATCAAAAAAGTTACCATTAAAGATAAATTACTATTAAACTTTAACTAAACATGAAGTATGGTATCTTAATTTTTATTTAATTTAGTATGATTTATGAAATTTAATTTAATGTATCATGTGATCCCACAACTTATCCGTGATATTTTAGTATATGTTCAAATTAGTTAATGGATTGTATGAAAATGTCTAATTTTATTTTTTTATTGATTGAATATTTTTATATAGTCGAGAGACAAAATTTGAATAGTTCAAGGACCGCATCATTGAGCTAAAATTTTAAGACGGTATTAAATAAATTAAAGTTCGAAAACTAAAGTTTATATATCATTTATGTCATTATTTCTATACTTAATAAGTAATCCTTAAGTAAGATCCGGTGTAGGTTGACCTAAAAACAATTAAGATTAAGTAATCACAAAAAATTATGAAATAAAATTAATACAAATTTGGCGTGATAATCTAAACCAACCATGTCAACGATTAGGACATTTAATTGACAAAAAAATATATTTTTTCGCACATCTCAATGACATCCGAGTCGAAGGCAATTTTGGGGTAAGGTCTACGACGAGGATTTGCACTTAGCTGTGGAGGATGAGTAGATCCATCTTTTAAAATTTTGATTATACTTGCTATTTTGATTTTACGTGCTATTATAATTATATCTATGATCTAAGTTTGATATTTGCATCCACTTTTTCAGTGGATAAAAAGGGCTTTTAGAATCCAAACCAGTTCCCCTTAGTTTCTCTAAGATAAGAGCTTCATTGTCTTCGGCTTTGAAATGGCAGCTCCATCCAAATTATGGACCTCCGTTTTCGCCGGAGGCGCCAAGACTCTAATTTTACTCATATCGCATCGCTTTCCATTTCAGCTACCACATAGATGGCTCGCTCGAGATGGGTATTTTTGCCCTTGGGAGTAAAAGATGGTGTTTTTGACTTGGTCCAAAGTTTGGGAGTAATGAGCTCGCAACGTACAATATGATGACCCACTGGTGGGCAGCTGAGTTGGTTCGGCTTTGGGCACTTCATCGCAAAGGTCGCAGAATTGAAACTCCGCAGTTGCTAACACGTCTTAAGTGGGGGGGCCATGGTGGTGGGGTCCTGTGCTAGTCTCCCCCGAGGTATAGGGGCCCGGTCCTTCGGTGCCGTCTAGGCACGAGGGGCCCGTGGTGGAGTCCTCGGTTACCAAAAAACAAAAAACTTACTATATGATGGGGCATAAGCAACGGGCAATGGCAGCGAGGCGCATCTGCATGGTGTTGTTGCTCAAAAAAAGAAAGAACGGTGGGGAGAGAGAGAGAGAGAGAATGAATGTGAGGGTTTTTGGGGCTGTGTTAGTTCTAACAAAACACAAGGTTAAATTTGCCAATTTAGGCCTGACACGGCATATGATCTCATTCAAAAAGAATGAATGAAGAGGTATCATGCTTTTCATTTCATTGAAATGATAAACACACATATACTTATCAATGGATGACAAGGAAGTTCTTATACACCTCACCAACCAATTTTATGGATCATGTCTAGAAGGCATGCATCACAAATCATGCCATTAACAATGCTCAGACACAGAACATCACAAGAAAGCAATGTTGGCGATCACGTTGCTTGAGTGCTGTGATGCGAAACATAGAGCATTCGTGCCTAATGGCGTGCCGTAGACAGGCAAAGTCATCGAAGACGAAAATGTCAGCGCGGTCTGACATAGTAGGCAAGATATATATATCTCGACTTAAAAAGTTCTCTGATCGGTGTACTCACTGTCACGACTCACTAGGAATCTGCAGAACGAGGGGGGAAGAGTGTTGGGCTGCAGCCAGCTGAATCACCACCACTTCCAGTACTCGGCAGGAGGCAATCCGAGTCTCCTTCTCGAAGCAGCCAGAGTCTATTTCATCACGAGAAACCGATAAGTTATTAGGAAAAGCCGTTTTGAGATTGAGATTACACCAAACGAGAATGTAGTGGTAAATTACCTGGAGATAACGATTGATGTAGACAAAAATAATAGTCCGAGGGTCCGTGCCCCTGGGGATCCTCGAGAGGTGACCCTTGATCGCCGTACCCAGAAGCTTCACGAGTTCTTGGAGAAAGGTGAGGATCATTTGCAGCGGATTATTGCCAATGGCAGCTCTTTCCAGAGTAGAATTGCATTGCCAAACAAAAGATATCAGTTCATGTGTACACCAGATGGGAGGTTAATGATCTAGAGCACGAGTCTCGAATTGTTAGAGATAACCTTCGCCTGATTCTGCGCATTCCCAGTTCTTGTAGATACTCATGGATGCTGAGAAGGACGCTGTCAAGATCAACAGAGTGTATAATACTCTTGATAACCTGCGTGGTCGAGGAAAGTTGGGACTTTATCATAACGAATTATTCATCAAATTGTCATGAAAAATACTAACACGAGTGTATAAGAAATTTTTTAAGGATAAGTTAGATCACCGAAGTATATCTCATTAAGCAATGGACGACCAATTTATGGAATTTGTGGTTCCCAGCCAGTGAAGGCTGCTTTGATGGGCGTAAAAGGCTTATCAGGACAACAAACGATGAAGTCCGATCGACATTGTCCTGGATATATACATATGCGACAATGAGTCAAAACCACTGGAACAAGAAACTAGCAAAGTTAACACAGCTTCTCGAAATATACCGCTGAATTACCAGAATCTTAAGCAGCAAGACGTTCAGAGATCCCTGAGGCTGCATCCCACTCGATGTGTGCGGGAGCTGTTCGTCCAAAATCCCAAGAAGAAGCTTGGTAATGAGAAGCTCGAAAGTGGCCTCCGTGACAGCACGCGAAAGCTGCTTGTTTTCAAATCGAAAGATCTGCAGCAACAGACATAATTGTCGGACTATTTTGTTCTGAATAAATCAAGGTTACTCCATAAGACAGGTACGATTGGCGAGACAGAGGTAGCAATGAAGCATGCGCTTGAAACTTGAAATGATGTTTAACCGACCTGCAGGAGGGCGCTCTCAACGTGCTCATGCGATGCTTCTAAAGCTCCCATTGAGCCAAGAGAGGATGTCATCTTGGAAATCTGCTAGAGATCAGATAGACGTGATGCAAATGACGATGAAGAATAGTGGTAAACCTAAACCTCAAGATCCTGTTTGGCAATAATCATGTGTTTTTTTATTTTTCTGTCCTTTTGTTCTCCAAAACAGGAAAAGAAAAACATAAACCCGTTTGGTAATATCAGTTAATTTTTCTATTTTCCAAAATAGAATAGTGGTTAGGAAATAGGTTTGGAACAGAAAAAAAATAAAATAAAAGAAACATCTACATTCTTAAGAACAAAAATGGACAGAAATTTTTGTCAGAACAAAAAGTTACCAAGAGAAAAAGGAACAAGCTTTGCATCACCACCTGATCTGCTAAAGACATGACAAGCCCATCTGCAGCCTTGGCGACATCGTTCATCACCTTGCCTTCGGGATCGCGCATGGCGTGCTCCACCACGTCGCGCACGAGCTTCGCAGGCTGTCGAAAAAGCACAGATGATCACTCCGTTTCTCGAGTAAGCAAAAACAAGAACTCGATCTACATCAATTCTAATCTCCGATGCTGGCGCACATCATTCAAAACCAATCATCAACCCATCTGCACAGTCCTCGCAAAACACAATTCAGACACCCCACACCCCCCCCCCCCTGGCGCGCTTGCTCGTCAAGCTCGTGATGAAAACGCCACGAGAACAAGCAAACCCAACTTCAATCTAGAGGCAACGACTTCTGGGTATCACACGCATTCGAAACCCGACGAGGATCGACGATTCGGATGACCAGAATCGGGAACGATATACGATCAGAGAGGCGCAAATGGCAACTCACCGGGTCGGACGACAACAGGAAGGCCACCATCCCAGAACCTCCGGGGACCCCTAAGACCTCCTCCACCTGGGTCCTCCAGTGCCAGCAAACTCCCGCGCAAGCCACCGTGCTCCTCCGCCGCCACGAGCCCTCCGACGCCACCACCCTCCGCATGATGGCTCGTACAAGGTCCTGGGGCAGCTCGGCCCAGCCGACCCTGCTCGAGCCGTCATTCTTGGCTGCCGAGGACGAGCCGTCCTGGACCGCCGGGCTCGAGCCACTGCTCGTGCGGCTGATTTTGCTCGCCATTGGTATCTGGATCCTGGAAACTGAGACTGTGTAAAGTACGGAAATTTTGGAAAAGTCAAAAAACTTGTAAGGGAAGAAAAAGAAAAAAAAAAGAAAAAAATAATAGAAAGTGCACGGTCACTCTGTGTGAAAGAGAAAGAAGACAAAAAAGAAGTTGGAGTGATCCAATCCGGTCAGATTCTATTTGGAATTGGGAATCGGAATAGAAAGATTAGTTCCCAATTTTCTAAACTAGGAATCGGAACACCTAGTTCAGACTGAGTCAATTGGTTTGGTTCAATTCCTAAGCGGTCCAACGAAACTGGTCAATGCTAAGTTTGTCAGCCAAGTCGAGGGTCTAGCCAAGGAAGAAGTCGGAGAGGATGGCCACGGGAGGAGAAAATATTGGCTGGGTCTTACACTCCACGTAGGCGTAGGGTAAGACCATTCAGCGATCGACACGTTTGCATTGTATCTTCATATCCATATGAGCACGCACATACACACACGGCGTAGCCACCGGAAATCCCAGAGTCGATCTCGCCACAGCCCAAGGCTTCAAAGAATATTTCTAATGACGGAGCGAAGAAGTCTTAAGGAATTTGCGCACTTGAAACTTTTAGTTTCATAGAGGAAAATGGTGAACTATTAACCATGGCTTTCATTTTTCCCCTTCTTATTTCATTCTTTTTCTTTTTAGTTTTGGCATCTTCTTGTTTTTTTGGGAACTGGCATGGAGTGATTTATATCATTTTGGCTACGTGCCTACCACATGTACTTGGTTTCGGGGATTTGCGGTTAGGAACTCACAAAAACCATTTCACACAATTTTGTCAAATATGTAGGGTTGTCTAGGTCGCAGCTTAAGATGGTTAGCCTTAATTATCACAACCATCATCTGAACGAATTTAAAGGCAAAGGATTGACAGAAGTCGTGCATTGGATTCCCAAGAGCCAGACCAATAGAAAGAAGTTCCCTATTCCTCACGAAGAAATTGATCCAATCCGATTGGTCCGATTCCCACCTTGGAACCAGGAACTTGACCACCTATCATATGTTCCAATTTTATGGAACCAAGAATTGGGAACCAAATTGGCATCCTTTGGAACTGCTCAAAATTGGTCGGTCCAATTTGAGCGATTCCCCTTGCACACCCCTATAGAGAAGGCCAAGTCACACATGAAAAAGAAAAGGAAAAGAGAGAAAAGAAGAAGAAGAATGGAAAGACAATTTTGCGCCATAGGGATCTCACCAAGCCAATTTAACTATGTACCCGATAGGTGCTTGCATCCCCCTTCGTCTAATCAAAATAATACTTGAAGTAAGGGCACAAATTCGAAATTAAGTCAATTTTTAAGCCATGAGATTTGATTGAGGAGTTGTCGGGCTGTGCATGTGTGTATATGTATATGTGTGTGTGTGTGTGTATATATATATATATATGTATATATATGTATGTATGTATATTATATGGAATTTGATTTGAGTTTATAGTTTGTCCAAAAAAAAAAATTTCAAAGTTCCCTACACATAATAAAAAGTGCACTTTTACCAAAAACAATAATAATAATAAATAGCGCACGGTCAGCAACTTTCAAGCTATACTTCGATGATTTCCGACTTAATTTTGGGTCGGCCAAATTGTGGGTCTTTTTACGACCAAAAAAAAAAATTTTGTGGGTCTTCTAATGCTTTAAAAAATATTCCTTATAACTATAAGCTTGTTTGAAGTGGGGTTTGTTGGAGAAAGTTATGGCGCAATCAAACTTCTGTATTCAACCTCTAAATTGCAGCTAATTTTGAATATTTATTTTGATTGAGAATTTTGTTAGCGCATAGAAGTCATTTTGTTAGCATTTAAGATTAGTATAGTCATTCTATAATTGTTGTAGTGTTTTACTTTATAATTTTTGTGGTTTTTTACTTAGTTTTAATGTCAATGCTTGTTTAATTTCTCATTTAATTGATAAAATTACAATATTGTTGGCTCGTTTAGTTGCATGTTATTGGTTTTTGGGTATTCCCAGATGAGTAATACTTCTCTTCTTTGGTTTTATAAACCTCGACCTTGAAATGCTATAAGAATATATATTATGAGTTAAAGAAGCATGATGTATTTTATATTTCTTTGAATAGGAAAAGTATATTTACAACATTATTGTTGCATAATTTCAAATCGAGCATTTCTACCCTTTTCATTATTTGAAATAGTTTGTGAAGTGTTTATGAATTGAGTTGCAAAAGGTATTCTATTGGACGAGTTGAGCTACGAAAGATTGTGTGATTTTTTTATTTTTATTTTTTGTAAATGGATTTGTGATGTTGATTTTCGATTTGGCTTGGTGGATTGTGAAGAAAGTTGTTGTGAGTTGGCATTACTGCTCAGTATCTATGTGAGTCCATTGGGGAGCTTATAAGTATGCATACTAATTTACGATATCTTTATGAGCCAGCCACCAACAATATAAGTGGACACCTTGTTAAGAGGGAGATTGGTTGCCTTGTCATGGAACGTCATGCATGATCATGGTTGATATCCGAACTTGAGATTTGTCATTGGGATAGATTATTGACATGTGTGTTGAGATTGATCAATCGACTAGATCATTGATATTTGTTTCGATATTATTGATTTAAATGACTATTTTTGCTATGAATATGTCATTTTGAATATATATATATATATATATATATAACTGATTTTGATCTTGAAGTTTGTTATGCTCGAGTTATGATTGTGTTTTGATTATATATAGTAGTTGCTTGATTTGCCCAAAATAGATACGCTACTCATTGAACTATAGTTGCTCGTTCCATTTATTTTTGGTGTTTTTCAAATTCCTCTTCTAGCAACCAATAATACACGAAAGCTATCATAGGGACTTTTGAAAGTTGGATTTTGGGTATGGTTTAAAGGAGTTGGTGATAGTTTGTTTAGTTTACATATTTTTTTTGTGGATCGTACAAACTTAATATTGAAACCAACTTGATTTTTTGTCATGTGTGTGTGTGTGTGTCAAATAACATGTTATGGTTGTTGTTTGAGACTACCTTCTTCAAGTGGAAGGATGGCCATATCATTATGCCTATTTCTTATTTGTTTTTGGGTGTGACAAATTGTATGATGATATCGTGCATGCGTTAGTTTAAGAAGGATTGGTTCAATTGACACATGACAGGGAATGTTGATCAAAACCATTTGATCTCATGAATCTCACAGTAAGTTATGTATATGATTATTTGTACATATTTTCTTGATCTACGATCCATAAGTATCATTTATATACTTTCTCTAGAGCAAAAGGACACTAACTATTTTTTTCGCTATTTTTTATTTTTATTTTTTGGCATTTGGATCACTTAAGAGAATGAGTTAACGAAAAATGCTTTCCTAGTTAATAGAAAATATATACTTAAATTCAAGAAAATAATTTCCTCCTTAAAAAATCAAAAATAACTTTTTAAAAGAGGGTTAATACTATAATAATTACCCAAATTGCTACACACGTGACAAATTTATCCTAAATTAATTTTTTATCATGAAAAATCCCAAGGTGGTATAGTTGTAACCAATTTACCTCAAACTAATTTTTTGATCACCAAAAACTTAAAACCGGTACATTTGTGACAAATTTAATCACATCAGTTAGTTTCCATTAAATTGGATTAATACCACGAAAGGCCATAAACCGGTACACCTATGATAAATAGAGGGTAAAACCCTAAACTGGTACACGCGTCAACTGCCACGTGTCATCAAACTCAGCAATTTGATATAAAAATTTAATGGAAATTAATATAAGGTAAATTTATCACGGATGTACTAGTTTGGGATTTTTTCTGATATTAACCCTTCAAAATATAGCTAGATATCAATGTTTAGACTAGGAACCCTAGGTTTGGATAGCGAAACCCTTACACTTGTTCCCGGCCCCTTGATCACCTCCCGAAGCTAGGTCCATCAAGGTCCATTAAGGCCAAGCTTGGCCAAGTCCAAAAAGGCCAAGCACGAGTCCATAGAGGTTGGGCCCATCCACGAGTGGCTCGGCCTAGGACTTCGGTACAGTTGCCCAACTCTACAACACCCTAGCCTGGATCCATAAAGGGTAGGCTCGAGACCCCAATGCTCGCGCCCGAATCTCTAACACCCAAGCTCGAGTCTATTAAGGCTTAGCTCAGGTCCACAACACTTGGGCTTGAGATCCCACACCTAGGACAGTGATCCCGATGCTAATGCCCAAATCCTGGCCCATGTCCATCAAGGTCGTGCCCCAAGACCTCAACGTCTACACCCAGGTCTATCAAGGTCAAGCCCAAATCCCCAACACCCTTTCTAAGGATCTTTGCACCGGTACTTAAGACCTTGGCACTTTGGCCCGGGATCTCCATGCCCATGCTAAGGTCCTTAACACTTGAGCCTTGAGTATTAGGTCCATCAAGGATGGGTCCGAGATGTTGGTGCTTGCCCGTGTCAATCAAAGCCAAGCTCGAGACCTCGGCGTCCATGCCTAGATCTATCAAGGTTGGTGTCACGACCTAAACTTCCATAAAAATTGAACCTCGAATGAATATATAAATTAATTTCACTTCAATTTTCTAATAAATAACTAATTTATGATCAATTGTACAAGTAATTCAACCATAGCTAATATACAACAAAACCTTTTGTACATAAACCCATCTCCACTTTTGATGCGTACTCTAATCTAATCCTTACTAGTGATCTTCGAAAGCATTAACCTAATGCCCATGAACTCCTAACCTAACAAATCTATAAAATATATTAGGGTGAGCTTAAGTTCAATAAATGAACTCTCTAGGTCTAAGATGGGAGATTGACTTACTACTCAACCTATTATCAACAAACAACATGAGTTCAAGATATATAAAATAACCATGTATGATAAATGCATAGGCAAATGCTCTATCTTTACTCTCATGATATGCTAGTAAAAACCATTAACAACATTGCAAGTTCATTTATTCAAAAGTAAGCATATGACATAGTATTTCATGATGCACCAGCATCAGCTTGTAGCCCACTATTATACACAAGAATATACATAGGCAATGTCATACTTATCATAAAGTTCACAAACATACACATACCATACTTGTCACTGGCCAAAACCATATCGATTGACTAATGAGGCATCATCACCACCAACTCATAAGGGATAAAATCATACATATTACGGGTGTCCTCTGCATCAGCGAAGATAAATACATCATTGTATATCTACATAATGATGGTCATTTCTTAACATCATACCATGACTATAAGAGTTATGTCATATCATTAATATACGAGCTATGTCATAATAGGATTTCATACCATCTCAACCTTGTAAAGAACTATCTCGTACGGTAGAACATCTAGTTAACTCTAGAGTCTCATCCACATACTCATGTAAGGGAATTCACTTTGTAGCAAATAAATCAGGGCAAAGGTCTTAATCATGTGGCATCATTCATATATATTTCATAACAACATAACAATTGACATGTACCTCTAAATAATTTGCCATTTCACATGCAATTAATGATAGACAATTAATTATGTGCACTTCAATACATATAACCTCATTCTTTCCATGCCATGTCATCATCATTTAATCGTAAGCAATAGATAGGCAATCCATAACTTAGGAATGGGCACTCATAAATCGACCACATGAACATTGACAACTCAAGAATCGACCACATGAGTAACAATAACTCAAAGAATCAATCACATAATTAATCAGCAATACTTAGCTAACTTTGGTAACTTATTCGAATTACAAGAATATAATTATCAACTCTAATTTCAACACTTTCATATTTTCATCTAATAAAGTAATATTAATTAAATTAAACACCAAGGCCACTTATTTGTCATCCAAAATATACTTAGTATTTTATTTACACTTGGACATACCGCATATTTACAAAATTACCAAAACATCATACTTCCAAATTAATTGAGTGCCGGACATCTGGAGTGCCAAAACTTGGCACGAAGGAACATTTAAGTGCCAAAAGTTAGGAAAGTGATACTTAAGTGCCAAAATCGGACCAAAATGAATCACTTAAGTGCAAATCCGGTCAAAATTCGGCTAAAATGCTGATGTGGGCTTGGTGTTTAATTTACACTTCCAACGAGGTAAACGCAAAATGACGTCGTTTTGCAAGTTGACTTGGCTAAACACAAGCAAAAACGACGTAGTTTTGTTTTCTAACGTGGTATATAATTAATATAAAAATTAAATTATAAAAATAAATAATAATTAAAAAAATGTGGGGGAGAAGAGGCAGCGGCTGAGGGCTGGGGAGGCGACAACCCTCGCTGCTACCGCCTCCTCATCGTCACCGGGAAGGGCCGTTGCCTCCTCTCCCCCACATTTTTTTAATTATTATTTATTTTTATAATTTAATTTAATTAATTTATATATTAAAATTCGAATCCACTCAAAAACGACATCGTTTTTGCCTTCTTCTTTTTTTTTTTTGAGTTAGCACTCCGACGAGCCACGTAGACAAAAAAAATAATAAAAAATTGCCACGTGGGATTTCCAATGAGGTTCGCTGAAGATGGCACCTAAGTGTCCCACTTTTCAAAAAAAGTGGCACTTAAGTGTCAATTCGTGCCAAGTTTTGGCACTTGGGCTGTATTTATCCCCAAATTAATTACACAATATCTCCCAAAATAACTTAACCACCTATCAAGTTCCTCATGCTATGAACAGCCCCAAAACTTTAATTTTTTTCACATTTGTCCCTCAACATGGTGAAATTACAAATTTGCCCCTAAAGCTTTTAAACTCTTTTTTTTATTAGGTTCCATGTCCCTTAATTAATATTACTTAACAGCTCACTAATTAACGTTTAAACCCACAAAATAACCCAATTAATAGCACCCTCTCACTTTTATAAATTTCCAAATTTCTCCTAACCTTGTCAAAATTTATCAAAATACCTCTTTTTATGCCTAGTTTTATCATTTTCTGATTATTTCCCTTCTAAGGTGCAACAAAACCATTTGGGTATTCTTTCAAACACTTTCTAGGCATATATTAAAGATTTCAATATAGGCAAGAAATCACATGACTCTACTTGTTAATCTTGGAATCTACTAGTACTCAAGATCAAATTAAAATTAAATTAACAAACATCAACCAACCAATCAAGAATACTAATTAGTGTGAAGAACGTGAATATATGAAGAGAAAAATAGAGAAGAAAAACAAGCGAGAATTTTTACGTGAAAACTCTTTCCAAAATCAGGAAGAGAAAAACCATAGTATTGTATTAGGCAATTTCTCCATTATTAGTATCGGTGTTACAAACTTTAGGGTTACTAGCTTCAACATTACATTTATAAAAAAATATTGTTCCTTTATATAGCACGAGTCTAAAACAAACATAATTATGATGGAAATTATATGTATGTCATTAGCAATAGTAAAAGCCCTATTATTTGCTTTAATATGACAGGATGAGTGACTTATTGGGAAGTGCTTACCCATAACAAACTATTTCTACGCTTGAACATTATTTTATTTTTTTATCAAACTCCATAACTCCATCAATCTCCCATTTGAAGGTTGATCTTCAAAAAACAACAATAACCTTTCATAGTCTTCATCTTCGTAACCCAAATTTTTCTAGTGCGGCGGCCCTTCTCATCACTTACCATAGAGGTCAACTGAGACAATGCACAGCTTTAGTTTCTCAATGGTGACAACTTTTATTAACATATCTGCTAGATTTTCTACACCATGAATCTTCGTCAACGACAATGTCCCATTATCAATCAACTGACAAATTTGATGATATTTTAACTCAATGTATTTTGTTCTTACCAAACAAATAGCATTCTCACCGTCACTGAAAAGAATACCATTATCTTGCTCCTTACCTTATCTCCTTCACGAAACTTTTCAACCAAATCATCTCCTTACCAGCTTTAAATATAACAGCATACTCTGTCTTAGTGGTTGAGAGAGATATATACTTCTAAAGTTTGGACATCCCACTGATTGTAGTGCCATGTAAGGTGAAAATATAACCCGAGGTACTCTTCCCATTATCCAAGGCACCACCAAGATCTGTATTAACAAAGCATTGTAAAGTTACGTCATTTTTCATAAACAGAATAACATACTTAAAGTGCCCCTCAAGTACTTTAATAACTACTTTATAGCTTCCCAGTGCTTTATTCCTGGATTTGTCATGTATCTGCTCACAACTCCTATTGTGTGAGCTATGTCTGGTCTGATACACATCATAACGTATATTAAATTGCCAATAGCTAATGCATAAAGCACCTTAGCCATATACTCACACTTTTCATCTATCTTTAGTTATTGCTTCTTTAAGAGCTTGAAGTGATTTCCTAAAGGATACTTATGGGCTCTGTATTCTAAACTCCAAATCTATCCAGCACATTTTCAATGTACATTTCTTAAGATGGCTTTAGAATTCTTTTGGACTTATCCCGCATGATCCTCATCCCAAGAATCCAATTCGCTACACCCAAGTCCTTCATCTCAAACTCTCTTGATAATTGCTACTTCAGTATGTTAATCTCCCTCGTGCTAAATCCTGCAATGAGCATATCATCTACATACAACAACAAAATGATATAGTAGTCATCGAATTTCTTGAGATAAGAACAGTGATCCATTTCACTTCTAATGAACCTGTCACCACTTCCATTTCACTGTCTAGGAGCATGTTTCAAGTCATATAAACTTTTTTTTTCCAATTTGTAGACATAATTTTCTTTTCCATGAACTTAAAAATCTTCTGGTTGTACCATGTAGATATCCTCCTCCATGTTACAATGGAGGAATGCAGTCTTAACATCTAATTGCTCTAGATGTAAATTCTTAGCAGCAACGATACTCAATACTAACCTAATAATAGTCACATTCACAACTAAAGAAAAAAATCTATGTGTAGTCAATTATTTTCTTTTGCTGAAACCCTTTTGCTACTAACATTGTTGTTATATCTCTTATTGCCATCATGTTCTTCTTTGACCCGATGCACTCACTTGTTCCGCAATGCCTTCTTCCCATTTGGTAATTGAGTTAACACCCAAGTTTTGTTCTTCTCAAGTGAGTCAAGAGTCCAACTCATCCCGCATTGCTAACTCCCACTTAACATAATCTTTAACTTGCACTACTTCCAAAAAAATTTACTAGTTCACCAGCGTTAGTCAAAACCAAATAATGCAATGACAAACAATATCTCTATACAAATTTAAATATTCTAATAGATCTTTTTAAGGTGGGTTCAGGTGCATGTGATTCTTGTTCTAGTTTTTTTATCAGGGTCTACAGCAACAGTTTCAAGATTTGTAACTAGAACACTCTTAGAAACCTCCTCCATTTCAATCTCTCTAATTTCAATTGTTTGTTTCTTCACACTAGATTTTATTGCGGATTTGTCCTTGTACAACATGTTTTCATTAAATGTAACATCAGTAGTTCTTATTGTTTTTCTATTTTGTTCATCTCAGAATTGATAGCCAAAATAATCAGAACTATTTTCAATGAAAAACATTTGTTAGCTTTCACATCAAGCTTATCTCTATTCTTAGAAGCTATGTGGACATACGAAACACAACCAAAAACTTTTAAATGCGAGAGATTTACCTTTTTTCCACTTCATTCTTCTTCCGATAGCCTAAAATCAAGTGGAACTGAAAATCCTCTATTAATAAGATACGCAACTGTATTAATTGCATCCACCCAAAACATATTGGGTAATCCTATGTGCATCCTTGTACTTTTTGCACGCTCATTCAAAGTTCTATTCATCCTCTCAGCAACTCCATTTTGTTGCAATATGTTGGGAACCGTTATTGTCATTCTAATTCCGTTTTCTGCACAAAATTGCTTGAACCCCTTGCTATCATACTCACCAACATTATCGGACCTTAGACATTTAATTCTCAAGTCAGTCTCATTCTCCACTTTATCTTTCCATCTCTTAAAAATAGCAAACACGTCAAATTCATTTTTCATAAAATAAACCCATACCTTTCTTGTGGAGTTGTTAATAAATGTGACATAATAGCATAACCCTCAAAGGGAATGCACATGATCTGGTCTCCACACATCTATATACACCAACTCTAGTTTTCCTTTGTTTAGTTTTCTCCAATCTTTGAAAAGCGGACATGTTTTTGTTTGCCTAGAACACAATCTTATCTATAAACTTCAAATCGGGGGGTTCAAATTAGGGGGTTTTACCTTAGATGCTAACAACTTCATCCCATTTCTGCTTATGTGTGCAAGCTTGTGGTACTATAATTTGGAACCAGCTTTTAGCTTAGCAACTACTATAATTTCTCTACTGCTTTCAGTCATGCAGAGCATTCCTGACTTTGTTCCCCATGTTACAACTAAAGCACCTTTAACTATTTTCTAAGAATTATCCCCCAAAATAATTTTGTATCATGTACTATCTAATCAACTTATAAAGATCATTTTTTTCTTAAGTCCTAGAATGTATCTGACATCATGCAACTTTTATTGATATCCGTTAGTCGCTTTTATGTAAACATCCCCCTTTCCCATAATATCCAAAAGTTCATCATTAGCAAGATAAACCTTTCCAAATTTTCCAGTAATAAAATTATGTGTTAATTCTTTGCATGAAATAGAGTGAAAAGACACACCAAAATCAAGAATCCAAGACTCAATTGGACTATCAATGCTCAAAATTAAGGCATCACTATTTGTGTTTCTTTAAGAGTTGTGTTCATGGATTTCTCTTCCTCTTGGTTTAAATCTAGATACTGAAATTTCTTCTTTGGGGCTCTACAATCTCATTTCAGATGGCTCTTTTTTTTGCAATTCTAGCAAATTATTTCATCACATGGTCTCAATTTGCTTCTCCCTCTAGACTTCGATCTATCACCATGATATTGGTTCCGTCCTCATTAACTGCTTCTCCTGCCTATAGTATTTAAGGCAGCACTCAAAAATTCACCCGATTCTCTTATACGAATATCCTTGCTAAGAATCAAATATCGGATTGCTTAAAGCTTCAACTTTTTGGTACCAGACGGAGTGCTCACTGCAGTCACAGTCGCACTCCAACTTCCAAGTAGAGAAGATATTAAGATTAAAGCTCTTACCTCATCATCAAATTCGATATCCATCAAAGTCAACTAAGTCATGATCATGTTGAATTCGTTGATGTGATTTTTAATAGAAGTATCCTCCTCCCTCTTTAGATTGAAAAGATGACGCGTCAAAAATAAACTTTCTTTGATGCAGAAGGCTTCTTGTACATGTTGGACAATGCCACCATCAAATCCACCATTGTCGTCTCATCAGTAATGCTGAAAGCAACATACTTTGCCAATGTGAGATGAATCAAACCCAAAGCTTGCTGATCTAACAATTTTTACTCTTTTTGCTTCATAGAAACTAGTTTCTCTTCTAATAGAGGCTAATGTAAGTTTTTCTAATACGACATATCTTCAATCCGCATCTTCTAAAAACCAAAGTCCTTGCCATTGAACCAATAAATCTTCACTTTTCCCTTCATCCATATTCACACCCATTATTTCACCAAAACCAGGTCGAATTCCAATTGTTAGGAACGCAAATATATGAAGAGGAAAATAGAGAAGAAAAACAAGCGAGAATTCTTACATGGAAAACCCCTCCTTAAATTTGGAGGGGAAAAAACACGGTGCCGCACTATGCAATTTCTCCACTATCAATATCAATGTTACAGGCTCTAGGGTTACAAACTTCAATATTACAACTATAAATAGTAGGAGTCTAGGGCAAACATAATTATGATGGAAATTACATGTATGCCATTAGCAGTAATAAAAGCTTTATTATTTGGTTTAACATGATAGGATGAGTGACCTACAAGGTAATATGTTCATGAAATTCTAAATGCGGTAAACGTATCAAACAAGTAATATAATGATGAGAAAAGATATCATCCTATAGAGATTGATGATTAAACAATTAAATATTAAAAATATACTAATTCTAAAATTTATCTAACAAATCAAAATTGAATTGAGAATAAATTAAAATTGACAAACGTAGAAAAAAATCAAAATTCAATGTAGTAAATCAATCAAATAAATATATATGAGCATACGATTTCACCATAACCACAAAATATAAATTTTAGATTATTACGCATACAAAAACAACATCAAACATATGATAGCAAAATTTCTTAATCTATTTATTATTCTATCTTTAGGCATAGTAAACCTACTTATTTTTTTAATCCACCATATCTCTATGTGAATTTAAATAGCATAAGTGCATTAAAATTTGTTAACATTCCTAGTTTACAATAAATCTTTTGGCTCACATTACCACCGAAAGCTACACAAATAACACGGTATATCTATATCCACATTTAATTCATGGTTATATATTATAAGGAGCAATTGCTTATCATTACTTCTCAGTCTCAAATATGCACATTGGATCATTCAAATTGGTGACCGACCAATTAAAAACATTAAGTGCAATGTTATATATAACTCACATGAATGAAATCACTTGCAAAACATAAAAATCATAAAATTTATATCATCATAATCAAGTTACGTTGTAGCCCTAATAAAAGAAAATTAGAACATAATAGAAGAGGAAAAGAAAATATAAATTAAACCCAGCATCCTAAAGCAAAGAACAAAAATTTTGTCACCGCATTTGTCTTCTCTTCAAAATACATGAAAAACTCTCAGAACAATGAAAAACGATCTAAAAAATAAAAAAACTAACTGGCTCCCCAAGATAATTGCTTATTTTTCGTATAAAATCAGGGAATAAATCAGAGAATCCCTGATTTGATATCCACCTTCAAATTCTTTTTGATAAAATTAGGGAATAAATCACAGATCTCTAATTTGATATCCATCTTCCAACTCTTTCTAATTTGAATTCCTGAATCATAAAATCTTCATTTCCTTCTTTTTGTCATTATTTTCCTTATTTTGTCCATATCTCATTATGGTTCATAATCAAGGAAAATTTGAATAAATAGAAGGAAATCCAAATATTTTCTCATTAATATTGCATTATTTATTACCTAAAATAGATAAAATAACTCCATTTTTATATAGTTATCAAAATACTTGCCCATAACAAACTATTTTTGTGCTTGAAAATTATTTTCCTCTATCAAACACCACCACTCTATCAAGTAGATCAATCTAACTTAGCCCCTAGAGTTTTCACTTACCTTGAAAATGATTTGAGCAAATCAAAGCTTCATACACCTTGTGATCATTTGAAAAGATGAAACTAGAAGCTTCAACAACACAAAAGTGGGGTCTTTGCTTTTACTCAGGGGAATTGGAAATGAAAGATCGAAGAAGAAAGTTAGTAGCTCGAAGTTAATGGAGTGGAGATTCTCACTTTGAAGCTTGAAGACCCACACATTTGGCCAAGATAAAGCTCAAGAGTTGTTAAGGAAAGAGATAAATATCACTATTTTAAAAGCATTAGACCTACAAGTCGGAGGGTTTGTCTGTTCCATTAAAAATGCTTCGAGTGGCCCTCCATAATTAGTTAGGGTGCAAATGGTCATAGGATTGGCTACAAGAAGATATCTTGGGAGAGCTCCTTCTTGGCCAAGTAAAATGATAAGTCATGAGGGCATTAAATGACTGAAAATAAAATCGGTGATGTAAGATATGACCTCAAAGCTAAACAAGGCTCGATGTCATAAGGAGAATGTGGTTAAAGATGACTGGTGAAAAAATGAAGAGAGAGGGAGAGCTACTTCTTGACTAAGTAAAAATGAATTGATAAGAAGCTTATCAAGAGCATTAATTTATTTAGGTTAAAATAGGCGAAGTAATGCATGCCATCAAAGCTAAACTAGATTCAATGTACGAAGAGTATGTGATTTAAAATAATTGGTTGAGCATAAAGAAATGTGGCACAAGTTAAACAATAACAAATGGTTCATCTATGTGGTTTCCAAAGTAAATATTTTGTTATGTTACCAAAATATTAAGTAAATCAGTACGTAAAAAGAAAGTTGGTGTTCGGTTTGAGCATTGATAAATTAGAAAACTATTTTAAACTCACTAAAAATATTGGTGAAAAATAACATATGTTAGAAAAATCTCATTGAACATTCAATTTGAAGACTAGAACTAATATGGCGGTAAATTAATGACCATCACTCAACACTGCCGTTGTACATGTCAATATCTATCATTAAGCTTGATACATCAAATTCCAACGATTATGAGAAATTATCCTTCACATTTTCCGCACCTCACAAAATTAATAACTTTCATGGCTCCAGACTAAATAACATTTATCTTTATATTTGAAATATTATTACTGAACATGAAAAATTCCAAATGTCATAGTTGGGCCTGCGTCCATAGAGGTCGGGATTGAGAACATAGAGCCCAAGCCTCAGTCTCCAGCACTCGGGTCCATTGATGCAAGACCCAGGTCTCCAACACCCGAGTCAGGGTCCATCAAGGCCAAACCCGAGACTTTGGTGCTGTGCCAAGACCTTGATGCTTGAATAATATGTCTATTTGGAAAAATCAAATCAAATTGTACTCAACGATAGAAAATATTTTTCAATTTATTTTTAGATCTCAACCAAACACCTAAGAATATTATCATTTTTTTCTGGAAAATAACTTCTTGAAAAAATATTTTTCAGAAATGTCACACTTTTAGTTAAACAAATAGAGCCTAGAAAATATCATTTTTTTGAGAGAGAGCATACTCCATGTGTGAGGAGGTGGAGGACTGAGGTTGAGGAGTTAGGAAGAGAACAATGAATAAAACTAAAAGGTAGGGTTTCTTTCTTTTACTAAAAGCAGCGCTTAAATATTATATGTATATATGTATACATCGGTTCAATTCGAGTGGCCTGGAGCATCGCATGGATCAGCTCCTCTCCCCAAAAGTCTCATGATCCACCTTCTTAATCCTAGCGCCTTGCGATTTGACTAATATTAAAGCAACAGGAGTTTTTTTTTTTTTTTTTTGTTCAAAAAATCAACAGGAGTTGATGGTTGGAATGTACGACGGAGGTAGGAGCCCACTTCGGTTCGCATTCGTGATCGAGGCATGTTCCCCGCTTGCAGAGCTTCGGGTTGCGGAGATCGTCTATTCCGAGCTCTCCTAGTTTAATGCTCCGCACCCTGCATAGAGTAAACAGACATACATGATTCTCAAAAGAAAAAAAAAATGTTTCTTCTCTTTTCTTTAATTAACAAGTGATGTAGCATTTCAAGAATCGTTTACGTGTCCAAAACATGAATGTAATTTCTCATATAATTGGTAATGACATTTGCCATTAGATATGACTTATCTTATTAAAAGTATATGTAAGCACTTACTATATTATCATACAATAGATGTGAAATCATTATAACATCATCTTATGATTCTCGGAAAAGTTATTCAAGGAGTCATAACTTATTGTACAGCAGTTAATTCAATTTTAAATATTTTAATCGTTTAAATTTAGTCTATAAACCTTTTAATAATTTGTAAATTTATTCATTCCAACCAAATTAGTCCTAAAGCTTTTAGCAGTCTAGTCAGCCTAAGCTATCCTACGCAATACAATGATGGCTAACACTAACGTAGACACTTTTTAAAAAAATAGAATTGTTTTAATTTTCTGAATTTTTTATGATTTTTCTTTACTTTTCTTTCTTGTTTTCTTTTTTCCCACTTTCGGCTATTGAGGTCACCGGCCAACCTTGCCTAAGCCTAGGGAGGGCTCAATGCCCTCACTTGTGGTCGGTGAGGCCCGCGACACCCTCCCCCAGAGCAAGTGAGGACCATCAACCCTCTCACCTATGGCCAATGAGAGTTGCCTAGCGACCTTGCTTGCCCAAAATTGAAAGAAAAAGAAAAAAAATAAAAAAGAGGAAAATCTAGGAAAAATTGTCTATGTCAGCACTAGTTGACCTATATGCTTGTGCCACATAAGATGATCAGTATTCACGTCAATAATTTTCGACCAAAATTGATCATCGTGACTAATTTACAAATCGCCAAAAGATTTAGGACTAAATTGATAAATCATCAAAATGTCTAAAACTCAATTAATATAAGATTGTCACTGAACTAGCCACCGTATAAGATGTTTAGGACTTTTGGATGATTATCCTTTTAATAAAAGGGTTAATACCTTGAAAAACCTTAAACTAGTACACATATGACAAATTTACCCCAAACTACATTTTTTACCATCAAAAACCCCAAACCAGTATGCCTTTGACAAATTTACCCCAAACTGGTACACTTATGACAAATCTACTCTCAATTAGTTTTTATTAAATTTGACTGTCAAATTATTAAGTTAAATGATACGTGACAGATGACCGATATACCAATTTGGGATTTTACGTTCCGTTTGTCACAATTTACAATTTTTGTGATTTTTTTGTGGTATTACTTCAATTTAGCGGAGGGTATATTGTCACAAATTACTAGTTTGAGGTTTTTTGTAGTCGAATAAATTAGTTTTTAGTAAATTTGTCATAAATGTATCAATTTAGGGTTTTTTATGGTCAATCAGGGTAAATTTATCATAGGTGTACCAGTTTATGATTTTTTAGGGTATTAACCCTAATATGAAATTCTTTCACGTACTTTTAAAAAAATGACACACATACCATTTGTGCCCTGAACCATATAATTTTCATCTTGTATATATTTCTAACAGGGGCACCAAAATAACCTGCTTATAGCCCCATTTTCGATTTTTAGCGTGCATTCTTTTCAGAAAAAATGAATGATTTCATTTTTATCCTTTAGAAAGTTAGTAAATAGAAAATATTATTATTATTAATAATAATTTACACCTAACTATTTTTATGGGTGACGAAAAAAAGTTCCATTCATTTATTTTTATAAGCGATGTAAGTAATTATTTTGAGAAAAATATTTTTCAATTTACTCATTTTTCAAAAAAAGAACGCACCCTTAGACTATTTTCTCTTTATTTTTCTTTTCCCCTTCGGCTTTCCTACAGTTAAGCTAGATAGGGGTAGTTCCGTTCGAGGAGAAAGTCGGCATAGATGTCAGATTCTCCGCGCTAGCATCTAAAGGAGGTTGTAGTTCATGGTTACTATGGCCGAGCTAGTGATCCTGAACCGGCTGCGTACTTCATCGACAATGCTGTCGCGCTTGAGAAATTACTGGTGAATCCTTGCAACGAGACAATACTCAGGAAGGACGAGGAAGAGGCAAAGAAGGCGAAAGGGCAGGGCCGAGCTACAGCTCGTGGGGAAGACACCTTCAAGAGCGCACCCGACGATCCTTCAGCGGAGCTGGCGTCCATGGCGACCAAGTTTTCTCGATTCCAGCCGGGATGGTTTGTTCGTCCGAGCAGAGACTAGGCACGTCTTATTTTGATGATATACCAACCAGGAAACATGTCAAGCAGACAAATAAGACTACAGTGGCAAATAAGACTACAGTGGCGCAGGGATTCTCGCAAATACATCTGAAGTAAACTTTCTTTTCTAAGCATATATTTCCCATTTGTGTTACCAGAATGGAATACAGGAAGCTTAGCTTGGGCAACCATAAAACCTCAGTATATACATAGATTAAATTAGGGAAAGACAAAGGTGCATCGGTGTTGGAAAAATTACTAAGCATATACAAAGAACCTGTCAGACCGCGAAACACGGCAAGTATGCTCGAAGTGCTATTGCAAAATTTCAGCATAAATGGGGAGCACAAAATGCCTGAAGTAGGCTCCGAGCCGAATTCACTTGAAAAACTCGATTCTGCCATATCTCAGTAGGCAGTTCAATTGGAATAAATTGCAGGCCTTGTGACGGTATTGCAAACATCTGCAATCTCGCCTGACAAGGTGGAGAAATCGATTTACAGCTCACAACTACCCTATAGCGGCTCAAGAGTCCCACTTTTGAGTCTTTCCATTCTGGCTTGAAGGCCAGACAGGGCCTTCTCGTCCATTGGACGAACTCCAGCCTGTCCAGCATCATCCATGCTCAAGTTATCTGTTGTGTTTGGGTTATGTCCGTATGGTACATTGCCGTTTGTGTAGAATGGTGGCTTATTTCCAGAGTCGAGGTTACCAGAAGCTGCTGCTAATTGGATGCTCCTCATTCTCTCTCTAATTGCGTCCAATGTACCACCGCTCACTGCAGTTACCAGTGTGGCACACAGCAGTAAAAGTGTTAAGAGACAAAAAAAACATGAACAGGAAAAAGAGACGCGACAACTCTAACTAGCACGATTTACCTCCAGTGAGCAATCTTTCATTTCTTTGTTCTGCAAACAGGGCATCGGTATGAGGGCCTCTTGAACTCATGGCAGAGACAACCCTGTCATCCTCGATATATGATGGCGGTAAACTAAAACTTGTGGGTTCAGGTTTCGCATTAATAGTTTTTACATCGGCTGTGGAATTTGTTTGAACAGGAGACAATGGTGCCAATTTGGGGGAAGAAAGATTTAGGACAGCTGGGGGCGGGGTAGCCATTAGCAAAGTCGAAGGGGTCCTCCCAGCAGCGGCACTCTTCTCCATCTGAGCAATGGGAACCGATGTCAAAAACAGGTAGAAATTATAATCCAGGGACTATGGCTAACAGAACCACGAACCTGTGCGAGACCATCTCGAATATAAGTTCGAAAGGCTTCGCTAGCATTTTGAAGTTGAGCAAATATGTCAACCTGGATTAAATAAGAGTAATACTATCAGAAGAGCGAAATGAAATTAAAAACAAACCAGCCTAGTATATGCAAACTTTCATGAGCAGTCTATAATGTCGCATATTTACCTGAGGATAAAGTTGAGTGATGCGATACAATTCATACAAGCCAATGGTGCATGTTTGCTTGTCACCAATTTTCTTAAATATGGCAGCAAGTTCTTGCTGCAAATGCACAATATTATTGGAAGTAAGGAGAAGTCACAAAAGAGGAGGAGAAGCAACGTGAAAAACCCGGACAAAAATAAAGAAAAAACATGCCGTGGCATCAGTGAGAACAAACTACAAAATTTGACAACAAACCCATCTGCTAACTAACCTTCAATTGGGCGTCTGCAGAATGCGTAGCAGGAGTTGGATTGTTGGCAGTGGAATCACCCCAATGTGTTTGGCCAACAGGGCCAGATGGGGTTAGCATTCTAGCGGCAGCCAAAGTCTATTTCACACGAAACAGAATAATTAAAAAAAGCTGTTTCAACTTGACCAAAATGTGCGCTTGATTCATTAAGTAATACCTGAAGATTAAGATCAATATAGGCAAGAATAATTGGCTGGGGCTCCATATCTATAGGAACCATGGAAAGGTGACCCTTGATTGCTGTACCACGAAGCTTTACAAGTTCATGTAGGACAGTTTTAACCATACGCAATGGTTTATCATCAGCCCCAGCTCTTTCCCCAGCAAAGCACATTACCGAGAGGAGGGGAGAAAATGTCAGTTCATGCAGACTGAAGGTATCTTTATAGTAATAAATCATTAAAAAATAATCACATGATTTGTCTAAATAAAGTTGGTAAAAACCTTCGCCTGATTTCTTCCATTCCCAGTTCTTGTAAATAGACATGTATACTCTGAAGGATGCGGTCAAGATCAACATCATATATAGTACTCTGAAGGACCTGTGGAAGCAAAAAAGTGTCTGAGGTTTCAAGCACTCAGTAGCCAAGTGGATTGCTAAACTATTGATACATTAAACCATGCCTTCATCTATCAATTTAAGTTTTTAAAACATTCAGCACTAATCCCACAGAAACTTGCATGGATAAAGCTTTTAGTTGAAATAACATTCGCCTAAAATACCCTAGTTCTACCTTCAAAGATTGAAAGGACAAAATAATGCAACAATTAACATATTTAGGTGCCTTAAATGTCATAGATAGACAGAATTAGCTTTTGAGGAATACTACAGATCACCTTCGTAAGTTTAATTAAGCATTTGACAACCAACTCAGAGAATTTCTGGTTCCTGGTAGCAACTGTCTCGTTAACAGCTGGGGCAGGCCATCTTGAAGGATCCAATGGACGTAAGAGGTTAATAAGGACAACAAACGACGAAGTTCGATCTGCATTATCCTGGATATGCAAGGACAAGTCAAACCACTGAACAAGACACCACCAAGTAAAATATGAATTTGAATATTGTAAAAATTACCAGAATTTTAAGCATCAAGACATTCAGAGCTTTCAAAAGTTGGCTTCCATCATCCATACGTGGCACTCTTTCATCCAAAAGTCTAAGTAGAAGCTCAGTAATAAGGCGGTCAAGAGTACCCTCCTTGACAGCATGCGCAAGTTGTCTGTTTTGAAATGTCTGCAGCAAGGAAATTTGTCAGACAATTCTACAATAAGCTCTTCCACATACACATAAGATGTAAATGACTGTCAAAGGAACAAGGTTGTATTTAAGCTAAATGACACTGAAGCTGCTAAAAGTTAACTCACCTGCATGAGGGTATTCAAAACATACTTGCATGACCTTGACGAAGCTCCTGTTGAGCTGAAGTCAAATGTCTTGGCAACCTAATAACAAGCAAAGAAATCAAGAAATATTTTGAGCCCGAAAAGATAAAAAAATGTCAAGCAAGTTCCAATAACAACTACAGCTAGGAACAGAGAAGAACAAGCAAAGACCTGAACAAGAACAAAAATAAAGCAGAGCACGAAAGTGTACACCCACAAATTGACACGGACAAGGATGGAGATGGACAAAGGGTAGGGTGTTAAGCCCCTTAATTCACTGTCGTTTTTACCTTATCTGCCAAGGATAAAACAAGTCTATCCGAGACCTTCACAAGATCCTCCATACCACTGCCATCTGGATCATTAGTGGCTTGCTCCAGTTTGTGGCACACAACTTTCATCCCCTCAATAGACTGTTAAATATAATAAAGCACAAATAGAAAACTCTATTTCAGTAAAAGTGAGCAGGTACAAGATAGTACAAGTTGGGTATGGACAGAATTTAAATTTGTGCTTGCACAACTTAAATATGGATTGCTATGCACAAGGGTGAGCAAGAACTTTAAGAAATATGAATAACTCATTATTGTTTGTGAAGATAATCCAATATATAGTAATAAAATGTCGAACATAACCTGTTCAGGGGAACCAAATGAAATTATATTCAGTGCTTCATTCCAGTCTGTGGAGCTACTAGTATGTGACATCAAGTGCCTATCCACATTAACCTCAGAATGACCATAATTCTCCCTGAAATAAAATTAACCCAGCATATTGATGGAGGGTGAAGAAGAAAATTACAGATCAAAGTCAAAACATGAGTAAAATTGAAGGAAAGCCACCGTACCTTGCAAATATAGGACCAGAAATAGACCGTGACACTTCTCCACTTTGCTCTGCCATATCAGACCTGAAATTGAGAGATTAAAGAGGACTAATGATTCAATTGGTAGAAGCAGGCATCATACTTTAAAGCTGAAAACAATTTCAATGACATCAACTGTTTTGTTTCGACACAGCATCTAAAGGTTATAACTCTCGCAAACCATCAAACCTACCCTCGTTCCTCTTATCTTTCCAAAAAGTTGAGTACAGCTAGTTAAAGCACAGCTACTTCAACTTTTCTTAAAATGAAAGTAAAACTCTAATAAAAAAAATTTTAGAAATTCAAAACAGAAAGGTTATTCAGAGTATGAAAAGCTAAGGCATGGGTAACGACATCAGAAACACATATAACACGTATAAATTGTGGCATCATAGGAATAGGTGTCCTTAGATGATAAGAAAACATCAATAATTTCATAAGTGCTGTATAGACAGCTTACATAGTGCATGGATAGGTTCACTACAGGGAATAAAACTGAGAATTGGGGGGTTGTCCAAAATGTGGCACGGAATGGGTAGGCTTCATTAGATAATACAATTGAGATGAGGCATGAACATTTGATTGTACTTAGAACCTAGACTATTAAGCTTTATGCATTGCCAAAAGACTCCATCACATAAAATTTAAGGGTTTATTCTAAAGCCTATGCCTGGAAGAACCAGCATTTTTTATATGCTAATAGTTGAGAGAAAGTAAAATTATTACTCCCAGTGCGAAACA
Organism: Eucalyptus guilfoylei; assembly: GCA_016097605.1. Lineage (NCBI taxonomy): Eukaryota > Viridiplantae > Streptophyta > Magnoliopsida > Myrtales > Myrtaceae > Eucalyptus > Eucalyptus guilfoylei. The sequence continues at coordinate 9,160,195 of CM027863.1, forward strand.
TTGAGAACATTGATTTTGATTTTTAATTTGCTAGGGTACCATTAAATGGGAAGAGTGTTCCAAATTATTGCTTGAGAAATAGTGTAAAATCTCAAAGGTGGTATAATTTACTTTTATACTTTCTTCAGTACTGTTCTTTAAGTGCTTTATTATTGTGATGCTGCTTGTTTTCCCTATGGCCTATAATAAATTGATTTCACGAATAATATGTCCAGAACAACCTAAAAATTCGAACTCTCTTCTTGCTTCTATTTTATTCAATTTAAAAGTAAGAATTTTCCAGTATTTTTGTTGTGCTCGCTTCTTCTCAAGCACATAAAACCATAAAAGTGAATATTATAATCTATCAGCTATCCCCAGTTAAAACTGAAGTAGAAAACAATCACGCATTAACATTTACTATTTTCAACCATTTTAGACAACAGGATATGCCTGTGCAGAAAACAGATAAAACTATGAGCTCTCTCTTTAATTTGTGCATAAGCATCCATTTCCATCTATTGTATGTGTATGGAAATGAGTAATATGGGTGTACACTAGCATGTGCTTTTTGGAGTATGCAGGATGCAGAGCCAATTTTTTCCTTTAATGTGAAGTTTACCAAGGTAAGAACTTATTAGCCTACATAACCAGACTAATCACAAAAAGAAGTTGAGCAAGAAGAGACTGATGATAAGCTGACAAAGGATTAATCTCCAATATATGGAGAGAAGAGATTTCAAGCAGCAAAACAAGGCAAATGCTATAGTGCCATAAAGAGCAAGAACATCAGAAACACACCCATTTTCCCTGACCGATCGCCTAGATGCTGCTCTAGCTTCACCAGGCCTACCCTCCTTCCTTTGGGCCATTTCTCGGGCCTAGTATTTTGAACAAGTATTAGTTTATGAAATGTAAACTAAAGAAGGTAGAATTACATGTGTGAAATAGAGACAACCTTCCACTTAAATCTGTCATCTAACATGCTTTTCTGAGCATCAGTTAGCTTCCCAACAAATCTCCAAATGTCCTCACCTGAAAAAGTGCATGAATAAAATTACAGATCCATATATAAACAATCAACCATCAAGTTCAACCAGTTAAGGTGCGTGTGCACAAGAGACAGCATAAAAGTCAGTCACATGTAGCTACAGCTATGTCATTGCATACCAAGAATCTTATAACCCGTAGCAAGAGTATTCAGGGCAGCTTTCCTAATTTCACCATCACGTTCTGCCGTTAAGCTTGCAACAATTTGAAGGGACTTTAGCTGTCCAGTAATCTGTTGAAAAAGAAATGTTAGACTACAAAGTTACAAAAGAAAGACAATGACATTTAAGAATATACCTCGGCTGCATGATGGTCCATCAAAAATCCTACAAGGTCGGCACATTCTATCCGAGTTCGATTGTTTTTTGAACGTAACCCCTCCAGAATGTAAGGAAATGATTTCGTTGCAGAGTATATATGAACAATTTGCTTTGTAAGTTCCCGCATTTTTTCTCGCACTTGAGCAATATTATGCCCAGACTGCAGCAAAAAAGAGGCATAGATTATGAGTCTTACAACAGTTTCACATTCTTCAATGTAGTTGCATTTTCATCCAAAATTGAAAATGCCAAGGCTTGTTTTAAAAACCTTCTCTATCAAGCATGGAAGAAATATTGCTGCTTCTGATTCAGTCAACAAGTAATCTTCATCCCTTAATCGGTTGAAAAGCTCAGGGAGAAATTCCAGCACCTACTCATCATGTTAAAATGTTAAGAGATAGAACAATGCTGCAAAATCACCAATTCTATGAACAAACCACATAAATCCATTTCACCAAGAAAGTTACCTTCAACAAGCACGTCGTATTTGACTCACAGAACCGTAGCACAGACCACTTCAGCAGTATATCTAAAACTTCAATTATTTCCTTAGTAACAGAAGGGAGAGCCTGAAGGGAAAGCAAACATTATCATAACGCAATGTCAAGATGCTCGCACTTATTGCAACAAGAATACCCATTTAAATACCTTCTGCAGCATCTCAAGCCCATCCACTTGCTTTCTGAAATCAGAGCTTAAAAGTCGCCGGTGCAAATCCTCTCTAAAATATTTCATCATATCATTCTGCAATAAAGGTGTAGATCCCAAAAAAAAATTACAAAGAGAAGGACGGTGCTCCAAATGTCCAGCCAACACCCAACAACAGTTACCTCAAGATCTTGAATCTGCTCTATCCTCAGCTCTTCAAACTTGAACCTCCGAACAACCATCCTCTCTCGGTCCTCCTATAGGACAGTCAGTTTTTGAAATGCGGATAAGAGTGGCTCAGCTAAAGTTTTGTCTTTTTCATACAACCTATTGTAGAAGCATTAGTTCATACCTTAATTGAGTCCTTGACATTTATCAAAGCCTGTGACTGCAAAGCAATGTCTTGAACAGAAATCATCGAGTCTCCTCTTGAGCCCTTTGACACGGCAATCCTCTTTGCAAATGGGAAAATAAGAATCAAAATCCCCATCATTCCTCATACAATTTTATCCTTCCAATGTAAGTTAGAAAGAACCAACACAGCCTTCATGTAATAAACAAAAGGATCTCACTCCATCTCTAATCTTATTCTTTAGTCATTAATGAGAGCTTAACATACCGAAGCTGCAGTCCGACTTCCAGGCTTTGATGCACCATGAGAAGTAGCTCTTCCAACTTTAGAGCCACTTTTGGAAGGTAACCCTACCGGTATGGCTCTGGTTGATTCAAATGATTCTGCCAGCAATATTTCAGGTTCAAAACAGAACGTGTGCGCGCGTGTGTGAGAGAGAGAGAGAGAGAGAGAGAGAGAGAGCACCTTGGAATGTTCCATGAGGCTTCAATCGTTCAAGTGCAACAGCCAAAGCTGGGCCTTGAATGTCTTTCAAATGTTTCATAACCTGAACACAGCAGTCACCGTGATCACCACATACTAAAGAAGCCACACTTTTGCAATTTATTGCACATATACGTACCAATTCATGTCCACTGACTCTCAAAATTTCACCGAAGAATCCCTCGGCAGCTTTACGAACATCTGCCGACTTATCCTGAAAAGTTACAGCAGCAGTCCTTATCAATCTGAAGAAAAGGTTTGGGTCCAAAGAAGAGATATTATCGAAGCAGGTTATTTTGACATTACAGTCATAGCAGTAGCAGCTGGTTTCAGCAGATGCACAGCATCAGGGAAATCGCTTAAGCGAGAAACTTGCTTTCCCAACCAATCAAAAAGATCCTTGCGCCCTTCAGCCCCAAGCTTAGAATCCATTAGAGCAGCTGCAATGTACGGAACCTGTAGCAGAGGCCTCATCATGGTTCAGTGGAGCCATAAATAAAGCATAACCATATCCTACAGATACACACACAAGCATGAACACACGTCTCAGAGAGAGAGAGAGAGAGAGAGACCATCTTATCAAGATTAACAGCTGCAAGCCATGATTCCATTGCAGCCAAAGTACATTCCCTCATATGCTTTTTATTGTCACCCAGGCATTTCAAAACATCAGAAAGAATACCCTGCGAATAGAGAAAAGAACACTTCTGAGTATAATCAGCTTTCAACAGCACAGAGAAAAAGTACATAATGCCAACAGGAAGATAAGAACCTTGCTCGACTTCTCAACCGCTGGACCCATTGCAGATGCGACACCACCAATGGTTGTCAAAGTTGCCATGACTAAATTCTTATTGCTGTCATACAGGCGTCCTTTGAGGGCACCAAGCAACTCAACTGCATATCAAACCAATTGTTAACGAATGAGATCATCTTGATACGCAAAAAAATATGAAAATCAACTTTTATCAAACTTGTCAAAACAAGAGTTGGAATCAGTGTTATTTAGAATCAACCATCTCATACCAGTTCCATTTGGTTGAATGCGCTTGTTGGCCTCCTCCAACATTTTGTTGACAGCTTCAATGGATTCAAGACGAACCTAATGATCGAAAGTTGTGTGCATTGATATGATCATTATTTTGCTTATTGCTGATTATCATGAAGAATATTCAAAAACCGGAAGTTAGAGATAGGATGAACAGCTTCATCACTCAGATGCCAAACCTTCCAATCTGAACTTTCCAAATTCTTCAGCAAGGAAGGGGTGATCTTCCCACTTATATCTTCACGTGGCAGGCCATCTACCCCACCCGAAGACACAGTCGACATGGAGTCAGAGGCCTTAACAGTTTTTCTCGTAACAGCGGCACTACCCTGCAGGATTTTCACATGTAGATACTTCCAGCAAGCACTCAAAAAGCAATATAAAATAGTCTTAAACATCAGTATGATATACCTCAAATGGATTCTTCTCAAACTCTGCATCAAGTGCACTGAGCAGGGCCGGCTTGACATCCGTGACAAAGGCTTTAATATCTAGAGAGTAATAAAGACCACATCCATGTAATTCACAAAGTGGAGCTATGCAAAACAATTTAAGACAATAGTCTTTTGAGAAAGAAATTACCTGGACCAACAAATCTATGTAAAACGCCTATAAGCTTGATAGTAGCATTTCTAGTTGCTGCAGCACTAGATTGCAGTCCAGTATCTTTACAGAAGTCAATCATATCCTGTATCCGTTGATATTTCCCAGATGTCATAAGTTTCATTATAACAATGAAGATAATATATATTAAAAAAAAAAAAAAACCTATAACTGCAAAACATATGTTAAAAAACAGTTAGAAATAACCTTCAGTTTCAAATGTGACACACCAAAGTCTTCAACCGCACTGAACATCCACGAAATTCCTTCACTGAGGACCTTAGGATTTTTGTGCTCTTTCATAATTTTGTACATCTGCAAGAACAAAGTACATATCTTCAGTCAACACAAGACACGTAATCGACTGGGAAAAAAAATACATTGTTGTGTCTTTTTAGGTTCGAGTTATGCCAAATATTCCTCTTAAAAGAAAGAACTCACTCTCTCAAAAACAAATCCAGGGCCAACAGCTTCAGAAAAAGAAGTTAGGCACTTCATGGCATGAGCACGGGTTTTGATATCTGCTACACGTTCACTTGTACCTGATATTTAATTAAGTCAACACAAGTCCACATATCAGGGGAATAGAAGAAAGTACCTCAAATTGGATACTCACCAAGGAGGCAAAGGACAACACACTTTTTGGGAAATTTAGCAGAAGTGGAAGCAATATATGTAATGACATCGAGAACCTGTTGCTGGACCTGCAATACTCACAATGAAACCCATATTAACAAAGTGAATCAATTCTGACAAGTAAACAAGTAGAAGAGAACTTCCAAAACCTGAACATTTTTCTCATTCCATCCAGGCACAGCACAGAGCAATCGAACCAAAATTTCTACTGACTGGTCCAAGTCCTGTATTTGCTCCACCTGTTGTTTGAATAAGCCAATTGCTGCAAGGATATCCAGAGCTAAATATTATACAAGGGCAAACTTTTTTAGAAAAGAGTTAAAAGCTGCATGTCGAGAATTGATTCTATTTGAACAATGGGATCTGCCATTCTTCTACTTCCCAAAGAAACATGAAATATGCATGTACATGTTTAACCAATAGTAAACATTAATGCAAAAAAATAAAGTACTACGCTTTCAAAGTAGAATGGAATGAACATTTGAACCATCATCCACTTTGAAGATGCACTGTCTAATTCTTCCACCAAAACAGGCATTTGTTAAGAAATCATAAACAAAAAGGCAACGTAAAAATCAGACCCGCTCCAACTTCCATTTACCAGCTACAGATGCATCACAGGGTGTTGACTTCCAACTAGAATATCTGACCAGAGTCCTATAAATCTCAGTATATCTAAGACACTTCAAAATCAAACAAAGGAAAACTGAATTTGCTTCTGAATCTGTCTTTCAACAGATCAAGGTGTACAAATTTTTAACTGGTTCAACTAACTACTGCTTGGTAAAGAAAGAAAGAAAGACGAGTTTAGGGCCTGTTTGGTATGAAAAAACTGGTCCAGTTCTCTGTTTTCATTTTCCGAAAAAAGAAAAAAGTACCAAAACGCCTTTGTTCATCAACTAAAAACTGTTTCTGAATGAAAATAAGGACAACTGTTTTCATTTTTTAACTACAAACCTAAAACATAGAAAAAGAAGATTAGTTTTCAAATTTTTCATCACCAAGGAAAAAGCAATTTCCTTATAAAATGAAAACACACTTCCCAACATTAGTTATGTTAAATAACTTCTGTTCATGTTGAAAATTATATTTTCATGAATCAAACACTGTTTAAAGAAAACAGAATACTGAATACAACCAAATGGACCCTCAGTGAAACACAGAAAGTTACTGTTTGAAAAATATAGTTCCGATAGACAAAAAAGTTAAAACGATAATGTGACACAGACACCAACAGCAGGAAGGAGTTCAGTGAAAGCTTAGTTGACCTATTGCTCATTTGACAAATTGTTGTTAAGGGAAAATAAATTCCAAACCTTCAAGGCGTTCCTTCCACACAGCACTCTTCAATTGGGAAATAGTATCTGCTTGTATGACAGATCCTATTCGGCTTTCAATCTCTTCAAGACTCATCTCCGCAGGCTGTTGATTAACACAAACTTGTTCAATAATTCAAGACAAAGAAGCAATAAATTTTCAAAGGAGAGTCTTATCACCTCCACATCTTCAGGTACAACAGCCTTCAAAGGTTTAGCCTGTGCAGTTCCCTCTCCCTTCTTTCCGCCACCAGATTTGACAGTGCCTCCCTTTTTGCCCGGATTCTGACAAAACCAGAATATCATTTACATGAAAATTATAAGCGGCAAAGCAGCCAAATTTAATAAACCAAATAATCATGCTAACCGCAGCAGGAAGTGGCCTCTTTCCACTAAGCATGCTAGCAGCTGACCTTCTAACAAATGAACTGTCTGCAACCTGTGTAGATAATTATTAATCCCAGCATAAGCAAAACTACCACAAAAAAAAAAAAAAAAAGCCCTTCGTACATGACCCGAAAAATTAAATAACTCCCAAATCACATGGAATGTAACAAGACAAGCATGACTGAGATGGTAAAGAGAACATAACATGTTTCGCAACGAAGCATAACCGCTTCACCAAGTATCACCATAATCACTCCCACCAATTGAAAACAATTTAATAATGGCATAAGTAAAAGTGATTGAAATACACCACCAGTTGTCTATTGCCAATTGAAAGTATCCAGCTCACTTTTTCAGAGATTAACAGTGAAGTAGTTCATGATCCGGTCAGGTTTGAACTACGAAAGCGTTGGTCGACAAAAAACCATAAGAGATGACATTTTGGCTATGCTAATTTATGGTACTTTTGCTTTTAACAGGCAACCCCCTCCCCCCCAGGGGGCCCCACCCTTTCTTTTCCCTTCCCCTGTGGAGCCCCCAGAGGCCAAAAATGGAATACATAGGTCAGTCCTCAAAAATACAACAAAACAACAGGTGTCAAGGACACTCCACAGGCAAGGTCAAAAGCCTTAGGAGTTGGTAAAAACAGTTCAGCTATGGCTGCTGTTCAAATCTACCAGTAACCCATTTGCTGACAATCTTTCCCAGTGCCAAAGCTTCGGTATACTGACTGCATACCCAGTGGCAGACAAACAGCACCAAGGAAGTCCAAAATTGAAAATGGAAGCACATCTAAAGCATTCAAAAAGACTTCTGAATAAAAATGGCAGGAACTGAGCTAACCTCCACTGAGCAAGAGATCCCACCAGAAGCTTGGACAGTAGCTGAGACATGATTAAAATTTTAGAATATACTCACTTGAAAGGTTTATTTTTAATAATCTGCAGAACAAAGAATATTTCACATACCTGCCCCAGCACCAGTTGGAACAGCGCCTCCAGAACTCCCAATCATTTCAGAGAGTTTCTTTTTTCTCACATCATCAAGTTTTTCAAGCGACCTCTCCAAAGGCCTCATGCCAACCGACTGGAAAGGAAAGGAAATGTTTCACCACCAGATGTGAACAATCAAAAGTTTAGAGCCCTTTTTATTTATTACTTACTTGGCTTAATCAGAGTATTTGATTCTATGATAAATTGGAATTCTATAACTTGAGAACACCATACAGACCTACTCCAACTTCACATAATCAGATACATACGAACTGTGAAGAGGAAAAGTTTCACCACTGAATTACATGTTTCAAACATTTTTGCTATGCAGGATCATTTAAAAGCATCAGATGACAATTCAAACTAGTCATATTTAATAGTCACTACATTTTGAAACTAAAAGACCATCCAGAAGCCACAATGAATGTGGACTTAAGACTACATGGACAACGTAGATTACCTTAGCTATGCCTGCCAAAGCTGAAAAGGCGGCATCTCTGACCTCTGGCGTCCCATCATTGAGGCACTAAAAGATAACAAGTAACTTTAAATTTCGGACAATTGCACACCAAATCCAGACGAGCAAAACATTTGATAAACTACATTAAGCAGAAAGGCAGCCATGACCATGATGTTCAAAGTAGTGAACTATCTCTCCATTGGGCCATATTTTGACAAAGATAACATTTTCTAAGAAAAGAACATTGTCTGAAGACTTTTCTAATCTTCTCATGAGAAAAACTGAGCTTGAGTAGTAAATCAGGGAAACACGAACTCCCTGAAGGACTGAAGTATTTTAAGATTGTCATACTACAATATTTGAATGTCTTGAACTAACAAACCATGCTTCCAACTCGAATTCACTGACCTCCATACAAATCGGCACGTAATCCTTGTGCAACTTGAGAATAACTGCCTTGCTACTTGTTTCGATACAATATGTCACCCAGCTCAAAGTTAATGATCGCACAAGAGGAACTTTATTTTTAACCGCAGCTTTAACATCTGCAAAGGAACAATATGTCATAAACCCAGCAGCTACCAAGACGCCACATCTTAAGAGCATTACCCATCAGTAATATTACATTTTATTTACACTAAGGGGGTTATTGCACTTCACACCCTACATAAAACCTGGATATCCCCAACTTTCACTAAGAGACATAAATGGAGCTTATGTTGGATGTAAAGTGCAACAATACAACGCATGCTTATTTGTCTGCCACAGATGATCAAGTACAAGTCTCTGATTTGAGAGGAAAAAAATGACTGATGTGAGCAAACTACTACGCTGATTGCATTAAACGGAAGGGGAGAACACAATCCAGCACTTAGTTGTCCTCACTGATCCAGAATTTATGATAAATAATCAAATTTGAACCTGCCTTCAACAACATCCACCAGATTTAAGCACCCAGCCTTATGCATTGCCTGAAGAGTTTGACTAAGTGCCTCAGTCATGGTCGGTTTTTTCTCCTTGAGTTTTTCCTGTTCAACAGGCAAATTGGTACCAAGCAATAAAAATGGTCTAAGTATCACTTTTACAGGACAAAGAACCAAAACCAAAAACTTTTTTGATAGATGAAGATTAACCTAGACACTTTTCTTGTTCTTATATAAAGAAAATGCCCTTAAAAAAAGGCTGTAGTTGTTACCAGTAAAACTGGAAGTAAGGAGCGGGAACTTCCTGAAAAATGGGATCTCAGTCCCCTAGCCAAGTTTCCAATAGCTTGGATGGCTTCTACTGCGACGGCTATGTTCACATCCGTAATAAGCTGAAAATTACAGATAGCAAAAGAGTTTTAACAGTTTCACACAACTAAAGAAAATATGAAGATCAAAAACGACGAGTATAGATATTGAGTCAACCACATCTGGTTTTTGATCTTACAATGCAATTTAATTCCAGGACCAAACAATATGAATACGCTGATTCAGGCAGGGCATGCTATGTTCCATTTTTCATTAATGGGAATGATCCCAAATAAATTATTGACCAGAGGAGCTCCCAGATACATATCACAAGCCAATGGATCAATTCACTATTAAATCTATCAACTTGACACCACTCAACCATTCTACCAACATAGAATTCATTTTTTTTTTGCCCAACAGAGGATGCAGTTTGCATCATTCATTGTTCAATATAATATTTTAACCGCTCAATAAGTGTAAGCAACTTTCATAATCTACTATTGATTAAACCATTCTCCTAGGTGAATCAATAAGTTTTTCGTTTTCCATCGTGGAACATCCGGTAAAGCTTCATACTTTCCACTCTAAAAGGCTGGGTGCAAATTCTTTTTGGTGGTGAAACAGCTTTGCCTTTTTCCTCATCAATTCTTCCAATTCCGCTTTCAGCTTAGTATAACCATTGATACAATTGACATAATATCATCAAGGCGATGACTTTCTTTGATGGCGTGTTTTTATCTGAGAACATGAAGCCAGAAGTCAAGAGACTGAAGACACGTTGAACTCATTCTTTTCCCTTGTTCACCAGCACATGAAAGATCAAACGATTGGGATGATTGACTGCCAAATTATGTGATTACTCTTGGCAAATGAAAGTTGCTATAAGACCTAGAATTCAAAAATGAATAACAGTTCATTGAGATTTATTAAAAGGACCAGATGCCTGGAGCCTTCAATGACAAAGAAGCTTGTGGAATCAATGTCTTAGAATCTTGATTTCAAAATCCTTAATCCTATGGTAGATTACTTCCCTCCAAGGCACGACCATATTACTTCTTGTTACCCAAAATCATATCACTTGAAAGAGCTAAATCTTCTACAAAGCCAAACCAAACTCTGCATCATTGCAGGTACTATCATTCTTTGCAAAGCTCAAATCATGAGGAATATTGATCTACCATTATTATTATTGACTAGCAATAGATTAATTAGGGAGAGGACTGCTTAAAACAGAAAGTATTCCCATTCGTTCATGCAAAAAGCTGTGCACCCAACCTTTTCGGCCATGGGAATAAGGCCTGCTATGTTAAATAACAAGTCAAATGGTTAAGCACAATTTTCACCAAAAGGATACTCGTGCATTCGCAACTTTGTTAGCTACTTTCAGTCTCTCTCTAAATCCTGTATGTCAGAGCTCTTGTAACTATCAAAACTGATTTCACATATCCATGATTTCTAAATTAAGCTCCAAAATGACATGTCAGAGCTTTGAAGTGTTAAAAGGGTTTTTTCTGTTCTTTTTATGCTAAATGAGTAGACATGAGTTGTAAGAACAAAGAAGAAATGAAGATAACTATGGTCTCTGTAGGTTGTTCAAGGAAAGGACTACCATCATTAGGAACAATTCGCAATGATAAAAATATCTGGGTTTTGCTCTCATTATTACATACATAAGAAATGCAAGCGGAGCATGGCTGAACCGCTATTTATATGAACAAGTGCAGAAAATGATAATTCCTTTCATTCCCAAAGATTATCCAACAAGGCCTGCATCAACTTACAGAATTCTGATTTTACCAAAAAAAAAAACTTACAGAATTCTGACAGTGTATGGCTCGCAGATTAGACTAAAGCAGAAATAGAAGAGCTATTCAATGGGGTGTAGAATAAAGTGAAAATTGTAACAGAGTAGGTATTCCATAGTTTGGTTCACAAGATGAAATAGCTATTCGGGAAAAATGGCTTGTTTGGTTCATTAGAAAAACTGAAGATATTCCTAGTCCCATGAAACCGGTGGGGGCCCCAGGAACCAGACAATGGAATAGTTGTTCTATCAAAAATAGACAGGGAACAGATATCTATTCCAAATCCAATGAGTATAGGCTGGAAATAGAGTTTCCATTCCAGTGAACATATGAAGTGCAAGTATGATGGCATTTTTACACCCAATGATAGGAAGAGAAGTCTCATCAAACTCTGTCGATTGGAACACTAGTACCAGATCCTTTCAGGATAAGAGTTGCAAAATTCCGATGGCATGTTCAACAGGCTGAAACATTTCAGCAGGTCCAAGGGTAGAAAGTAAATTGCCCCTTTAACAAAGCTCAGTTCACAATATTTCTTGCAAAAGAAGCAAAATGTTCCATCTTTTCTAATGGAGTACTTCATATGTCCCAAATTCAGATATCTAACAGTGTTATTGATAAAGTTTCAATAAACTTCTTGCAAATTCAATGTCAGATAATTGTAGTGAAGCAAAAAATAATTGCATACCTTCTTCAGTGTACGGCTTATCTCTGTGAAGTCACCAGCAGCAATTTTTTTGGTTGAAGCCAGCTTGGTTAGCTCTGCGACTGCCTCTTTCCTCTCTGACCATTTGGTAGCTTTCTGAGGCATCAATAGAAAAACTTATGTAACAAACAAATTTCTGACATTATGCAGCAAGCATACACGTGATGACAAAGAAAGCTAAGGGATTTCCCTGAAAAATGCATTCTAGAGGACTACTAACCACTCCCTCCCAGAAACCTGACTTCTCCAAAGGAGTCAGAATGTCAACCGGATCAACAAGCTCGTATTCATCTATTTCCTGAGGAGCTGATCCAATAATACCAGAAAAAAGTAGTAAGTAAAACTTCATAGCATCAACAGTCCATCCTCTACTGCAACTTAAGCAATTCTTTCATACGAGAAAAATAAGAAAATGGCACCCCAAAAAAAAAAACACCCTAATCACCAAAAGATTCAATTATGAGGTGGCAAGACACATACCATCAGCCACAGCTTCTTCAGAAGGACCAGGACCCACAACATCAGATGCAATTTCCTGTTCTGGCTCTTTGTCTTGTTCAGATCTGACAAGGCAAGGCAAAGGCCGTAAGATTTTATTGTCGCTATAGCTACACTACATTTAAGTGAGCAGATTAAGCTACCCTAGCAGAGACAGGCATCGGATCTTAATTGCCAGAAAGCAAATCAAGCAAAAACAAGGCAACATACCTGACTATGCAACATTGTCAATCAAGATGAACCAGAAACAAAAGTTAGTCTGCTCTCTCTTAATCAAGATGTAACATTGTCAGCTCTAACTTAATTTATGTAACATTCGTACAGAAAGAACATGCATGTACCTCATTATCCCCAGATACACATCTAATGTAATAAACTTTCAGCCATCAAAAGCTTACGTTCATCATCTTATCAGTTGTATTTTTTAATAGGGTAAACCATACATCAACTGTGCTAATTACATTGAGACACAGTCTTATCAAGAAAAAACGACGCTGAGCAAATATTCATAAAGAAGCAACTTTGAAAGAAAAAAATGCTGAGTAAACATGATTTACCTAATTTTTCGTGTTGGTTTTGCTGTCCCCGAAACATTTACCAGCTCAGCCTCCAATTCTTTTTTCTACAGTTAATCAGAGAAAAAGTTAACCTTGTTTGCAAGAATGGAAAGGAATTTGATAAAAGGTGTAACATAGAGCTATTTTACCATTGTATCTCGCATTTTCTCAAATAATATGGATTTAACAGGGTCTTTCCCAATCCAACGACAAAGCTCAAGGGTCAGTCCTTTGGATGATGCCCGAACATTCTGATCTTGGTGGTCAAACAGTTCGGGAAGCATCTTTAATATCCTTTTCGGCGGAACAATTTTTGCCCCAAATTCACTGATCAAAATATCATGTCTGATAAGGAAAAAAGGGCAAAAGAAAATCACATGAATGCCTTCACCAAAGCAATTCAACACAATACCTTAATGCCTGAAACATAACATCAATTGCAGGGACAACAGCCTTAGCAACTTTGTTCTTGATTGCTTTCTCCATAGTATCCTGTCATTAGACAAGACCTTGTAAATGTCCGAGGACTGGCTAAAAAGCAATGGGATGATGATCTCATCTAGGATCACCAAACAAATAAATTGGTGACAGCCATAAATAGTGTACTAATAACACAATCGACATTGACAACCTATACTGAAAAAATTTTATGTGACCAAAGAGAGAAGATTTAAAGATTTAAATGCAACTAACAATACAAGTTCTCGCATTTACCGGACAATCCAAAGCCTGATGAGGGACAGCCAGTGTAGAATTGAACCTAGCTTAAACCATTCCCAACAAAATAACTTCACGCATGGATCATTCTAACAATGACATTTCACACTAAGAAACCTGGTATCAGCTAGAGCCTAACAGAATTTCAAAATAAATTTCAAGGAGACATAATTACTATGTACTTAAACTCACATGCTCGTAATTAATAAAAAAGTAAGGGAAATGGCTCATTCCCTTGACACAATCGGCTAAAAAATAGAAGAAAAGGTCACATGGCCCTCTTCAGCTACAAATCATCGAAGTGACTGATGCCATTAGCACACTGATTATTCTCGTACAATACTTAGTAAAACCACAATCATCAAAAAAGCATAAAAAGTCATTAAAGGATGCACCACATGCATATATATCTCAAGTAGAAAGTACCAGAAAAACTTCCACTGCCTCCAATTCCACCCATAGCATAAATGCTGCCTGAGCCTTTTCCACTGTCTTCGGTCTTCCAGTCAAGCATTTTGCAGCAATTGCATCACATACTTCCTTCGCATACCTAAAGGCATGGGTCAAATAATCAGAATCAACAAACAAGAGAAAAATAACGAATCCATAAAATTTAGTTAAACCTAAAAGTTGCACAATAGCATACCTTCCAGCATCAGCATCTGCAGCTCGCAAAAATGCAATTAAAGCATCTAGCGCTTTCTCTTGGACAGGTGCATTAGAATCTGCAACAGTTTTCCTGAAAAGTGGCCCTAAAACAAAAGGAAAGATAAAGAGTAAACATTTGCATACCACAAATTCTACACAAATCAGCTTTAATTGAATTACTCTATAACACTTCCGCCTATTAAGCTCTAGGAATCTGTTTCTCATCTATCTACTTGGCAGTTGTTTTGAATGCGTTACAAGGACACTATCAGATACATTCATATAAAGTAGGGTTTAAGGCAACAAGCTGCAAAACTAGTATAAGAGCTAATGAGCTGTACACACACACACACAAACACGCAATCCAATGAATTCCTTCCACTTTCCCACACTCAGAATTCATTAATTCACTGAAATCTCTAGCCAATGTGTATCCTGTTAACTCAAGCACGATGAACCAATGCACAAGTATACCTCTTTCATTTGGTTTGAGGGTATCGTGTCAACCATATAGTAGAAGACCCTAGTTTTCTTGCATCAATTAATGAGTTCTAAATTCAAATGTTTTATACTTGATAATAACATAGTCATATTCATTATTGATTAGTTGACCACAGTACTTATTGCTCAGACTTGATATCAAATATCAGAGATGTTGGTGCTTCTATGCAATTTTTGGTTCTCAACATTAGGGCCTCTAGATTGCATAGAGAAATACCAAAATGCTCCCATTCAATAGTCTCATAGTTATGAATTGTGAATTTTTCCCTTTGGGTTGAAACCAATTGGAATAAATTGGGCTTATATATGCATGTTCAGCAATAGGTATGAATTTGCTTTTCTTTAGACAGCCTCTCTGGAAAATCAGGGTAAATGCTACATAACTCCCCCCCCCCCCCCAGACCCTCGCAGTGTGGGAAGCTTTGTGCACCCAACGCCCTTTAGGTATAAAACATGTTCATTGTTATTGGTCAATAGAGAGCTTTCCCAAGTATATTGGAGAAATGCTAGTGATTTGGCCCAAGGACCTATTCTGTTTACAAACCGATCTCAATTTAACTGCCTTAGACATTTGAACTCGAGACTATTGAGCCATCTTTTAAGAGTTCAAGAAATGCAATTCTACCGAGCTCAATTTGAGCTTCACCTCCAAGTTATTGAATCAAGTAATGTTTAGTTCAAGCGGTTGACTAATGGTGATCTGTTATCCATCACATAAATCAGCCTTCTCCATATTGATCTGAGCATTTCAACACCTTGATCCCTATTTCATGGATAGAATCTTAGCAAACACAAGAATTAACCCCACCCTGGTCCTATTGAATTTGCTTGCCAGTGCCACCATATACTACACTCCTGCCCATGCTGCTTTTAAGGAAGCATTTCGCTCAACTTCAATCCCGTCCTACTTTAAAATATAAGATAGAGAAACTGCAAATGCAATTTAAAGCAAGACAACACATACTGATTCATAGGAAGCTCACTTTCACTACAGCATCACCAGAAAATATTGAATTTAATCGGTAACCTAAAGTTAGCCCAACTGCAAAACCTACATCCCAACATAATGGAATTATGAAAAGCCAAAGAAAGTTGATTAAATCGCAATCCTCTAAAGTATAACACATCTCCTTAAAGCATCGACGCCACAGAAAATATCAGAGATTCTCAAATGAAGAAAAGATTCTGCTGGAAAACAGATACATAAAGGTCTGCATCGTGTTCCCCAGCAAAACACCTCCACTTCCAACACTCAACTTTACTACTAGTTTTTGGAATTGGTAGGCAACAATTGTAGTCGGCACAGGCAATACCATCGCCGAATTTCAAAGGGTCTGACAAACCATCAGGCAGGTCAATTTCCGGAAGCATCGCCTAAACAACGAGGCTCTCTAGGCGTCAGCGATTCGTAAGCATTCAAACTTCCACAAATCCAATTAATTACGCCACGAGAGGACGATGCTCGAGCAATTCCTCGAGGCGAGAGCAGCATTGCCAATTATCCACATGCATTCACAACCAACACGCGAACAAACCAACGACGAGCACCCCTGCCCCCCACACCCCCACTCGCGAATTCAAACCAAAAAATCGAGAGCATTCCGCATCGCTCAGCTCATCCGCCACACGAAACCGCCACATTTCACCCGCGCGAGCCCCCGCGGCACCAGACGGAACCACGACCGACGGCCGGATCACCGCCCGCGAGACCAGATCTAACGGCCCGAGGGGCGACCCGCACGCGCCGACGAAGGGAGGGGGCGAGGGAGGGGGGCAAAACCAACGGACTCACCGAATTCGCGGAGGCGGGGGTCCTTGGGATCGGCGATGGAGTCGCAGAGGGCGGCGAGGTCGAGGTTGGCCTCGTTCCGGACCTTCCAGTTCTTGTGGAGCAGCCGATCTTCCCACGGCAGCTTCTTCGCCTCCTTCAGCAGCTTCTCCTCCTCCGACATTGCCGCCTCTTCGGAACGCCGGCGATTCGCAGCCCTAGCCGATCGGCCGCTCCCCCGGCCGGAGCTCGAAGAATCGGTCGATTCGAAGAGATAGAGAGAGGGAGGGAGGGAGGGAGGTAGAGAGAGAAAGAGGGAGGGCTAGAGAGAGAAAGAGAGGGAGGGAGGATCTCTCAGTGAATTTTTCACTGGTTGTCACGGCGGAGAGCCGGCGATGGAGAAAGAGAGAGAGAGAGAGAGATGACAAAGCGATGGTTTATCTTTCAAAAAATGGGGGAGGGAGAGAGGGAGAAAGGAGGGCTGGTTTTTTTTTTGGGGGGGGGGGGGGGGTTGTGTGTATTTTTTGAGTTGTACGTTTTCAATTTCAATCGAGTGCGCCTGTTTTTCGCCCATCCGATGTGCGCTCGTCTCACGCGCTGCACCGGGCCGGTGGTTTGTTCACTCGCCCCATAGGCGTGGGGGTGGGGGGAAAAGACCACATCACCCCCCCTTGAGCCCCGGCCCGGGCCCCAGCCCTTTCGGATTTCCTAGCGTGTTCGCCTTCCTCACTCGAGCCGAGGGGTGAATCGAAGGTATTGAACTAGCAACCGACCGACATTGTGAAAATAGACCTCTTTTGTTTCTATGCTTCTTGATATGAGGCTCGCCTCACATTCGGTGAAGTCTCATTGGAAGCTTGATTGTAAGATTGTCGGTCGAAAGAAGAGGGAGACCAGGCCTGTGAGTAGTAGCATGTTGCAAAGGTAACTTTTGATGCTTTGATTTGGTATTGTGTTATGCTGTGGTGTGAAGCGGCTTTGGTTGCTATGATTGTGTCGCATGTAGTGCTAATGTGTTTGTGTTTAGGTTTAATGGAAAATTACATTGCAATTCCTACTACACCTTTATGAATCAAGTACTATCAAGTCATAAACGTTTCGATTGATTCAATTACATTCTGAATCTCTTGATTGAAAAACACAATCGAGTCGTAAATCTGGTAATTTGTTCAATTGAATTCTAAATCTTTTTACTAAAAACAAATGCAATTGAATTATAAGTTCTAATGAAAGGGCAATTTAAGGATGTAATGTAGGGATTTTTGAATGCTATATGAGCTACATTTAGGTACTGTTCACCAAAAAGAATTGATTGCGGTTTTTGAAAAAAGTTGACAACCTAATTGAATCAATTAAAAATTTTAAGATTTGATTGCATTCTCTATACAAAGATTAAGAATTCTCAATGCACTTTACACTAACTTTTAATGATTCAATTTGATATTTTCCCATGCAATAATGGAAATATGACTCGTGTATGTTCATGTTTCCATCGATTAATACGATATTCAATGAAGCAAGTAAATAATTTTTTTCCCTTAAATGGAAACGAAAATTAAGCTTTTCCTTTCATCTTGGAATTTGAATTAAATAAAAACTATCAAAATCAAAATCAATCAATCAACATAGCTTCCCCCTATCTCTACTTCTATGAACCCGACAACATTGAAGCTTCCAAGACCTTCTTAAGAGCAAAAGTAGTTTATTTCAACATCAACGAATCAAAAATACATTAAATGCAATGAAATTCACAGTGCATTTCATTTTCAAGACTCCAACAACCTAGCAGACAATGCAAGCTCTAGAAAAAAAAAATACTAAATTAAACCCAAACGACAAGGCAAATCCCACGACATTTCTACAGTTACCTCAATCATCAAACAGTACAAGCAGTACAACACTAAGGACAACATCCCTACCCTTCACCAAAACAAAGCTGCTCAAAGAACATCCAGCATCCATTCTAGATGGCCTTTCACCATCAAAAGGTAGGTTAATTACCCCAAATTAAAAAAAAAAAAGAAAAAAAAAAAGGCTACTTATGCTTCCCGTTTCGAACATATCCTAAATGAGTTGCCTTTGTTAGCTACAAATATTAGAACGGTGCAATAACTCCTATCTTCGTATTATCCTTTACACTCACCTCCATGAGGATCTTAGGCATAAAGAATCCAAGACCAGTGGGCCTAACGTCCTGAGGATTAAAGTTGGATGCTAAAAGTCCGTCCTAGTTGGGTGGAGCTAAGAGGCACTGTTAGGGGAGTAAATACCTACAGTAGCTTCGGTCGTGTTCCAAGCATAACCCCTCTATCAACAATAGGCCCGATTCGACACTTTGGGTATATTTGTTTCATGAAAAATGAATTATTTAAAAAATATTTTCCAAAAAATAATTGTTTGTGTCGCATACAAAAATAAATAAGCAAAAAAATTATTTCCATCGTTTCACGAAACTATTTGGGCTTAAGCTATTGTCAATAATTAAAATATTTTTCACTGGTTAATTATTTCAAATGATGCAAAAGGTTATTTTTAGGAAAAATTTTCCAAATTATCTTTTTTTGGCGAAACAAATGAAAACTTACTTTACCAAGCCTAAGTAACCGGTCAATCTCCATTGCCAGCCACCCACGTTTCTCATCCCCAAGCAAAGATGCGAAACTTCTTGCCAAACTTGAGGAGGAAATCGGGATTCGAAACTTTGAGATGTCTCCTCTCCGCCCCACCTTGCGCTTTAAGGCACATATTTTGATGACCACAAAACCACTTTTGCACTTGATGATGTTCATTAAGTGTTTCGACTTCAAGATGCAGCATCAACATTCCTATATGGTAGCATCGTGCATCTGGATCCGAAATTGAGACATAGAAAAAAAAACCCAATTGAATTATAAGCTTACTGTACAGATATCAATTTAGTCATAAGCTTATCAATTTTGTCAATTCGATTCTAAATATTTGTGTGAAATTCTAATCCAATTGTCGCTAGAAATCATTCATGCAGTAGTCTAGTCATCCTCAGTCGTCCTAAGTGGCATACCGTCACGTCAATAATTTTCCGTCGAATATTAGGTCAAAGGATTACATTGAAATTTCTCGCAAAAATTTATGACTAAATTGATAAAATTTGAAGATTTATAATTGAATTGACATTTATACAATAAATTTAGGACTGATTGAATTATTCCACTCGTGAAAATCAAATAAAAAAAGTTTGTGTCGTTGACTTTGATCGACGAATTCGAAGACCCATATAACCGAGTAGTAAAAAGTTTCTTGCAGCCGTTTAAGAAAGAATGCCATTGATTGGGAAGATGACCGTTCGGTGATGGAAGTACTCCCGGAAAGAATCGTGCAGCAGTTCTATGGGGATTTGGGAATCCTACGAAGACCGTGCACATCGGTCCCAGTTGATTCTAGAGTTGGAAATAATGAAAGCAACTTGTTACAAGGTCATCTCCTAAACAACTTTCGAACGAGCAATCTATATGACATCAATCATTCAACTCATAGAAATTTTGGAGATTCACTAATGAACATTTACAAGCTTTGATACTCATTTTGTGCTTAGGGAATTGACCTTACTTTAGAACTTACGATTGTGTCAAGAGTCATCGCCTTGAAATTTGCATCTTCAGGGTATGGGGAAAGAATTTCTTGCAGATTGACTCCTAGGCATGGACAACCGAACTCCTATTCGTAATTGATTCTGATCCATTACTCAATTTTTCATGATTGGCTCGTGTTATGGCATCATTCGTCGATTGCATAGCACTATGGTTTCTTATTTTCGTTTTAGATTCATATGCCATATAAGCATGGATAATTTTAAATCCTCTAATTGCGTTTTTAACTCATTCTCTAATTGGCAAAAATTTTATGCACGATTTATAGGAATTCTTTTGATTATAGTTACACCGACGAGTTCAAATCACATTGATTGTAATTTGTGTGGTGAGGAGGTTGAAATTGAAACCATTGATTGTCAATCTTAGATGTTGAATATTGAGTGACTTCAAAGAAAAGTTACTTCAGTTATCACTAATAAAGCCACCGATACTAATTGTAATGACTTGTACACATCTATATTCATATAAAAAATAGCCAAATTTAAGTCTTCTATGGAATGGAAATGCGATTTTTTTTTTAATTTTAAAATCTCAGATATTTATGACGTGAGGATTAATATTGCTGTAAAAACAAATTACAGGGACTAAATTTGAATATTCCAAACAACAAAGAAACTAAAAATGTAACTTTCATTTAGAGGGTTGTACATGTAGGAGCCATGAGTTAGTGGCCAATATTAACTCAGTAATTTCCTGGAAATGTTGAGTGGAAATTTGTTTAAGGACCTAAATTGTGGCGGAAGAATAGTACAAGAACCAAAATCATAGCCAAACAAAGTATAAGGAACACAATTAAATTCCCCTAGAACTATATCTATCAAAAGTGTAATCCCCCCTAAATCTAATATATTGTATCATAATTAAAGTGACTTTGAACAATAAGTGCATTTAATTTTAATAAAGGAAGTTTTTTCTTTTGCTAATAAATTTTTAAGAATATTCTCCGGAAAAATTGAAAGTTTAACAGACTCTTGAACGATTTGTAGTAAAAATGACCGATGAGATTCAAAAGATGTCTTTAGAAAAAATTAGGAGAAAAAAGTTTAAAATCTTAACATAGTATCAAATATTACATCTATTTAATATTATCTTCAATCATAAGTCATAAAATCAATTATACTAGAATGAGAAAGTATATATATCTATAATTCATGTAATTTGAATCTATTATGCGATTACCAAAAAAAATCTACTCACGTATTTAAAGAATAATGGAGAAAAAAGGTTGATTTTGTTACATGCAATATAATACACCATATATAGTAAAATTTTTTGGTTTGAGTATAGTGAATTTATATATAAAGCAAATGATCCCATTAAATTATCTTACAAAGGAATTTTTAAGTGATTTTTTTTCTTTTTACAATTTTATGATTATTGTCATTGCTCATATAAATTGGGTGAGCAAGAGTTGACGAGCACTTTTAATAAACATAAATTCTCTAAAAAAAAAAAATACCAGTACAAAATAAAGGTTTGGTGGCAGTACATGTGACTTGATATATTTCTGTTTAAATAGGGCTAGTTAGGTAGGTAAAGACATAAGTTTGTGGACGGGAATTGATAGATTGGGTGCGACAAAGAATTCACCAAGGGCATTAATGAGATCGGCAAAATCTTTCAATAATTCTCACTATTCTTGGCTTGGTGAGAAACTAACAAAATTGATTATTTAATTTTTAATTATTATTAAACAACTTTTTATTTCGTCTTCAACGTTTTAAGAATTCGGCACATAATCTTTAGGACTCATTTTTCAGTTTTATCAAACGAACCCTTAATAAAAGAAAATAGTTTTGAAGATTTAAGCTAAGTTGAGTCCCAACGTGAAGACTAGGCTTAATTACTTGACAGTAAAGTCCATCAGAAGGTTTTACTAATCGTCAGACTTTTTCATTGAGGTCAATAGGGTTGGATCTAAAAGTCAAGTCTAAACTTTTGTCCAAACCCGTGCCATCATGAAATTTTGATACACAAGCTAAGTCAGGCTTTCTCATTAAATGCTATCGTCTAAACCCATCAAAAAAGTCCTTCGGCCTTTCTCTCTCTCGAGCTAGACTTGGCCCCATTCGTAGCCACCCATGGTTAAGTATACTCTCTCATGCCATATTGAGAAGAAAAAATTCCACACATAGGTTACATGAGGAATTATATCGTTCTTAAGGAAAATTATAAAAAAAAATCTTAAATATATTATATGGATATCAACTTAATAATAAAATTTTCAATTTAATTAATTTAACCCTAAACCTTTTAACGATTTTCCTTGTGGTTATTTTGATTGGAAATCACTGATCGCGTGGATATTAACTGTTTTGTATAAGCACTATTAATTGACGGTGACTTGGACAAAAAAATGAAAAATTATATTTTTAAAAAAATTGATGTATGATCGTTTTATATAAGATAATCAATATCCATATCAGTGATTTTTTATTAAAATTGACTGAAAAAACTATATTAACATAACATTAAAAGATTTAATATTAAATTGATTAAAATAAAAAAATTTAAAACTAAATTAACCTCGTCATTATTCTCATTCGTGCCATTGTCACGCAATCTCGAAACTCGTTTTTCCACGTCGTGCTTTCGGGGCAGCTTGAATCTAAGCGCGTGGAAACCAAACAAGGGGAAGAGGCGCGTGGGTGGGCCCGGCCTCGTGGGAATTATGGTTGAGCTGCGTGAGTTTCGCGGTGGGGCCCAGGAACGAGAGACTCGATACTTGTAAAATAGAATAAAATGAGGAACGATCCCCTGCTCGCACGCCTAGCGAAGACCTCCTTCCGAAGCTTCGAATCCAGCGGTCGGATCGGGAGAATCGACGGCCGGGATCTCGGGAGGGGGACCCGGTAGCGGTTCGCGAACCGGGCTCCTCCGTAACCTTGCTTTGCCGGCAGGCTTTCGTTTCTTCTTTTTTTCCTTTTTTTTTTTCCTTTTTTTATTTTTTTTAATTTTTTATGGTGAAGAGCGGCGTTACTTTATTTTTTCTGCTGTTAAAAAAATCGACGAACGTCGCGCTTAACCAAGGGGTCTCCGACCATCGTACCGAGTCCAAAGGCGCGCGTCGCATCGGGCAGCGAGCGCCTCGTGTGATTTTGATCGGGCTCTGTCTTATGGCAGTTGTTACGCCATCATAACTGTTGCTTTGTGTCTAAGGACACAAACATGGATTACGTTAAGTATCTCTACTTTTTTGAAAATTGAAAATACGTATTTGCATTCTTAAATTGAACAATACTATCCATCTATTTACAATGTTGCCATAATACTTTTTAGACATAGGATCATTTTACTCACACCCATTATCACACATCTATTTTTCTCGATTTCGACTTTGACCTTGTTGTCTTGAGCTTTGGACTTGAAGCGGCTCGAGCTCCAAACTTGAGCCTTTGAAACGCCCATAAACTTTCTTTAATGACCAAATCAAAAGTTGACTAGAGACTCGCATGAGTGAATGTAAGGAAAATTTGCAAGAGCTAAGGCATTAATTTGATTTTTTTACTTTAGGGGCCAATTACTAAAATTTCAACCTTGACGTCCCTTAGCCATAGTCTCACTTGCTCCTTTCAATTTTTGAGTTTCGACTTTGTTTGAGCGCAAAATTGTTCGACCATGGCTTCTTCTTCCTCCTTTTTTCACTATGACAACTTCATTTACCTGTAATTTCTCACAAAACGACAAAATTCGTCCTTTCCTGAGATATAGCCCGTCTTCCTTTTTTCCTTGAAGTAATGCTAGATATGAGCTTGTAGCATAGTTCATGAAGATGTTGGAGGACAGGAGGGTAGTTGATTTTCTCTATTTATTTGTGCAAACATCAATTATATATATATAATATTACACAATCTCACTTATTCCTTTCAATTTTCTACCCAAGCTTCAACTTCGTTTGAGCTTGAACTTGACCATGGCTTCTTTTTCTTCCTCCTTCCATCTCGACAATATCATCTACCATCATGCAATTTCTCACAAAACAACAAATTTTGTCCTTCCATGAGATACAACCCATCTTCCTTTTGTCCTCGAAGGAATGCTGAATCCAAGCTCGCGGCATCATCTACATCGATGTCAGAGGACAATCGATTTTATTTTTCTCTATTTCTTTCTGCAAACATCGATTATATATATTACTCACTACCATTTATAAAAAAGGCATTACACATTACGTCTTATACATCATTGACTTTGAAAACGTACGTAATTCTAATCCTCAAATCAATTATGGATAAGATTATTTGTCAAGAATTTCCTCTACGGTGTTATTATATATTCATACATGTATGTAAGGTAGAATAAGTTGTGTTTTGAAAAAGTGATGATCCCACAAAGCCAAAAAGCAATTAATTTGCTGGAAACCAAATGATGGAAGACAAAACCTGGGCTTAACCCGGATCCATAGAACTTGGATGGGTCAGGCTTGAAT
The DNA here is from genome assembly GCA_016097605.1 of Eucalyptus guilfoylei. Lineage (NCBI taxonomy): Eukaryota > Viridiplantae > Streptophyta > Magnoliopsida > Myrtales > Myrtaceae > Eucalyptus > Eucalyptus guilfoylei. Next base: position 9,184,962 of record CM027863.1, read on the forward strand.
AACCCAACCATAAATTCTCACAGCCTATATGCTTCACGAGACACCCGCGGACAAAGTGCCATTGCTCCAAGCGATGCCAAGGTGTTCCAACAACATGGTCACCGCTGCCGGCGCAATATCCGATTGCATTGATCGCTTGGCGGTTCACTGGGCTCGAGCTAGGCACCGCCTTCCTCCGCCGCCATCCCCGATTGCCCGATGGTTCGCCATTTCGCCTTTTGACCTCAAAAGAAGATTTGATGTTGCTGACATATTGTTTTGTTGACCACTCCTGCTTATTTCTTTAGTCATATGACTGCACTGATGCCATCAGAAATACTTTATAAGATTTAAGGGAGAATTACCAAAAAAGTCCTAAACCTATTGCAATTGTGCCAATTCAGTCATAAACTTTTTTTTTTTGGCCAATTTAGTCCTAAACCTTTTATAATTGTGCCGATTCAGTCCATCCGACCAAAATTGGCCGCTCGGCGCTGACATGGATGCCAGCGGGGGACAGCCGGCCGGCGAACGCTGATGTGGTAATTTTTTAATATTTATTTTTATTTTTTTTGAATTTTTTAAATATTTTTTTAAATATTTTTTTATTTTGGGCCACTGGCGAGGGCAAGGCCCCGCCAGATCCGGCGAGCTCGGCCCTCGTCAAGGCTGGGGCAGAGGCGGGGAGGGAGAGAGAGACCTGGAAGAGAAGAAGCGGCGGAGTGGGGAGGTGGTCGACCAGGCGGGGGGAGGTGGAGCCGAGCTAAGGAGACAATCGGACGCCCTCGCGCGCTGCGACGAAGAAGACGAGTCCCTCCGCTGAATTCCCCCCGATTCGCCCCACCGGAACGAACGGCTCGGCTTGATTCCGACCGCCGCGAAGCTCTTAGATTCCGTCAGCCGAACCTCAGCGTCAATGGTGGCGTCCGCTTGCAACCGAGCAATGCAGCGACCTTCGACGTCCCTTGGACCGGCCCTCAGATCGGGCGTTCGGTCGTCTCCTCAGCTCGGCTCTGCCTCCCCCCGATTCCCTCTGCCCGCCTGGTTGACCGCCTTCGCCCCAGCCTTGGCGAGGGCCGAGCTCGCCGGATCTGGCGGGGCCTTGCCCTCGCCAGTGGCCGGCGAGGCTGACCTCGCCGACCAGAGGAAGAAGAAGGTAAGAAAAATAAATAAAAAATATTAAAAAATTCGAAAAAATAAAAAATGTTATTAAAAAATTGCCACATCAGCGTTCGCCGGCCGGCAAATTTGTCCCCCGCCGGCGTCCACGTCAGCGCCGGCCGGCCAATTTTGGCCGGATGGACTGAATCGGCACAATTGTAAAAGGTTTAGGACTAAATTAGCCAAAAAAAAAAGTTTATGACTGAATTGGCACAATTACAATAGGTTTATGACTTTTTTGGTAATTCTCCCTAAGATTTTATGTTGAACTACTAAAATTAATTCATAATCATGACTTAAGATGGTATTTGACTATAGTTTAAGAAGTGCTAAATTTTGAGGGGAAGACATCGCTAAAGTTACAAATCTCAAAATCATCCTCACCTATTTTTACTTTGGGGTTAATATCCTAAAAAACCATAAACTGGTACGATTGTGACAATTTTACCCAAAACTAATTTTTTGACAATAAAAAGCCCAAAACTGATATATTTGTGATAAATTTACCATGACTTATCATAAAAAACTCTAAACTGGTCATTTGCCCCAAACTAATTTATTTGATTGCCAAAAACCCCAAACTAGTACATTCGTGAGAAATATACCCTTTGTTAAATTAGATTAAAATCACAAAATTGTAAAACTGTAACAAACGGAGAATATAATCCCAAATTGGTATATCGGTTAACTGTCATATGTCATTCAATTTAGTAATTTAATAGTAAAATTTAACGAAAACTAACACAGGGTAAATTTGTCACAAGTATACTAGTTTGGAATAAAATTGTCAAAGGTATATTAGTTTGGGGCATAAATGTACAAGTTTGAGATTTTTCAGGGCATTAACCATTTACTTTGTTATACTTATTGGTGCTATTGCAACAAGCAAGTGATCAAACAATAAAATAGACTGAATAAGGAAATTGATTGGACGCTAGATTTACATGGTTCGATCATAGTGACATACGTCCACGGGGACAATAGTGACGAATTTTACTATAGATCATTTGATATAGTAGAGATTATTGCCTTCTTGCTTTAGTTCAGGAAATGTCAAACTAAGTTGGTTTTCATTCGATTTTATCTTCTCTTAATGAGATGTACAAATTGCACAAATATTTATGTATAAAGGTTTAACATTAGCTTTTATTTATATAGAAGAAGTAAAGTGTTTCTACAATTTTCTGGAGTTGAAAAGATTTGAAAAACTGTTTTTTTCGTTGGACTTACGGCTATTGTTTAATATGAGGAACGACGACAGAGTAGAAAACTTTGATAGACAATCGATTTCTTGATATTGGACAAGAAAGCCAACTTTTCGTTGAATGCCATCTGGAAAACAACTCAGATCGAAGCGAAGGCATATCTTAATTTTGGTTTTCTTGGGTTTTGGGCTCGGGCCGCCCATAATGGGCTTGACCCAACCCCAACCCATTTGCATTTCAAAGTTTCAAGACCTTGATCCAGTGACTGCTATTTTAGCATGTTTCTTCCGGTTAAGAATGATTGTAGCCTTCGGAAAATGCTAGGAAAGCACCTAGGTTGAAATGGCGAGATTCGAATAATGAAAAATATGTATTAACATTGGTACATGTATTCATTGGCAGATAAGTCATGTCTATTTAAATGATTATGATCTGATTGTGAATATCCCAAAGAATCAAGCATGCTTTTTACGGGACCAAAGGTGCTTGGACTAGTGTAATAAATTAAGTCAATTTACAGTGAATCCGACGTAACCTTAACTAGTGCATGGTAAGCTTAATGCAAGTGTACCCACGAGTTGTGTAATCAACATGCTTGTTTAAATTGATCCTTTAAGAAACTGGTTGCATACGATAAATATTATATTTATGTGGGATACACAAGTATGGAGTGTTGCGACTTCCCCTAAAAGTGCACGACTTAGGAGTTAGCTAATGAATTATTAAGCCTAAATTTAACTCGGGCTCTCTTAAATCCATAAAAATTTGCAACTTTGGTTTAAGTTCTTAACATGAAAATGATTTTTATCTAAGAGTTATCGCTAATCAATTTTTGGTGAGTCGATTAAATACCCAAGTAAAGCATTATTGACCCTTAAAATTGGCTCATTTATTAGAGGTTGATCCGACCCCCTAAACAATAGATATACCATTAGCGTAATTCATATTTGCATCACACGTGAATCACATGGTCTGAGCATGGTGTTATCACGGACCTCAATATGCGTGGAGGGACTTCTTAAAGAAGTGATCAGTCACGAGTTTAAACTCTGCACTCAACTCCTCATTGCTAAAATTTGATCTCCGGTGATCATTCGGTTAAATGGTTTATCCCTAACAAATAATTCTATTTGCGTTGAGTCTTTTGCAGCCGCCCTCTCCATTGTCATCGTGTCAAAGCGGGCCGTACCGTGCAGCAAACTTCCAGTAGAGTCGACGGTTTTCCCAACAAAACCAGCGATCTTGGTGGCCCTTACAGCGGCCACGACACCCAGCACCCAGCGTTCACGATCGTTGTCTGTCGTCTCCCGTTTGGCGACGAACCTAGCAGCTTCTGCGGGCCTCAAGCGATCTTCATTGTGTTTCCGGTCATAGAGACGCTCCCAGCAACGCTCACCAGTATAATCCGGTTTCTCCAGTACATACACCTGCAAGCTTCCGCCGACGTCCTTGGCCTTTCACAGTTACGCCATAGTCTAGCCTGGCCACAACGGTGGTCTCCCGCAACCTCCAGTCCTTCACGTTACTTGCTGTCCTCGCTCGCCACCGCCGCAATACATCTTGTCGCCGAGTTCACCGTCTTGACGAAACTAGCATTTTTTCAGTAATTTTCTTGCAGGTTTTCCGGCAGTAACAGCCATCCACAGCATTTTGACGCCATCTCCAGCCATTCTTGCATTGAATAGATGCTGCATCATTGTGTTGGAGCACCCTCACTGACGGTCCTTGACCGTGATCGTCGCCCACACGATGCAACGGCCGGCCATTCGTGAGCCGCTCATCCGCAATCCAAGCTGATTCTAATCGGATTACGTGTGTTCAAATTAGGTAACAATCCTCATCCACTTCAATTTGAATATTTTATTGCTTAATTTGGATTGATTGTTATCTAATTCGATTTTGCTAAGATTTTAGGCATATCCATTTAGGCTTATTGTTAAAAGTCAATTAAACTACTAATTTGATCCATAAAGAGTTTGGATCATTTTTTTAATTTATTTGACTTAACATTGGATCATTTTTTTTTGCTTAAAGATTGTGATAATATTTAATTTAGTCTATGAGACGATGAATTATTTTTTAGATTATCTCAATCTTTTATTTAAAATCTTTAGGGATGGCACGTGTAGATTAGGTAAGATTTTATTTTTAATTTAGATAATTGCCATGCTTTGAAACATCACAAAAATATTGCATTGCATATCATATATATTAGAATAAATTTTCTAGATAGGATTACATAATAGGATTAGATAGATTTCAGGGAGCATCACCAAAAAAGTCCTAAACCTATTGCAATTGTGTCAATTCAATCCTAATTTTTTTTTTTGGCCAACTTAGTCTAAATCTTTTATAATTATCGCCAATTCAATCCATCTGACCAAAATTGGCTGGCTGGCTTTGACGTGGACGCTGGCCGTTCGGCGAACATTGACGTGGCATTTTTAAATTATTAATTTTTTTTTTTATTATTTTTCGAATTTTAAATATTTTTTTGAAATTTTTAATTCTTTTTTATATGATTTTCTTAATTTCTTTTATTCTTTTCCCTTTGTCTTCTTCCTTGTTTTGTCTTTTTCCCCTGCACCTTCTTCTTCAACCTTGCGCCTTCTTCTTCACCGAATCTCTCTATTCCTTCTGCAACTTAACCGAACCAGAATTATTGGCGACGAATCAACCTCTATATGCTTCGTATCCAGCATACACATTGCCACTGAACCAACACCAACCGGCGGTCACCTGCTCCAACCGACGGTCACCAACTCCGGACGCTTACTCCGGCGATCGCAACAATCAACGGAAAATCTCCACACGAGATTAATTTCTTCCATGCTTGGCTTTCTAGCAAGCATATAATCACCAATGAACTACAAATCACAGAGACGAACTGATTGGGGGTGGCCTTGAACCACATGGCACGCTGGCGAGGGGAAGATTTCCGATGGAGAGGAGGATTTACGGCTGAGGACTGAACCCGAGAGAACGTTGAAGAAGGATGGAGATGGTCGAGGTGGCTTGGTCAAGTCTGTTTGAGGAGGAGTGGCGCTCCCAGAAAAAGAAAAGCCCCCGCTCTCTTTCTTTCCTTTTGCCTCTCCCCTTCTCTGTCACGTTCCGATCCTCGAGCGCATGCCTATTCCTCTCTGGTCGATAAAAATTATGCGACTTCCCAGGACGAGTGGCCGACCCTTTCGTTTTATTACACATGCGGAAGCAAAAATAAATCCCCTGATAGTAATCATCTCAGGATAAAAAAACAGGATATCACATTCACAAACAAACCACACTTTTATAAATATACTGAGTCATTTACACAAGTCTATAACCAAAAGACTAGTTCTCAAAAAGAGGCTGTCCTATCTGACTTATTCTTCAGGTCACCTCAGCTCAGCTCCAGGTTCTCCCTCTACGGCCTTGAAAATTTTAAGCCACGACGGAGTGAGATATAAATATCAGTGAGTTCACGGTCTAAGCCTTGGTTAGGAGGGAAATACACCCAGAAGTGTCCTAATCACAGAACCACTCAATTGGCACAGAGGACTTATCACAGAACCACTCAATTGGCACAGAGGACTTACCTCGCCTCAGTTTCCTTCCTGCACATCAGTACAGTTCATATCGCAATGCATATAATCAGTGCACATAACAACCAGAACACCTCATCAACTCAACAATCATGCGTTCCAATTGTTATTTACACCCCTTAAGAGTACGGCCAACTCAAAAATTGGCGGTTTTCTGGCATTGCCAGGCGTCGTCTCACTTCCTTTGAGCACGGCAACGTCTCTTAATTAGACGGCTTCCCCGAAGGGGCATATGTTCAGAATCTACCGCGACCCGAGTCCCAATGAATGGGTAACGTTTGGCTTAGTAGCCCATGGCGGTTTCTTTTAACCAACACACGACCAATCAATCTTGGCCCAGGACACTGTGCATTGCACTCAAATGTCTCAATTAAAATAGTGAACTTGGCCTATTTTCTTCGTATTAGAAATACATGGTAAAATAGTCGTGTGTAGGTACACGGTCAATTCACACTAGAAAAATTGATATCCTCCATTTTAAAATCCCATTGATTTATATAGTGTATAAAACTATTTTTGGCGTTAAAACCCGACACCCGGGATTTTTTTGAATAAATAATGAATTTCACAAATTTTGGAATTAAATACTCAAAATTCCAATCATCACTCAATTTGCATAAATTAACATCCAATTGCATAAACCGAACACACCATTGATCAATCAAGACAAAATTCGATGCAAATTTATCCTAGGTCTAATTTTTGGAAAATAATTAATAATTAAATAAATTACCGGAACTTAAATAAATTACAAAATAAATAAATTTAAAGCATTTAATTGAATTAACCTAAACTAACTAAACTAAATAATCTAACTAACAATTAAATCTAACCATCCTATATAATTTAATCTAAGTACACTAACTAAATAAACTAACTAATCGATCGAACTAAACTAAATAAACTAACTAACCACTAACTATATACTTCATCTAACTAAGCCATCCTAAGCCTAATTAACATAATTAATCCATCAATTAGCTAACTAACACATCTCTAAGTGTCATTAGCCCACTAATAAAGGATTAGAACGCAACTCACTGGTTAAGCATGAAAATCGGCTCATGGCGACGGCGGCCGGAACTTGAACTCACGGCGAGGCCGACGGAAGCTTGAACCGGCCAAAACAGGTCCAAAACAGCTCAGCAAAGCTGAGCTCGATCTTGAATTACGAAAGCTGGATGAGCGGGCCGCGGCAACAAAGCTCGGCTTCGAGGAGACGCCACGGGCGAGCTAGCGGTCAACAATCAAAGCAAGTTGTCTTCGTGGCCGTATGAAGAGAAGACCCGGTGATGCTTCGGTGGAAGGGAACGGCAAGATGTGGGGGTTTCACGGTCAACAAAACAGAGAGGCTTCGTGAAGATGAAAGCTGGGCCGCGAGCGTGAAGGCAGCAGATGCAGAAATCAACAGCGTGGCTTCTACTGGGCTTCGACCGAAGGAAGTGGATATTTGGACGAGTGGGCCGCTTGCAGGAGAGTCAACAATGGGGGAAAGGAGTTCTTTAGTTGACCGAAGTTGATGCGTGGCTTGCAAAGGGAAATCAATGAGTGGAGGTGGGCGTGTGTGAGTGGAGAAGGGGATGAGTGGCTTCGGTCTTCACAACAGCTTGAAGCTCACGGTGTGAGGGGAAATTTTAATGGAGCAGCACGTGGAAGAGAGGGTGAAATGAAGGTGAAAAAATGAAGATAAGCAGGAGTTGATGATGTCGGCTTTGAAGGGGCGGCGCATGGAGGAGACCGAAGCAGCGGTCTTTGGCGACGTGGAGGAAGCTGCACCGAAAGAAATGGAAAAGAAGCAGCGTCCGTGGAGCGCAGCTGGATGGATCGGCTAAGGAGATTGGAATAAAGGAATTGGTCAAAGATAAATATCTAGGCATTAAAATCTTGTCCCCCTATTTCTTTCTAGCAAATATAATCCATAAATTAACCAACTTGATGGCAAAACTCAGCCCTCAAGCCAAAGCTCCGAATTTCACATTTTTGGCACTCAACTTCGGTTTCAATTTCTTCTTCGATTCCTCCAATTCGAAGTCCCATTTCATTGAAGAAAAAGTTCACAAAATTTCTATAAGTCCCCAACGTCCAAAAGTTTCTGCTAGAAGTCAAAATTCCCTTCAAACGAAAATTTAAATGAATTTCATTCATTTTCCGAATCGACTTTCCATAAAAATCTCAGAATCTCCGAAATTTTTTTGGAAGATGAACCGACGTTCCTAAAATGAATCGTGACACGGTAGAACTTCCAATTTCTGAAATCGAGTTTAATTTCACGGTTAATTTCAATTCGATGTGATTTTAGCGCGTCCTAATCTACTAGGTAGCTTTTAGGAACTTTTAATGCAATTGACCCGTGGTCGATTATTTTCGAGCCATAACGTACATCTTCGACACATTGGCAACTCTCGGTTGTCGTGAAAATCTCGAGATTTCAAATACTGACATAGGATACGAAAATGACAGAAAAATCGGTCTAGTGCCGTTCGACAAAATTTTTGCAATTATGTGAAATCGCCCATGCACTAATCACACACCTCTATCGAATCGACCTATCTCCGGTCTCTAATCGATTTTGTCGGTGCCGTAATGACCCTTGCAGATTAGCACGGTCGAGAAGTCGATTCCTGATTGAATTCTCATGTCTATTGCGTTTAGATTCCTTAACGGCTTCACCCGATAGGCTAGTTAACTCGTGAGTAGCCAACTCAGAGAAAAAGGCTATAGACACGTCGATGAAAAGCCCAACTCATCTCATCGAAATCAAACTCGAAAATTAGGATGTCACATTTTTCCTCTGAAATCTCTCTTCCTCAAAGCGTTCCTCTCTCTCCCCCTTGCGATATGGTTTCAGCCAAGAAAGAAAAGATGCCCCACCCATCTATGTGTGAGGAGAGCTTCCAAAGAACCCCAGAACGTTTTGATCCAGCCTTATGTGATTCCCCAAAAAACCAGTGAGCCCCCTTTTGCTTTCCTTCAGTGAGCGCTCGCTCCCTGTATTTCCTTCACAGCTTCTCACCCACAAAGGTCTCCTCGGCCAGATATCATCATCCTCTCGTTTGTCTCCGGTTTCTCTCAGCAAGCAACCTCTCTCTCTCCAATGGCCTTCCAGGGGAAGGAGAAGATGGGAAAAAAACAAAAAAAATTAAAAAAAAATTTAAAAATTCGAAAATAAATATAAAAAAATATTTAAAAAATGCCACATTAGCGGTCGCTGGATGGCCGGCGTTCACGTCAGCGCTGGCCGGATGGACTGAATTGGCACAATTGTAAAATGTTTAGGACTAAATTGGCCCAAAAAAAAGTTTAGGACTGAATTAGCACAATTGTAATAGGTTTAAGACTTTTTTGGTAATTCTCCCTATTCATGTTGATAAGTATCCGATGTTAAGATGGGATTTAGGTTAGTCAACTTTCTAACTTAAAATTAATTATATCTTGCTTTAGGTAGATTTTTATTTTTATTAACTTTCAATTACGAATTTTAATAAAAAAATAAAAAAATGTCATGTGCATATTATATATATTAATTGCATCACATCCATGTCATATACAATGTCATCTAGTTTAGGTCACGTCGTTAATGTATGTAGTCATTTAGTGAATACATGTTTAGGGCCATTTAATTAAAGTTGCATGTCATATTATAATAAGATCATATAAACATAATTCATTCCCATGTCATGCATTGCATATAATTTAATATTTCATAAATGGAAAAACCCTAAAAAATCATGCTAGGCTAGATATTATGTGCATGTTTTTAATAAATAATTTGCAGAATCAGAAAATAGGTTAATATGCTTGGTGCACCGAGCTATACAATCATTTCCTTTTCTACGCAATTTATTTATTGATTTCTTTATTGAGTGTAACGTTTGCATATCCTCATGATCACCTTACATGTTAGTGGATAAGTTAAAATTAGTTCAAGCTGCATGGCAAATATTTTTTGAAGAAATAGTACCGAAATGATATTAGAGAAATGTAATCAAGTTTTTGAATCCACAATCTTTGATTCTTAGAAGTAAAGCAATTCTCCCACACTTCGACCCACCAAAAAACTAATTAGTGGCGACTCCTAGTTAAAAATCATTTGTATGTTAAACATTTGAACTCAAGTTGCAAATTAATATGGGCTTGAGAGGGCCAAAACTAAATTGGGCTTAGTAATCTATTAGCCATCCCATATGTGGTGCACTGCTTTGGGGAGGTTGCGACAAGCGTTGGAGAATTGCTTTACTTATACGAATTAGTAATTATGAATTTTGAGACTTGATTATGGTAGATTAATCTAACACATTTTCGGTATCTTTTTTTATTATTTAAAAAAAGATTTTGCAGACAGCTTGAATTGATTTAACTTATCCTTTAAAATAGTGTTGCACAAACATTAAAGTAATACGCAATATAAAAGTAATAACAAATTGCTTGAAAAAAAATGTTTTAATAATCCTGTGCAACCGAGTATATTAATCTGTTTTCCAATTTGGCAAATAATTTATTAAAACATGCATGGGATGACAAATCTAACATGACATTTATAGGGTTTTTCTACTTATGAAAGATTAAACCATTTGCAATGCATGACATGTCCTAGCTTATATTTACATAATCTAATTCTAGTATGACATGCAACTTCAATTTAATAGCCCTAAACAAGTAATCATCAAATGATTTGTATATCTGATGTGCATTAATGATATGAACTAAACTATATGACATGGCATTGATGCAATTAGCCTACATGACATGCGGCTGATATTTTTTGGATATTAAAATCTATAATTGAAAATTAATAAAAATAAAAATCTATCTGAAGTGAGAGATTATCTAATTCAAGTTAGGAAATAGACTAGCTTAAATCATATCTTATCTTAGAGACCCATCTTAGCATGCAACTCAATCTAGAAAAATTATCCAGCCTAGATATTATCTAAATATGCAATTTGAATTCAACTAGGAAAATATCTAAATCTAATCCTATCATGCGATGCTATGTCGAAAATAAATCTTAATCTACATTATATGTAATCTTTTTGTGATTTTTTTTTTCAAAGCATGGAAATGATCTGAATTAAAGATAGGACCTTACCTAATTCGCACAGGCAATCCACAAAAATTTTAAATAAAAGATTGAGATAATCTAAAAGATACCTATCGTCTCGAGGGTTAAATTAAAGATTATCATATTCTTTAGGCATAACAATTATCCAATATTTAGTCAAAGTAACTAAAAAAATGATGTGAAATCTTTACGGATCAAATTAGTAATTAAATTGACAATTTTTAATAAACCTTGATTGGATAATGCCTAAAATCTTAAATATCATAATTTGATAATGAAATCAGTCAGTAAATATTAATTAAATATTCCAATCAAATCAGATTAGATTGTTACCTAATTTTAATGCATAATCTTAAATCGGAATCGAACTTGGATTGCAAATGAGGTTCGCGATTGGCCGGAGTATGGTGGTTCACGGGGAACTTCACAATGGTGCTGGGATGGATGTCCATGGCTGGACATGATGATGGCGCGTGGTCAAAAGGGGCTTGGTAGACTCGCAATTGAGTGTAACCTTGGATGGTTCTCGGCCAAAGATGCTCACTGTGATTCGTCGAGAACTTGCTAAAGTAAAAAAAAAACAGAAGCTCTTTTGGTTGCAATTATTCACGAGGATAAAGTGTTAGATATGGGTTTTGAAAAGTCAAAGGTGGAAAAAAAAAGAAATAAAACAAGTTTTTTTTTTTGAACTACAATAAAAGAATTTTTTTTTGGTCGGTACAATAAAAGAAGTTTGAAAAGTGAAAAGAAAAGGAATAAAAGAGACCGCCTGAGATAAAAGGGAGAGAGAGAAGACCGAGAGCAATTCGGGAAAGAAAGAAACATAGGGGGTAAGAAAGAAAGAAAAAGAAAAGGGAAGAAGAGGAAAGGGTTTCATATGTGCGCCCCACGAAGGAATAAAAGAGACTGCCGTGAGATAAAAGGAAGAGAGAGAAGACCGAGAGCAATTCGGGAAAAAAAGAAACATAGGGGGTAAGAAAGAAAGAAAAAGAAAAGGGAAGAAAGGGAAAGAAAGAAACATAGGGGTTAAGAAAGAAAGAAAATGAAAAGGGAAGAAGAGGAAAGGGTTTCATATGTGTGCCCCACGAAGCAATAAAAGAGACGGCCGTGAGATAAAAGGAAAAGAGAGAAGATTGAGAGCAATTCGGGAAAGAAAGAAACATAGGGGGAAAGAAAGAAAGAAAAAGAAAAGGGAAGAAGAGGAAAGGGTTTCATATGTGCGCCCCACGAGGTGCAACGTCCAATTCTTAAGTTGTGAAACTTTGGGATTTCATTGAAATGGTGATATATGGTGTTGTGGACCTGTGAGTTTTGAAATGAGTCGTTTAAATGCAACGATTTGGTCAGAGTGTGAATTTTAGGGTTTTGCGGGCAAGTTTCACATTTGAGTTTAAGTAATTGCTTCACATGAGCGATTTGTTAATGTGTGAATTATTTTGTTACCATTTAAGCTTAGTTTAGCCGAGTCATAATTGATATATCGTTTTATTTGGTTTTGATGCAATTTCTCGCTTATATAATAGGATTGCGAGTTTGTTGATTCGAGTGAGCCTTATTATTTGGTTTGAGGTATATCTCGGTGAGTGGTGTTACCTCTTCTATGGATTTGCAAACTCATGTTTTGAAAGAGATAAAGATTTGAGTATTGCACGAGTAATTAAGCATATTTATTGCATAATAGTTTGGATTGTGCAATTAAACATTTTAATATTTGAGAAACACCTTTTATAAAAGGTTTCTCAAATCATTATAGACTCATTCCATAAATCAATTCACAAAACTATACATATATGTCATTTCACGAAACCTTTTATAACATCATTCTCAAAATTTTGAGGGTTTATGATATGGATTTTGAAATGTTATAAGAAATGTCTTGTGAAGTGTATTTTATTTGATAGATTGAATTACAAAAAGTTATAGGATTGATTCATAAAATGCATTGTTGATTATGAAATTGATTATAGATTGGATTTTTGGATATTGGAGGATATGAGTTTGGTGCTCAATATCACTGTGAGCCCATTGAGGGGCTAGTGGGTATGCATATCCAGTTTCGGATATCCTTATAGGCCGAGCTACTGGCTTTATAGGTAGAGACCTTGCCAATGGGGAATCTTGATTGACTTGTCACAAGGCGTTGCATCATGACCATGGTTTAATGTTGAGCAAAAGATTTTTCGATGGATGGGCCATCGACGTGTGTTTTGATATGAGATAGATTAATGGATGGACTATTGACGTAGTTTTTGATAGAAATTAATCAATGGACTTGACTATTGATATTTGAATTGTGATGGTGAATTTAAATGAGTATTTCTGACTTGTACAGAGTTTTGTTGAAATGAACGACTAATTCTTGATTTGATATGTGTATTAACGAGCTGGATTATGAGTTTTTGGTAGTGTTCTATACTAATATATATGCATAGTGGTTGCTCGATCTGCTTAGAAGAAATATGTACTACTTACTGAGCTTGTGGTTGCTTACTCCTTTCTTTTCCAATCTTTTTAGGTCCCTTGGTTAGTGGTTATTAGAGGAGAGTGGTGTCGATGGGGACTTTTGGGAGTGACATTTGGGTAGTTAAAGGCCGCGTCCTTCGGGTGAAAGGACATTCATGTCATATTTCTTGTAGTTTTGGGGTGTAACATACAGCCACCAGTAGGTTATGGAGGAATGGCTCAGTTGTCATCGAGCGCAAAGTAGCAATAGAGAGGTGGCAAGGATTGTGACTTCATCATTAGTTCGTGTGTCATGACGTCAACAATGGGCTATCGAAGGCTTCACGGGACATCTTGGCCAACAGCAGTAGGTAGTGACTTGTTGAGCAGCAGCAATTCGGTAGGGAGGTCACGGTGTCTTGGATTGAGGGTCCTCCACGGCAAGGCAAGATCATCGTTGGTGTGGAACAAGCCTTGTGGCGTCTCAACCAAAGGAAGCAGCAAGTGTTACTAGTCATAGAGGTGTCAAAAACTGAACTGAAAAATTCAATTTTTTCGATTCTCATTAAAAATCGAATTTTTTTTATTGGTTCGGTTTTTATCGGTTAACCGAACCGAACCGAACCAATAAACTGATAAGAGTTTATTTATTGGAAACGAAAAATATATACAACAAAAAAAAACGGAAAAAAAAACAAATGCAAAAACCGAAAACTAAAAGCTAAAAACCAAAAATCAAAAAATCGAACCGAACCGAATCAAAATTTTGGTTCGGTTCGTATTCGGTTCGAGTTTCATTTGATTCGATTTGGAAGTTTTTCCTAACGATTCGGTTCGGTTCTTCAAAAAAATCGAACCAAATTGAATCGTTGACACTCCTAACCAGTCGTTGTTGAGGCGTAATAATAGCGTGGCCAGAGTAAGGGACGAATGGCAGAGCAGGATGGCCGGTGGGGTTGGTACACCGCTAGTAGGTCTGCGTAATAGTAGCGTGGCCAGAGTAAGGGACGAATGGCAGAGCAGGATGGTCGGTGGGGTTGGCACAGCGCTAGTAGGGTTGGTAAGGCGCTAGTAGGGTTTCAACCATGAGGATGTCTCAGCTGAAGCGCTCTCTCTCTCTCTCTCATTGTGCTGAATTAAGCTTAAATTAGGCCAATTAAGGCCTTCCTACTTGATGAATTTCTGCCACCATGTTCCATACTGGTTGGCCAAATGTCGCCTGTCCTTGCAGTGAAATATATTTCAAATGTCTATAAGCTATTAGATTATATTTTTTTTATTTAGGGGCCAAGATCAATTTCTAATTTTTCATGCAATAAATGCCTAAATGGGATTATCAAAATTTAGATGTCAACATAGAGATGCACGAGAGGGAAAAAAGAACAGTGATCTCCAATCACATTTTATGTGGATCAAGGCATATTTGATTGTGGAAATATGATGTGTGATTATACTACCTACCGTAGCTACTATATAAATATTATATGGAGCAATCTCGCTTCTTGAGACTTGAGGTATGATTACGATTACACGAAATCCATCAAGTTTCACATCCATATCTTTGGCTCTTGGAATGCGATAGTCAACAGCACAATGGGGTTCCTACAATACATAGAGAAATCCATCGAAAGCTGATAATCTCTTGGATAAAAAATAAAAAAGGCCTAGGTCATTCAAACTAATTTAAAGTGATTATATACTTTCAAGTGGTTTATATATTATTGATCATTCACATGGAAAGTACGGCAAAAAAGGTGACCCAGCGAGAATCATTCCTCGAGAGACCCATAAAACGCTTCGGGAGCTCCATCAGTGAAATCTCTCACGTGTCGGCTTCCTCCTATAACGCAGTTCGACCATTCTATTTCTAATCCTCCCTAAAGCGATGGACTTCGATTAAATCAATAACAAATCTCTGATCAAATTAAAAAAAAGGGTTAAGCCAAGATTAATAACTATCTTATTCTTGCATGTCCTAGGTACTTGTTCCTCAAGATAATCTTGGATCTGCACTGATTAATAGGCACGTTGAATGGGTAAAACATGTGCAGCACTCCACTGGTCAAAAGTCCAAAACCGGACTAGACAATTGCTGATCGTGGTTTGCTTGTCAAGCTTTTCGTGTTATTTTCTTCATTTGCTTGGGCAAATCTCCTTCCCTATAGAGACGTTAGGTATCGAAAGACTTCTTGGTCAAATAAGATTGCTTCATCGCCAACCCCTCGAAGAACCCAAACATTGATTTCATATGCCAACAAGGGTATCCATTCCCACCACTAGTATTATCTGAACAGGTCTATGGGCGGTGATGGGATCGAAAATTAGGTTAAAAATCAACTTGGGGAAGAATATATCGCATGGGGTATCCAACATTATCCCGGAATTGAAGTGATATAAGGGAAGAAGTCAACGTGAATTTCTAGATTGGAGAGAGAGAGATGGTTGGTGAACGTGCGCAACTTGGATTATTTTGCAGGGATCACAACTACGACTATTCGCAGGGTCCCATACACTGTATGGAGGTGACATTAATCACGTGATTGCTTCAATTCAAACTTTGAGATCAAGAGACGCTACGAATAGTATTCATCTCCATCCCCCGTCCGCTCGTCACGCTCGAGGCAGATTGAGTTGGATTGCCATCCTGGGTATCTTTAGATTGATAGAATGTCGACACTAACGACAAGGAAATGATAGATCATGCATTAGGTTTTCCAGATCATCTTGGCTACGTAACATACAAGTAATGATGATTTTTTTTTGGACTGAAATGGCTTTGTTTTGTTTGTGCATGAAGCGAAAGCACGAGGCAAAATCGATGCAGAGGATGATTTGATTTTGAGGAGGTCGATTTCCGAGATGTACTTCTTGGCGGTCGTCACATGCAAAGGGTTTGCTTAGATCCGTGCAAGCGTGGGAGTTCCGATGAGATTCGAGCTGCTTTTGCAAATGGAGATCGACCCTCGAAACAATCCGGGTTGTGAACTCCCTTTATTCATCGCCAACACATATTCATCTTTGTACATGCATTATATGTTCTTATCTTATGGATCTAACGAGAATATGGACGTGCTTTTGTCAGATGCGAATTTAGGGTTTTAGGATTGAGCAGAAGCGGAAGACATAGTCGAAATATGTTTTTGCTATCTTCAACAATAAAGAGAACGAGGAATCAAATGCATCAGTTCTTATCATCCCCCTTATTAAATTGGAAAAATAACTCAAGTGGTCTATGAACATCGGCAAATGTGTAATGTGGTTTGTAAGTTTTTAATTTGTTCAATATAATCCTTAAACTTTAGCCTAATGTTATATCTGAACTTTTGAATTGTTCATTATAGTCCATGGATTTTTTTATACATTTTCAATTTAGTCATTGGATTATATGAAAATTTTCAACGCTGTCTTTAAATTTGAATTAATTGAATGATAATATTGAATATTTTCATATAGTTTAGAAGCAAAATCGAATAAGTATAAAAAGTTAGAGACTATATTGAACAAATTAAAAGTTCATGGGACTATATTACACATTAAGTTAAAATTTAAGAATTACATTGAACAAATTATAAGTTCACGGATAGTATTATTTATCGGACCAAAGTTTATGAACTATTTGTGTCATTGTCTCTAAATTAGTCAAAATGCTTGAAAAATGCCTTAGAAACGAAATGAATGTAAGCGGGGCAGTGTGAAAATAAAGAGAAGTGATGGAGCAACATCGTCTTTTCTCGTCAGCTGATGACTACCTATAATTTGTCGTTTTTCGAGTTTGGAATTATCTAAATAAGGGATTAGTTGGCACTTTGACAGTGCTATAATCATATTCAAAATGATAACATTATGAAGGCCGGCTTCCCCACATTAATTGATTATTGTTGACTTATACAGGTTGTTATTTTTTTTTTTTAATTTTTTTTATGATCCGAGAACCGCCAGAAATGCCGCTGAAATTTTACGGCGACGCAAACTCGAGGGTATGCAGGTTGTTATTTGTGTGGAAATGATTGATATTTCCTTTTAATTTTTTTTATAATCTATATATGTACAAACCTGACTACCTAAAAATTCGTGAAATCCCAGATTAGTTTTACACACTAATTTAGTCTAGATCTTAATAGATGTAGGCGTCCATGATCGAAAACATTTGGGATTCGAATAGGTAACTTCTGTTTGCTATTTGTTATTTTGTGACGTTCTTGTATGGAAATGATAGACTTAATTAGCTAACCATAATTAGTGACCTATTCTTTTGGTGTTCTTTTTCCCAATTGAATTTCTGCGTTCTTAGCACAAGATCCACGTTCTAAACTAGTAGCATTATAACTAATCTTCCAATATGTAAAGTATGCCGTTTCAATTTCCGTAGTGCTGCTTTATTGAGGTTTCGATACTTAAGAGCCCAATGCAACCTTCTGATTGGGGGGAAAAATCAACAGTAAAACAGATAAAAAGTATATAAGAGTGCACGTTAAAAGGACAAATTATTATAATGATACATTTTTTCATCATAATTAAAAGTAGTACCTAATCTGACCATCCTTTTCAGTATAATTAGTTTCGACCTGATTACATAGACTTTTTTTGGATAAACCCAAAAATCAAGGACTTTCGAACAAGGGTTTTCCATCACGCAATTGGAGGAAGCTGTGCCTAGAGGTTCCTTCAATTTCCCACGTGGAGTCGGTCTTTTCTTAATATTATCCGTCAACTTTAGAATACGTGGTAACATGAACGAGAAAAAGTCTAACCACTTTGCGTTGACAACTCTATATAATAGCGTCATTCATCTTTAGCTTAAGCACCCCAACGAACTTTGGCCAATGGCTTCTCTTCCTTCACCGGCTGCTGCCGCCGCCACCGGCACCACCACCTCCTCCTTCTCTTCCTCTGCTGCCATCTCCACATCCGCTCCGTTCTTACACAAACGTGCCCTGGTCTCCCTTTACTCGAAGCCTAGGAAGCCCTCTGCACGGCGATCAACCATTTCATGCAAGGCCCCGAGCAACGACGACTCTGAACAAAATCCTATGTCGGCGAAGCTCGACAGGAGGAATGTCCTCATTGGCCTTGGTGGCTTCTACGGGGCGGTCGGGCTCAGATCCGACCCGTTCGCGCTTGCGGACCCGATATCTGCCCCGGACCTTACCAAGTGTGGCAAGGCCGACTTGCCAGCCGGCGTGAAGGCCATCAATTGTTGCCCACCGCCCACCACCAAGATCCTAGACTTCAAGCTCCCATCCTCAAACTCACCCCCGCGCGTGAGGCCGGCTGCTCACTTGGCCAATAAGGACTACATCGCCAAATACGCCAAGGCCATCGAGCTCATGAAGGCCTTACCGGCCGACGACCCGCGTAGCTTCATGCAACAAGCCAATGTGCATTGCGCCTATTGTGACGGGGCCCATCACCAAGTCGGGTTTCCGAACCTGGAACTCCAGGTCCACAACTCTTGGCTATTCTTCCCATTCCACCGTTACTATCTCTACTTCTATGAGAAGATCTTGGGGAGCTTGATCGGAGACCCGACCTTCGCATTGCCCTATTGGAACTGGGATGCGCCCGACGGCATGAAGATGCCCGCCATGTTCGCTGACCCACAATCGCCGCTCTATGATGCCAACCGAAACCCGAAGCATGCACCACCTATGCTCGTGGATCTTGACTACAACGGCGAGGACCCGACCACATCGAATCAGGACCAGTTGTCCAGCAACCTAACCATCATGTACAGGTAATAAGGTTTGGCAAGAAAGAGAAACTTTAGGTTTGGTGAACATAGGTGTAGATCTAAATTGATTCCATTTAATTGGCAACACATAGTCAAAAGGCAATGCTTCGGTTTGCGATGGGTAGATTCTCTATTTGTCACCTTTGATTCTTTCTTTATTTTAGTGTAAAGTCTCCCATCAGTTTTCTACGTAAGCACTGATAATAGGTGAATCCTATATATTTCAGACTATGAGGATGCTATTCAGGACTTTATTATAAGCATTGTAAAAAGAGTCAAACTAATACATCGCAAAAATTGGGTTATACAAGAATCTACAAAAAGAAAAAAGTTAGATGCATTGAGATGGTAACTGCTTAATTCAAATGCCTTAGTTTGAAAAATTAACCAACTATTAAAATTAATGATGATGAATGTGGATTATGTGTGAAAAACTATACAGACTTAAAATTAACTCAGAAGACATTCTTTTCTTCTTATTTTATGATATGATGAATTCGGTCTAAACAGGCAAATGGTGTCAAACGGGAAGTCGGCAAAACTCTTCCTCGGCAGTGACTACCGGGCGGGCGATGATGCGGATCCGGGGGCCGGGTCGCTTGAGAACATCCCGCACGGACCGGTCCACATTTGGTGTGGTGACAACAGGCAGCCCAACCTGGAGGACATGGGTAATTTCTACTCCGCTGCCCGAGATCCGATCTTCTTTTCCCACCACTCCAATGTCGACCGCATGTGGACCGTGTGGAAAACCCTAGGAGGCTCGAAGAGGACCGACTTCACGGACCCAGACTGGCTCAATGCCGCCTTCCTGTTCTACGATGAGAACGCGCAGGCTGTGCGTGTGAAGGTTAAAGATTGCCTAAAAACCACTAATTTAGGTTATGTGTACCAAGATGTTGACATTCCATGGCTAAAATCTAAGCCAACCCCACGCAAAATAGCCAAAAAGGTGGCCAAGGCCTTTGGAAAAGTTGCTCATGCCGCGGAGATACCGCGGCCTATCGTCCAGTTCCCTGTTAAACTAGACAAAGTTGTGAGCACTCTGGTGAAGAGGCCGAAGCAAAAGAGGAGCAAGAAAGAGAAGGAGGAGGAAGAGGAGGTATTGGTGATCGAAGGGATCGAGTTCGAGAGGGACGCATTCGTGAAGTTCGACGTCTACATCAACGACGAGCACGACTCCCTCAGCAGCCCCGACAAGACCGAGTTTGCGGGCAGCTTCGTGAACGTGCCGCACAAGCACAAGCACCACAAGAAGATGAAGACCAGGCTGAGGCTAGGGATTACCGACTTGTTAGAGGACCTGGTGTGCGAGGACGACGATGAGATCTTGGTGACTTTGGCCCCGAGGTATGCCGGAGACCAGGTCACCGTCGGCAACATTAAGATTGAATTCGTCGACTGAAGTCGACGGCGGCGGCGTTCTTTTGTCATGTTTCTCCTATTTCGAGTCTGAAGATTACTGGTCAAATCTTTCTGGTTAAATTACGTGTAAACTTTTCGTTTTCTTTCCTCACGACTTTTCTCGCCTCTCTTAGTTTCCGCATCATACGTGTTTGAATAAAATGCTCGCTGCGTTGCATGTGGTAGGCCCTTGTAAACCCTAAATGGCTTCGATTAATTTAATTTAAAGGTACAGTTGTTGTTTTATTTAATCCGTAGAGATCTGTGTGCTTGTTCTAATCCGGGGTGCTATTAAATGAAAAAGCATATTCCATTTTGAAACCAATCGTGTCTGCGCATCTCATTGTCAAATAAATTTACCTAATCACCACCCATCCCATAAAAAAACTCAAGAATCTCGCCATCTCCACTATTTTTAGGGAGAATGGGGGAGAGATCGAGATCCAACGTGTACTATTCTTGTCCATTAGTATCCACGACTGGGATTATTCTAGAAAGCTTGAACGATGAGAGCTAAACAATCTTACAACGTGCAAATTCAACGCGCACGTTGTGATGCCGGACCCACAGACCAATAAGTCAACAGAGAAATAGAGATTGAAACAAAAGAGCAGTCAGGAATTCAAGATTACCATAGCCATGGTCCTACAAAATTAAGATTAGCAGCTTAACCAACAAATCACGCATACAAACATACGTTGCATAAGTACGTATACGTGTATACACATTCTTATATGCACGCATGTATGGTAGTTGACTTATTTGAGATGCCTGGCAATCGAGGGTCATGCACAACTCACAGCCACCGAAGAACACATCTGGGTGCGCGTGCATGTGAAGGAAAAGCCTGGAGCAATGCGAACAAGCTAGCATAATCAATTACCTGTAGTGTATCTCTGCGTCTTCCGTCGTGTATATCGCTTGTTCCGTTGCAGCTCTCATGAGTTGGGAAATTCAAGAGAAAAGAACGAATGGTTCACCGGTCATCTCTCTCTCTCTCTCTCTCTCTGGTGTCTAGAACTCTGCATACTGAAGGGCTGATGGAAAATTCTTAAATACTAATAGTCCTCTCAAGATGATGAAGTACAAAAGAAACTCCATACCCTTAGTGTAGTACAAACATTCTCTTGCAGTACAAAGCTGCTTGAGGATGCACGATTTCTTAAATTAATAATAATGACCATGGTTCTAGTCATCATCTGGAAATGACCTCGAATAGGATTGGATTATACTGGATTAATAATAATGACTATGTAAATCTCTGGTATCCATATCTTCATCAATGATTTCTCCGTCAATTTATTCTTCTTGCATTAAATTTGATTTCTAAGATACATCAATTTTCATGTTATTTCTCACATATGTTCATAATTTCATATCATATCGTTTGTTCTAAAAAGTTCCAGACACATGAGTTCTAGATAGAGAAATGAATAACTCCCCTATGAAATATCTAGCATACCTACTATATGGTTAAATAAAAATTGAAAATTAATAGAATAAATTAATATTAAAAGCTTACTTCCGCGTGGGAGAAAGCTTTTGCTCTTTAAGATCACCTTCAACTGTTTACTTAATTAATTTGAATTAACTTACATTATTAATTCCGAGATATATCGCTATAAATAAAATAAATATAACTGCAAATATCTTCTTAAATCCCATCTAGATTTATTACTTAATTACTGGGCTTGTAAAAAAAACTCTCAAAGCCATTGACAACGCCGGTCAACGATTTGTTAAGAAATGACAAGGCCTCGTGGGTGGGTCTCTATTGCAAAACTAAAAGTCCGCCGAAGTGCATCATTCTCATGCTACCATTCTACGCTGATAGTTAGATGGAGAAATTTTTGGATTAATCAGTTAATTAAAGTTAAATGTAAATGAAAGCAGACAAGCGCTTAGCTCATAAAATAACAACCCCATTATGTACTAGTTTCATCTAATCTTAATATCTTAATACACATATGTACCAAATTCTGTCTTTATCCACCCCAACATATTCGTAAAATTCCAGAGATGTAGAACATATATTATTGAAGATATTTCTCAAGTTTGACCTCGTAAAGCAAACCTAACCAATATACATTTATTAGTTTTAGTAGGTTTCGTAATTTTGAGTGGTTTTGTAGTTTGAATAGGTTTTTCCTAGTCTGGAACCAAATATTATATATACAAGAGGTGAATGTCAATTTTTGCCTATTAGTGGTGATCAAAAGAGCTTTCGGTCATAACAATTGATTGTGCAATATGCTTGTGAATTACATCATGAAGGAATTGCAAATGCTTCAAGCTAATGAATTTTTGTGGTAAGATTTGTGAATTCCTTTGTGAGATTGTCTTACGGAAAATTGTAAGGGTTGAGCACTGTGTGGGTTACTTGGTGTCATTGGGGATTGAGAAATAGGAAGAGTGTTACTTGATTGTAATCTTGTTGTATCGATTGATTTATAATGGAAACACATACTGCTTCTCATGGAGTAGGTCAAATCAACCAAATAATGTAAATTTGGTGTTCTATCCTTGTTACGTTTACTATTGTGCTCAATTTGCTTGTTTTTCGTAGCAATTGATACCAAAGCTAAACTCAATTGACTTGAGGTAAATCGATGATGATAGAAGAAGGAAAAACAAAATCGACAGGTTTGATGGGAAATATTTCAATTTCTAAAAGATGCAAATTGAGAATTCCTTGTACGATGAACCTAAACTTATCTTGTGGAGGGAGAAGCCAAGTTGATGAAGCAAGCTAATTGTGATCGCTAGATGGACAGGCATTGGGTGTTTAGCTCATGTTAGATTGTAACGTCATTTTTACCAAATTGTTGTGGATAATATGCATTGCGGAAGACCAAATATAAAAAAACAATATAAGAACGTGAGGAAAAAAAAGGGACTGATGCAATAGCATATTATCAGACAAATTTATTCATGATTTGATTATTGAGGAATCAACAAGGGTTTGTTTCCACACATTGAGTAATTAGGTATTTGAAGCTAATTGGGGTTCAACATCAACATTAGAAGAACCGGTTAATTTGCTACCAATGCATGCGCATAAGTGAGTCCTGAGATCGCCAAGTGCCCACCTGGCCCTCGGATATTGCCAGCTGCAATCAACATCTTGTTGACATGATGCGTTGACTTTTGTCACCATCCATGGCTCACCTGAAAAAGGGAAAAATGTATTTGTTTTATGGTTACTATCTTTTGGTAGATATTTATTTTGAAATAGCATGTGCCATGCACACGAAGGAAACAATTAAAAAAAATTAGGCAAACGGTTGTATTCCTTGCATTTCCTTAGCCTTGCTTTAGATTGGGAAAGAAAAATGTTAAATTTGCTTCTACTAATTAACAAGATGAGATCAATCGCATAAATACATAAAAAAAATAGATTAGGGTTTTTTTGGGGGGGGGGGGGGGTGGAGAGAGAGAGAGAGAGAGAGAGAGAGAGAGAGAGAGGGTTTGTCACGCCCCGATCCTCCAAGCACGTGCCCATCCCTCCTCGGTTGATTAATAGCGATGTTCCAGGACGCATCGCCGACCCATTTATAAATATACGCATGCGGAAGCATATAAATAATCACTAGACAATAAAACAATGGGATAGGAAAATAGGACTATAAATTTTTCAAACCAAAACCAATATTTTATAAACACATAGGTTTATTTACAACATCAGGTCATTTACAAAATATCGGCTAAATCAAAAAGGGATTGTCTTATGACTAGCGAGTCAGATAGGTTTACTGATTCTGTTTCCTTCACTTCCCCAAACTCCAGGACTTCAAGTTCTCCATGACCTCTGTCTATGGACCTGAAAATGTTATCTCACAACGGGGTAAGACGACGTCTCAGCGAGTTCTACTCCTTAAGACTCGATTATGAAGGAAATATGCCCTAGGGGCTGCCTAAGTACAAACAGGCGTCAGAGGGCTTACCTTGGTCTCAGTTTTCTTCCTGCAAGTCAGTTCAAATAACATATACTGACAATCATATCATCCAATCAATCAAATCGACTTAACGATCAATCGACTTAGTCGATTACTTGTCATCAAGACCACTCTCCGGTCATTTCAACTATTCCATCTCAATTCTCAATCATGGCTCAATGAACAGAGTCTATAAAATTCTCAGCTATAAATAACGGTCCAAATGACATAATCTATCTTAGGTGGTAATCACGGCTGAATGGGCACAACCTTTATTAGGTGGCAGATCACGGCCCAATGGGCACGATCTCTATCAGGTGGCAAATCACGGCTCGATGGGCACGACCTCTATCATGTGGCAAATCACGACCCGATGGGCATAATCGATTCCAAATTTCGTGGCGAATCTCGGCCTAACTGGCACAGCCATACTTCGGCGGCTTTCTTGATCCATCTCACAACATCTCATGATCATTCTCTAACTAAATACCAACATTATCCATATTTTTTGGGTAATTCCCCACAATCACCAGTCATGTTAAAATTTCACAATCGATACTTGAATAAATAAACATATAGTACCACTACAATCAGCATGAAATTTTGATCACTAGTCATCCCGGTTGAATTTCCAAAAAAAAAATAATTAATTAAATAATTACAGAAATTATTAAATACATGCCAATAAATCCAACTTAGGCCCGTAATGCCTAATTAGACGCCGAAACGGACCCAGAAAAATTTCGAGATTCGTTAAATAAATACTAGAATGTGTTTAGTCGCTAATTGTACTAACTAATCACCTAACATGCATCGGTAATTAATTAAATTCACTAATTTAATCTAATCTAATAATCTAATCCATCTTAGCCTAAACTAATCAACCCATAAGCACAATTAACTTACTAAGCGAGGATTAGTGAGTTAAACTCACCGGTTTAATGCGAAGACCAGTTCACCGCGACGACGGTCGAACTTAGGCTCGCGACGACACCAACGGGCTTGGACTGAGCCTAGAACTGGCCTAACAAATCTCAGCCCGAATTGAGATTTGTTATTGAGTTGGGTTGGGTTTACTTCGCGGGCTTAAGCTGCTAAACCTGTGCTTAGTTTATGCAATTGAATGTTAATTTGTGCAAATTGAGGGATGATTGTGATTTTAAGTTATTATTTCAAAATTATGAAATTTTGGTATTTAATTAGAAAATACCCGTTGTCGAGTTTTGACATTGAAAATGATTTTTAAATACTATATCAAATAGTGAGATTTTAAAAGGAAAGATATCAATTTTTAAAGTTCGATCTGACCGTGTACTCACACATGATTATTTTCATTGGGTGTTTTTAATATGAAGAAAATAGGCCAAGTGCATTATCTTAATTGAGACATTTGAGTGCAATGCACGGTGTCCTTGGCTGGAATTGAATGATCGTGCGAGGGTTAAGAGAACCCGTCCCCGATGTGTGTCGGGTGGACATTACCCCTAAATGGGATGCTCTAGCAATGGTTGTCGGATCGTGGTAGAGGCTAGACTGAAGCTCTTTCGGGAATGCCGTCCCTAATGTGTGTCGGGTGAACGTTGTCGCACTCAAGGGATGAGGCGAAGCCAGGCAATGCCAGAGGACTGATGTGCGTTGGGTAAAACTGCTTGTGCGGGTAGTATTTAATTGGAACATGTGATTGATTGAGATAGACGCACCAAATTATGGGACAAAATTGTATGGTATGAAATGGGACGTGTCATAACGATTTGGCTTTGTAATCAGGACCCTTGTGATTGATTGAGATTGAGTGAGACGTTCCAATTGATATGTGCATTTATTATATGCATCTGTGATATGAATTGTACTGATGTGCAAGAAGGAACTGAGGCGAGGTGAGTTTTCTGTGCTGTGTGGTTAGACTACCTCTAGACGTATTTTCTTCCTAGTCCGGGTTTAGGGGTAAACTTGCTGAGACATTGTCTTACCCCATCGTGAGCTTAATCTTTTCAGGTCTTAAGATGGTAGTCCCTCCGGTTCGTTTTGGACAGCCTCAGGGGGTTACTGAGTGGAGTATAGACGTCTCTATCCCCGAGAGTCACTGAAGCCATGAGCTTGTTGTGACCACTATTTGGGTCGATGAGGGCTTACCTCAAAGGGTACCTCATCGATCTAGGGCGTGGTTTTGCCATGGGCTCAATGGGTATAGGGAAGATCCCCTTTAGGGTTTTGATATCCCCGTCGTTGCAGTCAACACCGCTCTAGGCGAGGGTGTAGCTGACCCTCCCAATGGGGTTGTGGAGGACCCGAAGCCCTCGAAACCTGTGGAGGTGGAGTCCGAAGGATCGGCAAATGTGTCCGACTAGTAGGTCGTAGGACAACTTCTTTTTGAAAGCCGATCTTTTTGTAGATAGACTAGTTTGTTTATGAAAATGTGGTTTTTGGTGAAATTGTGGTCTTGCTTTTCTATTCCATATTTGTGTTGTCTGGGGATTTGTTTATTCGCTTCTGCATGTGCAATAAAATGAATGGGTCGGCGACACGTCTTGGGACGTCGCAATTTTATCGACCACCGAGGGATGTGTGCGCGCTTGAGGTTCGGGGCGTGACACGCACTCACCTAGTCGAGCAACTATGATGGTGGCCGAGCAACGGTGGCCGAGCGACGGCGGGCGAACAACAGTGGCCAAGCGGTGAAAGACAAAGAAACCCTAATTTCAATCCCCATATGAGCTATATGGCGTCATTTTTGTGAGGATGTCCACATATGATGGCAAAACGACGTCGTTTCTTAAGGAGGATGGAAAACGATGTCGTTTAAAAGCCACCGCGGTTTTTTTTTTTTTTTTTTTTTTTTTTTTTTTTGTAAATATAAAAGCCATGTAATTAATCTAGCTGGAATCTCTCGTTGGTGGTAGCAAAGTGATCGTTTTTTCTCCGATTTGGCACTTAAGTGATCCGACGGAAACTTTTGACACCAAAGTGAGCGCCGTATACAACTTTTGGCACTGCTAGTATACTTTCCTCGTCACGAGGAATAAAACAAGATTGGTTGTCAAAGGCTACTCCAAGAAGAAGGAATCGACTATGATGAAACTTGTGCACAAGTAGCAAGGTTAGAAACGATTGGACTTTTACTCTCTTACGTGTGTTTTCATGATTTTAGACTTTTCCAGATGGACATGAAGAGCGCTTTCTTGAACGAATTCATCAAGGAAAAAGTGTTTGTAGAACAACCTCCAAGTTTTTAAGACCATGAAAGCTTGATCACGTCTACAAGCTTAAGAAGGCTCTATACGGTCTAAAACAAGCCCCTTGTGCCTGGTATGAAAGGTTAACAACTTTCCTCATTCATAATGGTTTCGAGAAAGGTAATGTTGACACTACTTTATTTATTCGGAGAGAAGGTAGGGAAATTTATTAGTGCAAATTTATGTTGGTGACATTATATTTGGACCTCCTAATGAGAATCTCTACAAGAATTTTGCTAGGTTGATGCAGGATGAGTTTGAGATGAGCATGATGGGAAAATTAAATTTTTTCTTTGGATTGCAAATCAAGCAATGGAAGAAAACCTTTTTTTTTTTCTAAGAAATCTATGCCAACGAGCTTATGAAGAAATTTCACATGGAAAATTCGAAGAAAATAGAAACTCCCATGTCTTCCTCGTTAAAGCTCGACAAAGATGAAAATGGTAAAAATGTTGATCATAAGCTTTACAGGAGCATGATTGGCTCTCTGCTTTATCTCACCGCTTCAAAACCTGATATCTTTTTTAGTGTATGCATGTGCGCTAGATTTTAATCAGACCCTAGGGAGTCTCATCTTTCTGCAGTAAAAAAAATTATTAAGTACATTAACACTTACCCTTCTCTAGGACTTTGGTATCCTAAGAGATTAGAGTTTGTTATTTGGGTATTTCGATACTGATTTTGCAAGATATAAGATTGATAGGAAAATCTCGTCTAGAACATGTAAGTTGTTGGGCAACATGCTTGTATCTTGGTTCTCCAAAAAGCAATCAATGGTAGCCTTATCATTTGTTGAAGCTGGGTACGTTGCTTTGGGCAACTGTTGCACTCAAATTCTCTAGATGAAATAGCAACTGAAGGACTACGGAGCAGTGAACTCTAATATAACGATTGGATGCGACAATACAAGTGCCATCAATCTGACGAAAAATCCAATCTTACATTCTAGGGCCAATCACATAGAAATCAAGCACAATTTCATACACGATCATGTCAATAACGGTGAAGTAAACATTCAATTTGTTAATTTTTAAAATTAGTTGGCTGACATTTTTATAAAACCTCTTGACAAAATGGCTTTTGACTTTATTCGAGAAAAACTTGGTGTTACTAATCCATTTGCTTCAAGTGCCTAAAGATAGGGTACATTAGAAGATGATGAATAGATCTGCTATTATATTTTCAAATTTTGGTGGTATGAATATTTTTGGAAGCATGTTAGGTATAATTTCTTCCTTAATAAATTTATTGCCATATATTTTTATCTATATCGGAAATTATTTATTTTATTTTTTTCTAAAACTGTTTGATAGTTTTTCTCTATTTTTCCCTTAAAAATCAGATCTCTTTTAAACCCTTTCAATATTGACGCTTGATATTCTATAAAAACTTCTCTTTTTCTTCTTCGCTCTTCTAGACATTCCCGAGCTCACTCTCTACAAAACACTTCCCGCATCCTCTTCTCTATTACATAAAGATCAAAACTTTTCTTTACTTTAGGAACCATGACACCAAAAATTGCCTCAATGTCGAAGCCTAGACCTTTTGGTTCACATCGATCAAATCACATAGCGGGCTTGCAATCTAGAGTCAGAGGAAGCCCTGAATTTTTTGATCTGTTTGACTCTTCTGATAGCATTGAAGATACATAAACTTCTTCAGAATTTTAGTTAAGATCGATGATTGGAACCCTCAAGGCATTAGGAGACAATGAGGATGTAATTTCTCAGCTGTTGGCTAAGTATGGTTTCAATAATGAAGAGGTATTATAGTTAATGTTTGTTAATCACATTAGAAGCATGCCTTTCACTAGCGTTGGTGATTTGAGTGCAACTAGATCAAAGAAAGGGAAGGAAAAGTATCTGAAACATTTGTCAGTAAGAAAATAATTGAGGATGATAGGCGAAGGGGTGATAATGATGAAAAACTTGATACCAATTTTAAAAGGAAAGTTATTGCATATATGATTGATGTAAATCGTGCAGATAAACTGATTAAATGAGCATCAACAACATTTCAGATCTCTGATGAATAGAGGAGTAATTAAACAGAGGACTGTGGATTTCGATTTTTTCGAGTTTACTGGTATTCATCTTAAGTAATTTTTTGATGATCGACTTTTGACTGATCTCTGTGTTACTGAATATCCTACATTCCCTGCCCTAACTGCATATTTCTATTCAACACTGTCATTTTACTTAGTTAATACTATTGAGTTTATAGTGTTTGATAAGCCATATTTGATTCAAGCATGGGATTTGGCAAAGATTTTACGAGTTAGGTATTAAGAATTTGAAGCCATAGATGTTGCCTATAGACAACTCTCTAGAATTCCTAGTTTAAGTAGAGATGATAAGTCCCATGTGTCCCATAAGTTGTTTCCTTTGAGACCAATTATTCTTTATAAAATTATTATCAACTACTTGAGATCGAAAGGCACTTCTACAACTAATATTTCTTGGTATGAAGTCAAGTTGATGTAGGCCATCTTGAATGGTCGCTCATTTTCAATTTGCATCTTATTATACTGCATATGTATAGAACAGTTCTGAAGAACAAGGGGCAATTTCCCTATGGATCTCTAATCATGAAGATTTTTCATGGATTGAACATTGAGATTCCAAGGAAATTGAGCAAGGTTCAACTGCCTCCATTGAAGATAGATGAGCAAATGATGCGAAAAATGAGTTTTAGGCACACTACTGAAGGTTGGAAAAGCACAAAAGGGTAGATTATTAAAAGTAAATGCAGATTAAGTGGTGCTCGACCCTATTGATATACCCTACCCAGAGAAGACAAATTGTTGAGTAGAAACAAAGCACTCGAGGCTTCTCATAAAGGCTTAATGAAGAAATGTTGGAAAAATTTGAAGAGGATACAATTAATTTGGATGACATTATTGATGCCTATTAACCTGACACTGATGATGTTATTAGTGACGAGAATGAAGCCGAAGAAGAAATAGGAACAGGGTTAGTCACTGATCAAACATAGGAAGTCATTGCTGAAGAATAACATCAAAAGGATGCTGAAGATCAACTCAGAACAACAGATGATCAGGCAAGTATGGTGGATGTTGATTTAACTAATGAGTAAGAGAGTGCTGATATTGGCGTTGAGCATTAGGAGCCTACCAGGGATTAGGACATTATTGAGCATCAAGAACTTGCTCAGGATCAAACCATTGCTGGTGAGCAAGGTTTAGTATCAAATGTAGGCACTCCTGAAGTTGACTCTTCCCAAGTGGAAGCACCCATTTAGGGGTAGCCTCATAATACGAAAGATCTTATGGAACCTCTGCTTGAAAATATTCTCATGGAATCCGATCATGTGGAAGATCCTAATGATGCCGATCAAGAAGCTATTGTTGATATAGGAGCCACTGATAGTGCTGATGTTGTTCAAGAGGGTCTAGAAATACTTGACAAAATGATTGGAGTTCTTTCTAATCTTCTAGTTACTCAGGAAATTCATGCAGACACTCCTCTGGCTCCAGAACTTAATGTGGAAGATGCCCTTGCAGTTGAACTAACTTCTATCCCTACTAGGACTCCTAGCATTACTGGTGAGCAAATTGTTGATCTAGCTCATTCTTCTGACCTAGTTGTGCAGGATAAAAGGAAAGGAGTTGCAAGTGTTGAGGGGGACTCTGAAGCTGCTAGACAAAGGCAGGAGGACATCGATATGGTGATGAAACTTGGGTTAGAAACTAACCTTTCAAGAATTCTTGTCATTGGTAGCACTGAAGACAAACTGTTTCTACAGACTCTACTTCAAATGATAGAGCATAAGGATAGCATGGAGAGAGAAATGAAGAACTTAAATGTCTTCCTTCCAATTCAGGATGAAGCACTGGACACCAGAATGACAAACATGGAGCGTACTTTGGAAAATATGCAGTACTATGTTCTTATTCAACTACCTCCAGACCACAGAGTTCCATCTCTTACTCCAATTCCATTTCCAGCTCTCATTCCAGACCTTGACCCAAACCAACCATCCTTCTCCAAATAATTTTCTATGATTGCATTATTTCTCAAAGTTCGGATTGTTTTGTCGTTTGGTTTGTACTAATTGTGGATTGTCTTTTGTTAAACTAACTTTCATACTTTGGTTTGCTTATAATATTGTGCTCTATCTAGTATCTGTTTGAGTGTTAACAAAAAGGGGGAGAAGGTGGACAGGCATAACTTTGATTGCAAACTATACTGCACTAACACTTACTCTGCAGGGTCTCTAAAGATTCTAAGCATCGCAAAAGCTAAGGGGATTTATTAAATTGTTCTTATCCCTTATTTTTAAATTTAGAGCATTAGCTATAAGAGTTTTGCTAAAATTCTTTCAATGTAGATAATTTTATAGTTTGTTTGCGCCTTATTTCAAAATTGGCTTTATTCAAGAGCTATTTAAATTACACTTTTTTTTTTAAATTTTTTTTGCTTATGCAAGTTTTGTTATCATAAAAAAAGGGGGAGATTGTTGAGAAAACATTTTCTAAGTGGTTTCGATGATTGACAAAACTTAGAGATTTTGGTTCTGATAAAAAGTGTTTTCAGATAGAAAGTTTGATGGAATAGGATTAGACAATATCAATCAGAATCAGAGTCATGGTTTATTTTTCCTTCCTTACATACTTTGTCAAATGGCTAGGAAGGAGTCAAATACACTCATGTAATGGCTAGTGGTGACTGGTTGGATTCCTTGCCATTTTTATGAGAAGTTTCAAAAGGAAAGTCTTCCTAATATCTATTGAAGATTCAAGATTCCTAGAATTTCTTATTAGGGGTGAAATATTCTTTCCATTTGTAAACACTCAATTTTTGGAAACTCGAACAACTGTATAGGTGACAGAACATATGGGAAGCTTCACCCTCGGTGATCTTGAGGCAATCGAATCTTCTCAACTAGATCTAGGACTAACGTGTAGATTGGCTGGATGATCATTCTGGAGATATGTCCAATGGTTAGCTTGGACTAAGAGGAATATAAGAGGAGGTCTCGAAACTGAAAAGATAGAATTCGCTTTTTACGAGAACTGAACTTTTTAATTCCAAAGTCTGAAAAGTGTTTTGTGATCTTATATGTTTGCCTTCGCTGAACGATATTGTGTAAACCTTTTAGAGGCTGAGAATATGAGGAGTTCTTCACACAAGCTTGAGTGCTCAAAGCTCAGGACTAGTAACCTCTGATTGGTTTTTCTAGTAGATTCCAGCCAATAGGTTGTAGCACGGGAGAGTGAACGCAGGCTTGTAGAAGCCGAACCACTATAATCTTGAGTGTGCAATTCTCTATCCCTTACTCTTTTATTTTTGTGATCTGACCACTTCATTTGAAGTTGTCTCGTTGCAATATTTCTTTAAATTCTTTCATTTTCACACAGTCGCCTATTCACCTCCCTCTAGGTGATAGATCTAGCCATAACAAGCACTATCAAGATGGGTGATTTCTTGGAAAGGTGAACCTTTAAGCCAGATGACAAAATGGTGATGTTCGAAATGGAATGGTTCAAAGTGGATATATTGAGTGAATTAATTCAAGGACGTCACAAAAGCTACTAGATTTAGTTATTCAATCGGCCCATTAAGAACATTTTTTACTCTGAGAAATGGACGTGCGGACCCCTAGAGTGCCATAACTTTGCACAAAGGGATACTGAAGTGCCATAACTTACGAAAGGTACACTTAAGTGCCAAAATTGGAGTAAAAGGGATCACTTAAGTGCCAATCTGGCCAAAGTCCGGCCAAAACACCGACGTGGCATTTTTCCGGCGAAGCAAGCCCAAAACAACGCCGTTTTGCACGCTGATGTGACCAAATAATGCAAAAACGGTGTTGTTTTGCTGACGTGGTAAAAAAATAAAAATAAAAATTAATTAAATTAAATTTAAAATTAAATTTAGTTAAAATATTTAAAAATAATAATTTTAAAAAAATTTAAAAATATAAAAATATAAAAAATATAATTTATTTTTTTTTTTAAAAAAAAAAAGGAAGGGTGGGGGGGGGGGAGGCGGCGGGGATCAGCCCTCAGCTGCCACCGCCGCCGCCCCACCACCGCTGGGAAGGGCCAGCGACGGCTAGGGCCCGGCGACCCCGGTCGACCGGCGGCGAGGGCCGTGAGCCCTTGCCATTGGCCACAAATCCGGCGAGGGTTGCGGCCCTCGCCACTGGCCATAGATCTGGGGAGTGTCGCGGCTCTCGCCTAGATTCGGCGAGGGTCGGCGGCCCTTGGCCCGGCCGGGCAGGGGCCGGCGACCCTAGCTGGATTTGGGCGAGGACTACGACCCTCGCCGCCGGTCGGCCGGGGTCGCCAGCCTCTGGCCAGGGCTCGGCGACCCCTGCCGACCCTCCCCCTGCCGTCGCCGGCCCTTCTCAGCGGCGGCGGGGCGGCGGTGGCGGCGGCTGAGGGCTGATCCCTCAACAGAAAAATGCCACATCAGCATTTTGGCCGGACTTTGGCCGAAGTGGCACTTAAGTGATTCGTTTTTCTTCGAATGTGGCACTTAAGTGTACCTTTCGTAAGTTATGACACTTAAGTGTCCCTTTGTGCTAAGTTTTGGCACTTGAAGCGTTCTTTTGCCCTGAGAAATGTAATTGATTTAGTGGGGCTACTAGAGACAGTCCACATCCGACGCTGTAAGGCCAGTTTGGGGATGTCTTCCTAAGGCCGTTTTAAATCGTTTGTGCATTGGAAACAAGTTCTCTTGGTCTAAATTTTCTTTCTTTGGATTAATGTCCAGCCCCAGTTGCTCGATCCCATGAATCTCCGTTGTAGAATCGTAAATGCAGCTTCTTCCTGAGTCAAGGCATATGTCAACAAATCGAAAATAAGACGAAAACTACCACGATCTCACTTCACCAGGCATATGGTGTGGTGTTGGGTCATGTTGCATCAACTTTGGACACAAGACCATCGCCATGCAAAGAGGGAAAGAAAATACAGGCCCGACCACTGGTGGGCTTCAACTCATTCTATGTTCAAGTTGATAGATTCCCACGGAGCAGAGCTAGCGACTAGTGGTGAGTCGTGACAAACTACAGGTAGATACGTTGTTGATATGCTAACCTTTCGGAATTACTTCAAGCATTGATCTAGTCTTGGAATAAATGAGTTGCGACAAACTACCGGTAGATATGATGTTGATATGCTAACCTTTTGGAATTACTTCAAGCATTGACCTAGACTTGAGTCACAAGAGACTAAAGCTGGTACGATGTTGATGTGAAATAAATATAGCACATGATAGCATTTACTCTTGAAGGTGCCATAAGATGGATTGATTCTAAGCCACATTCGCCTTTTTTAGAGAGATTTACACGTGAGTCACGTTGATGCAGATCTCCAAGACTTGTCATGTGCTTTCAAGAATTTTTGTAACTAACCTTATTCCTTCATTTAGTTCCTAGACTTTTATTGATTAGTGCTCTAGGACACTTATGAAGAAACCAAAGAGGCTTTGTAGGTTTTATTTAATGCAACTGCTTTATTGCTTTGTATGTAATCGTTTTTTTAACATATCTTTATTAAGAATCCTTGTCAGGTACTTCTAGAGGGGTCATTACTCACTAGTATGAGCTTTGTTTTTTACTAGCAATAGAGCAAACGTTTTGGTTTGAGCAGAAATACCATTAATTTACAACGACTAAGTTACAATTATTTAATTTTTTAGAAACTGAAAAGAATTTGTTAGGTTTTTTTCCAAGATTTGTTTTCACTTTGAACTGCCTTCAATAATTACTACCAGGCAGTTCAAAGCGAAAACAAATCTTGGAAAAAAAACCAAAATCACTTATACTAAAAGCAAAAGTAAACCACTGGGGGTTCGCCCCAGTGGCCACCCTTCCAACTTGAAAGGGGGAGGTGGAGGGTTCAAATCCCCACCTTCTCAGGGGGGATTGGGGGTGGGGACAATATTATTTCAAGAGTGGGTTTCAACTCCCACGCCCTGCAAGGAGGCAGGGCAAAAGGCTGAGAGTGAGTGTTAGAGTAAGATTAGAGTAGGATCGACCAAAAAAAAAAAAAAAAGCAAAAGTAAACCAATTCATCATTTTGTCCTTCTATGACCCCCCAAAAAAAAAAAGAAAGAAAAGAATAAGAGTCTTTTGTATTTAAGAGTTTCGTTTTCGTAATTCCATAAAAGATAAGTGGTGAATTAATGATTCCTCAATTTTTTAATCTATACTTGCTATTCTTTAATGCAATTGCAAAATGATTTTCTCATATAACATATGAAACTTTTTCGGTATGATAATATTGTTTTCACGCATGAAGTTCAATGCGTTTTCTATAGGGAAGTTTGACATGTTATTATAAACTTACCAAGTGAATAAATTCCTAATAAAGTAATGCCTTTTGAACTTTTTATACTTAATTGCTTATTAATAAAGCTAATTTATAACAATTTTAAATAGTTTTTAATCATCTAGATATTTTTAGCGGAAGATTTTTCTTCTAATTGTTATCTTATTTTCTATAGTTTTCATGAAGGCGGTCCCATCTTTCTTTTGAATTATGTTTCCTTACTTCTTGGGAGACGACCTTACTCAACGACCCCTCCCTCCCGGCAAGGGCAAAAGGATTTGGGCTTGACGATACAGACTCTGAGAAGTGTGGTTACTGACAACACAGACTCAGATTTAACTCAGATAGTAACTCTCCCATAAGCAGTGGCCCCGGACAACCAACTGGAATAATTCATAGTTTTTTGTCCGATTCATTAAAGTAGTGGCCTAGTGTATGTTTCCTTACTTCTTGGGAGACGACCTTACTCAACGACCCCTCCCCTCCCGGCAAGGGCAAAAGGATTTGGGCTTGACGATACAGACTCTGAAAAGTGTGGTTACTGACAACACAGACTCAGATTTAACTCAGATAGTAACTCTCCCATAAGCAGTGGCCCCGGACAACCAACTGGAATAATTCATAGTTTTTTGTCCGATTCATTAAAGTAGTGGCCTAGTGTATGTTTCCTTACTTCTTGGGAGACGACCTTACTCAACGACCCCTCCCTCCCGGCAAGGGCAAAAGGATTTGGGCTTGACGATACAGACTCTGAAAAGTGTGGTTACTGACAACACAGACTCAGATTTAACTCAGATAGTAACTCTCCCATAAGCAGTGGCCCCGGACAACCAACTGGAATAATTCATAGTTTTTTGTCCGATTCATTAAAGTAGTGGCCTAGTGATCTCCGAAAGCAGATTCCTTCGCTGATTGCTGGGTACTCCTCGGTCTGGGTCTTCATCTGAATTGACGTCTGGTAGCCACGTATCTCCAGACCAGGTTTGCCATAATTTCATGGGTCTGATGAAAAGTTCATCGATTTTGGCAAGTTCTGTCCATATTCTTTAAAAGTTTGATGAATGACATCTATGGTTCCTAAAAGTCTATTGATTCTAACTAATTTTGTCCGTATTCTTTAAAACTTGATAAATGACATCTCTAATAACATGATGCAAGAGTAATGTCATGATATCTCAAGAGCGTACCATATGACAGATTCATCTTAAGTGACATTTGACTGTTTGAAAGAGATCTACATGTGAGTCACATTAATGCAGATTTCAAATGACTTTTATTGTTTTTTTTTAAAAGTTTTGTAACTAACCTCATTTCTTCATTTAATTCTTAGAATATTATTGATGAGTGTTATAGGACACTTATTAAGACACCAAAGAAGCTTTGTGGGTTTTATTTAATGCAGTGAACATTTTCCTTTATATGTAGTCACACTAGTATGACCTCTATTTATTACTGGCAATAGAGCAAACGTTTTGCATGTAAAAATGAATGTAATAAGTTATGTCGAAAATATATATTGAGAATATATGGTTGTAGAGTTGGTCATTTAGAAAAATGTACGTAAACTTTTGTAAAAGTAAGAAGGATTTTACTTACCAAAGATAACAAATATATAGATATAAATACAATAATTGTGATGTGCTAGAGACTTAATTTACTGGTTAAAATTTTAGCCCCTATCTATTATTGTACTATTGTGACTTTCTTAGTATAATTTGGGGGTTTTCCTCCGGAATTAATAGTAGAGGTACAAGAAATTTCTCTTGGGCTTTTATAATCATATAGAGAGATTAAGAGTGCAAGCATATGTCTGTTCAAATTTTTTTTTTTTGAATGTGCGTGGGCGGAGAGAAAAATTATCTAAAGATATGAATGGGTTTGCAAAAGATGTCTGAATAGTCGTATATTTATGAAATTACGTAATGTTTTCTTAATTAATAAATTTGCAATTTTATTCCATTTTATGATA
This sequence comes from Eucalyptus guilfoylei, assembly GCA_016097605.1. Taxonomy (NCBI): domain Eukaryota; kingdom Viridiplantae; phylum Streptophyta; class Magnoliopsida; order Myrtales; family Myrtaceae; genus Eucalyptus; species Eucalyptus guilfoylei. Next base: position 9,222,966 of record CM027863.1, read on the forward strand.
CTATAGTCTATGGTGTCATAATAAATCTTTGCAAAGGATATTGATAATTTGGCCACGCCACACCTGTCCATGTTTTGGATGATGTGAAAAGTTTGTCTATCCGGGTTCATGTATTCGAACTTGCATTTGAAGGTTATTTGCCTTCCGTCTAGGGTCTATTCTTCAATTAAAGAAAATGTTTTTGTTCCAGTGCTTCTCATGAGCACTAGAAATTTACCCGTGCTTCCTCCAGGAAATACAATTCATTTACAACCATTAAGTTACAATTATTTATTCTTTTGGTAACTTGGAAAAATCAGTTCGGTGCTTTTAAGAGATATTTTCTCTTTTCATTTGAAATGCCTTCTATAATTACTGTGGCATTCACTTTTATGAAAATCAAAAGTAAATTAATTGATTATACTATGACAACAAATGTATTTTCTATTTAAGTGTCTCATTTTCATAATTTCATCAAAGATAAGCGGTAAATTAATGATTCCACGATTTCTCAATCTACATTTGCTAATATTGAATGCAATTGTAAAATAATTTTCTCATACGACATTTTCTCGTTGTCCCTAGCTCGTATCATAATGCAAATTTCAGCTTTTTTATTTCACTTTCCATAATATACTCTTTTTGCATCAATAGAAAGACATTCAAGATTAATCAAACAACAAGTAACAGATAATGGAAACTTATTTTCTAAAGAAACCAAGTTATGCTTGCTCAGGGGATACCACCACCATGATAAGCGACCTTCTGGAAAAGTGTTTACTTGTACATCAAATGACAAAACTCAAAGGCTTAGTATAGTACAGACCAAAGCGGGTGTAGATAGTACCTCGAGTGAGTTAATATAAAGATATCACATTATAATCTCACAGCGGAACCTCCTCCAATAGGTTTGTGATTTGGGAACAAACCACACGAAAGCTAGTGGTCTTTCAATGACCTAATCCGATGAGGGCAAGGAATGATCATCGGAGTGACAAACGAGGTATGGCTCTCAACAACCTTCTACGATAGCGAAGGGGGCAAGATTGTATCGAATTACGCATAGAACAAGAGGAGAGCATTCCTTGATTACATATTTAAAACTTGAATAATCTCACCGAATGCATCTTTTCATGTAAAAACAATGCTTAACTCCATCAGAATCCAATATTAAACATGCTCAAGTGATAGTACTACCAAGATGGGTGATCTCTTAGAAAAGTGAACCTTTATGCCAGTTGACAAAATGGTGATGCTCGATATGGAATGGCTCAAAGCGGATTTATTGAATGAATTAATTCAAGGATGTCATAGAAGCTACTCGATTTGGTTATTCAATCGGCCCGTAAAGAACATTTTTTACTTTGAGAAATGTAGTTGATTTAGTGGGGCTACTAGAGATGGTCCACATCCGACGTTGTAAGGCTAGTTTAGGGATGTCTTCCTGAGGCCATATACAATCGTTTGTGCTTTAGATACAAGTTCTCTTGGTCTAATTTTTATTTCTTTGGATTAATCTCCAGCCCTAGTTGCTCGATTCCATGAGTCTCTGTTGTAGAACCGTAAATGCAACTTCTTCAAGAGTTAGGGCATATGTCGGCAAATTGAAGATAAGATCATAACTGGCGCGATCTCACTTCACCAGGCACACGGTGTGGTGTCGGGCCATGATGGAATAAACTTTGGACACAAGACCATCGCCATGCAAAGAGGGAAAGAAAATACAGGTCCGACCACTGGTGGGCTTCAACTCATTCTATGTTCAAGCTGATAGATTCCCAGGGAGCTGGGCTAGTAACTAGTGGTGAGTCGCGACAAACTACCGGTAGACACGATGTTGATATGCTAACCTTTCGGAATTACTTCAAGCATTGATCTAGAGTTGGAATAGATGAGTCGCGAGATATACCGGTAGATACAAGGTTGATACGCTAACCTTTTGAAATTACTTCAAGCATTGACCTCGATTTGGAGTAAATGAGTCGTGACAAACTAAAACCGGTACGATGTTGATATGAAATAAATACAGCACATGATAGCTTTTACTCTTGAAGGTACCATATGAGGATTGATTCTAAACCACATTCGCCTTTTTGTGAGAGATTCACACGTGAGTCACGTTGATGCAGATTTTAAAGGCTTGTCATGTGCTTTTAAGAATTTTTGTAACTAAACTCATTTCTTCATTTAGTTCTTAAACTTTTATTGATTAGTGATCTAGGACACTTGTGACAAACCTCAAAGGCTTAGTATAGTATAGACCAAAGCGGGTGCGGATAGTACCTCGAATGAGTTAATATAAAGATATCACATTATAATCTCATAGCGGAGCCTCCTCCAATAGGTTTGTGATTTGGGGACAAACCACGCAAAAGCTAGTGGTCTTTTAATGACCTAATCCTAGGAGGGCAAGGAATGATCGCCGGAGTGACAAACGAGGTATGGCTCTCAACAACCTTCTACGATAGCGAAGGGGGCAAGACTGTATCGAATTATGCATAGAACAAGAGGAGAGCATTCCTTGATTACAAATTTACAACTTGAATAATCTCACCAGATGCATCTTTTCATGGAAAAGCGATGCTTAGCTCCATCAGAATCGAATATTAAACACGGTCAAGTGATAGTACTACCAAGATGGGTGATCTCTTGGAAAAGTAAACCTTTATGCCAAATGACAAAATGGTGATGCTCGATATGGAATGGGTCAAGGCGGATATATTGAATGAATTAATTCAAGGATGTCATAGAAGCTACTCGATTTGGTTATTCAATCGGCCTGTAAAGAACATTTTTTACTCTGAGAAATGTAGTTGATTTAGTGAGGCTACTAGAGACGGTCCACATCCGACGCTGTAAGGCCAGTTTGGGGATGTCTTCTTGAGGCCGTTTCCAATCGTTTGTGCTTTAGATACAAGTTCTCTTCATCTAAGTTTTATTTCTTTGGATTAATGTCTAGCCCCAATTGCTCGATTCCATGAGTCTCCGTTGCAGAACCGTAAATGCAACTTCTTCCCGAGTCAGGGCATATGTCGGCAAATTGAAGATAAGATCATAACTGGCGCAATCTCACTTCACTAAGCACACGGTGTGGTGTCGGGCCATGATGCAATCAACTTTGGACACAAGACCATCGCCATGCAAAGAGGGAAAGAAAATACAGGTCCGAGCACTGGTGGGCTTCAACTCATTCTATGTTCAAGCTGATAGATTCGCAGGGTGCTGGGCTAGTAACTAGTCGTGAGTCGCGAGAAAGATATGATGTTGATATGCTAACCTTTCGGAATTACTTCAAGCATTGATCTAGAGTTGGAATAGATGAGTCGTGAGATATACCGGTAGATACGATGTTGATATGCTAACCTTTTGAAATTACTTCGAGCATTGACCTCAATTTAGAATAAATGAGTCGTGACAATCTAAAACCGGTACGATGTTGATATGAAATAAATACAGCACATGATAGCATTTACTCTTGAAGGTACCATATGAGGATTGATTCTAAACCACATTCGCCTTTTTGTGAGAGATTCACACGTGAGTCACGTTGATGCAGATTTTAAAGGCTTGTCATGTGCTTTTAAGAATTTTTGTAACTAAACTCATTTCTTCATTTAGTTCTTAAACTTTTATTGATTTGTGATCTAGGACACTTATGACAATACTCAAAGGCTTAGTATAGTACAGACCAAAGCGGGTGCGGATAGCACCTCGAGTGAGTTAATATAAGGATATCACATTATAATCTCACATCGGAACCTCTTCCAATAGGTTTGTGATTTGGGGACAAACCATGCGAAAGCTAGTGGTCTTTTAATGACCTAATCCGAGGAGGGCAAGGAGTGATCGCCGGAGTGACAAACGAGGTATGGCTCTCAACAACCTTCTACGATAGCGAAGCGGGCAAGACTGTATCGAATTACGCATAGAACAAGAGGAGAGCATTCCTTGATTACATATTTACAACTTGAATAATCTCACTAGATGCATCTTTTCATGTAATAACGATGCTTAGCTCCATCAGAATCCAATATTAAACATGCTCAAGTGATAGTACTACCAAGATGGGTGATCTCTTGGAAAAGTGAACCTTTATGCCAGCTGACAAAATGGTGATGCTCGATATGGAATGGGTCAAAGTGGATCTATTGAATGAATTAATTCAAGGATGTCATAGAAGCTACTCGATCTGGTTATTCAATCGGCCTGTAAAGAACATTTTTTACTCTGAGAAATGTAGTTGATTTAGTGGGGCTACTAGAGACGGTCCACATCCGACGCTGTAAGGCCAGTTTGGGGATGTCTTCCTGAGGCTGTTTGCAATCGTTTGTGCTTTAGATACAAGTTCTCTTGGTCTAAGTTTTATTTCTTTGGATTAATGTCTAGCCCTAGTTGCTTGATTCCATGAGTCTCCGTTGCAGAACCGTAAATGCAACTTCTTCCTGAGTCGAGGCATATGTCGGCAAATTGAAGATAAGATCATAACTGGCGCGATCTCACTTCACGAGGCACACGGTGTGGTGTCGGGCCATGATGCAATAAACTTTGGGCACAAGACCATCGCCATGCAAGCAGGGAAAGAAAATACAGGTCCGACCACTGGTGGGCTTCAACTCATTCTATGTTCAAGCTGATAGATTCCCAGGGTGCTGGCCTAGTAACTAGTGGTGAGTCGCGAGAAACTACCCGTAGATATGATGTTGATATGCTAACCCTTTGGAATTCCTTCAAGCATTGATCTAGAGTTGGAATAGATGAGTCGCGAGATATACCGGTAGATACGATGTTGATACGCTAACCTTTTGAAATTACTTTGAGCATTGACCTCAATTTAGAGTAAATGAGTCGTGACAAACTAAAACCGGTACGATGTTGATATGAAATAAATACAGCACATGATAGCATTTACTCTTAAAGGTACCATATGAGGATTGATTCTAAACCACATTCGCCTTTTTGTGAGAGATTCACACGTGAGTCACGTTGATGCAGATTTTAAAGACTTGTCATGTACTTTTAAGAATTTTTGTAACTAAACTTATTTCTTCATTTAGTTCTTAAACTTTTATTGATTTGTGATCTAGGACACTTATGACAAAACTCAAAGGCTTAGTATAGTACAGACCAAAGCGGGTGCAGATAGTACCTCGAGTGAGTTAATATAAGGATATCACATTATAATCTCACAGCGGAACCTCCTCCAATAGGTTTGTGATTTGGGGACAAACCACGCGAAAGCTAGTGGTCTTTTAATGACCCAATCCGAGGAGGGCAAGGAGTGATCGCCGGAGTGACAAACGAGGTATGGCTCTCAACAACCTTCTACGATAGCGAAGGGGGCAAGACTGTATCGAATTACGCATAGAACAAGAGGAGAGGATTCCTTGATTACATATTTACAACTTGAATAATCTCACCAGATGCATCTTTTCATGTAAAAACGATGCTGAGCTCCATCAGAATCCAATATTAAACACGCTCAAGTGATAGTACTACCAAGATGGGTGATCTCTTGGAAAAGTGAACCTTTGTGCGAGATGACAAAATGGTGATTCCCGATATGGAATGGGTCAAAGCAGATATATTGAAGGAATTTAATTCAAGGATGTCATAGAAGCTACTCGATTTGGTTATTCAATCGGCCCATAAAGAACATTTTTTACTCTGAGAAATGTAATTGATTTAGTGGGGCTACTAGAGACGGTCCACATCCGACGCTGTAAGGCCAGTTTGGGGATGTCTTCCTGGGGCCGTTTCCAATCGTTTGTGCTTTAGATACAAGTTCTCTTGGTCTAAGTTTTATTTCATTGGATTAATGTCCAGCCCCAGTTGCTCGATTCCATGAGTCTCCGTTGCAGAACCGTAAATGCAACTTCTTCCCGAGTCAGGGCATATGTCGGCAAATTGAAGATAAGATCATAACTGGCGCGATCTCACTTCACCAGGCACACGGTCTGGTGTCGGGCCATGATGCAATCTACTTTGGACACAAGACCATCGCCATGCAAAGAGGGAAAGAAAATACAGGTCCAACCACTGGTGGGCTTCAACTCATTCTATGTTCAAGCTGATAGATTCCCAGGGTGCTGGGCTAGTAACAAGTCGTGAGTCGCGACAAACTACTAGTAGATATGATGTTGATATGCTAACCTTTCGGAATTACTTCAAGCATTGATCTAGAGTTGGAATAGATAAGTCACGAGATATACCGGTAGATACGATGTTGATACGCTAACCTTTTGAAATTACTTCAAGCATTGACCTCGATTTGGAATAAATGAGTTGTGACAAACTAAAACCTATACGATGTTGATATGAAATAAATACAGCACATGATAGTGTTTACTCTTGAAGGTACCATATGGGTATTGATTCTAAACCACATTCGCCTTTTTGTGAGAGATTCACACGTGAGTCACATTGATGCAGATTTTAAAGGCTTGTCATGTGCTTTTAAAAATTTTTGTAACTAAACTCATTTCTTCATTTAGTTCTTAAACTTTTATTGATTAGTGATCTAGGACACTTATGACAATACTCAAAGGCTTAGTATAGTACAGACCAAAGCGGGTGCGGATAGTACCTCGAGTGAGTTAATATGAGGATATCACATTATAATCTCATAGCGGAACCTCCTCCAATAGGTTTGTGATTTGGGGACAAACCACGCGAAAGCTAGTGGTCTTTTAATGACCTAATCCGAGGAGGGCAAGGTGTGATCGCTGGAGTGACAAACGAGGTATGGCTCTCAACAACCTTCTACGATAGCGAAGGGGGCAAGACTGTATCGAATTACGCATAGAACAAGAGGAGAGCATTCCTTGATTACATATTTACAACTTGAATAATCTCACCAGATGCATCTTTTCATGTAAAAATGATGCTTAGCTCCATCAGAATCCAATGTTAAACACGCTCAAGCGATAGTACTACCAAGATGGGTGATCTCTTGGAAAAGTGAACCTTTGTGCGAGATGACAAAATGGTGATTCCCGATATGGAATGGATCAAAGCGGATATATTGAAGGAATTAATTCACGGATGTCATAGAAGCTACTCGATTTGGTTATTCAATCGGCCCGTAAAGAACATTTTTTACTCTGAGAAATGTAGTTGATTTAGTGGGGCTACTAGAGACGGTCCACATCCGACGCTGTAAGGCCAGTTTGGGGATGTCTTCCTGAGGCCGTTTCCAATCGTTTGTGCTTTAGATACAAGTTCTCTTGGTCTAATTTTTATTTCTTTGGATTAATGTCCAGCCCCAATTGCTCGATTCCATGAGTCTCCGTTGCAGAACCGTAAATGCAACTTCTTCCCGAGTCAGGGCATATGTCGGCAAATTGAAGATAAGATCATAACTGGCGCGATCTCACTTCACTTGTCACAAGGTGTGGTGTCGGGCCATGATGGAATGAACTTTGGACACAAGACCATCGCTATGCAAGGAGGGAAAGAAAATACATGTCCGACCACTGGTGGGCTTCAACTCATTGTATGTTCAAGCTGATAGATTCCTAGGGTGCTGGGCTAGTAACTAGTCATGAGTCAAGACAAACTATGGGTAGAGACGATGTTGATATGCTAACCTCTTGGAATTACTTCAAGCATTGGTCTAGAGTTGGAATAGATGAGTCGCGAGATATACCGGTAGATACGATGTTGATATGCTAACCTTTTGAAATTACTTCGAGCATTGACCTCAATTTAGAGTAAATGAGTTGTGACAAACTAAAACCGGTACGATGTTGATATGAAATAAATACAGCACATGATAGCATTTACTCTTGAAGGTACCATATGAGGATTGATTCTAAACCACATTCGCCTTTTTGTGAGAGATTCACACGTGAGTCACGTTGATGCAGATTTTAAAGACTTGTCATGTGCTTTTAAGAATTTTTGTAACTAAACTTATTTCTTCATTTAGTTCTTAAACTTTTATTGATTTGTGATCTAGGAGATTTATGACAAAACTCAAAGGCTTAGTATAGTACAGACCAAAGCGGGTGCGGATAGTACCTCAAGTGAGTTAATATAAGGATATCGCATTATAATCTCATAGCAGAACCTCCTCCAATCGGTTTGTGATTTGGGGACAAACCACGCGAAAGCTAGTGGTCTTTTAATGACCTAATCCGAGGGGGGCAAGGAGTGATTGCCGGAGTGACAAATGAGATATGGCTCTCAACAACCTTCTATGATAGCGAAGCGGGCAAGATTGTATCGAATTACGCATAGAACAAGAGGAGAGCATTCCTTGATTACATATATACAACTTGAATAATCTCACCAGATGCAGCTTTTCATGTAAAAAGGATGCTTAGCTCCATCAGAATCCAATATTAAACACCTCAAGTGATAGTACTACCACGATGGACGATCTCTTGGAAAAGTGAACCTTTATGCCGGATGACAAAATGGTGATGCTCGATATGGAATGGGTCAAAAGCGGATATATTGAATGAATTAATTCCAGGATGTCAGGGCATAAGGGGCATGATGACTTGACGTCATCCTCACCTTCCTCCGGCTTATCACCGGCAGTCTGTTCAAGCTACTCGATTTGGTTATTCGATCGGCCCGTAAAGAACATTTTTAACTCTGAGAAATGTAGTTGATTTAGTGGGGCTACTAGAGACGGTCCACATCCGACGCTATAAGGCTAGTTTAGGGATGTCTTCCTGAGGCCGTTTCCAATCGTTTGTGCTTTAGATACAAGTTCTCTTGGTCTAAGTTTTATTTCTTTGGATTAATGTCCAGCCCCAGTTGCTCGATTCCATGAGTCTCCGTTGCAGAACCGTAAATGCAACTTCTTCCTGAGTCAGGGCATATGTCGGCAAATTGAAGATAGGATCATAACTGGCGCGATCTCACTTCACCAGGCACACGGTGTGGTGTCCGGCCATGATGCAATAAACTTTGGACACAAGACCATCGCCATGCATAGAGGGAAAGAAAATATAGGTCCAACCACTGGTGGGCTTCAACTCATTCTATGTTCAAGCTGATAGATTCCCAGGGAGCTGGGCTAGTAACTAGTGGTGAGTTGCGACAAACTACCGGTAGATACGATGTTGATATGCTAACATTTTGGAATTACTTCAAGCATTGATCTAGAGTTGGAATAGATGAGTCGCGAGATATACCGGTAGATACGATGTTGATGCGCTAACCTTTTGAAATTACTTCAAGCATTAACCTCTATTTGGAATAAATGAGTCGTGACAAACTAAATCTGGTATGATGTTGATATGAAATAAATACAGCACATGATAGCATTTACTCTTGAAGGTACCATATGAGGATTGATTTTAAACTACATTCACCTTTTTGTGAGAGATTCACACGTGAGTCACGTTGATGCAGATTTTAAAGGCTTGTCATGTGCTTTTTAGAATTTTTGTAACTAAACTCATTTCTTCATTTAGTTCTTAGACTTTTATTGATTAGTGATCTGGTACACTTATGAAGAAACCAAAGAGACTTTTTAGGTTTTATTTAATGCAATGAATTTTTCGCTTTATATGTAATCATTTTTTAAAAATATCTTTATGAAGTATCCTCGTCAAGTACTTCTGGATCATTACTCACTAGTATGTGCTTTGTTTATTACTAGCAATAGAGCAAACGTTTTGGTTCGAGCAGAAATACCATTCCTTTACAATGACTAAGTTACAATTATTTAATTTTTAGAAACTTAAAAAAATTTGTTTGGTGTTTTTCCAAGATTTGTTTTCATTTTGAATCACCTTCAATAATTACTACCAAAATCAGTGATACTAAAATCAAAAGTAAACCATTTCATCATTTCGTCCTTCTATGAGAAAAAAGAAGAAGAGTCTTTTATATTTAAGAGTTTCATTTTGGTAATTCCATAAAAAAATAAGTGGTGAATTAATAATTCCTCAAGTTTTTAATCTATACTTCCTTTTCTTTAATGCAATTGCAAAATAATTTTCTCTTATAACATATGAAACTTTTTCAGTACGATAATATCGTTTTCACGCATGAAGTTCAATGTGTTTTTTTTTATGGGGAAGTTCGATGTGTTATTATAAACTTATCAAGTGAATAAATTCCTAACAAAGTAATACCTTTTGAACTTTTTTCAACTTAATTGCTTATTAATAAAGCTAATTTATAACAATTTAAATAGTTATTAATCATCTAGATATTTTTAGCGGAACTGCACAATGGGTTTCTACGATACATAGAGAAATCCATTGAAAGTTGATAGTTTGTGGGATAAAAATAAAAAGATCTGGGTCATTCCCACTAATTTGAAGTTGACCATCGAGTGGTTTATATATTATTACTCATTCACATAGAAAGTACGACGAAAAAGATGACCCAGCGAGAATCGTTACTCGAGAGATCATAAAACGCTCTGGGTGCTCCATTAGTGAATCTGGCACGTGTCGACTTCCTCCTATAATGTAGTTTGACTATTCTATTTCTAATCCTCCCTAGAGTGATGGACTTTGATCTCATCTATAACAAAACTTTGATCAAATTAAAAAAAAAGAGAAAAAATCACAAAAAATCCAAAACTTTGCCTAGAGTGATAAATTTATCTCAAACTTTTTTTGTGACACAAAAAATCTTAAACTTTGCCAATTGTGATACATTTATCTTGATTTTTTTTGTAATACAAAAAACCCTAAATTTGTACCTGCGTGACACATTTATCCTAAATTATAGGGCATTTTCGTCTTTTACTTTTTAATTTTTTTTCCTTTTTCTTTTTTTTGTACTATTTTGTTCTTCTCTCTTTCCTCCACTGGCCATGGAGGAGGAAAGCCAGAGTCAGGTGAGGGCTACCATCGCCGATGTTAGGCAAGGGTCGCCCTCACTTTGGTTGGGGGGGGGGGGGGGGAGGGTTGCCCTTGCTTGTGTCGGGTGACGGTTGCCCTCCTCAGACACAGGGGAGGGCAACCCTCGCTTGACATAGGCAAGGGCAGCTCTTGTCCGCGTCAAGTGAGGGCACTCCTCGCCAGATTTGGCCTAGGCGAGGGCTGTCCTCGCTTGGGTTGGCGAGGGCTATCCTTAACTGACCTAGGCGAGGGCGACCCTGCTTGACGCCAGCGAGGTCGGCCCTCGCCTAAGTCCGACTACCCTCCGCCATTGCTAACGGAGGGGAGAGAGGAGAAGAAAAAAGGAAAAAAAAAGGAAAAAAAAAGGAAAAGAATGAGATGAAAATGCCATTAGTCCTAGAGTTTGAGATAAATGTGTTACTCTGGGCAAAGTTTGGAGTTTTCGATGGCTTTTTCCCTTAAAAAAAAGGTTAAGTCAAGATTAATAACTATCTCATCCTTGCACGTTCTAGGTTCTCGTTCCTCAAAATAATCTTGGATCTGCCCTGATAAGTAGGCACGTTGAACGGGTAAAACAAGTACATCACTCCACCAGTCGAAAGTCCTAAACCGGACTAGACGATTGCTGATCATGGTTTGCTTGTCAAGCTTTTCACGTTATTTTCTTCATTTCCTCGTGCCAATCTCCTTCCCTATAGAGACGTTAGGTATCGAGAGACTTCTTGGTCAAGGGAGATTGCTTCTTCGCCAACCCCTCGAAGAAGCCAAACATTGATTTCGAAGAACCCAAACATTGATTTCAAATGCCAACATGGATATCCATTCTCGCCACTTGTCTTAACTTAACAGGTCGATATGGGTGGTGATGGGATCGAAAAATAGGTAAAAAATCAACTTGGAGAAGAATATACCGCACTGAGTATCCAACATTATTCCGGGCAAAAGAATCTTTCAAGTGCCATAACTTGGCACAAAGGGACACTTAAGTGCCATAACTTACGAAATGTACACTTAAGTGCCACATTCGAAGAAAAACAGATCACTTTGTTGGTGAAATCTTCATTCGGTATTTTGAAGCTGACAAAACGTTTCCTAAGTCTAAAGACTTTTAGACTCATCTATCAAAGTCTGAAGAATTCCAGACTGAAGATCGCCAGACTCAAGATTCAAAGTTTGCCCTCGTTGACAGTTTCTAGATCGTCGAAGTAATCTTATCCAGATACAAGGTTATCCTTTGAGGATTTGATTCGATTGGTCAAAGATTATCTCTCGGTTGGAGAAGGCATATAAAGATCTATTATTCGTGTGACAAGTAAATCGAGTAAGACAGATCTGTGGATTGGCGAAGTATTCTTGGAAGGTTCTACTTATGGAAACCTAGATCCTGATTGTATGGGCGAACATGATTGATGGGCTATCTTCATATTCCTTTGATAACGCGAGATCTCCCTAATTGATTCGGTCCAACGGGTAGATTGGACGAACTCCTTCGGAAGGTGCCAACGGTTATGTAGGCATGGAGGAGTATAAAAGGAAGACGCTCTAGTTGTTCGAGTGTGTACGAGATAGAAAAATTCCAAAGTCTGAAGTTCTTTACTCTTTGCTATTTCATTTGTTGAGCATACATATGTACTCAAAAGAGAAAATTCTGTGAGACCTCGAGGAAGTGTAGTAGAGTATCTACACCGTGGAATCGAGGATGTGAGATTGTAACATCTCTTTTGATGCATAGTGAAATCCAGCCGGTGGGCTGTTAGCGTGGGAGAGTGGACGTAGACTTGGTCTAAGCCGAACCACTATAATCTCTGTGTTTCAATTCTCTTTCCTTATCTCTTTACTTAATTCGTAGCATTGTATATTTGTTTATACTATTTCGCATCCTTGTCTTGAATTAAGTCTTTAAGAAAAGAATAATTTATTTTTACACCTATTCACCCCCCTCTAGGTGTCCATACTAGCACTTTCAATTGGTATTAGAGCTTGTGTACTCATTCATTTGAAGTGTTTTTACTTTAGAGTTAAAGATCCATGGCTAGTATGTTGGCTCCAGGTTTGGTTAAAGGACAAAGCAACACAAGACCGCCATACTTCGATGGAAAATAGTACAACATATGGAAAAACAAGATGAAGGCATTCCTAAGATCGAAAGATCCTCTAGAATGGGATGTGGTAGATAAATGAATCATTCCTAAAGCTACAATCTTAGATAGAGGGAAATAGGTTACAAAGGCTAGCGACATGACTCAAGAAGAGATAACCAAGAGACAAACTCTTGATGCAAAAGTTATTTACTCCTTATATTGTGCTTTATCTCCTACTGAATATAACAGAATATCTTCTTGTGAAACAGCTAAATAAAGAAGTTTGGGATAAACTGTATATTACTTATGCAGGAACAGATCGTGTAAAAGAAACCATAATCAATATTCTGCTCGGTTAATATAAAGCCTTCGAAATGAAGCCAGCATAATCTATTATTGATATGTTTAGCCGTTTTACAGAAATTGTGAATGGTCTTGAATATCAAGGTCAACCAATTTCAGGACCCATGAAGGTTAACAAATTGCTGCGTGGACTCTCCAAGGAGTGGAATCATATAAAGACTTCAATAAGGGAAAAACAAAGGATCATACCACTTTCTGTTGATGAATTGGTTGGAACACTTCAGTCCTATGAAGTAGAGCAAATCAATGAAGAAGAAGATCACAAAGGTAAGAAGTCTATTGCTTTAAAATCTAACGAAGATTATGATGATACAGATTCTGAAGATGACATGGATGATGAAGATCTTGCTCTCATGATAAGGAAATTAAGAAAACTGAATAAAAAGGGAAGAAGATTCAATTGGAAGAAACAAAGCTCTCAAAAATTTCAAAACAAACTAGATGAGGACGATGACTCAAATAAAGATGTGATTTGTTTTGAATGCAAGAAAAATGGACACATCAGACCCAACTGTCCATTGCTGAAGAAAAAGAGAGGAAAAGCTGAGAAATACAGAAAGGCACTGAAAGCAGAAACTTGGAATGATACAGAATGCGAAGAGAGTGATGATGATTATGCCAATATTTGTTTAATGGCAAAATCAGAATCAGACTCAGATTCTGAAATTGATACAGACTCAGATTCAGACAGTGAAATCGAGGTAAGTAATTCAAAAATTCCTGTTAAAGTCTCGAAGTACATTAGTGAACTATGTCTTAGTCTCAAAGTTTCTCTTAAGAAGATTTCCGAACTGAAAAGGGAAAATATTATTCTGAAGCAACAGGAAACTTTATGGAAAGAAAAGTTTGAAAATATGAATAGAAGTTTCATTACTCTAAAAGAAAATACAGATTCTCTTTCAAAAGAAAACACACTTCTGAAAAATGACATTTCAAGCATTTCAAAAAGGTTTTCTATGGGATCTGAAAAATTAGAAAAGATTCTTTCAGTTCAAAGACCTTACTTTAATAAATTAGGATTAGGAATGACCATTGAAACCATTCCTTTAATTGATTTTCTAAAAGTAAAGGAAAGAATCAAACAGATACCAACAAAAACATTTTACAAGAATCATTTTCAAAAGATCTTTGTAAAACCTGTTGGTCGAAGTGCTCTTAAATGTTCTAAGTGTAGTAGCTCAGAACACTTTAAGAAAGATTGTCCTATGGTTTGGAAGCCTGTTAAGAAGGATTGGGCAAAGACTGTTTATAGTATTAACTCTACTGGACCCAAGAAAATGTGGGTACCAAAGAAAGCTTGAGTTTCATTTCTAATTGCAGGTCACTATCAAGAAAAAGGTAAAATGGTATTTGGATAGTGGTTGCTCAAGACATATAATTGGAGATTCAAATTGTTTTATCAAGCTTACATAAGTAACAGGTGGAAAGGTTTCCTTTGGCAGAAACAGTAAAGGAAGAATTATTGGAAGTAGAACTATAAAAATTGGAAGTCTCATAATCAACAACGTCTCTTTAGTGGAAGGACTCAACTACAACTTGCTTAGTATCAGCCAATTATGCGACACTGGATTCAAGATCAATTTTCAAGAAGGAATATGTTCTGGCACTAGTAAAGATATTTCACAATCTTTCACTGGGCGAAAACATGGGAATATCTATCTTTTGGATATCAATCCAAAAAGATTTCAATGTCTAATCTCAATCCAAGATGAAGCAAATGTCTGGCATCGAAAGCTTGGTCACATCAACATAAAACAAATTGCCAAGATTTCTTCAAAGAAGCTTGTTCGTGGACTTCCTAATCTGAAGTATCAAAAATCTGACTTATGTACACCTTATGTATTGGGAAAACAGGTGAGAAATTCATTTAAACCAATAAATCAAGTTTCTACTAATCGTGTACTGCAGCTCCTGCATTTGGATTTATTTGGACCAATGAGAACTCAAAGCATTGGTGGAAAGAAATATTGCCTAGTAATAGTGGATGACTATTCACGATTTACTTGGGTTTACTTCTTGGCAAGTAAGTCTGAAACCTTCTCCTATTTTTCAAAGTTTGGCAAGAAAATTCAGAACGAGAAAGGGTATGCTATTTCAAGCATTCAGACAGACCATGGAGGTGAGTTTGAAAATCAAGACTTTGCTAAATTCTGTGATGAATCTGGTTTTCAGCATATGTTCTCTTCTCCTTACACTCCTGAACAAAATGGAGTTGTGGAAAGGAAAAATAGATCATTGCAAGAAATGGCTAGAACTCTTTTAATTGAAAGCAATATTTCTTCTCGTTTTTGGGCTGAAAATTTGTTTCTACAGACTTGTTATATTATTAACGAGAGTTATCTCTAGGCCAATTCTGGAGAAAACTCCCTATGAGTTATTCAAAGGAAATAAGTCAATTATTTCTTACTTTCATGTGTTTGGTTGCAAATGTTTTATCTTGAAAAATGCAAATGATCGAATTGGTAAGTTTGAAGAAAAGTTAGACGAAGGAATTTTCCTTGGATATTCAATTTCCAGTAAAGCATACGGAGTATACAACAAGAATTCTCAATCTGTGGAAGAATTAATGAATGTCAAATTTCAAGATTCATTGCAAAATCAACCAGTCCAGACTCAAATCGAAGATTCTGAATCTGCTCCAAACTCCATAAAGTCTACCTTCCTGAAGCAGCTC
The DNA here is from genome assembly GCA_016097605.1 of Eucalyptus guilfoylei. NCBI lineage: Eukaryota > Viridiplantae > Streptophyta > Magnoliopsida > Myrtales > Myrtaceae > Eucalyptus > Eucalyptus guilfoylei. The sequence continues at coordinate 9,238,877 of CM027863.1, forward strand.
AAATTATAAAAGGTCATCATGATTCAAATGTTGAAGAATCAAATGAAGACGAAGATCAGCAATCTGTCAAACCAACCAGCAATTGGAAGCATGAGTCCAGTCATCCCAAAGAACTCACATTGGTAACATTGATGAAGGAATTCGTACAAGATCCAAAAGACATGAAGAGTCTAGCGTTGTGGCTCTTATTTCTGAAATAGAACCCAAAAGCATAGAAGAAGCTTTATCTGATGAAAGCTGGATTGGAGTTATGCAAGAAGAGCTTAGACAGTTTAGTGTTAACGACGTTTGGAAATTAACTCCTAAACCGAAAGGAAAATCTGTTATTGGAGCAAAATGGGTTTTTAGGAACAAGATGGATGAAAGAGGAAAAGTCACAAGAAACAAAGCAAGACTCATGGCCAAAGGATATACATAAGAAGAAGGGATAGACTATGATGAGACTTACGCACCAATAGCAAGGTTAGAAGCAATTAGATTATTACTTGCTTTTGCTTGTTATATGAATTTCAGGTTATTCCAAATGGACGTTAAAAGTGCATTCCTGAATGGATTTATCCAAGAAGAAGTCTATGTGGAACAACCTCTCGGTTTTGAAGACCCAAAGAAGCCAAATTCAGTATTCAGATTGAAAAAGGCTTTGTATGGTTTAAAGCAAGCACCTCGAGCTTGGTACGACAGGTTAAGTAATTTCCTAACTTAAAATGATTTCGCCAAAGGTAAAGTGGATACAACTCTGTTTATCAAAAGAGAAGGTAAAAATTTTCTGCTTGCTCAAATTTATGTTGATGATATAATTTTTGGCTCTCCTAACGAAAGTCTTTGCAAGAATTTTACTAAGACTATGCAGGATGAATTTGAAATGAGCATGATGGGTGAATTATCCTTTTTTCTCGGTTTACAAGTAAAGCAATTGAAGGAAGGGATTTTCATTCCCCAAGAAAAATATGCTAAAGAACTTGTTAAAAAGTTCAGTTTAGAGAATTGCAAAAAGATTGAAATTCCTATGTCTAGTTCTTTAAAGCTGGATAAAGATGAAGGAGGAAAGAAAGTTGACCAGAAACTTTACAAGAGTATTATTGGTTCACTTCTTTATCTTACTGCTTCTAGACCTGACATTTTGTTTAGTGTTTGCATGTGTGCCAGATTTCAATCAGACCCAAAAGAATCTCATCTAAGTGCTGCTAAATGCATCATCAAATACGTTGCAACATCTTCAAAGATAGGTCTATGGTATCCTAAAGAAGGAGACTTTACTCTCATTGGATATTCAGACGCAGATCTAGCAGGTTGCAGAGTTGAAAGGAACAGTACTTCCGGTACTTGTCAATTGCTCGGTAATAGAACAGTATCTTGGTTTTCAAGGAAACAAAATACAGTTGCCCTTTCAACAGTGGAAGCAGAATATGTGGCTCTTGGAAGTTGCTGTTCACAAATCTTATGGATAAAACAACAACTAAGAGATTTTGGAGTCAAAGATTCTTGCATAGAGATCAAGTGTGACAACACCAGCGCTATTAATCTTACCAAGAGTCCTATTCTTCATTCAAGAGCAAAGCATATAGAGATTCGACATCATTTTATTAGAAATCACGTTCAGAATGGAGAAGTAATGATCCAGTTCATTGACTCTAAGAATCAACTGGTAGACATATTTACAAAGCCTCTAGAGAAAAATAAATTTGAGTCTATTCATACCAGACTTAATATCATATCTCTTACTCAACAAAGTCAAGATGCTTTCAAGACTTAAAATTAGAAGTTTTTTTTTTTTTAATGCTTAGACTCAGAAGATCTCAAGCCTCGACTGTAAGTTATTACTAATTTTAAACTTTGAAAAGGTAAGTTTATTTATTGGTCATTGGCTGATTGATTTATCTTTCTTAATTTACTCCTCATTTCAAAAAAGCAGTTATTGATTTTTATGGAATTTAGTTAAATTCATAAAGGGAAGTTATTATTTTGAAAAGACATCTTTGATGATGTTTCGTTTACCCCGCTTCACTTGCTTTATATACCACTGTGTATCGTCTTCTTCACTTTTACTCCGAAACCCTAGAATACAAAATTCCTATTTTCTTCACTTTCACTCTCGATTCGTTCGAAAGTTCTCATCTTTTCGAACAAGTTGGTTATTCTCTCTATTGGAGTGTTAATGTCTTCAAGAAAGTCTTCGAGGATTGCAAGCAGGGGACTACGTCGCATGCCTGAGGGTCCTACCCACTTTGACTTAACCGAAGAAGAAGATTCTCCTATGCGTCCAAGTCAGCATCAACCTTCTCAACAGCGTCAACCTTCCTCAAATCAACTAGGCGATGAAGTTATAGAAGGGGTTGAACCTATAAGAACTCTAACTCCTAAAAATGCTTTCAAACTCTACTCAAATTTAAAGAAAGGAGGAACGTCATTGTCTTTGATTGATGAGTTCTTGAAAGATAGAGGGTTCAGAAATGAAACGTTGTTCTTGAGAGAGTTAGAGAGGCAAGGAGTTGTGGAGAAATGATCGGCTGAGAAAGCGTTTAAGAATATTCCAAGTGACCCACAATATGGTACTGCGAATCAACCGCAATCTCTAGATGATGATGAGAGGTTGTTTTTTCACTTTCAACCTAGGTTTGGGGTGGCTGCAAGCATCACTGATGGTTCGAATCTTTTTAGATCCAAAAATCATAAAAAGGTTTATGCAAGTCTTTTGAAGAGAGGGGTGATGAACCCTAGAACTATTGATTTCGATTTCCTGGATTCGATAAAAGTTAATTTGAGGGAAAAGTTTGCTTTATTGCAATTGGAACAATTCTGTTCTGAATCCTCTCCTGCATTCCCAGAGCTTACTGCTTACTTTTATTTGAACCTATCTTTTATGGATGCACAAAGCTTTGTCTTCACTGTGAAGGACAGTGAATTTTTGGTGACCACAGACATTTTGGCTGACATAATCGGGGTGGAAAGAACGAGTTTCCAGCCGATTAGTGTGTCCATTGCTCATGGTATTCTGTCTTTGGTGAGAGACAGAGATGTTGAAGGAAAACTTTCTTATACGAGGATGAGTGCCACGAACATTCTGCTGCACAAAATTGTGATTAATTGCATTCGTCCTAAATCGACATCCAAGACAGATGTTTCTCGATCAGAAGCCAAATTGATGTGTGCAATCAATATTGGTTTTAAGTTCTCTCTGCCTCACACCATTCTGTTCCATATGTATCGAACTGTGACAAAGGATAAGGGACAGTTTCCTTATTCTGCTCTTATCACTTGACTCTTTAGGCATTTCAAAATTCATATCTCTACACCTTTAAGTCTGAAAGCCATCACTCCAATGGTAATTGGGTTCAAAATGGTGACAAAGATGCGCTTAAAGGAGCTGAACAAAGTGCTGGAGCGAATGAAGGAGAAATCTCATCTCAAAGTAAAACAAGACTCTGCTGCAGCTAAAAGAAAATGCAAGGAGCCCATGGTTGCTCTTGTAAAGAAGAAAAGAGCTCTCATTTTGGAAGATGAAGAAGATGAGGATGAGCTCACTATATCTGCCCTAAAAAATCTCAAAACCTTTGTCAGCTTTCGTGAGAGAAGAGAAGTGTCAGAGGAAGGAAGAGAGAGAGAAGAATCAGAAAAAGAGGAAGAACAGAGGGAAACAGAGGAAAGAAGGGAAGAAGAAGAAGCAGATGAAGAAGAAGAGGAAGAAGAAGAAGAGGAAGAAGAAGAGGAAGAAGAGGAAGAAGAAGAAGAGGAGGAAGCAGAAGAAGCTGAGGAAGAAGTGGAAGAAAGGGAAGAAGAAATAGAGAAAGAGGGAGATCAGGGTGTAGCAGACTCCTTCGAGCCAACCTTGGCTATCTCTCTGTCTAGTCATTATGAGATAAGAGGAGAAGAATTTGATGGAGCACATCACTCTGAAGCTGAGGAAGCTTTACCTTCTCCACCTGAGGGCATCAAAACAAGGGGAGCTGATGGATAAAAAGGTACTTCTTCACCCTTTCTTGCTAGTAATGTGAGTTGTTCTGCAGCAGATCCAGAAGAAGTGTATGCCTCACACTATCCAGAAGATAGACCTTCCATTGAGACTCCATTACCTGAGTTTCATTTTGCTGGTCCAAGTGGTACAATTGCTCAAACAGCAGACTTTTCAAGACTGCTGGAAATTCTTTTGGATGTGCGGAATTAGCAATATGCTATGAGTTTTGAGATGCTGGATCTCAAGAACGCTGTTAAGGCCACTTCAGTGTCTCTTCATGAACAGATCAATTCCCTGAAGAATTAAGTTCAGTTTAACGTGCAGGGGGAAGAATTTCAGGCGTTGAAGCAAAGTTTTGACAAGCTTGAAAAGACAGTGCACTCAATGGGAGAATTCGAGCTTGTTCGCTTACCCAAGCAGCCTTAACTCTTGATCTCTTCAATCTATCTTTTTTTGAACGGTCTCCACTTTTTGCTATTGACAAAAAGGGGGAGATGTTTATGCAGATTTGTTTTCTGTTTTTGTTTGGACTTTATCTTGTTTGGTGTGTTTTTTCTGTTTTTGGACTGATTTGGATTTCTGAGACTTGATAAGTAACTTAAGCTATTATTGATTATGCTAAAGATAGTTGTGATTTGAGAACTAACATGTTTTCTGTGGTTGCAAATTTGCTTCTATCTTTTTCTAATCTTTAATAATGTTTGTTCAAGAAAATCTTGGTTTGCGTAAGTGTTGCAGGTCAGAATGTCTAAATCTGCAGGAAAGTTTTGTCACCATAAAAAAAGGGGGGAGATTGTTGGTGAAATCTTCCTTCGGTATTTTGAAGCTGACAAAACATTTCCTAAGTCTAAAGACTTTTAAACTCATCTATCAAAGTCTGAAGACTTCCAGACTGAAGATCACCAGACTGAAGATCACCAGACTCAAGATTCAAAGTCTGCCCTCGTTGACAGTTTCTAGATCGTCGAAGTAATCTTATCGAGATACAAGGTTATCCTTTGAGGATTTGATTCGATTGGTAAAAAATAATCTCTCGGTTGGAGAAGGCATATAAAGATCTATTATTCGTGTGACAAGTAAATCGAGTAAGACAGATCTGTGGATTGGTGAAGTATTCTTGGAAGGTTCTACTTATGGAAACCTAGATCCTGATTGTATGGACGAACATGATTGATGGGCTATCTTCATATTTCTTTGATAACGCGAGATCTCCCTAATTGACGTGGTCCAACGGGTAGATTGGACGAACTCCTTCGGAAGGTGCCAACGGTTATGTAGGCATGGGGGAGTACAAAAGCAAGATGCTCTAGTTGTTCGAGTGTGTGCGAGATAGAAAAATTCCAAAGTCTGAAGTTCCTTACTTTTTGCTATTTCATTTGTTGAGCATACATCTGTACTCAAAAGAGAAAATTCTGTGAGACCTCGAGGAAGTGTAGTAGAGTATCTATACCGTGGAATCGAGGACGTGAGATTGTAACATTTCTTTTGATTCATAGTGAAATCCATCCGGTGGGCTGTTAGCGTGGGAGAGTGGACGTGGGCTTGGTCTAAGCCGAACCACTATAATCTCTGTGTTTCAATTCTCTTTCCTTATCTCTTTACTTAATTCGTAGCATTGTATATTTGTTTATATTATTTCGCATCCTTGTCTTGAATTAAGTCTTTAAGAAAAGAAGAATTTGTTTTTACACCTATTCACCCCCCTCTAGGTGTCCATACTAGCACTTTCACACTTAAGTGCTACTCCGTCCAAAGTTCGGCTAAAACACCGACGTGGCATTTTTTCGCCGAAGCGAGTGCAAAATGACATCGTTTTGCACACTGAAGTGGCCAAATAATGCAAAAACGGCGTCGTTTTGGGCTGATGTGGTAAAAAAATAATATAAAAATTAATTAAATTTAATTTAAAATTAAATCTAGTTAAAATATTAAAAAATAACGATTTTAAAAATGAAATTTAGTTAAAATATTAAAAAATAATGATTTTAAATTTAAATAATTAAAAAAATAAAAAGAAAAAGAAAAAGAAAAGGGGGTCGGTGGCTCGGCCCTCAGCCACCGCCGCCGCCTCCCCGCCGTCGTCGGGAAGGGCCGGCGATGGAGAGGGGAGGGTCGGCCGGGAAATCTTCATTAGTCTTGGTGACCACATCCTCTACAGTCCCTGACGTTCCTGATTTAAGAGGAACTTTACTTAAGGGAGAATCCAAGCATTGGGTTGAGATGTTGGCTGAGTCTCGAACTCCATATATCTTCAATATAGTAGGGCCATACTGAGCATCATAGCTAACAATTTCTCTACCCTTGCCACAAGCTCCTTTTAATTCGAAGCCACGCTGCCTCACCTGACTGATTGCGGTTTTAGTTGCTTCCTCGAAAGGACTATCATAAGTAAATGAGAACCACCTAACCATCCATTCAGGGCTATAACCAGGAGAAGACTAAAATTCCTCAGTGATCCAAGGCATATCGAGAGCATAAAAGCTGAAACATATCATTATATTTCGTTGCAGGAATAAAACCGGTGAAAGAATGTCCTATTCTTTTGGTATTCTTTTTTCCAATTGAATTTCTGCATTCTTAACACAAGATCCAAGTTCTAAGCTAGTTGCGCTGTAACTAATCCTCCAATATATAAAATATGCTGTTTCAATTTCCGTTGCTTAGTTTTGCTTTTTTGTGGTTTCAATACTTAAGAGCCCAATGCAAGTTTTTTACCGGGGGAAAAAATCAACAATAAAATAAATAAAAGTATATCAGAGTGCAAGTTACAAGGACACATTATTATAATGATAGACATTTTTTTTAGGGATAAGCACATTAGAAGTCCTAAAATTTGTCATGAAATTGCAATTAAATCCTAAAATTTTCAAAAAGTATAATTAAGTAATAAAACTTGTCACAAAGTATAATTAAGTCATAAATCAAGTCCTAAAACTTGTTAAAGTGATTCAATTTAAATCCTTCCATTGATTACACTTTTTGAAAATTTTAGGACTCGGTTGCACTTTCGAGACAAGTTTTAGGATTTTATTGAACATTTTGATTTATGACTTGATTGAACTTTTGTGACAAGTTTTAGGACTTAATTGCACTTTTTGAAAATTTTAGGATTCAATTGCATTTTCATGATAAGTTTTAAGACTTCTAATGCACTTATTCATTTTTTGATCATAATTAAAAGTAGTACCAGTAATCTGACTGCCTTTTCAGTATAATAAGTTTTGATATGATTACATAGACTTTTTTGGATAAACCAAGAAATCAAGGATTTTCAAACAAGGGTTTTCCATCACGCAATTGGAGGAAGCTGTACCTAGAGTTTCCTTCAATTTCTTGCGTGGAGTTGGTCTTTTCTTAATATTATCCATCAACTTTAGAAAACGCAGTGATATGAATGAGAAAAAGTGGTAGAATGACACTAGAAGTGCCATAAATTGTGCATGGCGTTCACTTTAGTATCAAATTTTTTTTTTGGATCATTTAAGTGCCATTTTTTAAAAATAATAATAATCATTTTAGTACCAAGTTTGATTTGAGTCGCCGGAAATCTAATGTGGTCATATTTTATTAATTTATTGATCTTACGTGACTCACTGGCATGCCCAATTAGCATGTAACTCCTAAACGATGTCATGTAGCAAGTTAAAAAATGATAATTTCAATGCCGAATGGTTGTTAAAAAGTAATCACTTCAGTGACGAATGATTGTTAAAAAGTGATCACTTCAGTGCTTAAAAAAGCCACCTCAGATAATTTTTTTTTATTATAAATGCCACGTAATTTCTCTAGTCAAAATTTCTCGCCGGAAGCACTTAAGTGATTGTTTGTGTCCGATTTTGGTACTTAAGTGAGCTGGCAAAAGCTTTTGGCACTAAAGTGAGCGTCGTATATAACTTATGGCACTTCTAATATCCTTCTTCCGAAAAAAAAGTCTAATTACTCTGCGTTGACAACTCTATATAAGAGTGTCATTGATCTTTTGCTCAAGTACGCTAACGAACTTTGGCCAATGGCTTCTCTTCCTTCACCAGCCACTGCAACCGCCGTTGGCACCACCACCTCCTCCTTCTCTTCCCCCGTTGCCATCTCCACATACGGTCCGTTCTTCCGCAAACGTGGCCCAGCCTCCCTTTACTCGAAACATAGAAAACCCTCCATACGGCGATCGACCATTTCATGCAAGGCCCTGAGCAACGACGACTCTGAACAAAATCCTATGTCGGTGAAGCTCGACAGGAGGAATGTGCTCATTGGCCTCGGTGGCTTCTATGGGGCGGTCGGTCTCAGATCTGACCCATTCGCGCTTGCAGACCCGATATCTGCCCCGGATCTTACCCAGTGTGGCAAGATCAAGCCCTGCGCGAAGGCCTGTTGCCCACCACCCACCACCGAGGTCCTAGACTTCAAGCTCCCATCCTCAAACTCGCCCACGCGCGTGAGGCCAGCTGCTCACTTGGCCGGTAAGGACTACATAGCCAAATACGCCGAGGCCGTTAAGCTCATGAAGGCCTTACCGGCTGAGGACCCGCGTAGCTTCATGCAGCAAGCCAATGTGCATTGCGCCTATTGCGAGGGGTTCTATAACCAAGTCGGGTTTCACGACCTGGAACTCCAAGTCCACGCTTCTTGGCTATTCTTCCCATTCCACCGTTACTATCTCTACTTCTACGAGAAGATCTTGGGGAGCTTGATCGGAGACCCGACCTTCGCATTGCCCTATTGGAACTGGGATGCGCCCGACGGCATGAAGATGCCCGCCATGTTCACTGATCCACAATCGCCGCTCTATGATGCCAACCGAAACCCGAGGCATGCACCACCTACGCTTGTGGATCTCAACTACAGCTGCGAGCACCCGCCCCCATTGAATCTGGAGTCCATAAACCTAAAAACCATGTACAGGTAATGAGTTTTGACAAGAACGAGAAACTTTAGGTTTGGTGAACATAGGTGTAGATCTAAATTGATTCCATTTAATTGAAAATGCGTAATCAAAAGTCAATGCTTCAGTTTGCGATGGGTAGATTCTCTTTTTGTCACCTTTGATTCTTTCTTTGTTTTAGTATAAAACTCTCCCATCAGTTTTCTACGTAAGCACTGATAATAGATGAATCCTATATATTTTAGACTATGAGGATGCTATTCAGGATTTTATTATAAGTATTGTAAAACGAGTCAAACTAATGCATCGCTAAAATTGGGTTATACAAGATTCTACAAAAAGAAAAATGTTTGATGCATTGAGATGGTAACTGCTTAATTCAATTGCCTTAGTAATAATAATAAAACGACATAAACTGTGGACATGGGTAGTTATATAGTCTGAATTATTGACCGGCTATTAAAATCAATGATGAGGAATGTGGATTATCAGTGAAAAGCTAGACGGACTTAAAATTGACTCAGAAAACCTTTTCTCTTATCATTTTATGATATGATGAATTCGGTCTAAGCAGGCAAATGGTGTCGGGCGCGACGACGCCAAAACTCTTCTTCGGCTATCCCTACCGGGCAGGCGATGATGCAAATCCGGGGGCTGGGTCGATCGAACAAGTGCCGCACAATACAATCCACAGTTGGTGTGGCGACTACAGGCAGCCCAGCCTCGAGGACATGGGCAGTTTCTACACTGCCGGCCGAGACCCGCTCTTCTTTGCCCACCACTCCAATGTCGACCGCATGTGGACCCTGTGGAAAACCCTAGGAGGCCCGAAGAGGACCGACTTCACGGACCCGGACTGGCTCAATGCCTCCTTCCTGTTCTACGATGAGAACGCGCAGGCCATGCGTGTGAAGGTCAAAGATTGCTTAGAAACCACCAACTTAGGTTATAAGTACCAAGATGTTGACATTCCATGGCTAAAATCTAAGCCAGTCCTACGCAAAATAGCCAAAAAGGTGGCCAAGACCTCTGGGGAAATTGCCGATGTGGCGGAGATACCACGGCCTATCGTTCACTTCCCTGTTAAACTAGACAAAGTTGTGAGCGCTCTGGTCAAGAGGCCGAAGCAAAAAAGAAGCAAGAAAGAGAAGGAGGAGGAAGAGGAGGTGTTGGCGATCGAAGGGATCGAGCTCGAGAGTGACGCGTTCGTGAAGTTCAACGTCCACATCAACGACGAGGAGGACTCCCTGAGCAGCCCCGACAAGACCGAGTTTGCGGGCAGCTTCGTGAACGTGCCGCACAAGCACAAGCCCGGCAAGAAGATGAAGACCAATCTGAGGCTTGGGATTACGGAGTTGTTGGAGGACCTGATGTGCGAGGACGACGAGGAGATCTTGGTGACTTTGACCCCGAGGTACGGCGGTGAGGACGTCACCATCAGCAACATCAAGATTGAATTCGTTGACTGAGGCCGACGGTGACGGAATTATTTTGTCGTGTTTCTCCTATTTCAAATCTGAAGATTACTGGTCAATCTTTATGTTAAAAATTAAACCAAATTCTTAAATGATGTCATTCGAAGCTACCGATGAATTACCGAGTTACCGATGTCAATCGGTTAGCGCGTTGCTGATATTCTAGACTTGATATCGAAGACTGCTAGGTATATGTATTGAAGAAGAGTCATCATTGTAGTGATACTTTTGAGAAGACTATTTGTATTTCTATGTTCTGTCTGTTTGTGTCTTGAGGTCTTTTGTAAGTTCCGAGGGCGTTATCTCCTCAGAATACTAGCAGTATTTATGATGATGAATAAAAGTCGTGTATTAAGTCAATAAATAGGGGAGTCTTTTAATCGTTCTTGATAAGGTGGAATAAGGTGAATCAAACAAAAAGTCTATCTATCTCCATCTCTTCTTTATGTGAGTTACGATTGTTTCACCTTCAAATTTCTCCCATCAAGTTGGTATTGGAGCGCACGGTTTGTGATCATGACCTCAACAAACACTCAACTTCCTCTTCAATACCCTTGTCTTACCAAAAAAAATTATGGTAACTGGGGCCATTAGAATGAAAGCTCTACTCGGTGCCTACAATGTATGGGAACTTGTCAACACTGACTATGATGAGCCAGAGAATGAAGCCACCTTGAATCAGAACAAGAGGAATGCCTTGGAGAAGGTTCGGACAAAAAATCAATATGCCTTATCAACCATCTATCAAGCTTTAGATGATTCCATGTTTGAAAAGGTTTCGAATGCCACCACTGTTAAGGAGGCATGGGAGATTCTTCACAACACACATCAAAGAGTATAGAAAGTTAAGAAGATTTACCTTCAAACTTTAATAGGCGAATTTGAGGTAATTCATACGAAAGAATCTGAATTGATTGTTGATTATTTCATAAGAGTTTTAGCAATTGTCAATCAGATGGAAAGAAACAGAGAAGACGTTTTAGACGTTCATGTTGTTGAAAAAAAATACTTATATCCTTAAACAAGAAATATGAACACATTGGTGTCGCAATTGAAGAATCTAAAGACTTGGATGCCATGACGATCTATGAGCTTCTAAGTTCATTACAAGCTCATGAAGAAATGTTTAGAAGAAAAAGAATGAATTGGTGGAGGAAGTTCTCCAAACGTGGCTAGCCATCCAAGATTAGGAGGAGCAAAGAGGAGATCCCAAGCAAAATCGTGGGACAAATCAAGATCATGATTGAGGTTGAGGCCGAGGTCACTTTCAAGGAAGAGATTGTGGACGAAGCAAAGGAGATTTGCTCGAAATGAAGGTGGACACCATTATAAAAGGAGTTTGTGGAAGAGAAAAGAACTCGACAAGTCAGCGATATGATAAATCCAAAATTCGATGTTATCATTGTAATAAACTTGGTCATTATACTTATGATCGTTGGAACAAAGAAAGAAGCACAGCAGACAAAAAGTCAAACTTGGTGAATGATGCCGATCAAGTTCTTTTATTGGTATTCAAAGAAGATGAAGGATGACAAAATGATACATAAAATTTGGATACCAACATGAGCAACCACATGTGTGGGCAAAAGGAAATGTTTGCGGAGTTAGATGGGGAAAAGTACACCCCAAGTGCCAAAACTTGGTACGAATGAACATTTAAGTGCCAAAAGTTAGGAAAGTGACACTTAAGTGCCACTTTTTTTTTTTAAAAGTGGGACACTTAAGTGCCGTCTCTAGCGAACTCTGCCGGAAATCTTACGTGGCAAATTTTTATTATTTTTCTCGCTTATGTAGCTCACCGGAGAGTTGATTCAGCAAAGAAACGCAAAAACGATGCCATTTTGGCGCGGATTCGAATTTTAATATAAAAATTAATTTAATTAAATTATAAAATAAATAAATTAATAAATTAAAAAAAAAAGGGGAGGGAGAAGGGACGCGGCTTAGGGTTGAGGCCTTCCCGCTGTCGTTGGCCCTTCCTGGCGACGGTAAGGAGGTGGCGGCGGCGGCGAGGGCTCAGCCCTCAGTCGCGTCCCTCCTCCCTCCCCACCTTTTAAAAAAAAATTAAAAATTTTAAATAAATTTAGTTTTAAATTTAATTTAATTAATTTTTATATTAGTTATTTACCACGTCACAAACAAAACTATGTTATTTTTGCATTTTTTTAGCCATATCAGCATGCAAAATGATGTCGTTTTGCACTTATCTTGCCGGAAAATTGCCACGTCAATATTTTGGCCGAATTGACACTTAAGTGATCCATTTTTTTTTTTCCGATTTTAGCACTTAAGTGTCACTTTCCTAACTTTTGGCACTTAAGTGTCTCTCCGTGCCAAATTTTGACACTCCATGTGTCTGGCACTCAGTTAGATGAGACAATTAAAGGGAAAGTCTCGTTCAGTGACAACTCCAAAATTCTTGTCAAAGGCAAAGGTACAACTCCTATTCATTTGAAGAATGGTGCATGTCAATTTATTATTAATGTTTATTATGTTCCAAAAATGTCAAGCAATATCTTGAGTTTGGGACAGCTTCTAGAGAAAGGCTATACAATTCATAAGAAAGATCTTAGCCTTATGTTGAGAGACCGGAATAATAAATTGATTTTTGTCGTGACCCGCCCTCCTACGATGACCATCTCGCTTGGGGAGTAACGACGATTAAGGTATTTGCTTGCAAGTTCGCACTCAGGGTCATGTTTGTTGGAGAAAACTTCCTTATCTGTTTTGAAGTTGACAAAACGTTTCCATTCGTCAAAGTTTGAAGATCGCCAGACTCAAGATTTAAAGTCTGCTCTCATTGACAGTTTCTAGACCGACGAAGAAGACTTATCCAGATGCGAGTATATCTTTAAGGATTTGATTCGTATGGTTGAAGATTATCTCACAGCTGGAGATACTACCTTGAGATATATTATTCGTATTGCAATTAATTCAAGTAATTTAGATCCGTTGATTGACAAAGTATACTTGGAATGTTCTATTTATGGAAATCTAGATCCTGATTGTATGGGCGAGCAAGATTGGTGGGCTATCTTCATATTCCTTAAGTAACTTGAGATCTCTCTAATTGATTCTGTCCAACGGGTAGATTGGAAGAACTCATTTGGAAGGTGCCAATGGTTATGAAGGCATTGAGGAGTATATAAGGAAGATGCTCTAGTTATTCGAGAGTGTGCGAGATAGAAAAATTCCAAAGTCTGAAGTTCCTTGTTCTTTGCTGATTAAATTCTTGAGCGTAAATTTGTACTCAAAAGAGAGATTAGTTACTTGTGAGACCTTGAGGAAGTGTAGTAGAGTCTCTACACTGTGGAATTAAGGACGTGAGATTGTAACATCTCTTTTGATTCATAGTGAAATCCAACCGGTAGGCTATCAGTGTGGGAGAGTGGACGTAGGCTTGGTCTAAGCCGAACCACTATAAACCTTGTGTTTCAATTCTCTTTCCCTTATCTCTTTACTTGATTCATAGTCTTATATATTAATTGCAATCTTCTATATCTTCAGTCTACCGTTTTCATATAAGTTGAATTAAGTTGTTAAGTTTTGTAAAATCTGTTTTTACACCTATTCACCCCCCTCTAGGTGTTCGTACTAGCACTTTCAATGTTCGCCTAAGACGTCATCACCTCATCTTTGGTTTCGGCACATTGAGTTTGAGGTCTACACGAACGCAGGTTCTCTCAAACCTATACCCCACGCAACAACGGAAATGTGTCGTGATTCGCTTTCACACGTATAATACACCTTAAAGAGGAGATTGGGTGTGAAACATGAATTCATGAGTACTTTTACCATGGTAGCCTTTTCAACCGTACTTTTACCCAAAATGATGACATCACTTCATCCTTTTGGACTAGTGCCGCATCGTGTCTACTAAACAACGGTGAGTCTCCACCTAAGTAGCACTGACACGAGACACGGACACGCGACACGACACGACACGATACGCCGACACGTCATTTCTTAAAAATAGAGAATTCTCGACATGTTTCGACACGTTATATATTAAATAAATATTTTTATTTTTAATTAATTTAATTTAAATTCACAAATTTTAAAAACGTATTCATAATTAATACGTGCCCGTATTTGAAAATATATTTTTTATTTTAACAAAAATTATTCCCCTCAAACCCTTCCTCCCATTTCTCTCTTCCCTTCTTCCCCCACCCCACCACGCCATCATCGCAAAATCCTCCCCCACTTCGATTACTGCGACTCTGCCCCTACTCTTTCTCTCCCCCTCCCCTTCCCCCTACGCCCCCACCTACTCCCTGCGCCCCCCATCAATCACCCCTAGCCCCCTCGGTTTCTTCCCCTTCTCTCTCCTCTCTCTCTCTCTCTCTCCCCCTCCCTTTCCCCCTACGCCACCACTTGCTCCCCTACGAAGCTACACCCCCATCAATTGCCCCCATCCCCTCGATTTCTTCCCATTCTCTCCTCTCTCTCTCCCCCTCCCCTTCCCCCCCCCCACGCCACCACCTGCCCCCTACGCCCCCCATCAATCCCCTCCATCCCCTGTTCTTCCCCCGCTCTCTCTCCCCCCCTCCCAAACCCCATGCCACCACCGCTCGCTGCTCCCCGCCCCCATCAATCACCCCCTTAGTTTCTTCCCTGCGATCTCTCTCTCCCTCCCCTTCCCCCACGCCACAACCATCTCCCCCTTGCCCCCTCAGTTTCTTCCTCCTCGTCGCACGATCTTCTCAGCTCTTTCGGTCCCCTCATCGTAGTCGCCTGCCTCCGACCCTTCCTCCTTCACAGTAGCTGCAGCCTCGCCGTCGGCCCTCCATCGCAGCCTCGCCTTAGTCTATGCTCTTCCTCTCACCGTCGTAGCCTCACCTCCGCTTCCTCGGCCTCACCTCCACCCACCATTGTCTTCTTCAACAATCTCTCTTTTGGACACGCATGTTGAAGCGTGTCGAGAAAATTTGACCACGTATCGGATTTTTCGACACGCGTTGACAGCGTGTCCGAACGTGTCCGAGTGTGTCGGACACGTCGACACGTGTCGAACACGACACGGAAGCTTCGGCAACGTGTCTGTGCTTCATAGGTCTCCACGAGACCTAAACCCCACATGATGGGTTATTTTTAGTTGTATTAAACAACCTAAAATATAACTTTAAGAGTCGCCACTAGCCTTGTTTTTGGGGGTTGGCTAGAAAATCCAATCAAGGATTGAGAGTGATTCCTCAATATCCACACAATTAAAGATTCTAAAGTTCGGGGACTTGGGTTACATTAATATTTCTATTAACGGATTTTCAGTACCTAACAGTTGTCATGTTTCCCAAGGTGTCCATTCGTGTCTTTTTACTTTTTAATGCAAAGAGAAATTAACAAGGTGATCGTGCATGGATGATTAGTTTCATGCCATTTTACTTCTACTTAAAAGAAAAGGAAAGAAAGTAATCAATTGAAATTTAAAAGATAGTGCGGTAAGTAAACACTCGAGACAGTTTAAAACAAGCAATAAATCTAGCACACAATCCTAAGATAGAAGTAAAGAAAACAAAGCAAAGAAGAGCGCACAACTCGTCGGGTGTTTATACAATGCCAAAACAACCCGAAACATAAATCGAGGAAATGAATAGTACAAAAATAGGGTTGGATCGGATATCAACCATTCGTCGTCTTTGGGTCTTCAAGACAGCCACCTCCATGGGTCTATTCCAATTCTTTCATATGACTAAACTACGATGTAAATTAAAAATGATTTTAAAGTCATTCATTGTAATCAAACAGGTAATTCATGGCAATCAACCAACATGTCATTTCACATCAAACATCCAAAGAGAAATACTCAAGCAATCAAGAATGGCCTCAAGGTTGGCCTTTGCATTCATGCAACAATCCTTTAGGATGCCTATCCAATTCATTTAAAATGACTTGTAGCCATTAGCCACCATTTGTATTCACGAGTGGCGACCAACGTTAAAAGTTCCTAAAGTGGGTTTTAAGTGATATCTCAAAACATCCCATGAGTACATGCATCACGCGTGGCGACCAATGTTAAAAGTTCCTAAAGTGGGTTTTAAGTGATATCTCAAAACATCCCATGAGTACATGCATCGCACCTATGTATACATCTAAAAATCGCATGCATAGTTGAAAGTAAACATGCATGCAAGCCATTGTGCCTTGGTTCTCAATCAATCAAACAAATTTATGAGCCGACACCTGATCACTTATTTAGTCATCATGCTCCAATCATAATCACATGCGCTCTATAAAAGCAAGTACATCAAAAGCTAAAAGACTCTAGTGATGTCCAAAAATCATTTGATTTACAGTCAAACAATGGGTTTTAAAGAAAACTGTCAATGACATGCATATTTTTATCATGTCTATGGAACATATTTAGCCACTAAGGTTAACTTGGGTGCATCAATGGGCACATTGATCGAGCTTTGCAGGCATTCTAAATGTGGTCCAAACCCAGACAATATCAATACCAACTCGAAGACATATTTTGGAAGTTTGAATAAAGAATGCAATGTGAAAGCTTCTATGAAAGGAAGACATCATTTCATCATAGCTATGAGACACATTTCATTGCCAAGGCTAACTTGAGTGTATTAATGGGCGCACTGATCGAGCTTCCCAGGCATTTTAATATGACTCGAAATTAAACAAAATTCATGTGAAACCATTACTCAAACCATGCTAAAGCATTTTTAAGAATGAAAGTTTCTCACGTGGACATCACATGAATGAAAAATAGATTCAGATCAATCAAAACATAAAATTTCATATTATCTTCTGACATTTGAGGGTTTGAAAAGCATGTCAAAATGCTTTTTATTTTTTGATATTTTTTGTGTATGGAGTTCGGACCATGAAGATTAAAACTCATGAAGAATCGGTAACCAATTCTGTCACGACCCCAACTCCATTTCCAGGGTCATGAGCAACAAGGGTTATTTTCGCGACGTCTCAAGCTCGGTACTGTCCTGATTCTTTTTATCTCGTTATCATGCACTTATGGAAGCGTGAATAAACAACTCATCGAACAAACAATGGCTGTAAGACCGGGATATACAACACACATAACACACTGATTTATATTATTACTGCTTTTACAAGCCCTTTCTCTATGGGCCATCTTTTTATTTTACATCACAGTACAAGTTTTTCACATAGGCCAAGGGAAATCCTATCTCCTCTAGTGTGACTGCAGCTCCCAAAATTGACGTGAGACTTTCATGCCTACAGACTGAAAGATGAGGGATGAGTTTTGCGGAAACTCAGTAAGTAAAATTCCTAGTTCTCTAGTAGGAAAGCATCTCATCATCAAAGCTTAGCAAGTGCAGCACTCCCAAACAGTGTCGATGGCAGATCAATAGCCAACTTATTGCTACCTTCGACTACATGTAGATGTCCATCGCAACATGCTTCAATATATACTTACCTTTGGCTTATCAATAAATATATCAACATCTCATACTTATGCATAACTGGCACTTATGCAAATTTGTTTAGCGTCGTCCTAACTCGACCAAGCCCTCTCGGCTCGACTGGGGCTTCCAGCTTCTTGCTAGGCTTCCTGGCTCAATCAGGGCATCCCAGCTCAACCGAGGCTTCTCACGGCTAGCTTCTCGAGGCTTCCGGGTTTAAGACCCAAGCATCTCGGCTCAACTGAGGCATCCCATTCAATGAAAGAGGCATCACCGCCAACGCTATGTGGCGATGGACACTTTTTCCTCTTTAAGTGCATGCACAAAGACCATACAAGCTAGTTCTTATCTTTTCTTTTAGTCAACACATGCATGGCCTGAAGGCCTACTTATTCGTTCGGGTGTGTCATGAGTTTCTTATACAACACTAGCAAACATGTCGGAAATGATCTTTGGTCCATAACTTGAATCAATCACTTAGCGGCGATCCCTACACCGGACAAGGCTTGGAAATGGTACACCTCAATACTGATCAAGACCTCGAGGCTTAGGTACATCTCGCTTTAGTGACGATCCCAAGCTTGACGGACCTTGGCTCCAACCTGATGTGAATACACATGTATCGAGAATGACCCTCGGCTCACGGTTTGATCCAATGCCAAGCACAAAGTCCCCATGTCCACTTGGACTATAGAAATCGGCATGCTTGGTGTCTTACCAAGATCTCGTGGATTTGGGCGATCCTCGTACCAGTCAAGGCATAAATTTGACACGCCTCAATGTTGATTTAGGACCTTACGGCCTTGGGCGATTCCTGCACCAAGCAAGACTTGGACTCGGCATCCTATTTATGCCAAAACCAAGGCTTTAAGGCTTGGGCGACTTTGTCTTGTGATGAACTCAACTCGAATGAACCTCCGCCTCATTCCAGGGGTGAACAACTCAAGTACATGTTCAAGCACAAACATGAGCAAAACTATACAAAAGATCCAACATCCTATCCACGGCTTGACAGGTGAGCACCTAACTAGACTCGATAATATAGACTACCGCCCTAGAGAAGACATAGGGATTTTACTTACATTGGCAAACCTCGAGGACCAACTTATATGGCTTGATGGATTAAGGATGCAAGGCTGAGAGAAAGGAGAAGGAGGAGGAGGCAATGGATGATAAGGTGAGGAAAATGAGGAAGGGCTCCTCCTATTTATATTACTCGGTGTCATCATTATCGAGCCAAGCAGTCCAATCTTAAGTTTCCAAGTGTCCCGCCTGAATTCCATGAGTGGCAAGTCTACTTTGCCTCATAATTACACCTAGAAGATGAGTTGGCCAAGCTAAAAGATCTTAGTTAGCATTCTAGCCTCTAGGCGTCATTGATGATGGCTCGTTTTTTGCTCTCCCATTCGTCCACCTATATGCCAGATTTAATGAACATTCAATGAAGTTTGACAATAATTGTACCATAGTTGCCAACTCAGCAAAGAACCTTCGGTCATTAGTGAGGACTTGTGTATCGCTCTTTAATTGGTCTACATATGTGTTGCATTTTTCTAGAATCTCCAAAGATATTTTGGCCACCGTCATGACTTTTGACTATTCAAATAACAACTCACCCTTTCATTTAATGAGGGGTTTCTAGAAAGTTATTTATTTTTGTCTTTTTCTTCATTAATAAGGTGATCTAGAGAATTCTATCATCCAAGTTGATTCCGGGGTCAAAGAAGGGATCGTTAAGTACACCTCAAAAAATCGAATCATGTACACCTGAGGTTCAGCCATTATGTTCCATATTCGTCCAAACCGTTCCTTTGGACGATCGGTTGGCTAATAGGGTTGGTTGTCCTTTGATTGGTTTGAGACCAATTCTAAGGCTACCCATGGCCTAACACTAAGCCAAAGCACTCATGACCTTAGAATTAGTGACGGAATAGCCGGGTCTATCCCTAGGCTCATTCTAGTTGACACTTGATCCACCGGTAGGGTTCATGGTCGGTGCATTACTGATCCATGATTGGATATCACCAATTCGAGATTTCGTTCTAATCACTAAGAATTAAATAGGGAATGATGCATTTTTGGTCGGAAGACGGTCGCATTTGATCAATTCAGATCGTCTGTGTATTGGTGCATAACTAGGCGGAATCACTTGCGACCAAAAACTGTGATTGGTCGGATCGACCCATGACCATCCACCGATCCAAAATCATTCCGTAATCAATTCTCATGATCAAAAAGTCATCTTATGAGCTGGTGATCCTATCCCATTGGTATGGTTGGTAGAAAATTTGTGGTCGACACCTCGACCAATTCGTGACTAGTCAGTCGATCAATCGGTCGAACCATGACTGATCCGTGATTCCTTGCCAATCAAACCGATCGATCCATGGCCAATGGCCCATGATCGATCCTTTTAGGATCTTATGGCCGATCCTCACAGGGTCGGAATTGAGGATGTTACAAATTCAGCATATGTAATTTCCTAAAAAATGCTACAACAAAGACAAGTCATAAAAGAAAAAACAGAGCATGTCGAAATAGGGCATACAATATTCAAGCAATTGACGTATGGTCCATGAACAATTGGTCCTAAGAAAATCACAGTACATCAAGCACTCAATAAGGAATAACTTCCATTAAGGAAGTTTCCTAAGATAAGCTACGTATGAATTTCTAAAAATATAAGAACACAAAACAAGACATTAGGAATAGTGCGGGGCAGCAAGATGTTCATGCATGTTAATAGCATTTTGTCCTAGGAAATGATGTTTAAAAATTCCCAAAAATTCACCGCAACATAGTCTTATAAATAGCAACCAAATTCAATGAAGGACCTGACTACAAAATCCTTAAGGAACAATTCACATAAAAATGACAAATGGTCTGGTTCAGTAAGGGCAGGACAAGCATTCTGAATTTTAGACTTGACATATTATAGAGCAAACTTCACAAAAATGGAAAATGGGTCAAAAGGCATGCAATTGAGACAAAATTGGTGTCATTGGAAAGCTCAAGATGTGCCGTAAGACTTTTTAAGAGACATCGAGTTCAATTAAGGTCAATTTCATGCATAAACAATGACAATTGCAAAAGTGTAAATTATTAATAAAAATGGTAGAACATGATGCTAAACCATCTAAATGATGCATGGAAATTGTGACATTTAAACACGACATAGGGCTAAATGCAATAAACAAATTTGATTGAGACATTTAACCCTATATCAATGCACAAAAGATCACACAAGTTTATGAACATCAATAGGTAGACTATCACCAAACTCCATCTATGGCAAAATACATAAAATTTTTAGAATTGATCTATCAACTTTGCAAGTGGCTTTCATATAGCAAATGACCTTCATACGACACGTGCCATACACCGTTTCAAAGCTCATGACGTTTTTTAAGTATCTCTAAAAGGCATCATGTAAAAATTATGCTGTTGAGGACCTCAATGGAAGACATCTTCATAGAGATATAGATCATTCATTATTGCAGCAAGAATTGGATGATCTTCCTTGATCTAATGACATGATAAAAACCTATGAAAATTCATGCATATAGATTGAAATGTCCAAATCATTTCTCATGAAGGCATCAAAGTCCAATTTGGCTCATAAAAATCTATATGAAAATAGGAAAACAGAACAAAACTTCCAACATCACAGATTGCAGCAACCAAGCATAATTTCATGCAAGCAAATGACCTAGTTAACGACAACCGTTTGACATGATCTATATCTGCACTATGACTTTCCTGGAGGATGCAAATTCAACGGAGTATGTTTACTAGCTCATTTATAGACAAATACACCTAGGGTTCAAACAGGACAAAACAATCTAAGGACAATTTATTAGAGATTTCCTTGACTAAATCTACTCCAAAAAATCTGGAAAAATATATGTCGTGACCAGAGCAAAAAATCAACAAACAATGCAGACCGTGAATCAACAAAACAACATAACATTTGGTAGATTTTGGACTCGACTTTGAGTATATGAAAACTATATCAAAGGAGCCCTGTTTAGGGTGTTCTATGGCTTGTGGGAAAGATATTTAAATTGCTTCCGACTTTCATGAAGGCATCGAACACAGAAAAGCATGTTGTGCAAAAGATGGTTTTATGGACAATTAAATAGGAAAATGTGAGGTGTTGGGTTTGGACACCAGATTTTACGTGCTAGATAAAATGATGGAGTTTTAAAATAGAAACGTGCAAAGTTTGATGAATTGATTTTGAATACGTGACCACGTACGATTATTTTACCGGAATTTTAAATGTTAAGATTTTCCGAGGTTTGATTTTTAAGCACGAACTCTTTTACACTGAGCTAATTGATGGAAGATAAAAATTGGCTTGAGTGTTGACATGCTTGTGTGGTCACTTAATAGAACCCGTCACCTGACGAGAGTTGGGGGCGATGCCCGATTTTATTGGATGCATGGCAGGGGTCCGGAAGCCGACTCGCGGTTGAGGCCGGACCGATGCTCCTTTATGGAATGCCGTCTAGGCGGGGGTTCTAGAAATTACCGTGCCCGATGGGGTGGGACGATGCTTGGTTATGCAGGAAGACTACCGACTCTTGTGTTGGCCGTGGCCTAATGGGTCATAATAATCGAAACACGTGTGAATGACTGCGATGCATTGCGCCTGATTATGAGATAAAACTGTTAGGCATGGTATGGGACGTGCCAGAGCGGTTTTGCCTTATAATCGGGACCCGTGTGAATATTTGAAGAGTGAGAACTTTGTGTTCTAGTTGTTGATTATGCTTACGGTATTGATAATGACATGTGTGACGTGCTAACATGCAGGGGTGTGCCGAGGCGAGGTGAGTTTATGTGTGGTGCGTGCCTAGGCTGCCTTCGAGACGAATTTGTGTTCTAATCGAGGCTTAGGAATTTAACTTGCTGAGATTTATCTCACCCTGTCGTGGTTAACCTTTTTCAGGGCCGTAACGTGGAGATCTGTTGAGTGCGGATGTGGTGGGTGCGAGATGTGACACATTTTTTGTTGGCCCTGCCGTTAGTAAAGTTTAGGTTGACCCTAATCCCTAAGGATTTATGAGAGGGTCGATAGGAAGTGGCTGTAAAAAGGCTTGTAACTATTGAACTTCCTAGGGGTAACAGTGGATAAATAAATATGTTATTTTCAGCAACGTTTGTTGTGTTTTACTATCCCCATTTTTGTTTATTGATCGGGTGTCTATTTAATTCGCTTCCGCATGTGTTTAATTAAAAGATAAAAAAAAAAGATCGGCGACGCGTTCTGGGATGTCGCATTTTTAATCAATCGTTGAGGAATGTTCATGCGCTTGGGGTTCGGGGTGTGATAGTGACAGTGGCGGCCACATAGGCGATGGCGATCCACTGGGCAACACCTTAGGTGGCTGTACTGTTTCTTGCAAAGCCTCCTCTTTTGCAAGTTCTTGTTTCACATCGTCAGTGTTGCTAGCTTCCTCTTTTTTCTCACAAGTTGCATTTGCAGTACTGCCGGTTTGTGCTGTAACATTAGGAAACATGTACAGCGAAAGGCGCTTCATGTCGATCGGGTTCAATTTCCCTACAGCCCTAACACGGAGAGGAAACAGCAGTGGTGGCGTGTAGGTGACCTCTGCGAATTTCGTGGCCTTGAGCTTTTCTGGAAGGACTGAATTCGGACTAAAAGGCGAGCCGCAGGGGCTTTGGATGTCGAGACACCCCATGAGGTTCTTCTCGAACTGGCGCTGATCTTCGTCCTCATTGTCTACATCCATCAGGTCGAATTTCTCTCTAACTAGTTTTATCAGGCCTTCGAGTAGTGCCAGTACTATTCTCACTGCATTGGCAGAATAAGATCACTGGGTTTTGAATTACAAGAGAAACTCAACTTTTACTTTAAGCCAACTACATTTTGAGCATACCAATTTTCTCCAAATTTTTGCGCTCCATATTAGCAATCTCGTCGATGGTGGTCTTATCAATCCACGCATTGTTCATCTTCCATGAATCTCCGATAGATATTAAGGCAGTGCAAAAGTAACTCAATTCCTGCATCAAAAATGTTTGGTTAATTCAGCAGAAAGTCTTTTTAAAGTCTCAAATCTGCATTCACCTAACCCATATTCGGCTCTGCAAAGCGAAATAGCGTACCTGATTTATTGCTGCTGTCTTCATTTCTGCGACTTGCATCTTTGATATGATTTCGGGGTAAAGCTTTTGGAGATCTTTCATTGTCTCTATTATCAGCTGCGAGAGGAGATTTCAAGGTATTTGAATTTGAAGTTGATATCAGAAAGGTCTATTCAAGTAGGATTTTAGAGGGATGAGCAACTTTCTGTTTGACCATGGCTTATTCTTCTTTCTTCTTTCACCAGGATAACATTGTCTACCTACAATTTCTCACGAAACAACAAAATTCGTCCTTTCGTGAGATATGGCCCTGAAGGAATGCTAGATCTGAGCTCTCGTCTGCGTCAATGTCGGAGGGCAGTTGATTTATTTTTCTCTATTTATGTGTGAAAACGTCAATTAATTATATATAGCACATGATCTCACTCTCTCCTTTCAATCTTCTACTCGAGCTTCAATTTCATTAGGGCTTGAAATTGACCATAGCTTCTTTTTCTTCCTCAAACCACCACGACAATATCATCTACTCATCATGCAATTTCTCATGAAACAACAAAATTCATCCTCCCATGCGATGCAGCCCATCTTGGTTTCGTCCTCAAAGGAATGCTAAATCCTAGCTTGCAGCATCGTCCGCATCATTGTGGGAGGGCAGTCGATTTTATTATTCTCTATTTATTCTGCAAACATCGATTATATATAGCACACTCCACCATTTCGAAAAAGGCACTACAAAGGAGGTCTCATCTTATGCATCGTTAACTTTGAAAACTTATGTAATTGTAATCCTTAAATTAATGGTGAATAAGATTATTTGCAGAAGATTTCCTCTACGGTGTGTTATTATATTTCCATAAATGTGTGTGTACGGTGGAATAAGTTTTATGTTCAATTAAGTGATGATCCCCCAAAGCCAAAGGCAATCAATTTGCTCGAAAGCAATTGAGAGAAAGACCAAACGCAGGCTTAATGCCCGGATCCATAGAACTTGGATGGGTCAGGCTTGAATAACCGACCCATAAATTCTCACAGCCTATATGCTCCATGAGACACCCCCGGACAAAGTGCCATTTCTCCGAGCGATGCCGAGGCGTTCCAACAAAATGGTCGCCGCAGCCAGCGCATTCTCCGACCGCATCGATCTCCCGGCAGTTCACTGCGCTCTAGTGAGGCATCGCCTTCCTCCGCTGCGCCGCCATCCCTGATTGCACATTGGTTTGCCGTTTCGCTTTTTGACCTCAAAATGCACGAGATCCTACGTGTAGACAATTTTACTCGAGCCCTCTCGCGTAGGTAGAAGACCTGCTACGCTTACCAGATTTATTGCGATTGGAGGATGTTTATAGATTTCCAGATAATTGGCCCTCTACTTATGCACCTGGATTGTCAAAGAGACAATAGTCCAGAAATATTTATATGAAAGACACGTGCTTATAAGCGAGGAATTTGTATTTCTGCATCGTTTTAACCGATAAAACATGCACAGTGAAATCATAATGAGTAAATAGAAAGCCCCAATTTCATCTAGCTCCTGAAATTGTAGCATGCACATCCTAGCTAGTCAGCAATTTTCTTATCGGCGTGAGCTCGTGGTGCCAATTAAGTTATAGGCGATTTCGAGAATTATGTCAAATTTTAAGCATAATCCGAATACAGGACATGAAAGCTATATGGCATGTGAGTTATGAAGGGTCAAATTGAATGAAGTTTAAGTTTTAGTGGGTTCAAAGGTTAAAAAAAAAGAAAAGAAAAGAAAAGAGGGAAAAAATATATAATAAAATTTGATGGGAGAAAAACACAACAGCTAAATAAAAAGAAGTCTTGCCCCAACTAAGAACACAGTCGCACCGTCCTTGACCATCAAGAGGGTTGGTTGGACTGGGTAAGCCTTACGCTTATGTGGTTTGGATTGGAGCCTCTATAATTATAAGTTCGAATCTCTCTATTGCTCCTCTATCTAAAAAGGAAAAATCTCAATTTGGCTGTGGCGAAAGAAGGGGATCCCAGGCTGTCAAATGAACTGCTCGGACCGAACATTCAGACCATAATGCAAAATTTCTGTGATGACGTTCATAGTTGATTGTTGACGATGGTCGCTCCTTCTGATCCGTTCCATTTATTAAAAAAATAAAATAAAATCTGTCGGTTGTCTGTGTTCGTTTTTTTTTTTTTGGTCGGTAATTGTCTGTGTTAGTTGAAGCATTCCATTCTCTAGGACTTTGATAGGATAAATGCCATTTTCTATTCGATTAATATTTAGAATTTGAAGATTTTTCTCATACTAACAACCTCATTGAATATTAATGATTTGATGTTGCTGATGTATTGTTTGGTGACTCCTCCTGCTTATTTCTTTAGTCATATGACTTTAATAATGCAATGAGAAATATACTTTATAAGATTTTATGTTGAACTACTAAAGTTAATGTGTAATCTCGACTTAAGACGGTTTATGACTATAGCTTTTTTTTTTTTTTTTTTACTATAGTTTAAAATGTGCTAAATTATTGAGGTGAAGACATCGCTAAAGTTACAAATCTCAAAATCATTTTCGCCTATTTTTCCTTTGTTATACTTATCGGTTTTCTTGGCCAAACAAAAAATAATCAATACCTTTTTGTTTTAGTTTATTAAATGTCAACTAATTAAAGCTCCATTTATTTGGTGAAAAATGAACGATTTGAAAAGTATTTTCCTAAAAAATCGCTTGTATCGCATTAAATAATTAATCAATTAACAATGTTTTCATTATCGACGATAATTTGTATCTAAACATTTTTATAGATGATGAAAATATTTTTTATTTATTTTTGTAAGCGGTTAAGTGATTATCTTTAGGAAGATATTTTCCAAATTATTCATTTTTCCTGAAATAAATAGAGCTTGAGTTAGATTTCATTCCATTTTTTCTTTTTCCAGAAACAAACCTAATGAGATGCATTAATTGCTCAAATATTTATGTATAAAGGTTTACCATAGGCTTTATTTACATTGAAGAAGTAAAGTGTTGATACAATCTTCTGGAGTAAAATAAATGTTTTACATGAAAAATTTTAAGTAGTTTTTTGTTCGTTGGACTTACAGCTATTATTTAATATGAGGGACAAAGATTGAATAGAAAACTTTGATAGACCACCGATAATTAGACAAGGAAGCCAACTTTTGGTTGAATGTCATCTGGGAATCAAATTGGATCAAAGCGAAGGCATTTCTTAATTTTGGTTTTCTTGGGTTTTGAACTTGGGCCGCCCTTAATGGGCTTGACCCAAGCACAACCCATTTGCATTTCGAAGTTTCAAAATGTTGATCTAGCAGCAGCTATTTGAACATGTTTCTTCCGGTTGGGAATGATTGTTGCCTTCGGGACGTGTTAGGAAAGCACCTACGGGGAGATTCGAGTAATGAAAGGAAGATCAATCTGTGTTTGCACTGGTACATGTATTCATCGACTGATTACTCATGTCTACTTAAGTGGTTATGATTTGATTGTGAATATGCGAAAGAATCAAGCATGCTTTTTAACAATTTAAAGGCGCTTGGACTGGTGTAATGAATTGAGTCGTGGTATGACGAAATTGTTTACAGTGACTTCTACTAAATTTATTGCATGGTAAGCTTAATGCAGGTGTGCTCGCTAGTTGCATGATCAACCTGCTCTTTTAAATTGATCATTTATGAAACTACTTGCATACGATAGATATTATATTTATATTAGATACATGAATATGGAGTGTTGCGACTTCCCCTAAGATGCATGACCTAAGGATTAGTTTATGGATTATAAAGTCTAAACTTAGCTTGGACTCTCCTAAGGCCATACTAATTCGTGATTTTGGTTCAAGTTCTTAACATGCAAATAATTTTTATCCAAGAGTCACAATTAATCAATTTTTGGCGGGTTAACTAGATACTCAAGTATCTTCACCAAAAAAAAAAAAAACTAGATACTCAAGTAAAGCATTGTTGACACCTAAATGTTGGTTATCATATTTGGTCATTTATTGCATAAGAAAATTAGAGGTTGGTTCGACCCTTAAACAAAAATATCATTAGCATGATTCATATTTGCACCACACGTGGATCACATGGCCCAAGCATGGTGTTATCAAGTAGGGGTGTAAATGGTTTAGTTTGGTTTGATTTTTTTGAAAAACTGAATAGAACCGAATTTATAAGGAAATTTATTGAATCGAATCGAAATCTAATCCAAATTGAAATCGAACTGAACGAAAATCTCGGCTTGGTTCAGTTCGGTTCGGCTTTTTGGTTTTTACTTTTGTTTTGTTTTTTTTCCCTACACATGCACCCCTTTCAATTTTTTTTTTTGAAATTGATTTTTTAATTATTTTTTCTTCCTTTCTTTTTCTTATGTTTCTTCTTCATTGGCTAGTTGTCAACCATAATGGTGGCTGGCGATCGGCTAAATGCAAGTTGGAGCCTCACCACAGGTCAGCGAGGCTTTGTCTTGTCTGATTAGGCAAGGCTAAGCTCGCTTGATGTCGACAAGCTCAAGCTCACTTGATGCTGACGAGCTTGAGCTCGCCGGATCTGGTGAGTTGGGCGAGGCTCGAGGCTCGCCGGAGCCTCGCTGACGTTTGGAGACCTTCGATGAGGCTCGAGCCCTGCCCAAGTGGCTGGATTTGGTGGGGCTCGAACTCGGCCTCGCTTGACCAAGGGAGGCGAAGCCTCACCACAGGTTGGCAAGGCTCGACCTCGCCAAACTCCAACTCGCCTCTGGCTAGTCACTGGCCACGGGTCACCAATTGCCATCGTGGTTAGCGACCGGCCAATGAAGGAGAAAAAGAAAAAAAAAAGAAAAAAAGATTTTTAAAAAAATTGAAAAAAATTTAGATTTTTGGTTTGGTTGACCGAACTGATTAAAACCAAACCGCTTAATTTTTTTTTTTCCATTTTTAATGAAAACCGAACCAAGAAAATTGAATGTTTCGGTTCGGTTTTCGGTTCGGTTTTTGACACCCCTGTGATAGGAATCATAGTATGTGTGATTGGAGGGACTTCTTAAAGATGTGATCGGCCACAGGTTTTAACTCCACACTCAACTCCTCGATAAAATTTGATCTCCGATGGTCATTCGATTCAATGGTTTTCCGTAGCTAATAATTCTATCCACCTTTGAATCTTTTGCAGCGGCGCTCTACATTGTCATCGTGTCAAGCGGGTTCGCATCGTGCAGTGAAACTTCCGGTAGCGTCGATGGTTTTCCCAATGAAACCGGCGATCTCAGTGGCCCTTTCGGCGGCCACGACATCTGACGTTCGCGATCGTTGCCTGCCGTCTCCTGTTTGGCGACGAACCCAAAAACTTCTGCGGGCCTCTGCAGTGGCTTGTCCGCTTCAGTCCATTGTCACCGCCACACCTCAAGCGACCTTCACTGCGTTTACGGTCATAGAGACGCTCCCAGCAACGCTCACCAGTATAATCCGGTTTCTCCAGCACACACCTGCAAGCTTCCGACGACGTCCTTGGCCTTTCACAGTCGCACCATAGTCCAGCCCGACGACAATGGTAATTTCCCGTAATCTTCAGTCCTTCACGCTTCACTTCCTCATCGTGTAACTTGCCGTCCTCGCACGATGCTGCCGCACTTCCTGTCGCCAAGTACGACGTCCTGACGAAACTAGAATTTTCCAGTGATTTTCTTGCAGGTTTTCCAGCGGTAACTACCCCCCACAGCACTCTAACGCCATCTCCAGCCATTCTTGCATTGAGCTGATGCTGCATCACTGCGTTGGAGCACCCTCACCGAAGGTCCTTGCCTTGCCACCGGGTCCTTGACCGTGATCATCGCCAACACACGGTGCACCATCGGCTAGTTGTGAGCCGCCTCATCCCCAATTTGAGCCAATTCCAATTTGGGTTACGCGTTCAAATCCTTATCCAATTCGATTTGAATATTTTACTGCCTAATTTGGATATATCCAAGTAAGGCCTATTGTCAAAACTCGATTAAACTACTAATTTGATCCATAAAGACTTTGGATCATTTTCTAATTAGTTCAACTTGACATTGGAGAATTGTTGTGCTTAAAAACTGTGATAATATTTTATTTAGCCAGTGAGATGATGAGTTATGTTTTAGATTATCTCAATCTCTTATTTAAAATTTTTAGCGGTTGCACGTGCGAATTAGGTAAGATTTTATCTTTAATTTAGATAACTACCATTTTTCGAAAAATTACAAAAAGATTGCATTGCATATCATATCGATTAGAATTGATTTTCTAGTAAGGAATGCATGATAGAATTGAATAGATATTTTTCCTATTTAAATTGAATGCATGTTTAGATGAAATCTATGTTAGATAATGTCTTGAAATTAAATTGCATGTTGATAAGTATCCAAGGTTAAAGTTGGGATTAGTTTCCAAACCTTAGATAGAGAGTATTTTACTTTGGTAGATTTTGACCTTTATTTAATTTTAATTACAAATTTTAATAAAAAAATCCAAAAAATATTATGTGCATATCATATAGATTAATTGCATCATATCCATATCATATAGTTTAGGTCATGTCATTAATGCTTGTCGTATATGCACGTCATTTAGTGATTATATGTTAAGGGCCATTTAACTAAAGTTGCATGTTATATTAGGATTAGGTCACATAAAAATAATTTAGGATTAAATTCACATGTTTGCATATTACTCTTTTATAAATGAACCCCCCCCCCAACAAAAAAAAAATCATGCAATGTTAGACATTACATGCATGTTTTTAATTAATAATTTGTAAAATTGGAAATTAGGTTAATCTGCTAGGTAACACCAAGGTATTTAATCTTTTCCTTTTCCTCGCAATTTAATTATTATTTTCTTTATTGAGTGTTATTTTAATGCATGCGTACCCGCATGATTACCGCATATATTAGTGGATAAGTTAAAATCAATTCAAGTTACTTGACAAACATTTTTTGAAATAAAAGAAATACCAAAAGGGCATTCGAAAAATTTAGTGTAATTAAGTTCTTGAATACACAATCTCTAGTTTGTAGAAGTATAACAACTCTTTCACACTTTACTTGGTTTCTAATCGACCCATTAAAAAATTGATTAGTGGTGACTCATAGTTAAAAATTATTTGCATAGTAAAAACTTAAATCTAAGTTGAGAATTGCTATGCGATTGGGAGAGCCCAAACTAAGTTGGGGCTTAAAAATCCATTAGCCAACCCTAGGTGGCCCATCACTTTGGGAGGTCGCGACAAGTGTGGAAGACTTGCTTTACTTCTATAAATAAGATATTATGAACTTGGTTATGCTAAATTGTTCCAACGCTCTTTTGGTACTTTTTCTTTTTTATTTAAAAAAATGTTTGTAGGTAACTTGAATTGATTTTAATTTATCCACTAATTTGATGTTCATACGGGTCCGTAAATATTAAAGTAATTCTCAATAAAGAAAGAAAGAAATAAATTGTAAGGAAAAGGAAATGGTTATATACCTAATATATTTCCCAACTTTGCAAGTTATTTATTAAAATATGCATGCGATGACTAATCTAGCATGGTTTTTTTTAAGGGTTTTTCTATTTATGAAAGATTAAACTATATGCAATGCATGACGCGTGCATGTAATCCTAAATTATATTTACATAACCTAATTCTAGTATAACATGCAACTTTGATTAAATGGTCCTAAACATGCGATCACTAACTGACATGCATTAATGACATGACCTAAACTATGACATGGCATATGAAATGGATGTGATGCAATTAACTATGCACATGATATTTTTTGGATATTAAAATTTGGAATAAAAAATTAATGAAAATAAAAATCTGCCTAAAGTGAGATATTATCTAATTTAAATTAGGAAATAGACTAACCTAAATCATATCTTATCTTAGAAACCTCTCTTAGCATGCAATTCTCTCTAGAAAAATTATCCAACCTATATATTATCTAAACATGCAATTTGAATTCAACTAAGAAAATATGAAAATCTAATCTGTGATCATATATAGAAAATCAATCCTAATCTACATGACATGCAATCTTTTTGTGTTTTTTTTTTAAGCGTGGAACTTATCTAAATTAAAGATAGAACCTTACTTGATCCACATGTGCAATCCATGAAGGTTTTAAATAAAAGATTGAAACAATCTAAAAGATAACCCTTATCTCATGGATTAAATTAACAATTATCACAATCTTTAGGCACGGCAATTATGCAATTTTAAGTCAAGAGAATTTAAAAAAAAATGTTTTAAAATTTTTACGGATTAAATTAGTAATTAAATTGACTATTATCAATGAACCCTAATTAGATAATGCCTAAAATCATAAATATCATAGTTGGATTAGATTGTTACTTAATTTGAACGCGAGTAATTCAAATCGCAAATGAGGTTCATGGCCAGCCGATGTACAGTGGCTCACAGGGAAGCTCATGGCGTTGGAATGGATATCCATGATTAGAAATGATCATGGCCCGTGGAGAAAAGGGCTTGGCAAACTTGCAGTCGAGTGCGGCCTTTGGTGGTTTTCGGCCAAAATTGCTCGCGGCGATTAATTGAGAACCTGCCAAAAAAAGAAAAAAAACCAAAAGGTTTTTTGGTTGCGATGATTTACGAGGATACAGCCACCAGTAGGTCACGGAGGAACGGCTCAGATTGTCACCGAGTGGGAGGAGCAGTAGCAAGGCAGCGGGGATTGTGGCTTTGTCACGGGTCTGGGTGTTGCGGCGTCAATAGTAGGCCGTCAGAGGCTTCACAGGACGTCCTGGGTAGGAGTAACAGGCAGCGACTCATCAAGCGGCAGTAGTTCCGTAGGGAGGCGGCAACGTCTTTACTTGAGGGACCTTCGCAGCACAACAAGATCATCACCGGCGTGAAGCGAGCCTCGTGACGTCTCGGCCAAAGGAAGCAGCAAGCTTCACTTGTCGTTGTTGGGGAGCAGCGGTGGTGCGACTAAAGCAAGGATGGACGGCGAAGCAGCAGGGTCGATGGGGCTGATGCAACACTGGTGGGGCTTTGGCCACGAGGATGTGTCGGCCGAAGCGCTCTCTCTCTCTCTCTCTCGCGTGAGAGATACCAACCTTGGATTATGAGGCATAGATGTATATTTACAATGCTAACCTAGGTTAAATCACTCTTGTATAACCCAAGGCCATTCCCTAATTAGATTTGGAATGGGCTGAATTAAGCTTAAATTAGTCCAATTAAGGCCTTCCCACTCGATGAATTTAGGCCACCATGCTCCATATGGGTTGGCCGAATTTCCTCCTTCCTTGTGGGCTCAGTTTGTTCAAGTAAATGCAATTACTAGAAATATGATCCAATGATCATGTGCTATTTAATCATATTATTTTTGTTTGGGGACATAAAAAGATCTCTATTTAATGCAATAAATGTCCAAATGGGATGTCAAAATTAAGGTGCCAATATGGAAATATATGAGGGAAAAAAGGACAGTGATCTCCAATCAAGTTTTGCGTGGGCATATTTGATTGTGGACATTTGAGTGCTATGAAAGTGTGATTACACTTCCTATCGAAGCTCTTGGCAGACGACTTTACTCAGCAACCCCTCCCTCCCGACAAGAGCAAAAAGATTTGGGCTTGACAATGCAGACTCTGAAAAGGATGGTTACAGACCATCCAGACTCAGATTTAACTTAGACAATAACTCTCACTTAAGCAGTGGGCCCCCCACAACCAACTTGAATAATTCATAGTTTTTTGTCCCATTCATTAAAGTAGTGGCCTCCTGATCTCCGAGAACAAATTCCTTCGTTGATTGCTGGGTACTCCCCGGTCTGGGTCTTAATCTGAATTTTGCCATAATTTGATGGGTCCCAAAAGAAGTTTATCGAATCTAACAAGTTTCTATCCGTATTCTTTCAAGTTTGATGAATGATATCTCTCGTTTTAAAGAGTATTGATTTTGACTAATTTTACTTATATTCTTTAAAACTTGATAAATGACATCTCTAATAGCGTGATGCACGTATAAGAGTAATGTCATGATATCTCAAGAGCGTACCATGTGGCATATTGATCTTAAGTGACATTTGCATGTTTGAAAGAGATCTACATGTGAGTCACTTTGATGCAGATCTCAAAGACTTCTCTTGTTTTTCTAAGAAGTTTTGTAACTAACCTCATTTCTTCATTTAATTCTTAGAATATTATTGATGACTGTTATAGTACACTTATTAAGACACTGTTGACACCTATTTTTTAAACAAAAAAAAACAATAAAACAACAAAAAAGAAAAAAAGAAGAAGAGAAAAACACTTAGGGGTTGGGTTGGGTTGGATCTGGCCTTGGCCCGGCCCGCCCTCTTCCCCACTTCCCCCCCTCGGCGCGTGGCCCAACCTCCTCTTCCCTTCATCCCTTTAGCCTTGCCCACGGCCCGGCTTCTCCCCCCCTTCAACCTAGCTAACGACCAACCTGTCTTCTCCCTCCTTGGTGTCTTCGCGCGTGGAACTTGCAGCAAATGAGAAAAGACAACACAACAGAGTAGAGGAGCAGAGCAAAGAGCAGAGCAGGGGTAGAGAGAAGAAAGAGCAAAGAAGGAGGGGATAGGATAGGGCAGAGGAGAGAACCGAGGGGGAAAAAGAGAACCGAGAGAGAGAGAAGAGGGGCAAAAGGGAATGCATTGGCAGAGAAGGAACCAGAGAGAGAACCGGGAGGGAAAGAGAGGTCCGAGGGAGAGATCTGAAGGAAGGAGGGCAAGACCACCGCCGTCGCCACTGACATGTCGCCTGACCACCACCACCACCACCGCCGCCGTTTCCTCTGGAGCCCAGGTTGGTATTTCACCAAACATCTTGTGTGCGTTCCTCGGAATCAA
This sequence comes from Eucalyptus guilfoylei, assembly GCA_016097605.1. Classification (NCBI taxonomy): domain Eukaryota; kingdom Viridiplantae; phylum Streptophyta; class Magnoliopsida; order Myrtales; family Myrtaceae; genus Eucalyptus; species Eucalyptus guilfoylei. The sequence continues at coordinate 9,273,522 of CM027863.1, forward strand.
GATGGCTGGAGCTCACCTTGATCGGTTCGGGCGAGCTTCGGTCTCCCCAATCGTCCTTGCTGCATTCCCCAATGCCCTGGTATCCCCATTAACTCCCCGGACCCATGCTCGGGTCTCGATTGAGCCGAAGATCCCTAGGTTCATCAGCGCACGCTACTTGCTCGACGAAATGCCAAGCCGAAATTTCCCCCCTGTTCTCGTCATTTAGGGCCTTGGGCCACGTCCTTCTCTCTCTCCATCTCTCCCTCTCTCTTCTATGTTGTTTAGGTCAGGTTCCCGAGAGCTAAGTCGTTGAAGCCGAGGGAGGTTGGAGCCGTGAGTCCTCGCACGCACCGTCAGAGCTTGCCCCGAAACCCCCTACTGTCGTCGTCGAAGCCCTTCGGCCTTAAGGGTTGAAAGTCACCTCCACATCGAATCGGGATGGCATCGTTGCGCTTTGGCCGGCGAACCGCCAGGACGGCGCCATCGCGACTCCTCTGATCACGACTAAGCAGTCGCCGACTAGAGGAGGAAGGTCAAGCTGGGTTAGATCTTTTTGGCCTGCTCTGCGTCTTTCTTCCACAACCCACAACCCAGAGTTGGTCTGGGTTGTGGGCCTGCGGACTCTTTTTTTGTAGGGGAGTGGGCCCGTTGGTTGAGGCCCAATCTCGGCCTAGCGAAAGCCCGACCAGGGTTGGTCGGGCCTGACCCACTCAAGCGGGCTGACCAGCTCACCCCTAGCCGGGTCAGATTGGACTCGACCCGGTTCACCAAAAAAAAAAAATTAAAATTATTATTATTTTAAAATTAATTTTAAAAAATTTAAAAAAATTATTAAAAAATTTCAAAAATCTAAAAAATGCAGGGTTTGATAGGGAATTGTCATGTCTTGCTTTCTTAATATAATTGGCCTTTATTTGCTCGTATATTGATTATATCGCATGTTTAATTTACATATCTAATTATGTTTGCGAATGTTTAATTGCAGGTGCTCAATTTTACTGTTATTAGGATCTTGGTAGTTATAATTATTATTTTAATGATTGCGTACTCGCATGATCACCTCGTATGTTAGTAGATAGGTGTAAAATCAATCCAAACTGCCTGACAAAAATCTTTTCTTTTAAAATGAACAAGATTAGGTATTGAAATGGCACTAATTGGTCAATTAGTGTAATCAAGTCCATGACCCTAAATTCTCTGGTTGCGTAAGAAACAAGGCATACTCCCATGCCTCGCTTGGTTTCTAACCGACCCCAATAGGATAGTGGCGACTCCTTATTGCGAATTTCTCTAAAATATCCCAATGTCACGCGAGGTATGGGCTTGGGAGAGCATGTACCTAATCATGGGCCTTAGGTCCGTCCTTTAGGCAATACCCCTAAACTTATTCCCTCCCTTCGAGGGGTGGGTCACAACAGACACCAAAGAAGCTTTGTAGGTTTTATTTAATGCAATGAACATTTTCCTTTATATGTAGTCATTGGCAATAGAGCAAATGTTTTGCATGTGAAAATGAATGTAATAATATGTCGAAAATAAATGTTGAGAATATATGGTTGTAGAGTTGATCATTTAGAAAAATGTGCCCAAACTTTTGTAAAAGTAAGAAGGATTTTACTTACCAAAGATAACAAATATTTAGATATAAATACAAGAATTATGATGTGTTAGATATTTAATTTACTGGTTAAAATTTTAACCCTATCTATTATTGTACTATTATGACTTTCTTAGTATAATTTGGGGGTTTTCCTCCAGAATTAATAGTAGAGGTACAAACAATTTCTCTTGGGTTTTTATAATCATATAGAGAGATTTAAGAGCACAAGCATATGCATGCTCAAAAAAGTTTTGAATTTGCGTGGGCGGAAGGAAAAATTATCTAAAGAAATGAGTTGGTTCGCAAAAGATGTCCGAATAGTCATATATTTATGATATTAGGTAATGTTTTCTTAATTAACAAATTTGCAATTTTATTCCATTTTATGATGCTATAGTCTATAGTGTCATAATACATCTTTGCAAAGGATATTTATATTTTGGCCACGCCACACCTGTCCATGTTTTGGATGATGTGAGAAGTTTGTCTGGCCAGGTTCATGTATTCGAACTTGCATTTGAAGATTATTTGCCTTTTGTTTAGGGTCTATTCTTTAATTAAAGAGCATGTTTTTGTTCTAGTGCTTCTCATGAGCGCTGGAAATTTACCCGTGCTTCGTCCAGAATTACAATTCATTTACAACAAAAAAGTTACAATTATTTATTCTTTTAGTAACTCGGAAAAATCAGTTTAGTGCTTTTCAGAGATATATATATTCATTTGAAATGCCTTCTATAATTACAATCACAATCACTTTTATGAATATCAAAAGTAAACCAATCCATTATACTATGACAAAAAATGTATTTTCTATTTAAGTGTCTCATTTTCGTAATTTCATAAAAGATAAGTGGTAAATTAATTATTCCACAATTTCTCAATCTACATTTGCTATTATTCAATGCAATTGTAAAATAATTTTCTCATATGACATTTTCTCGTTTTCCATAGCTCGTATCATAATGCAATTTTCATCTTTTTTATTTTATTTTTTATAATATACTATTTTTTCATCAACCAGAAGACATTCAAGGTTAATCAAGCAACAAGTAATAAATAATGGAAACTTATTTGCTAAAGGAACCAAGTTATGCTTGCTCAGGTGATACCACCACCATGATAGGTGACCTTTAGGAAAAGTTATACATCAAATGACAAAACTCGAAGGCTTAGTATAGGACGAATCATAGTAGATAGTACCTCAAGTGAGTTAATACAAGGATGTCACATCACGATATCAAAGCAGAACCTCCTCCAATAGGTGTGTGTTGGGGACAAACCACGCGGAAGCTGGTGGTTTTGTAATGAACCAATCCAACGAGGGTGAGGGGTGATCGTCGAGGTGATGAATAAGTTATGGCTCTCAACAACCTTCTACAATAGTGAAGGGGGCAAGACTGTATTGGATTACGCACAGAACAAGAGGAGAGCATTCCTTGATTACATATGTACAACTAGAATAATCTCACTAGATGCAGCTTTTCATGTAACAATGATGCTTAGCTCCATTAGAATCCAATGTTAAACATGCTCAGGTGATAGCATTGTTGAGAAAACATTCCCTAAGTGGTTTCCATGATTAACAAAACTTAGAGGCTTTGTTTATGATAAAAAAACATTTTTAGGTAGAAAGTTATATGGAATAGGATCAGACGATATCAATTAGAATCAGAGTCATGGTTTATTCTTTCTTCCTTACATACTCTATCAAACAGTTAGGAAGAAGTCAAATACACTCGTACAATGGCTAGTGGCGATTGGTTGGATTCTTTGCCATTTTTATGAGAAGTTTCAAAAGGAAAGTCTTCCTAATATCTATCGGAGATTCAACCTTCTTGGAATTTCTTATTAGAGGCAAAATATTATTTCCATTCGTAAACACTTCATTTTTGGAAATCCGAATTACTATGTGGGCGGCAGAACATATGGGAAGCTTCACCCTCGGTAATCCTGAGGTAATTAGATCTTCTCAACCCCAAAACCAACGGGTAGATTGGCTAGATGATCCTTCTGGAGATATGTCCAACGGTCAGTTTGGACTAGGAGGAATACAAAAGGAGGTCTCGAAGTTAAAGAGATAGAATTTGCATTTTACGAGAATCTAAGCTTTTAATTCCAAAGTCTAAAAAGTGTTTTGTGATCTTATACATTTGCCTTCGTTGAGCGATAACCTTTTAGAGGTTGAAAGTGTGAGGAGTTGTTCACACAAACTTGAGTGCTCGAAGTTCAAGATTTGTAATAGTTGAATGATTTTTCTAGTGGATTCTAGCTAATAGGCTATAACGTGGGAGAATGGACGTAAGCTTGCAAAAGCTAAACCACTATAATCTTGAGTATGCAATTCTCTATCCCTTGCTTCTTCTTTTTTTGTAATAGAATTGTGCACTGGTAAGATCTGACCACTTTATCAAAAGTTGTCTCGCTGCAATATTTCTTTAAATTTTTTCATTTTCGCACAATCACCTATCCAGCCCCTCTAGATGATAGATCAAGCCATAACAATTGGTATGGGAGCTCGATTATTCTAAATCGAAGTGCTTTATTATTTATGAGTTAACGATCTTTTGATGGCTAGTAACATTGCATTGGGTTTGATGGAAGGTTAGAGTGATACAAGACCTCCATACTTTGACGGAAAAGGTTACAATATTTGGAAGAACTAGATGAAAGCATTAAGTAGATCTAAGGATCCCTTGAAGTGGGACATTGTTCTAAGGGGCATAAAACCTGAACTTTCATCGACCAAAGAAGAAGGCAAAAGACCAGAAACCTCAGTCCTATCTAATGCGTACATTGTCAAAAGAGAAGCACTAGATGCTAAAGCTATCTATTCGTTATATGCACATTATCTCCATTTGAATATAATTGAATTTCCTCTTGTGAATTAACAAAAGAAATTTGGCATAGATTGCAGGTGACATATGGAGAAATTGATCGTGTTAAGGAAACAAAGATAAACATTCTTCTCTAGCAATATGAAGTTTTCAAAATGAAACCTGAAGAATCCATAATAGACATGTTCAATAGATTTACTGACATTGTTAATGGATTGGTGTATCAAAGGCAACTTGCATCACACCCAATGAAGGTGAACAAGATTCTTTAACAATTGTCAAAAGAGTGGAACAACATCAAAACATCCATCTGAGAGACTCAAAGGATATCACCTCTTTTTGAGGATGAACTCATGGGGACACTCCAGTCCTATGAAGAAGAATGTTTGAACGAGGAAGAAACCAGAGGTAAGAAAGCAATAGCTTAACATCTAATCTTGACTCTTATGATTTAGATTCAAACGAAGATGACGAGAACGACGAAGAAATTGCCCTTATAGTGAAAAAGCTTTAAAAATGGCTAGAAAAGGAAGGAAGTTTAAAGGAAAGAAACCCTTTGCAAAAGAGAAGCTTCAACGGCAAACAGGAAAATAAAGATGTTATCTACTTTGAATGCAAGAAGTGAGGTCATATCAAACCAAATTGCCCTCTTTTGAAGAAAAGAAGGAACAAGTATGAGAAGACAGAGAAAGCACTGAAGGCCAAAATGTGGAGTGACACTGACTGCAGAGAAAGCGATGAAGAATACGCTAATATCTGTCCTATGGCAAAATCTAATTCAGAAGAAGAATTTGAGGTAAGTAACTTTGATATTTCAATTGAAGTATCTAATTATGTAGAAGAATTACTTATTGATGACAAGGTTGCACTTAGAAAATTCTCAAAGTTGAAGAAGGAAAATTCAATTTTGAGACAACAGGATTCTTTCCAAAAAGAAAAGATTGAGTGTCTTGAAAAGGATCTTCTTCAAACAAAAGAAAATCATGATTCTATCTTAAAAGAAAACAAGTCTTTGAAAAAGGAAATTTTAGATGTTGCAAAAAGATTTTCAGATGGGTCGAAAACTTTGGAACATATTTTGTCCATCCAAATCCCATGTTACAATAAATCAAGACTTGGATGTAAAAACAAAAAGATTTTAGAAAATGATTTTCTGACCCACCATTAAAGGAAAAGGCAAAAGCCTTTGAGAGTTTTCTTTGAAAATTATTTTAGAAAATAGTTTGTAAACCTGTTGGTAAAAACCTTCTTAAATGTTCAATTGTGGCAGTCATGATCATTATGAAAATGACTGTTCCAGAGGTTGGAAGTTGATTCGGAGAAACTTTCTAAGTATGGCCAATCCTTCTAACCAAAGAAGACCCAGACATATATGGGTACCAAAGAAGACTTGAACTTGTCCTAATCTTTGTAGATACCAAAGAGAAAGAGAAACAAGTGGTACCTCGATAGTGGTTGTTCAAGACATATGACCGATGATTCGAGCAAGTTTGATGAACGCTCAAAATTCAATGGCGGAAGTGTTTTCTTTGGAGGAAACAACAAAGGAAAGATCATTGGCGTAGGAATAGTTGAAATTGGAAACCTAACTATAAGAGATGTATCTCTTGTCAAAGGTCTGAACTATAATCTCATTGGTATCAGCTAGTTATGTGATATCGAATACAAGATTTGCTTTCAAAAAGACAAATGCTTAGGCACAAGTAAAAAATCTAAAGCAATCATTTACTAGAAGGAGACACAAGAATATCTATCTACTGGATATAACTACTGATGATGTTCAGTGTTTAATCTCCATAAAAAACGAATCAGATCTCTAGCATAGGAAGCTTGGACACATAAGTGCTAAGTAAATATCGAAACTCTCCTCAAAGAAATTGGTACGAGGATTACTAGATTTTAAATTTGAAAGATTTGAAGTCTGTTCAATCTGTGCACTAGGTAAATAGGTCAAAAGTTCTTTCAAACCCTTTAATTATGTCAATACTAATAGAGCTTTGTAGCTTCTTTATATGGACATCTTCGGACCTACAAGAATGCAAAGTCTGGGAGGTAAAATGTATTGTTTGGTAATAGTTGACAATTATATAAGGTATACATGGGTTTTCTTTCTTGCACATAAGCACAAACATTTTCTCATTTTTCAAAATTTGCCAAAAAGATTCAAAATCGAAAAAAGTTATTCTATTTCTTCCATCAAAACTGATCATGGGGGAGAGTTCGAAAATCAAAGTTTTCAAAATTTTTATGAAGAAAGCGGTTTTGAGCATCGATTTTCAACTCCTTATACACCTGAACATAACGGTGTTGTAGAGAGGAAAAACAAATCATTGCAAGAAATGGCAAGAACCCTTCTTATCGAAAGCAAAATTGCATCACACTTTTGGGCTGAAGCCATTTCAACAGCATGTTACATCATAAATCGAGTTTTCCTTAGACCTTCTTTAGAAAAGACGCCCTATGAGCTTTTTAAAGGTAGAAAACCTATCATTTCATATTTTCAAGTTTTTGGCTGTAGATGCTTTATTTTAAGAAATGTTAATGACTAGTCTGGTAAGTTTGTTGAAAGATTATATGAAGGTATATTTTTAGGTTATTCAGCTACCAGCAAGGCTTTCAAAGTTTGCAATAAGAGATCTCGCACGATAGAGGAATCCATTAATGTGAAGTTCGATGAAAATTCTCAAATCCATGAAGACTTTGATCAAACTAGGTAATCCTCTAACGCAATTAAAGCACAAGGAGACATCAAGAATTCAAAACTAGATGAATAGCATCAGCAACAAGAAAAGATAGATAAGGATGATAGTGAGAAACCCACAACGTCTGACGACAGATTCAACAGAAATTGGAAACACAAGTCAAGCCATCCAAATGATTTGATCATCGGCGACATTGACAACAAGATTAGAACAAGATCATCTCTAAAAGGCGCCATTAGTACTTTGGCACTTATTTCAGAAATTGAACCAAAAAGTATTGAAGAAGCTCTATCAGATGAAAACTGGATTCAAGCAATGCAAGAGGAACTTCAACAATTCCACATAAATGAAGTATGTGAATTGGTTTTCAGACCACAAGACCATTCAATGATAGGAACAAAATGGGTGTATAGGAACAAGCTCAATGATCGGGGAAAAGTCACGAGGAGGGGTAAGTACACTAGAAGTGCCAAAAGTTATGTATGGCGCTCACTTTGGTGCCAAAAGTTTATTTTGGATTACTTAAGTGCCAACAAATTTGAAAAACAATTATTTCAGTGCCAATGCCGATCAAATTGGTCGGAAATCCGATGTGACACTTTTTTATTAATTTTTGAAGCTAACATGGCTCTTCGAAGAGTATAGTCAGCATACAAACAACAAAACGACGCCGTTTAGCATCTTTCCCCCAACTTAGAATCCTAAATCCCCAAATTGAGAGAGAGAGAGAGAGAAGGCATGTCGTCTTCTTCCCTAAAGAACAACACTAGCAGTGGCACCAGTAACGGCACTAGCAGTAGCACCAGCAGCGCACCAGCAATGGCACCTTTGACCCCTCTTCTTCCTCCTCCTCCTCCGCCCTTGCCTCTTATTCTTCCTGCCACTTCTTACTTGAGCAACAATCTCAGCCTCTCCTCGCTGTGACATCCTGATTTCCTGATTATGTTTTCGATTGAATGAGTTGGGCTTTTTCGTCGACACGCCTATAGTCTTTTTCTCTAAGTTGATCACTCACGAGATAACTAGTCTATTTGGAGAAGCCATTAAGGGATTTTAACACAATAAGCTTGAGAATTCGTTCAGAAATCGACTATTCGACCGTGCTAATCTGTAAAGGTTACTACGGCACCATCAAAATTGATTAGAAGTCGGAGATAGGTCAGTTCGACAGAGGCATGTGATTAAAGTGTGGGTGATTCCACCTAATTGCAAACTTCTCGTCGAATGGCACTAAACTGATTTTTCTGTTGTTTATGTACCTTGTGCCCGTATTTGAAACTTTGAGACTTTCACGACAACCGAGAGTCGCCAATGAGTCAAAGATGTACAATGTGCTAGAAAATAATCGATCACGAGTCAAATGCGCTAAAAATTCCTAAAAGCTACCCAGTAGGCTAGGTCACGTTAAAATCGCGCTTGGTTGAAATTAACCGCGAATTTGAACCCGATGTCAGAAATTGAAAGTTCTATCATGTCACAATTCATTTTAGGAACATCGACTCATCTTCCGAAAATTTTTCTACAAACCCAAGTTTTCGGCTAAATTCCAAAGTTGGGCATTTTTGGACCGGGAAAATTAAAGGGCCGTTTTTAAGCACACTTTTGGCCATCAAGTTGGTTTAATTGATGAGGAAAAATCATAGGATGGATATGGACACATTGACTGAATTTATAGGCACCAATTTGAGTCCAATTAAGTTAGAATTGAATGAAATTGGAGGGGAAATGTCACAAATTTGTAGGTCCAAGGGGGGGTGCAACATTTTAGCTTATTCCATGGCTTGTTGGGGAAGATTTGTGAAGGAAAAGAGGGCTGAGGATGAGGCAGCAGCTGGTGGGGCAATTGTGATGAGTATTTGGATATTTTGAGAAGACTTTTGAGGCCATTTAGGCCCCCCTCAAGCTGTAGCTCCTCCCTTCTCTTTATTTACTGTCCATCCTCCATTGTTGATGTCATTTGAGAGCTCAAAAGAGAAATAGCCAGCCAAGCCCCTGCAGCCCGTCCGAGCGTCATCGTGCCCTCGCCGAGCCGTCGCGCGCTAGGCCGCACGCCAGCAAGCGACCGCCTGCGTGCCCCTGTCCGCTTGAGCTACTGCCCGAGTCACCTAGCCACTGCCTCACGCCTGCTCGCCGTTGTCCAGCCACCGTTCGCCACCCCCAAGCCGCCGGAGCCATCGCCAGGAGCCATTGTAGCCACCGCCATCCCGTCTCGCCATTTTCGCACCAATTGAGTCGCTCGAACCGCCTCCTTCAACCTTGGATAGAAATTGAACCTCACAGCCTAGCTGTGTGCTTCGTAGGCTTTTCCAAGCCTGTCCGGACCTCCTTTGGCATCACTCCAGGCTTGTGTGTCACTCGCCGTCGCGTTGCTGTCGCCATGGACTTACCGGCCCGTTAATCCGGTGAATTTGTTCACTAAACCTTGCTTAGGAGGTTAATGACGCTTAAGGAGTGATTAGATTAAGTTAAGTGTGATTAGTATAATTGTTAGCTTGTTTAGTTAAATTAGGTTAGTTAGTTTAGTTAATTAGGTGGTTAGAAATGGTAGTTAGTTAGTTTAATATGTGGTCTCGTGGTTAGAATGGTTAGAATAATTTAATTAGGCCAATAGGTGGTTAGATTAGCATTATTAGGCCTAAGTATATATTAATTGATTTAATGTGCATTTATTTAATTATTTAATATTTTCCGGAAATTATACCAGGAAAGTTGGTGACCGGAATTTCATGCTAATTGCAGTGATGTGCTTAGTTTATGCAATTAAATGTTAATTTGTGCAAATTGAGTGATGATTGTGATTTTGAGTTATGATTTCAAATTATGAAATTTTGGTATTTAATTAGAAAATACCGGGTGTCGGGTTTTGACATCGAAAATAACTCTTAAATACTATATCAAATAGTGAGATTTTAAAAGGAAATATATCAATTTTTAAAGTTCGATCTGACCGTGTACCCACACACGATTATTTTCATCAGGTGTTTTTAATAAGAAGAAAAGAGGCCAAGTGTATTATCTTAATTGAGACATTTGAGTGCAATACATAGTGTCATTGGCCGAAATTGAATGATCATGTGATGGTTAAGAGACCCCGTCCCCGATGTGCATTGGGTGGACGTTGCCCCTATATGGGATGCCCTAACAATGGATGCCGGATCGTGATAGAAGCCGGACCGAAGCTCCTTCGAGAATGCCGTCCCCGATGTGTGTCGAGTGGACGTTGCCGCGCTCAAGGGATGAGGCGAAGCCTGGCTACACTAGAGGACCGATGTGCATTGGGTAAAACTACCTGTGCGGATAGTAGTCAATTGGAATGCATGATTGATTGAGATAGACGCGCCAGATTATGGGACAAAATTGTATGGCACGGAATGGGACGTGTCATAACAATTTGGCCCTATAATCAGGACCCCTGTGATTGATTTAGATTGAGTGACACGTTCCAATTGATGTGTGCATTTATTATATGCATATGTGATTAAATTGTACTGACGTTTAGGAAGGAACTGAGGCGAGGCGAGTTTTTTGTGATGTGTGGTTAGACTACCTCTAGACGTATTTTCTTCCTAGTCAGGGTTTAGGGGGTGAACTTGCTGAGATATTGTCTCATTTCGTTGTGGGCTTAATCTTTTCAAGTCCTCAGATGGAGTCCGAAGGATCGGCAAATGTGTCTGACTAGTACGTCGTAAGACAGCTTCTTTTTGAAAGTCAATCTTTTTGTAGATAGACTAGTTTGTTTATGAAAATGTGGTTTTTGGTGAAATTATGGTCCTACTTTTTTATCCCATATTTGTGTTGTCTGGGGATTTGTTTATTCGCTTCCGCATGTGCAATAAAATGAATGGGTCGACGACGCGTCCTAGGACGTCGTAGTTTTATCGACCACCGAGGGATGTATGCGCGCTCAAAGTTCGGGGCATGACACGTGCTCACTTGGTCGAGCAACTACGATGGTGGCCGAGTGACGGTGGCCGAGCGACGGCAGGCGAACGACAGTGGCCGAGCGGCAAAAGACAAAGAAACCTTAATTTCAATCCCCATATGAGCTATACGGCGTCATTTTTGTGAGGATGTCCACATATGATAGCAAAACGACATTGTTTCTTAAGGATGATGGAAAACAATGTCGTTTAAAAGCCACCGCAACTTTTTTTTTTTTAAATACAAAAGCCATGTAATTAATTTGGCTGGAATCTCTCGCTGGTGGCACCAAAGTGATCATCTTTTCTCCGATTTGGCACTTAAGTGATCTGACGGAAACTTTTGACACCAAAGTGAGTGCCATATACAACTTTTGGCACTTCTAGTGTACTTTCCCCATCACGAGGAATAAAACAAGATTGGTTGCCAAAGGCTACTCCAAGAAGAAGGAATCAACTACGATGAAACTTGTGCGCTAGTAGCAAGGTTAGAAGCGATTGGACTTTTACTCGCTTACGTGTGTTTTCATGACTTTAGACTTTTCCAGATGGACGTGAAGAGCACTTTCTTGAACAAATTCATCAAGGAAAAAGTGTTTGTAGAACAACCTTCAAGTTTTTAAGACCATGAAAGCCTGATCACGTCTACAAGCTTAAGAAGGCTCTATATGGTCTGAAACAAGCCCCTTGTGCCTGGTATGAAAGGTTAACAACTTTCCTTAACAACTTTCCTTATTCATAACAGTTTCGAGAAAGGTAATGTTGACACTACTTTATTTATTCGGAGAGAAGGTAAGGAAATTTATTAGTGCAAATTTATGTTTGTGACATTATATTTGGCCCTCCTAATGAGAATCTCTACAAGAATTTTGCTAGGTTGATGTAGGATGAGTTTGAGATGAACATGATGGGAAAATTAAATTTTTTCTTTGGATTGCAAATCAAGCAAATGGAAGAAAACCTTTTTTTTTTCCAAGAAATCTATGCCAACGAGCTTATGAAGAAATTTCACATGGAAAATTCGAAGAAAATAGAAACTCCCATGTCTTCCTCATTAAAGCTCGACAAAGATGAAAATGGTAAAAATGTTGATCAGAAGCTTTACAGGAGCATAATTGGCTCTCTGCTTTATCTCACCACTTCAAGACCTGATATCTTTTTTAGTGTATGCATGTGCGCTAGATTTTAATCAGACCCTAGGGAGTCTCATCTTTCTGCAGTAAAAAGAATTATTAAGTATATTAACACTTACCCTTCTCTAGGACTCTGGTATCCTAAGAGATTAGAGTTTGTTATTTGGGTATTTCGATACTGATTTTGCAAGATGTAAGATTGATAGGAAAATCTCGTCTAGAACATGTTAGTTGTTGGGCAACATGCTTGTATCTTGGTTCTCCAAAAAACAATCAATGGTAGCCTTATCATTTGTTGCATCTGGGTACGTTGCTTTAGGCAACTACTGCACTCAAATTCTCTAAATGAAGTAGCAACTGAAGGACTACAGAGTAGTGAACTCTAATATAACGATCGGATGCGATAATACAAGTGCCATCAATCTGACGAAAAATCCAATCTTATATTCTAGGGCCAATCACATAGAAATCAAGCACAATTTCATACACGATCATGTCAATAACGGTGAAGTAAACATTCAATTTGTTGATTTTCAAAATTAGTTAGCTGACATTTTTATAAAACCTCTTGACAAAATGGCTTTTGACTTTATTCGAGAAAAACTTGGTATTATTAATCCATTTGCTTCAAGTGCCTAAAGTTAGGGTACATTAGAAGATGATGAGTAGATCTGCTATTATATTTTCAAATTTTGGTGGTAAGAATATTTTTGGAAGCATGTTAGGTATAATTTCTTCCTTAAATAAATTTATTGCCATATATTTTTATTTGTATCGGAAATTGTTTATTTCATTTTTTTCTAAAACCGTTTGATAGTTTTTCTCTATTTTTCCCTTAAAAATCGAATCTCTTTTAAACCCTTTCACTATTGACGCTTGATATTCCATAAAAACTTCTCTTTTTCTTCTTCGCTCTTCTAGACATTCCCGAGCTGACTCTCTACAAATCACTTCCCACATCCTCTTCTTTATTACATAAAGATCAAAACTTTTCTTTACTTTTGGAACGATGACACCAAAAATTGCCCCAACGCCGAAGCCTAGACCTTTTGGTTCACATCGATCAAATCGTACAGCGGGCTTGCAATCTAGAGTCAGAGGAAGCCCTAAATTTTTTGATCCGTCTGACTCTTCTGATAGCATTGAAGATACAGAAACTTCTTCAGAATTTTAGTTAAGATCGACGATTGGAACCCTCATGGCATTAGGAGATAGTGAGGATGTAATTTATCAGCTGTTGGCTAAGTATGGTTTCGATAATGAAGAGGCATTATAGTTAATGTTTGTTAATCCCATGAGAAGCATGCCTTTCACTAGTGTTGGTGATTTGAGTGCAACTAGATCAAAGAAATGGAAGGAAAAGTATCTGAAACATCTGTCAATAAGAAAAGAATTGAGGATGATAGGCGAAGGGGTGATAATGATGAAAAACTAAATGCTAGTTTTAAAAGGAAAGTTATTGCATATAAGATTGATGTAAATCGTGCAGATAAACTGATTAAATGAGCATCAGCAACATTTCAGATCTCTGATGAATAGAGGAGTAATTAAACAAAGGATTAACTCGATTTTTTCGAGTTTACTGGTATTCATCTTAAGTATGATCGACTTTTGACTGATCTCTGTGTTACTGAATTTCCTACATTCCCTGCCCTAATTGGATATTTCTATTCAACATTGTCATTTTACTTAGTTAATACTATTGAGTTTACAGTGTTTGATAAGCCATATTTGATTCAAGCATGGGACTTGGCAAAGATTTTGGGAGTTAGGTATTCAGAATTTGAAGCCATAGATGTTGCCTATAGACAACTCTCTAGAATTCCTAGTTTAACCAGAGATGATAAGTCCCATGTGTCCCATAAGTTGTTTCCCTTGAGACCAATTATTCTTCATAAAATTATTATCAACTGCTTGAGATCAAAAGGCTCTTCTACAACTGATATTTCTCGGTATGAAGTCAAGTTGATGTAGGCCATCTTGAATGGTCGCTCATTTTCCATTGCTCATCTTGTTATATGGCATATGTATAGAATAGTTCTAAAGAACAAGGGGCACTTGCCCTATGGATCTCTAATCATGAAGATTTTTCGTGGATTGAACATTGAGATTCCAAGGAAATTGAGCAAGGTTCAACTGCCTCCACTGAAGATAGATGAGCAAATGATGCGAAAAATGAGTTTTAGGCACACTACTGAAGGTTGGAAAAACACAAAAAAGTAGATTATTGAAAGTAAATGCAGATTAAGTGGTGCTCGACCCTATTGATAGACCCTACCAAGAGAAGACAAATTGCTGAGTAGAGACAAAGCACTCGAGTCTTCTCATAAATGCTTAATGAAGAAATGTTGGAAGAATTTGAAGAGGATACAGTTAATTTGGATGACATTATTGATGCCTATTAACTTGACATTGATGATGATATTAGTGACGAGAATGAAGCTGAAGAAGAAATAAGAACAGGGTCAGTCGCTGATCAGACAGGAGAAGTCATTGCTGAAGAATAACATCAAAAGGATGCTGAAAATCAACTCAAAATAACAGATGATCAGGCAAGTATGGTGGATGTTGATCTAACTAATGATTAAGAGAGTACTGATATTGGTGTTGAGCATCAGGAGCCTACTAGGGATTAGGACATTACTAAGCATCAAGAACTTCCTTAGGATCAAACCATTGTTGGTGAGCAAGGTTTAGTATCAAATGTAGGCACTCCTGAAGTTGACTCTTCCCAAGTGGAAGCACCCATTCACAGGGAGCCTCATAATACAAAAGATCTTATGGAACCTTTGCTTGAAAACATTCTCTTGGAATCCGATCATGTGGAAGATCCTAATGATGCCGATCAAGAAGCTATTGTTGATATAGGAGCCACTGATAGTGCTGATGTTGTTCAAGAGGGTCCAGAAATACTTGACAAAATGATTGGAGTTCTTTTTAATCTTCTAGTTACTCTGGAAATTCATGCGGACACTCCTCTGGCTCCAGAACTTAATGTGGAAGATGCCTTTGCAGTTGAACTAACTTCCATCCCTACCGGAACTCCTAGCATTACTAGTGAGCAGATTGCTGAGCTCATTCTTCTGACCTAGTTGTGTAGGATAAAAGGAAACAAGTTGCAAATGTTGAGGGGGAGTCTGAAGCTACTAGACAAAGGTAGGAGGACATCGATATGGTGATGAAACTTGGGTTAGAAAATAACCCTTCAAGAATTCCTGTCATTGGTAGCACTGAAGACAGATTGTTTTTGCAGACTCTACTTCGAATGACAGAGCATAAAGATAGCATGGATAGAGAAATGAAGAACTTAAATGTCTTCCTCTGAATTCAAGATGAAGCATTGGACACCAGAATGACAAACATGGAGAGTACTTTGGAAAATATGCAGTACTATGTTCTTATTCAACTACCTCCAGACCACAGAGTTCCATCTCTTACTCCAATTCCATTTCTAGCTCTCATTCCAGACCTTGACCCAAACCAACCATCCTTCTCCAAATAATTTTCTATGATTGCATTATTTCTCAAAGTTCGGATTGTTTTGTCGTTTGGTTTGTACTGATTGTGGATTGTCTTTTGTTAAACTAACTTTCATACTTTGGTTTGCTTATAATAGTGTGCTTTATCTAGTATTTTTTTGAGTGTTAACAAAAAAGGGGAGAAGGTGGACCGGCATAACTCTTATTGCAAACTATACTACACTAACACTTACTCTGTAGGGTCTCTAAATATTCTAAGCATCGCAAAAGCTAAGGGGATTTGTTAAATTGTTCTTATCCTTTATTTTTAAATTTAGAGCATTAGCTATAAGAGTTTTGCTAAAATTCTTTCGATGCAGATAATTTT
Source organism: Eucalyptus guilfoylei (assembly GCA_016097605.1). NCBI lineage: Eukaryota > Viridiplantae > Streptophyta > Magnoliopsida > Myrtales > Myrtaceae > Eucalyptus > Eucalyptus guilfoylei. The sequence goes on from CM027863.1 coordinate 9,289,539, forward strand.
ATAGTTTGTCTGCGCCTTATTTCAAAATTGGCTTTATTCAAGAGCTATTTAAATTACACAATTTTTTTAAATTTTTTCTTGTGCAAGTTTTGTTATCATAAAAAAAGGGGGGGGGAGATTGTTGAGAAAACATTTTCTAAGCGGTTTCGATGATTGACAAAACTTAGAGATTTTGTTTATGATAAAAAGTATTTTTAGATAGAAAGTTTGATGGAATAGGATTAGATGATATCAATCAGAATCAAAGTCATGGTTTTTTTTTTCCTTCCTTACATACTTTGTCAAATGGCTAGGAAGGAGTCAAATACACTCATGTAATGGCTAGTGGTGATTGGTTGGATATCTTGCCATTTTTATGAGAAGTTTCAAAAGGAAAGTCTTCCTAATATCTATCGAATATTCAACATTCCTGGAATTTCTTATTGGAGGTGTAATATTATTTCCATTTGTAAACACTCAATTTTTGGAAACTCGAACAACTGGATGGGCAGCAGAACACATGGGAAGCTTCACCCTTGGTGATCTTGAGGCAATCGGATCTTCTCAACAAGATCTAGGACTAACGTGAAGATTGGTTGGATGATCATTCTGGAGATATGCCCAACGGTTAGCTTGGACTAGGAGGAATATAAGAGGAGGTCTTGAAACTGAAGAGATAGAATTCGCATTTTATGAGAACTAAACTTTTTAATTCCAAAGTCTGAAAAGTGTTTTGTGATCTTATATGTTTGCCTTCGCTGAACGATATTGTGTAAACCTTTTAGAGGTTGAGAATATGAAGAGTTCTTCACACAAGCTTGAGTGCTCGAAGCTTAGGACTTGTAACCTCTTATAGGTTTTTCTAGTAGATTCCAGCCAATAGGTTGTAGCACGGGAGAGTGAACATAGGCTGGCAAAAGCCGAACCACTATAATCTTGAGTGTGCAATTCTCTATCACTTACTCTTTTATTTTTGTGATCTGACCACTTCATTTGAAGTTGTCTTGTTGCAATATTTCTTTAAATTCTTTCATTTTCGCACAGTCGCCTATTCACCTCCTTCTAGGTGATAGATCTAGCCATAACAAGCACTATCAAGATGGGTGATTTCTTGGAAAGGTGAACCTTTAAGCCGGATGACAAAATGGTGATGTTCGTTATAGAATGGTTCAAAGTGGATATATTGAGTGAATTAATTCAATGACGTCACAGAAGCTATTAGATTTAGTTATTCAATCAGCCCATTAAGAACATTTTTTACTCTGAAAAATGTAATTGATTTAGTGGGGCTACTAGAGAAGGTCCACATCCGACGTTGTAAGGCCAATTTGGGGATGTCTTCCTAAAGCCGTTTTAAATCGTTTGTGCATTGGAAACAAGTTCTCTTGGTCTAAATTTTCTTTCTTTGGATTAATGTCCAACCCCAGTTGCCCGATTCCATGAATCTTTGTTGCAGATCGTAAATGTAGATTCTTCCTGAGTCAAGGCATATGTCAACAAATCAAAAATAAGATCAAAACAACCACGATCTCACTTCACCAGGCATACGGTGTGGTGTCGGGTCAAGTTGCATCAACTTTGGACACAAGACCATCGCCATGCAAAGAGGGAAAGAAAATACAAGCCCGACCACTGGTGGGCTTCAACTCATTCTATGTTCAAGCTAATAGATTCCCACGGAGCTGAGCTAGCAACTAGTGGTGAGTCGTGACAAACTACCAGTAGATATGATGTTGATATGCTAACCTTTCGGAATTACTTCAAGCATTGATCTAGACTTGGAATAAATGAGTCGCGACAAACTACCGGTAGATATGAAGTTGATATGCTAACCTTTTGGAATCACTTCAAGCATGACTTGAGTCATGAGAGACTAAAGCCGGTATGATGTTGATGTGAAATAAATATAGCACATGATAGCATTTACTCTTGAAGATGCCATAAGATGGATTGATTCTAAGCCACATTCGCCTTGAGTCATGTTGATGCAGATCTCAAAGACTTGTCTTGTGCTTTCAAGAATTTTTGTAACTAACCTCATTTCTTCATTTAGTTCCTAGACTTTTATTGATTAGTGCTCTAGGACACTTATGAAGAAACCAAAGAGGCTTTGTAGGTTTTATTTAATGCAACTAATTTATTGCTTTGTATGTAATCATTTTTTAAACATATCTTTATTAAGAATCCTTGTCAAGTACTTCTAGAGGGGTCATTACTCACTAGTATGAGCTTTGTTTTTTACTAGCAATAGAGCAAACGTTTTGGTTCGACCAGAAATACCATTCATTTACAACGACTAAGTTACAATTATTTAATCTTTTAGAAACTGAAAAAAAAAATTGATAGGTTTTTTTCCAAGATTTGTTTTCACTTTGAACTGCCTTCAATAATTACTACCAAAATCACTTATACTAAAAGCAAAAGTAAACCAATTCATCATTTTGTCCTTCTATGACCAAAAAAAAAAAAAAAGAGTCTTTTGTATTTAAGAGTTTCATTTTCGTAATTCCATAAAAGATAAGTGGTGAATTAATGATTCCTCAATTTTTCTTTTGTATTTAAGAGTTTCATTTTCGTAATTCCATAAAAGATAAGTTGTGAATCAATGATTCCTCAATTTTTTAATCTATACTTGCTATTCTTTAATGCAATTGCAAAATAATTTTATCATATAACATATGAAACCTTTTTTGTATGATAACATTGTTTTCACGCATGAAGTTCAATGTGTTTTCTATAGGGAAGTTTGACATGTTATTATAAACTTACCAAGTGAATAAATTCTTAATAAAGTAATGCCTTTTGAACTTTTTCTACTTAATTGCTTATTAATAAAGCTAATTTATAACAATTTAAAATAGTTTTTAATCATCTAGATATTTTTAGCGGAAGATTTTTCTTCTGAGTTGTTATCTTATTTTCTATAGTTTTCATGAAGGCGGTCCCATCTTTCTTTTGAATTATGTTTCCTTACTTCTTGGGAGACGACCTTATTCAACGACCCCTCCCTCCCGGCAAGGGCTAAAGGATTTGGGCTTGACGATACAGACTCTGAAAGGGATGGTTACTGACAACACAGACTCAGATTTAACTCAGATAGTAACTCTCCCATAAGCAGTGGCCCCGGACAACCAACTGGAATAATTCTAGTTTTTTGTCCGATTCATTAAAGTAGTGGCCTGGTGATCTCCGAAAGCAGATTCCTTCGCTGATTGCTGGGTACTTCTCGGTCTGGGTCTTCATCTGAATTGACGTCTGGTTGCCACGTATCTCCAGACCAGGTTCACCATAATTTCATGGGTCTGATGAAAAGTTCATCGATTTTGACAAGTTCTGTCCATATTCTTTAAAAGTTTGATGAATGACATCTATGGTTCCTAAAAGTCTATTGATTCTAACTAATTTTGTCCGTATTCTTTAAAACTTGATAAATGACATCTCTAATATCATGATGCAAGAATAAATGTCATGATATCTCAAGAGCCTACCATAAGACAGATTTATCTTAAGTGACTTTGACTGTTTGAAAGAGATCTACATGTGAGTCACATTGATGCAGATTTCAAAAGATTTTTCTTGCTGTTTTAAGAAGTTTTGTAACTAACCTCATTTCTTCATTTAATTCTTAGAATATTATTGATGAGTGTTATAGGACACTTATTAAGACACCAAAGAAGCTTTGTGGGTTTTATTTAATGCAATGAACATTTTCCTTTATATGTAGTCATCGTTTAAACATATCTTATTAAGAATCCTCAACAAGTACTTCTAAAGGGCTCATTACTCACTAGTATGACCTCTATTATTACTGGCAATAGAACAAACGTTTTGCATGTGAAAATGAATTTAATAAGTTATGTTGAAAATATATATTGAGAATATATGGTTGTAGAGTTGGTCATTTAGAAAAATGTACCTAAATTTTTGTAAAAGTAAGAAGGATTTTACTTACCAAAGATAACAAATATATAGATATAAATTGAAGAATTATGATGTGCTAGAGACTTAATTTACTGGTTAAAATTTTAGCCCCTGTCTATTATTGTACTATTATGACTTTCTTAGTATAATTTGGGGGTTTTCCTCGGGAATTAATAGTAGAGGTACAAGAAATTTCTCTTGGGCTTTTATAATCATATAGAGATTTAAGAGCGCAAGCATATGTGTGTTCAAAATTTTTTTTTTGAATGTGCGTGGGCGGAGAGAAAAATTATCTAAAGATATGAATGGGTTTGCAAAAGATGTCTGAATAGTCGTATATTTATGATATTACGTAATGTTTTCTTAATTAATAAATTTGTAATTTTATTCCATTTTATGATACTATAGTCTATGGTGTCATAATAAATCTTTGCAAAGGATATTGATAATTTGGCCACGCCACACCTGTCCATGTTTTGGATGATGTGAAAAGTTTTGTCTAGCCGGGTTCATGTATTCGAACTTGCATTTGAAGATTATTTGCCTTCTGTCTAGGGTCTATTCTTCAATTAAAGAAAATGTTTTTGTTCCAGTGCTTCTCATGAGCACTAGAAATTTACCCGTGCTTCGTCCAGAAATACAATTCATTTTACAACCATTAAGTTACAATTATTTATTCTTTTGGTAATTTGGAAAAATCAGTTCGGTGCTTTTAAGAGATATTTTCTCTTTTCATTTGAAATGCCTTCTATAGTTACTGTCGCAATCACTTTTATGAAAATCGAAAGTAAATTAATTTATTATACTATGACAAAAAATGTATTTTCTATTTAAGTGTCTCATTTTCATAATTTCATAAAAGATAAGTGGTAAATTAATGATTCCATGATTTCTCAATCTACATTTGCTATTATTGAATGCAATTGTAAAATAATTTTCTCATATGACATTTTCTTGTTGTCCCTAGCTCGTATCATAATGCAAATTTCAGCTTTTTTATTTCATTTTCCATAATATACTCTTTTTGCATCAATAGAAAGACATTCAAGATTAATCAAGCAACAAGTAATAGATAATGGAAACTTATTTTCTAAAGGAACCAAGTTATGCTTGCTCAGGGGATACCACCACCATGATAAGCGACCTTCTGGAAAAGTGTTTACCTATACATCAAATGACAAAACGCAAAGGCTTAGTATAGTATAGACCAAAGCAGGTGCAGATAGTACCTCGAGTGAGTTAATATAAGGATATCACATTATAATCTCACAGCGGAACCTCCTCCAATAGGTTTGTGATTTGGAGACAAACCATGTGAAAGCTAGTGGTCTTTTGATGACCTAATCCGAGGAGGGCAAGGAGTGATCGCTAGAGTGACAAGAGGTATGGCTCTCAACAACCTTCTACGATGGTGAAGGGAGCAAGACTGTATTGAATTACGCATAGAACAAGAGGAGAGCATTCCTTAATTACATATTTACAACTAGAATAATCTCACCAGATGCATCTTTTCATGTAAAAACGATGCGTAGCTCCATCAGAATCCAATATTAAACATGCTCAAGTGATAGCACTACCAAGATGGGTGATCTCTTGGAAAAGTGAACCTTTACGCTAGATGACAAAATGGTGATGCTCGATATGGAATGGGTCAAAGCGGGTATATTGAATGAATTAATTCAAGGATGTCATAGAAGCTACTCAATTTGGTTATTCAATCGGCCCGTAAAGAACATTTTTTACTCTGAGAAATGTAGTTGATTTAGTGGGGCTCCTAGAGACGGTCCACATCCAACGCTGTAAGGCCAGTTTGGGGATGTCTTCCTGAGGCCGTTTTCAATCATTTGTGCTTTAGATACAAGTTCTCTTGGTCTAAGTTTTCTTTCTTTGGATTAATGTCCAACCCTAGTTGCTCGATTCCATGAGTCTCCGTTGCAGAACTATAAATGCAACTTCTTCCTGAGTCAGGGCATATGTCGGCAAATTGAAGATAAGATCATAACCGGCGCGATCTCACTTCACCAGGCACACGGTGTGGTGTCGGGCCATGATACAATCAACTTTGGACACAAGACCATCACCGTGCAAAGAGGGAAAGAAAATACAGGCCTGACCACTGGTGGGCTTCAACTCATGCTATGTTCAAGCTGATAGATTCCCAGGGAGCTGGGCTAGTAACTAGTGGTGAGTCGCGACAAACTACTAGTAGATACGATGTTGATATTCTAACCTTTTGAAATTACTCAAGCATTGATCTCGATTTGAAATAAATGAGTCATGACAAACTAAAACCGGTACAATGTTGATATGAAATAAATATAGCACATGATAGCATTTACTCTTGAAGGTACCATATGACGATTGATTCTAAACCACATTCGCCTTTTTGTGAGAGATTTACATGTGAGTCACGTTGATGCAGATTTTAAAGGCTTGTCATGTGCTTTAAAGAATTTTTGTAACTAAACTCATTTCTTCATTTAGTTCTTAGACTTTTATTGATTAGTGATCTAGGACACTTATGAAGAAATCAAAGAGGCTTTTTAGGTTTTATTTAATGCAATGGATTTTTCGCTTTATATGCAATCATTTTTTAAACATATCTTTATTAAGAATCCTCGACAAGTACTTCTAGAGGGGTCATTTCTCACTAGTATGCGCTTTGTTTATTAATAGCAATAGAGCAAACGTTTTGGTTCGAGCAGAAATACCATTCATTTACAATGACTAAGTTACAATTATTTAATTTTTTAGAAACTCAAAAAAATTCGTTTGGTGTTTTTCCAAGATTTGTTTTCACTTTGAACTACCTTCAATAATTACTACCAAAATCACTGATACTAAAAGCAAAAGTAAACCATTCCATCATTTCGTCCTTCTACGACCCAAAAAAGAGGAGTCTTTTATATTTAAGAGTTTCATTTTGGTAATTCCATAAAAAAAAATAAGTGGTGAATTAATGATTCCTCAATTTTTTAATCTATACTTGCTTTTCTTTAATGCAATTGCAAAATAATTTTCTCATATAACATATGAAACTTTTTCGGTACGATAATATCGTTTTCACACATGAAGTTCAATGTGTTTTTTTATGGGGAAGTTCGATGTGTTATTATAAACTTATTGAGTAAATAAATTCCTAACAAAGTAATACCTTTTGAACTTTTTTCAACTTAATTGCTTATTAATAAAGCTAATTTATAACAATTTAAATAGTTATTAATCATCTAGATATTTTTAGCGGAACTGCACAATGGGTTTCTACAATACATAGAGAAATCCATTGAAAGCTGATAGTTTGTGGGATAAAAATAAAAAGATCTGGGTCATTCCCACTAATTTGAAGTTGACTATCGAGTGGTTTATATATTACTACCCATTCACATAGAAAGTACGACGAAAAAGATGACCCAGCGAGAATCGTTACTCGAGAGATCATAAAACGCTCTGGGTGCTCCATTAGTGAATCTGGCACGTATCGACTTCCTCCTATAATGTAGTTTGACTATTCTATTTCTAATCCTCCCTAGAGTGATGGACTTTGATCTCATCTATAACAAAACTTTAATCAAATTAAAAAAAAAAATCACAAAAAATCCAAAACTTTGCCTAGAGTGATAAATTTATCTCAAACTTTTTTTGTGATACAAAAAATCCTAAACTTTGCCAATTGTGATACATTTATCTTGATTTTTTTTTGTGATGCAAAAAACCCTAAATTTGTACCGCGTAACACATTTATCCTAAATTATAGGGTATTTTCGTCTTTTACTTTTTAATTTTTTTTCCTTTTTCTTTTTTTGTACTTTTTTGTTCTTCTCTCTTTCCTCCGCCGGCCATGGAGGAGGAAAGCCAGAGTCAGGTGAGGGCTACCATTGCCGATGTTAGGCAAGGGTCACCCTCGCTTTGGTGGGTTGGGGGGGGGGCGCCCTTGCTTGTGTCGGGTGACGGTTGCCCTCCTCAAACACAGGGGAGGGCAACCCTCGCTTGACATAGGTGAGGGCAGCTCTTGTCCGCATCGAGTGAGGGCACTCCTCGCCAGATTTGGCCTAGGCGAGGGCTGTCCTCGCTTGGGTTGGCGAGGGCTATCCTTAACTGACCTAGGCAAGGGCGACCCCTGCTTGACGCCAGCGAGGGCGGCCCTCGCGTAAGTCCAACTACCCTCTGCCATGGCTAACGGAGGGGAGAGAAGAGAAGGAAAAAAAAAAAAAAAGGAAAAGAATGAGATGAAAATGCCATTGGTCATAGAGTTTGAGATAAATGTGTCACTCTGGGCAAATTTTGGAGTTTTCGGTGGCTTTTTCCCTTAAAAAAAAAAGGTTAAGTCGAGATTAATAACTATCTCATTCTTGCACGTTCTAGGTTCTCGTTCCTCAAAATAATCTTGGATCTGCACTGACAAATAGGCACGTTGAACGGGTAAAACAAGTACATCACTCCACCGGTCAAAAGTCCTAAACCGGACTAGACGATTGCTGATCATGGTTTGCTTGTCAAGCTTTTCATGTTATTTTCTTCATTTCCTCGTGCCAATCTCCTTCCCTATAGAGACGTTAGGTATCGAGAGACTTCTTGGTCAAGGGAGATTGCTTCTTCGCCAACCCCTCGAAGAACCCAAACATTGATTTCGAAGAACCCAAACATTGATTTCAAATGCCAACATGGATATCCATTCCCGCCACTTGTCTTAACTTAACAGGTCGATATGGGCGGTGATGGGATCGAAAAATAGGTAAAAAATCAACTTGGAGAAGAATATACCGCATGGAGTATCCAACATTATTCCGGAATTAAAGAAATATCAGGGAAGAAGTCAACGCGAATTTCTAGATAAGAGAAAGAAAGACATGGTTGGTGGACGTGCGCAACTTGGATTATTTTGCAGGGATCGCAAGTACGACTATTCGCAGGGTAGTTTCTATACACCGTATAGAGGTGACATTATTCACGTGATTGCTTCAATTCAAACTTTGAGATCAAGAGACGTTACAAATAGAATTCATCTCCATCCCCGGTCCGTTCCTCACGCTCGAGGCAGTTTGAGCTAGATTGCCGTCCTGGGTCTCTTTGATTGATAGAAAGTCGACACTGATGAAAAGCAAATGATAAGTCATGCATTAGGTTTTCCAGATTATCTTGGCCATGTGAGATACAAGTCATGATGATTTTTTTTGACTGAAATGGCTTTGTTTTGTTTGTGCATGAAGCGAAATCACGAGGCAAGATCGATGCAGAGGATGATTTGATTTTGAGGAGGTTGATTTTCGATATGTACTTCTTGGCGGTCGTCACGTGCAATAAGGTTTGCTTCTATCCTTGCAGGTTTGGGAGTTCCGATGAAATTCGAGTTGCTTTCGCAAATGGACATCCACTCTCGAAACAATCCGAGTTGCGAACCCGCTCTATTCATCACTAGCATATTTTCATGCTTGTACATACATTATATGTCCTTATCTCATGCATCTAACGTATATATGGTTGTGCTTTTATCAGGTGCGAATTTAGGGTTTAGGACTGAGCAGAAGCGGAAGACATAGCCGAAATACGTTTTTGCTATCATCAATAGTAAACAGAACGATGAATCAAATGCATCATTTCTTAAGCATCATCCCTCATATTAAATTGGGAATATAACACAAATGACCTATGAACTTTGGTGAAAAGCAAATGTGATCTCTAAATTTTTAATTTGCTTAATATAGTCAATGAACTTTTAAATTTTTCAATATAGTCCCGAACTTTAGGTATATATTCGATTTAGTCCCTGAATTATATGAAAATGTTTAATATTGTCCCGTATCTTGTATTAATGAAAAGACAACATTGAACATTTTCATATAGTATAGGGACAAAATTGTATATATATATATATCAAAAGTTCAAGAATTATATTGAACAAATTACAAAGTTATGGGATCACATTGCATATTGAGGTAAGGTTCAAGAACAACATTGAACAAATTATAAGTTCATGGACTACATTATACATTGAACTACAATTCAAGAATTAGTTGTATCATTATCCCTATTCAATTAGTCAAAATGCTTTAAAATGTTAAAAAAGCGTTAGAATATGAAACGAATTGGAAGGGGTGGGTGTGAAAATAAAGAGAAGTGATGGAGCAACATTGTTTTTTCTTGGTTCAGCTAATGACTACCTATAATTTGTCGTTTCTCGAGTTTGGAATTGTCTAAATAAGGGATTAGTTGGCACTTTGACAGTGCTATAATCATATTCAAAGTGATAACAGTACGAAGGTTAGCTTCCACACATTAATTGTTCATTGATTGATTATATCTGATCTATGCGGATAGTTATTCGAGCGGGAAGGACCGATATTTCATGTCACCTTTTCTCTTATAACGCAGATGCATGGCCATAAATTCAACTATCTGAAAACTCATGGAACCTGTTGTAAATTCTATGGACTCATTTAGTTTACATCCATGATTGAAAATGTCTCGCATGTGATTGGCAGGATTTGAATAGGCAACTTCTGTTTTCAGTTTGATATTTTGTGCCGTTCTTGTATGGAAATGTTAGACTTAATTAGCTAACCATAATTAGTGACTGTTGACACCCAAAGTTGCCCTTACCATCACGTGCCGGTCACAAAGATAAAAAATAATGACATGTCACGTGTTAGTCACGAGGGCAAAGGAAAAGTCAAGATACTCAAGGGAAGTTTGACCAAGTGTGGATGAGCCTGTGAATGGAAGCATATGCTTCGACAATAAAGGAAGGAATTACTACATGTCCAGCTATCGGAATAATGTCATGTGTACCAAATTTAAACAATATTGACATTGAAATAGGGAAGGATCTAATAAGCAGAAAGTGAAATAAGAAGAAACACAAGAAGCCAAAGACAATGTATTTAGGGATCAAGAGGTACCGTTAGCAGAATCTTCATTAGTCTTGGTGACCTCATCCTCTACAGTCCCTGACGTTCCTGATTTAAGAGGAACGTTACTTAAGGGAGAATCCAAGCATTGGGTTGAGATGTTGGCTGAGTCTCGAACTCCAGATATCTTCAACATAGTAGGGCCATACTGAGCATCATAGCTAACAATTTCTCTACCCTTGCCACAAGCTCCTTTTGATTCGAAGCCACGCTGCCTAACCTGACTGATTGCGGTTTTAGTCGCTTCCTCGAAAGGACTATCATAAGTAAATGAGAACCACCTAACCATCCATTCAGGGCTATAACCAGGAGAAGACTAAAATTCCTCAGTGATCCAAGGCATATCGAGAGCATAAAAGCTGAAACATATCATTATATTTCGTTGCAGGAATAAAACCGGTGAAAGAATGTCCTATTCTTTTGGTATTCTTTTTTCCAATTGAATTTCTGCATTCTTAACACAAGATCCAAGTTCTAAGCTAGTTGCGCTGTAACTAATCCTCCAATATATAAAATATGCTGTTTCAATTTCCGTTGCTTAGTTTTGTTTTTTTGTGGTTTCAATACTTAAGAGCCCAATGCAACTTTTTGACTGGGGGAAAAAATCAACAATAAAATAGATAAAAGTATATCAGAGTGCAAGTTACAAGGACACATTATTATAATGATAGACATTTTTTTTTAGGGATAAGCGCATTAGAAGTCCTAAAATTTGTCATGAAATTGCAATTAAATCCTAAAATTTTCAAAAAGTATAATTAAGTCATAAAACTTGTCACAAAGTATAATTAAGTCATAGAACTTTCAAAAAGTATAATCAAGTTCTAAAACTTGTTAAAGTGATTCAATTTAAGTCATTCCATTGATTACACTTTTTGAAAATTTTAGAACTCGGTTGCACTTTCGAGACAAGTTTTAGGATTTTATTGAACATTTTGAAAGTTTTAGGACTTGATTGAACTTTTGTGACAAGTTTTAGGACTTAATTGCACTTTTTGAAAGTTTAAGGACTCAATTGCATTTTCATGATAAGTTTTAAGACTTCTAATGCACTTATCCATTTTTTGATCATAATTAAAAGTAGTACCAATAATCTGATTGTCCTTTTTAGTATAATAAGTTTTGATCTGATTACATAGACTTTTTTGGATAAACCAAGAAATCAAGGATTTTCAAACAAGGGTTTTCCATCACGCAATTGGAGGAAGCTGTACCTAGAAGTTCCTTCAATTTCCTGCGTGGAGTTGGTCTTTTCTTAATATTATCCATCAACTTTAGAAAACGTAGTGACATGAATGAGAAAAAGTGGCAAAATGACACTAGAAGTGCCATAAAATTGTGCATGACGTTCACTTTAGTATCAATTTTTTTTTTTGATCATTTAAGTGCCATTGTTTTTTTAAAAAATAATCATTTTAGTACCAAGTTTGATTTGAGTCGCCGGAAATCTAATGTGGTCATATTTTATTAATTTATTGATCTTACGTGACTCACCGGCATGCCCAATTAGCATGTAACCCCTAAACGATGTCATGTAGCAAGTTAAAAAATGATCATTTCAATGCCGAATGGTTATTAAAAAGTAATCACTTCAGTGCCGAATGATTGTTAAAAAGTGATCACTTCAGTGTCAAAAAAAGACAACTCAGATAATTTTTTTTATTATAAACGCCACATAATTTCTCTAGTCAAAATTTCTCGCCGGAAGCACTTAAGTGATTGTTTTTTTTCCGATTTTGGTACTTAAGTGAGCCAGTGAGCCGGCAAAAAATTTTGGCACTAAAGTGAGCACCGTATATAACTTATGGCACTTCTAGTATCATTCTTCCGAAAAAAAGTCTAATTACTCTGCATTGACAACTCTATATAATAGTGTCATTGATCTTTTGTTCAAGCACACTAACGAACTTTGGCCAATGGCTTCTCTTCCTTCACCAGCCACTGCAACCGCCGTTGGCACCACCACCTCCTCCTTCTCTTCCCCCGTTGCCATCTCCACATACGGTCCGTTCTTCCGCAAACGTGGCCCAGCCTCCCTTTACTCGAAACATAGAAAACCCTCCATACGGCGATCGACCATTTCATGCAAGGCCCTGAGCAACGACGACTCTGAACAAAATCCTATGTCGGTGAAGCTCGACAGGAGGAATGTGCTCATTGGCCTTGGTGGCTTCTATGGGGCGGTCGGTCTCAGATCCGACCCATTCGCGCTTGCAGACCCGATTTCTGTCCCGGATTTTACCCAGTGTGGCAAGGTCAACCCCTGCGCGAAGGCCTGTTGCCCACCACCCGCCACCGAGGTCCTAGACTTCAAGCTCCCATCCTCAAACTTGCCCACGCGCGTGAGGCCAGCTGCTCACTTGGCCGATGAGGACTACATAGCCAAATACACCGAGGCCATTAGGCTCATGAAGGCCTTACCGGCTGACGACCCGCGTAGCTTCATGCAGCAAGCCAATGTGCATTGCGCCTATTGCGACGGGTACTATAACCAAGTTGGGTTTCCCCACCTGGAACTCCAAGTCCACTGCTCTTGGCTATTCTTCCCATTCCACCGTTACTATCTCTACTTCTACGAGAAGATCTTGGGGAGCTTGATCAAAGACCCGACCTTCGCATTGCCCTATTGGAACTGGGATGCGCCCAGCGGCATGAAGATGCCCGCCATGTTCGCTGACCCGCAATCGCCGCTCTATGATGCCAACCGAAACCCGGATCATGCACCACCTATGCTTGTGGATCTCAACTACAACTGCGAGCACCCGCCCCCATTGAATCTGGAGTGCAAGAACCTAAAAACCATGTACAGGTAATGAGTTTTGACAAGAACGAGAAACTTTAGGTTTGGTGAACATAGGTGTAGATCTAAATTGATTCCATTTAATTGGAAATGCGTAATCAAAAGTCAATGCTTCAGTTTGCGATGGGTAGATTCTCTTTTTGTCACCTTTGATTCTTTCTTTGTTTTAGTATAAAACTCTCCCATCAGTTTTCTACGTAAGCACTGATAATAGATGAATCCTATATATTTTAGACTATGAGGATGCTATTCAGGACTTTATTATAGGTATTGTGAAACGAGTCAAACTAATGCATCGCTAAAATTGGGTTATACAAGATTCTACAAAATGAAAAATGTTTGATGCATTGAGATGGTAACTGCTTAATTCAATTGCCTTAGTAATAATAATAAAACGACATAAACTGTGGACATGGGTAGTTATATAGTCTGAAAAATTGACCGACTGTTAAAATCAATGATGACGAATGTGGATTATGAGTGAAAAACTAGACGGACTTAAAATTGACTCAGAAAACCTTTTCTCTTATTATTTTATGATATGATGAATTCGGTCTAAGCAGGCAAATGGTGTCGGGCGCGAAGAAGCCAAAACTCTTCTTCGGCCATGCCTACCGGGCAGGCGATCATGCAAATCCGGGGCCCGGGTCGATCGAGCACGTGCCGCACAATACAGTCCACAATTGGTGTGGCGACTACAGGCAGCCCAACCTCGAGGACATGGGCATTTTGTACTCTGCCGCCCGAGACCCGCTCTTCTTTGCCCACCACTCCAATGTCGACCGCATGTGGACCCTGTGGAAAACCCTAGGAGGCCCGAAGAGGACCGACTTCACGGACCCGGACTGGCTCAATGCCGCCTTCCTGTTCTACGATGAGAACAAGCAGGCCGTGCGTGTGAAGGTCAAAGATTGCTTAGAAACCACTAACTTAGGTTATAAGTACCAAGATGTTGACATTCCATGGCGAAACTCTAAGCCAGTCCCACGCAAAATAGCCAAAAAGGTGGCCAAGACCTCTGGGGAAATTGCCGATGTGGCGGAGATACAACGGCCTATCGTTCACTTCCCTGTTAAACTAGACAAAGTTGTGAGCACTCTGGTCAAGAGGCCGAAGCAAAAGAGAAGCAAGAAAGAGAAGGAGGAGGAAGAGGAGGTGTTGGTGATCGAAGGGATCGAGCTCGAGAGTGACGCGTTCGTGAAGTTCGACGTCCACATCAACGACGAGCAGGACTCCCTGAGCGGCCCTGACAAGACCGAGTTTGCGGGCAGCTTCGTGAACGTGCCGCACAAGCACAAGCCCGGCAAAAAGATGAAGACCAAGCTGAAGCTGGGGATTACGGACTTGTTGGAGGACCTGATGTGCGAGGACGACGAGGAGGTCTTGGTGACTTTGGCCCCGAGGTACGGCGGTGAGGACGTCACCATCAGCAACATCAAGATTGAATTCGTTGACTGAAGCCGACGGTGACGGAATTATTTTGTCGTGTTTCTCCTATTTCAAATCTGAAGATTACTGGTCAAATCTTTATGTTAAAAATTAAACCAAATTCTTAAATGTTGTCATACAAAGCTACCGATGAATTACCGAGTTACCGATGTCAATCGGTTAGCGTGTTGCTGATATTCTAGACTTGATATCGAAGACTGCTAGGTATATGTATTGAAGAAGAGTCATCATTGTAGTGATACTTTTGAGAAGACTATTCGTATTTCTATGTTCTATCTGTTTGTGTCTCAAGGTCTTTTGTAAGTTCCTATGGCTTTATCTCCTCAGAATACTAGCAGTATTTATGATGATGAATAAAAGTTGTGTATTAAGTCAATAAATAGGGGAGTCTTTTAATCGTTCTTGATAAGGTGGAATAAGGTGAATTAAACGAAAAAGTCTATCTATCTCCTTCTCTTCTTTATGTGAGTTACGATTGTTTGACCTTCAAATTTCTCCCATCAAATTGGTATTAGAGCGAATGGTTTGCAATCATGCCCTCAACAAACACTCAGCTTCCTCTTCAATGCCCTTGTCTTACCAAAGAAAATTATGGTAACTGGGCCATTAGAATGAAAGCTCTACTCGATGCCTACAGTGTATGGGAACTTGTCAACACTAGCTGTGATGAGCTAGAGAATGAAGCCACCTTGAATCAGAACCAGAGGAATGCCTTGGAGAAGGTTCGGACAAAAAATCAATATGCCCTATCAACCATCTATCAAGCTTTAGATGATTCCATGTTTGAAAAGGTTTCGAATGCCACCACTGTTAAGGAGGCATGGGAGATTCTTCACAACGCACATCAAAGAGTATAGAAAGTTAAGAAGATTTACCTTCAAACTTTGATAGGCGAATTTGAGGTAATTCATACGAAAGAATCTGAATCAATTGCTGATTATTTCATAAGAGTTTTGGCAATTGTCAATTAGATGGAAAGAAACGGAGAAGACGTTTTAGACGTTCGTGTTGTCAAAAAAAATACTTATATCCGTAAACAAGAAATACGAACACATTGGTGTTGCAATTGAAGAATCTAAAGACTTGGATGCCATGACGATCTATGAGCTTCTAAGTTCATTACAAGCCCATGAAGAAATGTTTAGAAGAAAAAAGAATGAACGGGTGGAGGAAGTTCTCCAAACGTGGCTAGCCATCCAAGATGAGGAGGAGCAAAGAGGAGATCCCAAGCAAAATCGATGGACAAATCAAGATCATGATCGAGGTTGAGGCCGAGGTCACTTTCAAGGAAGAGATTGTGGACGAAGTAAAGGAGATCTGCTCGAAATGATGGTGGACACCACTATCAAAAAGGAGTTTGTGGAAGAGAAAAGAACTCGACAAGTCAGTGATATGATAAATCTAAAATTTGATGTTATCATTGTAATAAACTTGGTCATTATACTTATGATTGTTGGAACAAAGAAAGAAGCGCAGCAGATGAAAAGTCAAACTTGGTGAATGATGCCGATCAAGTTCTTTTATTGGTATTCAAAGAAGATGAAGGAGGACAAAATGATACATAATATTTGGATACCAACACAAGCAACCACATGTGTGGGCAAAAGGAAATGTTTGCGGAGTTAGATGGGAAAAAGTACACCTCAAGTGCCAAAACTTGGCATGAAGGAATACTTAAGTGCCAAAAGTTAGGAAAGTGACACTTAAGTGCCATCTCCGGCTAACCCCGCAAGAAATCCTACGTGACAAAATTTTATTATTTTTCTCTCTTATGTAGCTCGCCGAAGAGCTTATTCAGCAAAGAAACGCAAAAACGATGCCATTTTGGCGCGGATTCGAATTTTACTATAAAAGTTAATTTAATTAAATTATAAAATAAATAAATAAATAAATTTAAAAAAAAAGGGGAGGGAGAAGGGATGCGGCTGAGGGCTGAGCCCTCCCCACCGTCGTCGGCCCTTCCTGGCGACGGCAGGGAGGTGGCGGCAACAAGGGCTCAGCCCACGGTCGTGTCTCTCCTCCCTCCCCACCTTTTTAAAAAAAAAAATGTTTTAAATAAATTTAGTTTTAAATTTAATGTAATTAATTTTTATATTAATTATTTACCACGTCACAAACAAAACTACGTCGTTTTTGCTTTTATTTAGCCACATCAGCATGCAAAATGACGTCGTTTTGCACTTACCTCGCCGGAAAATTGCCATGTCAACATTTTGGCCGGATTGACACTTAAGTGATATATTTTGTTCCGATTTTGGCATTTAAGTGTCCCTCCATGCCAAATTTTAACACTCCATGTGTCTGGCACTCAGTTAGATGAGACAATTAAAAGGAAAGTCTCGTTCGGTGATGACTCCAAAATTCTTGTCAAAGGCAAAGGTACAACTCCTATTCATTTAAAGAATGGTGCATGTCAATTTATTATTAATGTTTATTATGTTCCAAAGATGTCAAGGAATATCTTGAGTTTGGGACAGCTTCTAGAGAAAGGCTATACAATTCATAAGAAAGATCTTAGCCTTGTGTTAAGAGACCGGAATAATAAACTGATTTTTGTCGTGACCCGCCCTCCTACGACAACCATCTCGCTTGGGGAGTAACGACGATTAAGGTACTTGCTTGCAAGTTAGCACTCAGGGTCATGTTTGCCTAATACGTCATCACCTCATCTTTGGTTTCGGCACATTGAGTTTGAGGTCTACACGAACGCAAGTTCTTTCAAACCTATACCCCACGCAACAGCGGAAATGTGTCGTGATTCGCTTTCACACATATAGTACACCTTAAAGAGGAGATTGGGTGTGAAACATGAATTCATGAGTACTTTTACCATGGTAGCCTTTTCAACCGTACTTTTACCCAAAATGATGACATCACTTCATCCTTTTGGACTAGTGCCACATTGTGTCTACTAAACAACGGTGAGTCTTCACGAGACCTAAACCCCACATGACGGGTTCATTTTATTTTTAGTCGTATTAAACAACCTAAAATATAACTTTAGGAGTCGCCACTAGCCCTGTTTTTGGGGGTCGGCTAGAAAATCCAATCAATGATCGAGAGTGATTCCTCAATATCCACGCAATTAAAGATTCTAAAGTTCGGGGACTTGGGTTTTATTAATATTTCTATTAATGCATTTTCGGTACCTAACAGTTGTCATGTTTCCCAAGGTGTCCATTCGTGTCTTTTTACTTTTTAATGCAAAGAAAAATTAACAAGGTGTTCATGCATGGATGATTGATTTCATGCCATTTTACTTCTACTTAAAAGAAAAGGAAGAAAGCAATCAATTGAAATTTAAAAGACAGTGCGGTAAGTAAACACTTGAGATAGTTTAAGACAAGCAATAAATCTAGCACACAATCCTAAGATAGAAGTAAAGAAAACAAAGCAAAGAAGAGCCCACAACTCGTCGGGTGTTTATACAATGCCAAAACAACCCGAAACATAAATTGAGGAAATGAATAGTTCAAAAATAGGGTTGGATCGGATATCAACCATTCGTCATCTTTGGGTCTTCAAGACAGCCACCTCCATGGGTCTATTCCAATTCTATCATATGACTAAACTAGGATGTGAATTAAAAATGATTTTAAAGTCATTCATTGTAATCAAACAGGTAATTCATGGCAATCAACCAACATGTCATTTCACATCAAACATCCAAAGAGAAATACTCAAGCAATCAAGAATGGCCTCAAGGTTGGCCTTTGCATTCATGCAACAATCCCCTTAGGACGCCTATCCAATTCATTTAAAATGACTTGTAGCCATTAGCCACCATTTGTATTCACGCGTGGCGACCAATGTTAAAAGTTCCTAAAGTGGGTTTTAAGTAACATCTCAAAACATCCCATGAGTACATGCATCGCACCTATGTATACATCTAAAAATCGCATGCATAGTTGAAAGTAAACATGCATGCAAGCCATTCTGCCTTGGTTCTCAATCAATCAAACAAATTTATGAGCCAACACCCGATCACTTATTTAGTCATCATGCTCCAATCATAATCACATGCACTCTATGAAAGCAAGTACATCAAAAGCTAAAAGATTCTAGTGATGCCCCAAAATCATTTGATTTACAATCAAACAATGGGTTTTAAAGAAAATTGTCAATGACACGGCATAGTTATATCATGTCTATGAAACACATTTAGCCACTAAGGTTAACGTGGGTGCATCAATGGGCACATTGATCGAGCTTTGCAGGCGTTCTAAATGTGGTCCAAACCCAGACAATATCAATACCAACTCGAAGACATATTTTGGAAGTTTGAATAAAGAATGCAATGTGAAAGCTTCTATGAAAGGAAGACATCATTTCATCATAGCTATGAGACACATTTAATTGCCAAGGCTAACTTGAGTGTATCAATGGGTGCACTGATCGAGCTTCCAGGCATTTTAATATGACTCAAAATTAAACAAAATTCATGTGAAACCATTACTCAAACCATGCTAAAGCATTTTTAAGAATGAAAGTTTCCCACATGGACATCACATGAATGAAAAATAGATTTAGATCAATCAAAACATAAAGTTTCATATTATCTTGTGACATTTGAGGGGTTTGAAAAGCATGTCAAAATGCTTTTCATTTTTTGATTTTTTTTGTCTATGAAGTTTGGACCATGAAGATTAAAACTCATGAAGAATCGGTAACCAATTCTGTCACGACCCCAACTCCATCTCCAGGGTCACAAGCAACAAGGGTTATTTTTGCGACATCTCAAGCTCGTTACCGTCCCGATTCATTTTATCTCGTTATCATGCACATGCGAAAACGTGAATAAACAACTCCCCGGACAAACAACAGCTGGAAGACCAGGATATACAACACACATAACACACTGATTTATATTATAACTGCTTTTACAAGCCCTTTCTCTACGGGCCATCTTTTTATTTTACATTAGAGTACAAGTGTTTCACATAGGCCAAGGGGATCCTATCTCTTCTAGCGTGACTGCAGCTCCCAAAATTGACGTGAGACTTCCATGCCTACAGATTGAAAGATGAGGGATGAGTTTTGGGGAAACTTAGTAAGTAAAATTCTCAGTTCTCTACTAGGAAAGCATCTCATCATCAAAGCTTAGCAAGTGCAGCACTCCCAAATAGTGTTGATGGCAGATCAATAGCCAACTTGTTACTACCTTTAACTACATGTAGATGTCCATCGCAACATACTTCAATATATACTTACCTTTGGCTTATCAATAAATATATCAACATAACATGCTTATGCATAACTGGCACTTATGCAAATTTGTTTAGCGTCGTCTTGACTCGATCAGGCCCTCTCGGCTCGACTGGGGCTTCCAGCTTCTTGTTGGGCTTCCTGGCTCAATTAAGGCATCTCGGCTCAACCAAGGCTTCTCACAGCTAGCTTCTCGAGGCTTCCGGGTTTAAGATCCAAGCATCTCGGCTCAACTGAGGCATCACCGCCAACGCTGTGTGGCGATGGACGCTTTTTCCTCTTTAAGTGCATGCACAAAGGCATCATTCAAGCTAGTTCTTATCTTTTCTCTTAGTCAACACATGGATGGCCTGAAGGCCTACTCATTCGTTTGTGTGTGTCATGAGTTTTTTTATATTTCACTAGCAAACATGTCGGAAATGATCTTTGGTCCATAACTTGAATCAATCACTTAGTGGCGATCCTTACACCAGACAAGGCTTGGAAACAGTACACCTCAATACCGATTCAAGACCTCGAGGCTTGGGTACACCTCACTTTAGTGATGATCCCAAGCTTGACAGACCTTGGCTCCCTCTTAATGTGTATACACATGTATCGAGAATGACCCTCGGCTCACGGTTTGATCCAACGCTAAGCACAAAGTCCCCACGTCCACTTGGACTATAGAAATCGGCATGCTTGGTGTCTTACCAAGACCTCGTGGATTTGGGTGATCCTCGTACCGATCAAGGCATAAATTTGACACGCCTCAATATCGATTTAGGACCTTACAACCTTGGGCGATTCCCGCACCAAGTGAGACTTGGACCCGGCATCCTATTTATGCCAAAACCAAGGCTTTATGGCTTGGGCAACTTTATCTTGCGATGAACTCAACTCGAACGAACCTTGGCCTCATTCCAGGGGTGAACAACTCAAGCACACATTCAAGCACAAACATGAGCAAAACCATACAAAAGATCCAACATCTTATCCACGGCTTGACAGGTGAGCACCTAACTAGACTCGATAATATAGACTACCGCCCTAGAGAAGACATAGGGATCTTACTTACATTGGCAAACCTTGAGGACCAACTTATATGGCTTGATGGATTGAGGATGCAAGGCCGAGAGAAAGGAGAAGGAGGAGGAGGAAATGGATGACAAGGTGAGGAAAATGAGGAAGGGCTCCTCCTATTTATATTACTCGGTGTCATCATTATCGAGCCAAGCGGTCCAATCTTAAGTTTCCAAGTGTCCCGCCTAAATTCCTTGGGTGGCAAGTCTACTTTGCCTCATAATTACACTTAGAAGATGAATTGGCCAAGCTAAAAGATCTTAGCTAGCATTCTAGCCTCTAGGCATCATTGATGATGGCCCGCTTTTCGCTCTCCCATTGGTCCACCTATATGCCGCATTTAATGAACATTCAATGAAGTTTGACAATAATTGTACCATAGTTGCCAACTCAACAAAGAACATTCGATCATTAATGAGGGCTCATGTATCGCTCTTTAATTGGTCTACATATGTGCTGCATTTTTCTAGAATCTCCAAAGATATTTTGGCCGCCATCATGACTTTTGACTATTCAAATAACAACTCACCCCTTCATTTAATGAGGGGTTTCTAGAAATTTATTTATTTTTGTCTTTTTCTTCATTAATAAGGCGATCTAGAGAATTCTATCATCCAAGTTGGTTCCGGGGTCAAAGAATGGATCATTAGATACACTTCAAAAAATCGAATCGTGTACACCCGAGGTTTAACCATTACGTTCCATATTCGTCCAAATCGTTCATTTGGACGATCGGTTGGCTAATAGGGTCGGTTGTCCTTTGATTGGTTCGAGACCAATTTTAAGGCTACCCATGGCCTAGCACTAAGCCAAAGCACTCATGGACCTTAGAATTAGTGACGAAATAGCCAGGTCTATCCCTGGGCTCATTCTAGTTGACACCCAATCTACCGGTAGGGTTCATAGTCGGTGCATTACCGATCCATGATTGGATATCACCAATTTGAGATTTCGTTCCGATCACTAAGAATTAAATAGGGAATGATGCATTTTTGGTCGGAAGACAGTCACATTTGATCAATTTGGATCGTCCGTGTATCGGTGTATAATCGGGCAGAATCACTCACGACCAGAAACTGTGACTGGTCGGATCGACCCATGACCATCCGCCGATCCAAAATCATTCCGTGATCAAAAAGTCATCTTATGAGCTGGTGATCCTATCCCATCGGTAAGGTCGGTAGAAAATTTGTGGTTGACACATCGACCAATTCGTGACTGGTCAGTTGATGTCACGAATTGGTCGGTCAGACCATGACCGATCCGTGATTCCTTGTCGATCAAACCGATCGATCCATGGCCAATGGCCCATGATCGATCCTTTTAAGACCTTATGGCTGATCCTCATGGGGTCGGAATCGAGGATGTTACAAATTGAGCATATGTAATTTCCTAAAAATGTTACAACAAAGACAAGTCATAAAAGAAAAAACAGAGCATGTCGAAATAGGGCATACAATATTCAAGCAATTGACGTATGGTCCATGAACAATTGGTCCTAAGAAAATCACAGTACATCAAGCACTCAATAAGGAATAACTTCCATTAAGGAAGTTTCCTAAGATAAGCTACGCATGAATTTCTAAAAATATAAGAACACAAAACAACACATTAGGAATAGTGCGGGGCAGCAAGATGTTCATGCATGTTAATAGCATTTTGTCCTAGCAAACGATGTTTAAAAATTCCCAAAAATTCACCACAACATAGTCTTATAAATAGCAAACAAATTCAATGAAGGACCTGACTTCAAAATCCTTAAGGAACAATTCACACAAAAATGACAAATGGTTTGGTTCAGTAAGGGCAGGACAAGCATTCTGAATTTTAGACTTGACATATTTTAGAGCAAACTCCACAAAAATGGAAAAATGGGTCAAAGGGCATGCAATTGAGACAAAATTGGTGTCATTGGAAAGCTCAAGATGTGCCGTAAGACTTTTTAAGAGACATCAAGTTCAATTAAGGTCAATTTCATGCATAAACAATGACAATCGCAAAAATGTGTAAATTATTAATAAAAATGGTAGAACATGATGCCTGAGAATAGGCTTGCTAAACCATCTAAATGATGCATGAAAATTGTGACATTTAAACACGACATAGGGCTAAATGCAATAAACAAATTTGATTGAGACATTTAACCCTATATCGATGCACAAAAGATCACACAAGTTTATGAACATCAGTAGGTAGACTATCACCAAACTCCAATATGGCAAAATACATAAAATTTTTAGAATTTATATATCAACTTTGCAAGTGGCTTTCATATAGCAAATGAACTTCATATGACACGTGCCATACACCGTTTCAAAGCTCATGACGTTTTCTAAGTATCTCTAAAAGGTATCATGTAAAAATTATGCTCTTAAGGACCTCAATGGAAGACATCTTCATAGAGACATAGATCATTCATTATTGCAGCAAGAATTGGATGATCTTCCTTGATCTAATGACATGATAAAAACCTACGAAAATTCATGCATATAGATTGAAATGTCCAAATCATTTCTCATGAAGGCATCAAAGTCCAATTTGGCTCATAAAAATCTATATGAAAATAGGAAAACAGAACAAAACTTCCAACATCACAGATTGCAGCAACCAAGCATAATTTCATGCAAGCAAATGACCTAGTTAACGACAACCGTTTGACATGATCTATATCTGCACTATGACTTTCCTGGAGGATGCAAATTCAACGGAGTGTGTTTACTAGCTCATTTATAGACAAATACACATCGGGTTCAAACAGGACAAAACAATCTAAGGACAATTTATTAGAGATTTCCTTGACTAAATCTACTCCAAAAAATCTGGAAAAATATATGTCGTGACCAGAGCAATTTCAACCAACTTTCATGAAATAATTAACCATAAAATCAGAGCACAAAAACCAGCAAAAAAATCAACAAACAATGCAGACCGTGAATCAACAAAACAACATAACATTTGGTAGATTTTGGAGTCGACTTTTTTTTGGTTGAAAATACGGATGATATATATTAGTTAGCCGATTGCTTGGTAATTACATCAAGAGCATCTGCGCAAAGTAGATCTAACAGAGCAAAAGGGGGTTGGGAGACCCAATTTGTAGGAAGAAAATTTAAACAATGTGCTTTCACAAGTCAATCCACTACTTTGTTGGTCTCTCTGTTGCAATGGGCCAATGTTAGGCTCGGTAGGGCTTGCATCTTTTCCTTAACCCAGTCCACCAATGGTCGTACGTCCCAACTGCACTTCTCCGGATTGTAGATGCTTCTCACGAGACTCTAGCAGTCAGAGTGTACTTCCAGTTTTAGTTGAGTTTTGTTCGGGGGAAACGTGAGGAGAAGAAAATCTAGGGTTTCGACAAGTGCCGCAGCCTCCGCTTGTTCCGCCGAGTTAACTTCCACCGATTTGGTGAAGCCATCCACTATTCTACCCATGGAGTCTCGACATATGCAAGCGACAGCTCCTCGGTTTGGGGTGGGGCTTGGCCGTGCCGCGTTGGACCTGGAGGCGAACCCTTGAGTTGGAACATTGGCTAGAGAGGCGTGTTTATGGTAGTCGTCGTTCTTGCTGTTCAGAACATCAGCGTGCAGACGGCTCTCGACGCAGGGGACGGCTCCGCTGTTTGCCTCAAAGATGGAGTGTTCTTTTGCCTGGGTCTAGTTCGCGGTCAATGAGGGTTTAGATCTCTTCCGAACCTCAGCAGGAAGACCACTAAAGAAGCAGGGGACCGATCCTCTGTTTGCCCCGAATCTGGGGTGTTCTTCTGCTTGGGTCAGATTCGCTGCCAAGGAGTGAGCAAAATCGCAGGAGTCGGCTCTTCTGTTTGAGATAGCTGCTAGGTGAGCTTCCCCTGCGGTTGGTGTGCGTAATCCCCGTTGGTTGCTGAGGGCAGCTTCTTCGAGTGAATCAATGCCTCTCCAGACCAGATCGGCCGCTGTATATGATGGAACGCTTCTGGAGGTAAGTCCACCGATGGGAACAGAGGCTAGGGGGTTATTGTTACATTGGTAGCTGGTCCGTATGGTTAGATCTAGGGCAATCGAAGGACCCGAGTTGTAGAGGATCGGTTCTGAGGTTGTTACAAAATCTGGGGGTTCGCTCGGTTGAGAGGAAGAGGATCCTCCTGGTAGATCTGAAAGTGGAGATGTTTCTGTGTTGAAAAAACCCACGCCTTGAGATGTTTCAGCGGCTGGGTAGTCGTTGGGGATGTTAATAAATGAGGCGTCAATGTTGATCTGGATCGTTCCGGGGTTTGGGGGTTGCCACTTCTGAGATGAGGTACCCTGTTTTAGTTGTTCTTTTGATTTTACA
Source organism: Eucalyptus guilfoylei (assembly GCA_016097605.1). Taxonomy (NCBI): domain Eukaryota; kingdom Viridiplantae; phylum Streptophyta; class Magnoliopsida; order Myrtales; family Myrtaceae; genus Eucalyptus; species Eucalyptus guilfoylei. Next base: position 9,315,168 of record CM027863.1, read on the forward strand.
TTCCAATTCGCAAAGTTGTCATGTGATGTTGAGGCTTTGAACAGGGTACTAAACGGGTTTAGGGGGCTTTTCCTTAATATAAAGTGATTTCTATCTTTCCAAATACACCACAAAACCGTAGTGATCTGAGCAAATTTTGGTAAACTCCATGGGTCTTCTTTTACTATGTTCAACCAGTCATCAAAGCGGGTTAAACCCACTCTTGAAATTTTTACTTGCAGGGTATGGGCGTTCCAAATCTGAGAAATCCAGGGGCAAAGTAGCAGGGTGTGCTCCACCGTTTCTAGTTCGAGTTTACAAATTGGGCATATGGGCACAGGTACTACTTTCCTCTTGTACAGATTCTCCATGGTTGGCAGGGCATTTTGACATGCATTCCATAGAAAGAATTTGATCTTGGGGGTTATTACTGATTTCCAGATGAGCTTCCAAAGTTCTAGTTTAGTTTGGTAGGAAGTTGTTGGAGTCAGTGAGTGTGGATTGGCTGTAATAATTTGGTTGCGGTGATACCCACTTCTCACTGTATAGTTCTCCGACTTGTTGTCTATCCAAACTAATTTGTCTTCAGTGGACGGGAGGCCTATAGGGATATTTTTTATTTTCAATACTAGCTGATCATCAAACATGGACCTCAACAAAGTTTCATTCCATTATGCTGTTTTCATATCAATTAGCTTTGCCACTTTGAGTGGCTCATCTCTAGTCGCTGGGCCACCTATAGGTCTGTTCTTGAGCCACTTGTCCTCTCTAATAGAGATTCTTTTTCCGTTTCCAACTGTCCACGTAATTTGTGGGGTAATAGCATCTCTACCTATTAAGAGGCTTTGCCATCCCCACGAAGGACAAGAGCCTTTACCTGCTTGCCAAAACTCACAATTTGGAAAATATAACCCATTCATAATGCGACTCCAAAGAGTGTCTGGAAGCTAGGAAATTCACCATTCTTGTTTTCCTAGCATAGCGACATTGAGTATATGAAAACTATATCAAAGGAGCCCTGTTTAAGGTGTTCTATGGCTTATGGGAAAGATATTTGAATTGCTTCCGACTTTCATGAAGGCATCGAACACAAAAAAGCATGTTTGCAAGCTGATATTGAGTGGTTTCTCAAATTAGTCATCTAAACATCCAAAAATTGCAGAATCAACTCATCCAATCAATCAAGCATACCTAAGCTAATCAAGCTCATCTTAAGCTATTCTAAGGCCATTCTAACATCTTAAACATGTTGAGATTGTAGAACTCAAACCCTAGGGTGAGCTCTAGCCTCAGTTGTCTAGAACAACCTTGCTTCATGGAGCTCCGAATTGAGAAGTTACCTTTGATATGATTTCAGCGATTTGAGCTCAATCGGACAACAATCAAGCCTTCATAGTAACTTGAGGATGTCAAGGGAGCTTCGTAGGACCTAAGGACCGCCAGAGGAGGCTCGAATGACGTCGGATCACTGCCAATCAGCAACTGATGGGCGATCGGCTAGGTTGAGGATCGTTGGTGAAGAATCAACCATTGGAGCTCCTCCGGTGGATATTCGGCTAAGCCCCGACAACCACAAGGTCGGGGATTCACTAATGGACGTCGTGGGGATGATCAGAAGGGCTCAAGAGGTCGGTAGATCGTCAATCAAGGTTAGAGGAACTAGCGAACTACCTTATTGGGTCGATCACTGGTCTGCTTGACTCGCAAGAAAGAGAATGCCAAATGGGGAGATTGGGGACTCGCCAGAGGTTGGGCTAACCACCAGGAGCTTAGGCAAGATGAGAACGTTGCCGAGAGGCTGGGTGAAGACCATGAAACTACCGACGTAAGGCCGGCAGGTGGCAAATGGCGAACCGGCAATAGACCGATTTAAGAGAGAGAACAGGCGTGAAGCAGGAGAGAGAAAGAGTTTTTATTAGAGAACTTTTTGGAATTTCATCAAATGAGGCCTCTCTCGAAATTTTGGAAGGAAAATTGTATATGTAATATCCCCCAAGATTGAATCCTAGCCGTCGGTTCAATCTAACGGCTAAGATTTGATCTCAAAGCCTAACTAATTCACTTAGGGGCTAAGCAAGCTTAAAAATTGAACATGCGTTACTCGAATGATGGTGATGAGCCAAAATTGGCAATTCAAATTAAATTTGTGATTAAGCCTAATTATGGGCATTTTCATAATTTCACAAAACTCGAGGGCCATTTTTGCAAAATCTGAAAGATTTGAGGGCATGGGAGAGATGTGAAGCTAAGAGGTGGTCGTCGGTTGCCAAGAATCGATCGGAGGAAGACTAAACCTACCTCCTTCGTTGGCAACTGACCGAACCAGTCGGATTGGTCCAAATCGATTCGACTAGTTCAGCCGCCCCTTGGGCGATTTAGTTCTTGGGCTTTTGAATTTTACGCAGTTTAGTTCCTAAATTGAAAGGAAATCTTGCCTAATTTGAGCAAAAAACTATTAATTTGAAGAGAAGTGATCCAATTTTGAATAAATTAGGCCAATTAAACCATTTAGTTACAATTTGATAATTTTCTATTGGCCTAAGTACCTAGCTGACATGAAAAATATTGGACTTACATCATGGGTACACGTGATTGGAGTTTCTAGGCTAAGTTGGACAATTTTATGTAATTTCTTGCCCAAAAATGCAAAATTGAAATTGAATTCAATTAAAAGTACAAGGCATCTATTGAATTAATTGGCCATACCTCGGGTGACTTATTGCACTCAAATTCACTTGAAATAGATGACGCGACTTTTATGCCAAAATTGAATTAATTTGGTTTTCTCATGTTCAAGAAGGTTAAATTCCTTAAATCGAGAAGTTCCCGAATGAATTTCCCAAGATTGATCCCGGATTTGGACTTATCTTACCAAAACGAGTGGAATAGAAGCGCTCGTTCACAAATTATGTAGAATCGATCCAAACCCCCAAAATCAGGGTTCAAAATGAGAATCCAAATTTCAACACACCTGATCTCGAAATTGATTGAATGAGTGAATGAGTAATGATCTCTAGATCAAATGTCGTATAAGGAACTAAGCATAATTATTACTAGAATGAAAATAATTTTATATTTGGCGGATTTTGAACTTAAAACTAAAAAGTTGGAAAACAAAGTTTTTAATTGATTTTTCGCAAAATTTTTTATGCTAAAGTCAAATTGGGACCGGAATGAAGTGAATTGTGAATTTTCATATCTTCCAAACTTTTGGTCAAATGTTCGATTAAAAGTCAACCTTTTGATTGACTTTTTCTAAAATGTTAATTTTAAGATCAAAATTTTGAAAGTTTTAAAAACTAATGTGGTCCAAGTGTTATTAAGGATAAAAGAGAACTTTTTATGCAAAAAGTCAATTTTTGACTTGGGGTTAGCTTTTGGTTAAAGGGTTAACCAAAAAATCAACTCAAAAGTCAACTATTTGTATTTTCGGGTTTCTGATAAAAATGAGCAGGAAATTGCTCAACAATTATAAGAAAAAGAAAGAAATGAAAGCCGACACTTTTTGGTTCAAGGAACGGGCTCTATAGCAATCAGAACCCCAATCTTGAGCTTTTATTTTTATCAATGAGTCGATTAAAAATCAGGTGTCAACAATTGTAAATGTGAAGATATCGAAAAACATGACGTTTACTCTCACTATAAGGAATGAAATATCTCGATGCTTGAAGGCATGCGTGGATGATCCTTCATGGTTGTCGCATTTGAGGTTTGACTATTTCAATTTTAGTGGACTCAATTTGCTTTCCCGCAAGAAGATGGTTTATGGCCTACCGCATATTGATCATCCCGATTAATTATGTTAAGGGTGTGTTAACGGTAAGAATTCTAGAAATAATTTTTCGAAAGAAGCAACTTGTCGAGCGAAGAAGCCACTTGAGTTGATTCATTATGATGTGTGTGGCTTAATCACTCTTTAATAATATAGTAATCATCGATATTTTGTTACATTTATTGATAATTTTACAAAAAAAAAAAAAACTTTGGTGTATTTTTTTAGAGAAAAGACAAAATTATTTAATACTTTTAAACAATTCAAGAACCTACCTAAAAAGAAGAGTGGTCATTTTATCAAAGTTATGAGGACTGATCATGGCGGAGAATTCACTTTAGCCATATTCAACTAGTTCTTGGAGGTTCACGGTATTCGGCATTTCTTGACGGCTCCATTTTCTCCTCAACAAAATGGCGCAGCTAAACGAAAAGATAGAATTATTCTCGATATGGCTCGAAGTATGTTGAAGAGCAAAAATTTACACTATGAGCTTTGGCCTAAAGCTGTTTCATGTGCGGTCTATCTTCAAAATAGATGTCTCACATACAGGCTTGAAGATGTAACTCCACAAGAAGCATGGACCAAGAGAAGACCGAGTGTTCACACTTGAGAATTTTTGGGAGCATTGCCTATGCTCATGTGCCGAACCAGAAAATGTGGTAGTTGAAAGACAAGCAAAATGCTCATCTTTATTGAGTATGACTCATCATCCAAAGTCTGTCGATTATTTGATCATAATACTTTGAAAGTGCATATAAGTAGAGATGTCAAGTTTGATGAAGAAGGCACGTGGGAAAACAATCCAAAAGATGAAACAGATACTCGTGATGGTTCTGATCAAACGAAGTTGAAGGATCATTCTACACCTTTTTCTCCAATATCTTCTTCAAATCCATCATTGCCAACTTCTTTAAATGGTGTTCATGAATTGCTAGTGCCAAGATCAAGGAAATTGTCTAACATTTATGAAACTATCGATGAGCTTTACCTCGCATGTCTTCTTGTAGATTGTGAACTGCTTGTCAATGATGATGCGGCTAAAGAAAAAAAAAATGGAGAAAAGCCATGAATGAAGAAATTGAAGCCATTGGGAAGAGTCAAACATAGGAACTTGCTAATCTCCCAAAGGACAAAAAATTGATTGGAGTCAAATGGATGTACAAGACTAAGAAGAATGAGAAAGGAGAAGTGCCAAGATACAAGGCTAGATTAGTTGTAAAGGGATACAAGCAAAAGATTGGAATTGACCATGATGAAGTTTTTGCCCTTATCATCAGCATGGAAACAATTAGATTGATCATTTCCATATTTGCTCAAAATGATTGGCAGATTTATCAAATGCATGTCAAATCAGCATTTTTGAATGGCATTCTTGAAGAAGAAATTTATGTTGAACAACCTCGGGAATTTTTTGTGAAAGGTCATAAAGACAAAGTGCTAAGGTTGAAGAAAGCTCTATATGGATTTAAACAAGCATCGAGAGTATGGAATTCTAGAATTGATACATATTTCAAGGCGAATGGATTCTCTCAATATTCATACGAGCACGCCACTTTATTTGAAGCAAGAAAAATGTGTGTTCTACTCGCCTATTTATGTATCGATGACCTTGTTTTTTCAAGAAATAATCCGACAATGATTAATGCTTTTGAGGCATCGATGGTGAAAGAATTCAAGATGCATGATAGTGGTCTCATGAATTATTTTCTTGGCATCGAAGTGAAGCAAAGTGCCGATAGGATTTTTATTTCCCAAAAAGGATATGCTGAAAATGTACTTGAAAAATTCAGCATGAAAAAGTGTACATCGATCAATACACCAATGGAGTGTAGATCCAAGCTCTTAAAGTTTGATGACAGTGTCAATGTTGATTCGACGTATTATAGAAACTTGATTGGAAGTTTGAAATATTTGACATGCACTAGACCTAATATCGTGTACATTGTTGGAATTGTGAGTTGATACATGGAGAAACTGAAGTTGACTCATCTCAAAGTGGCAAAGAGGATACTTCAGTACACCAAAGGTACTGTTAATCATTGCTTACATTATTATTGGTCTGACTCATTTCAGCTTAGAGATTATTCAGACGGTAATTATGGTGGAGACATTGATGATCGAAAAAACATTAAAGGCTTTGTATTTTTTCTTTTTGTGACACTACTTTCACGTGATCATCAAAGAAGCAATTCAGTATTATTCTATCGACATGTGAAGTTGAATATATAGTTGCATCCTCATGTGTTTGTCATGCAATATGGTTCAGAAGATTACTCAAAGACAGCCATAAGGAGTAAAGTAATAGAGATTTTTGTTGATAAATTTCCTACTATTGTTTTGGCAAAAAATCCAGTCTTTCATGAACGAAGCATACATATTGATGTTCGATAGTACTTCATTAGAGAACATGTAAGAGAAAGGGAAATTGAAGTGTTGCATATGATGAAGAGAGATTAAGTAGTACATATTTTTACTAAACCTCTTGAGCTCAATACTTTTTGGAAGTTCAAGAACCTACTTGGAATGATTGATTGAAGAGAATTTGGTTTAAGGAGTGTTAGATGTTGACACTTGATTTTTAATTGACGTGTTAAAAAGGTAAAAATTCGAGCTTTAGGTTTCTAATTGCAACGGAGTTTGTTTCTCTATAAAAAAAAATGTCATTTTTCATTTATTTCTTTTACATTGTTGTTTTTAAGTATTTTCCTAGTCATTTCCAAGAAATACCAAAAAAGTCAAACTATTGACTTTCGAGTTGACTTTTTAGTCAACCATTTAACCACGAGTCAACCCCGATCAAAAATTGACTTTTCATTCAAAAAGATGTCATTTAGTTTTAATTTTACTTTTCTCAAGTCAATTTTTTTCAAAAATATAAAAATTTGATCAAAAAATCAATCTTTTAGAAATAGTTGACTTTTGGTCAAATCTTTAATCAAAAAAATTGAAAAAAATCAAAAACCACAAAACATTTATTTTTAGTGTTGATTTGTGTGTCTAAATTTCATAAAATTCGATTAATAACCTTGTTTTCAAATTTTTCAATTTTAAGTTCTAAATCGTCCAAAATTAAAATTATTTTTATTTTAGCTATAATTAGGTAGTCTTATTATGATATTTGATCTAGGGACTATTCTAAATCCACTCGTTTATTCAATTTCGAGAATTGCTATATTGAAAGACGAATTGTCATTTTAAGCCCTAATTAGGGAGTCAAAATCGATTCTTCATGATTTACAAATGGACAATTGTTTGCCACTTATTTTCATAAGATAAGTCTAAATTTGGGATCAATTTTGGAAAATTCACATGAAAATTTCTCGATTTGAGTGATTTCACTTTCTTGAAGATAAGAAAACCAAGCTGTTGAGCTTCAATCGAAGAAATTTAGGTTGACCTATTCAAGACTAGGGTTCAATTTCATGAATTTAGGTCCAATTTTAATACTAGACCCCAATTCATTTTGGCCTAAGTTTTGGCATTTTAATTCAAGGTCAATTTAAATTCATTAGGAGATCCTACATATGGGCAATTAGTTAAATACGTGTGTTGTAACATTAAATTAATTTGCAATTCAAATCATAAAATTTCAAAATTGCTCATTTTAGACCTTAAGGCTCGATTTCATGTACCCACATTTTTGGTTCGTTATTTTTCACGATAATCATTCAATTAAGTTAATAGAAGGTCCATAGATTACATTTATCGAGTTTAATTGGTTTAATTGAATTAAAATCGGACAATTTCTCTTCAAATCGTGCGAGTTCTCTTCAATTTGGTTCTTGAGGGATCAAATTGCATACCACAAATGCGTGTACAAGTAAGAATTGGCTAGAACCAGTCAAGAATTCTCATGATTTTGTAGATTAGCCCTCCGATTTTATGAATTTGCAATTTGATCCCTAAATAGGCTCGTTTTCAACTTGAATTTTCACAAATTGAACCTATCTAATCAATTGCTCGACACCTCCTATTGATGATTAAACCTTTAAAATTGTGTTTTGGCCATTAAATTCATATTTTGGCCATCGAATCGAACCAACGGCCGAGATCGGCCGATTTGGGATAATATACATATGATTTTTCCATCCAATTTTAGAGAGAGCTCATTTTTCAGAAATCTTAACTCACTAAATTCTCTTTCTCTCTCTTCTCTCTACTGTTTCTTGCTCTTTTTCCCTCTCTCTCCTCCTCTTGTGTGGCGATCTGTCGCCGACGGTTTGGCCCCCTCATTGGCGCTTCCTTTGCCGGCATATGCCACTAGCACCTACCTCGCCATTTCTCCTCCTTAGTTTCAATATCGAATCATCATCGAGGCGATTAGAGCCTCCCGTCCGACGATTTTTTTTAGCGGCTTGGAGGATCGGTGTTATTCTTCCTTGTGATCAGTGATCGGTGGCCGTTCCTTTGGCTACCGTTCATTCTCGATCTAGTCTCAAGAGTCCCAAACCATCCAAAGGTCGAAGACTAACCAGTTAGCCACTGGATTATCCACGGTGGCCGATCTGTTTTAAGAGGTCCAGAATTGGTCGGATTTAGACCAGTTTTTTACTCCGCTTGAACTAGTTGATCAGTGGCCTTCTTAGGTGGTTCCACCACCACGGATTAGTAGCCAGGCGATTTCCAGACTAGCAGGTGGTCGGGACATGGTCGGATGGTCACTAGAACTCACTGGTGACCCCATCCTTTCTCGGTGCTTGAAGACCGATCCATTTTGGACCGGTTTCTATTGCAACTACAAATCAATGGTCCAGCCAGCCTTAAGGTGATCCAAGGTGTCCCGATTCATCCATCGAAGGTTAGCTCAAGGTTCAATTAAGTTTTGTCGAGAACGATTCATCCGATTACATCAAAATCGACGAAATCGTGCAAAAGGTACAATCAAACTTGAATCCGATGAAGCGAGGATAGAATAGCTAACCGGGGTTAGCATTTACACTCAGGACTTTATGAAATGCTTAGATAGGTTGTTGATAGGCTTAATCATCGATTTGCTGAGATTGAATGGAGATTGAAGATGATTTGTGGTGGGCCGTGTGATTTTGGTGCAAATCTGCAATTTTCGGATCTTTGTGACATGATTGCTATTTGGCCTAAAACAAGGCATTAGTTGACATTATTTGGACTTAAGACCTCTTAGACTTAGAAAGTGCATTCTGAGACCTTCGATTTGATAGGTCAGACGGTCCGAACAGTCAACTTTTGACTCTCGAAAAATGCCTCGCAAACTACTTGATTCTGCAGATTTTCAATGTGTTTTAAGTTTTGTTCTTAGTCCACCTTAGAATTTTACCATTTTTGTGTTGATTTTTGTGATTGTTTTTAACAAAAATGTTTTTATGAAATTTGTTCCAAATTGTCTTGAGAATTTCCTGTATTTATATATAGATATTTTGGACAAGTTTTGGTAGGTCAAAACCACTTAAATCTGAGTATAGGTCAATTTGCCCTATGCTATTCCGAGACACATTTTGACAAAATTAAGCATGTAGATGAGTTTGTTTGACCTTAAGATCTCATGAAGATTGAAATACATACTGAATGCTTTCTATAGGTGCATTATTTGCATGATTTCATAGCAATTTGATATGTCAAATGCATATGAAAATGCATATAGGTTCTGCTGCAGTTAGGATGTTTAGTAATATGCATCTATTCTGCCATTTTCGTCATAGTCCATATGATCGCAATTAGGCTTTGAGTTATCAATGGAAAATGCTTACCATCATTCATTCTGTATGTAAAATTTTTTGTTAGATTAAGCATGCTTTGTGATTCTAATATTAAATTGATACCTTGTCATATGCATGTTTTCTCATGCTCGTTTGGGTCTCTTAGAGATTAAATCTCTTGTTGGTGCCTCCTTGATTATTAAACTATGCTTTCCAAGTTTCATCTGCATATATGGTCGATCGTGATTGAATGTAATTTCGTATGTGAAAATCATGCCACAATTATGCTAGTTACATTTAGAAATTCTCAAATATGTCATTACAGTCTTAATTTATGTTGCATTGACATCGACTTGTATGACATTTTCACATGTCGACTTAGGGTTAGATGTTTACCCTAATCACTTGTCATATATGACTCTTGGTTGTGTGTGATTTTCATGCTATTTGTGCATTACATAGATGATTTAAAGACTTAATAATGCATATTTGCATTCTAGTTTCTTAATTGCATTCTGGTTTTTTAATGGCTGATGCCCACACTTTCACAAACCTCGACTTTAGAGCACCGAGTTGGCCTCAATCGAACCCAGGTCTTTCTAGGAAGTCATATAGCACACCTAGACCTTTCAAATGATATTGGTATCATACAATTTGCTCATTGTTAGACCCATTTTCCATTTTTCCTAAGTTAGATTAGAATTCTGACCTAGGATTAAATTTGGATCCCTATTTTTGCCCTTATTTAGACATATCTTTGCCATTTTTGTATTAATTTTTTTCTTGAGTTGGACCTTTAATAAAATTTGTTTGTTGCCCTTTTATCTATGTTGTGGTAAAATTTTATGATTTTTAGACTTTGTTTGGTAGGGTAAATCTTGGTTGCAATGACTTAATGTCCTACTAATTTGGCAATTTCCTACTGCATTGTTGCTCATTGTTAGATTTTTATAAAATCATACTTAGCTCTTTTATGGAAATTTTCTTCACGAAAGTTGTTCCACATCATGTAATGCATGTTTAAAAAAATTTCAAAGTTATATCATCAATGGGTGCCACCCAATTTTGCTGATTTGCTGTCCTTGGTCTGAAAATTCCTATTATAGGCTTTTTGTTGTGATTGCTTAGCTAGATCTTTTAGATTAGTTTGTGCATGGAATTAGGACATGTCATCTTCATGAAACTTATTTCAAATCCTTTAATCTTCATTATCAAATGGTTCTCAATGAATTGAGTTTTAATCACAGTTTAAAATGGCTTTGGTACTTGTGATATTTCCAAAAGCAAACCTTTAGAACCTCTTTTCAATACTTGATTTGACTTTGGAAAAATCGAGATTTGGACAGTATTTAAAATGTTTGCGATGTCTGTGAGTGTATTTATGCGAGCCCCATACTAGTCTTGGAAATTAAATACGTTCCATAACCTAGATATTCCTTAGTCTAAAATGTCTTCAAATCTCTTTGAACTTTGATTTGGCATTGTGATAGTCATGATTTGGACCGTATTTAAAATGTCTGCGATGCATGTGAGAACATTTATGCGAGCCCCGGGCTAGCCTTGGCAATTAAATGAATTCAATAACTAAGACATCACTTTGTCTCAAAAACCTTACTTTCCATTATCAATAATTTCAAATCCAGTTTTTGAAACATCACATGTACCCCCTTCATGCATATAATCACATCATTCTTTAGAAATGTTTGTGTTCATGACCGGCGCTTGCCCTTGTAATAGGTGACCCGCCGACGGTTCACTCACTTGGTTGATTGATTGAGAAGTAGGCTTAAAAGGCTTGCATGTGTATTTAATTCATGCAATGCATGTGAATTCTAGATGTATGTTAGGTGTGATGCGTGATATCGAGAGAAAATCTTGGGAAGTCATTTAAAACGCCTTTTTAGGGACCTACAAGTGTTATTAGCCATACGAGAATACAAATGATCAATAATCGCTATAAGTCATAAAATGAATTGGACAGTTGTCTAGGGGGACCTGTGCATTAATTGCAAAGGCCAACCCTGAGGCCCAAATTTGGTTGATTTTAAACCTTACTTCACTTTATTGGTTGATCTTGGCACTATGTCATGCTTTTGATTGTTCTGACAAGCATGATTATTTCCTTCTATTATATGTACCTAGCCATAGTTCTTAGAATAAGATTAGATTAGTATCCTGAAGATGGAGCGGACACAGATGGTGGAAGGTCGATGTCCATTCCGATCACAATTTTGTATCATTTATGCCCGACATATGTCTCGAGTTTTCTTACATGTATAAATACCTGACGAGTTGCGGGTTCCTTTCGTTCATTTTTCTTTCATGTTATTTTCCTTTTTACCCTTTTTGAGGATTGCATGATAGATTTACTGTTTTACTAGATTGTTTACTTATTGTTTTGCACTTTCAATTTAATTGAGTGCTTTCTTTTATCTTTCTTAGAAATTGAATGGCACGAAAATGATCCTCCATGCACAATTGCTTAGTTTAGGATAAACGATCCTAAAAAGGTAAAAAGAAATACATAAATACCTTAGGTAATGTGACACACTGTTAGGTATTGAAATGACGCTAATAGAAATATTTGTTAGTACTAGTATGAACACCTAGAGGGAGGTGAATAGGTATGAAAACAATTTTTCGCAAAGAACGGTGAAAATATTTTACTTTAGAAACTGAGTCTGAAGAACAACAGACTTTGAGCTAATTCAGACTTTGGCAGTATCATAAAGCTACGAGAAAAATAAAGAAGTTCAGGGAAGAGGATATGAACACATAATTTATAGTGGTTCGGCTTAGATCAAGCCTACGTCCACTCTCCCACGCTGACAATCTTTTGGCTGGATTTCACTATGAATCAAAAGAGAATTTACAATCTTGTCATCTCAACTTCACAGTGAGGAGTATCTATTGCTCTCTCATGAAGTCACTCTGTAATTTTCTCTCTCTTTTGAGTACAGTTTAGAGCACAGAGTAAGAAGTAACAAGATACTGAGAAGCTTCAGACTTTGGAATTTCTCTTTCACGAACACTTTCGAACAACTGGAGAGTCCTCCTTAAATACTTCTTCATGCCCTCTCGACCGTTGGCACTTTTCAAAGGAATTCTTCCAATCAACCCGTTGGACAGAATCAATCAAGGAAATCTCGAGCTGTTTAATGATTGTGATGAAAGCCCGTCAATCATGTTCGCCCATACAATCAGGATCTTGATTTCCATAAGTAGATTCTTTCCAAAAATGCTTGCCCTTCAAAAAGATTTCATGAATCTAAATTGATTCTAATGAAGATTTCCAATCTCATAGATGTTTTCCAACTAGAAGTCCATATATAATCCATACAAATCAATCCTTTGAAGAAAGAATGATAATCCCTTATCTGGAAATGTCTTCATCCTTCACCTTCATTCAGTTTGGATTTTATCAGAGTGGGCAGACTTTGACACAGAGTCTGGGAGTTTCAGACTTTGACACAGAGTCTGGGCGTCTTCAGATTTTGACACAAAATTCTGGAATTCTTCAGAATAGACTTAGGATAAGTTTTGTCAGCTTCAAAATCTCAAAGGAGTTTTCTCTAACAATATTAGCATAACCCAAATTCTTGAACCTGGATATCTAGTTACATAGGAATCGAGAGAATACTTCTAGCCCTTGATCGGGTTTTCTAGCTGGCCCCCAAAAATAAGGCTAGTGGTGATTTTCGTCTTATATCTAGATTATCTTAAACAACTAGATCGTTTAATAAACCTTTCGTGAGGGTATGAACCTTTGGAAAAAGGTTCACGGATACGATTTAGCATACTTAAGATGGTGAAGCCAGTAAAGATGAAGTGATGACATATTTGGTGGATGTACATTTTGAGAGGGCTTTCATAATCGTAAAAATACCCTTAAACTCACATTTATGTCCGATTTCCTTTCGACCTTAGACCATCGATTAGGACATGCCGTAATGTTAGGGTAGGGTCACGACACATTTCGCCGTTACACAAAAAACGAGCTTGGGAGAGCTTGCGACTGCGATCAGATGAACTCACAAGAGGTTCACTTGGGAGGTGAGGTGATGACACCTTTATGGATGAGAACCGTGAGGGAGCTCTCGTGATCGGGTATCCTTGAATTTGACCCCTCCCCCTTCCTTTCCCCTAAGGCTGGGTGGTGGAGAGATTGGGTCGCAACATTAGAAATTAAACCAAATTCATAATTTTTGTCGTTGTTAAGGCTGACAATGAATTACTGACTTACCGATGTCGATCCGTCAACATGTTGCCAATATTATAAACTTGATATCGAAAACTGCTCGGTATACGCATTGTAGAAGAGCGATTATTGTAGCGTTACTTTTGAGAAGACTATTCGTATTTTTATGTTCTGTCCATTTGTGTCTTGAGGTCTTTTGTAAGTTCCTAGGACTTTATCTCCTCGGAACACTAGCTGTATTTATGAGGGAGAGTAAAAGTTGTGTAAAAAGTCCATAAGTAAGGGAGTCTTGTAATCGTTTTTGTTAAGGTGAAACAAGGTGAATTAAATGAAAAGTCTATCTATCTCCTTCTCTTCTTTATGTTAGTTGCGAGTGTTTCACCTTCAACTTTTTCCCATCACTTTCTGGTTAACTTACGTGTAAACTTTTCGTTATCTTTCCTCGTTACTTTTCTTGCTTCTCTTAGTTTCTATATCATGCATGTTTGAATAAAATGCTCGCTGCGTTGCATATTGTAGGCTCTTGTAAACCCTAAATGGCTACGATTGATTTAATTAAATGGTACAGTTGTTTCATGTAATCCGTAGAGATCTCTGCGCTTACTCTAATCAGTGGTGCTATTAAATGAAAAAGCATATTCCCTTTTGGAACCAATCGTGTTTGCGTCGCTCACTGTCAAATAACTTAACCTAATCACCAACCCATCTCATTAAAAAACTCAAGAATCTCGCCACGTCTCCACTATTTTTAGTGAGAATGAGGAGAGATTGAGATCCAATGTGAACTATTGCTTGTCCATTGTCGCGACCTCATTTTTTCGGTGCCCGATTAGGGGGTGCCTGCGGAGGCTAATGGTTTGGTTAGGTCTATTAGGCTTAGCCCGGGCTCTCCCAAATCCACTAATTCACAACTTAGTAATTTGATGTTTTAACCTATGAATTAATTTTAAAATGAGTCGCCACTAATCTATTTAGAGTGGGTCGATTAGAACCCAAGCAAAATATTGGGAGAAATATTCGCTCCTGCGCAATCAAAGAAATTAGGTTTTGGGACTTGATTACACTAGTTAATCACTAATGCCCATTCGATACCTAATCTTGTTTAAACTCTAAGATTTTTTGGATTTTTGAGGGATTTTCCATGCATTTTGTGGAGGAAAAACATTTTTTGAGTCTTTTTTTTTTTTTTTTTTTGAACATGGAAAGCATTTTTTTTTAATCTTTTTATGAAAATATTAATCATTTTTGGCTTTTTTTATTTTATTTTTTTTTTTGGAAAATTATGAAAACGTGGGATATTTTTCGATTTTTTTATTTTCTGGAAAATAAATTATTTTTTATTTTTTAATTTTTTAATTTAAATTTTATTTTATTTAATTATTATTATTATTATTATTATTATTATTGTATAATATATATTTAAAGAGGCCCGGGTCGGATCCCCGGGTTGGGTCCGACCCGGTTCGTTGGCCTCCGACCCGAACGGCCAACCGCCGGCCCAGACAGGCCTGAGGAATGGGCCCGGCCCAGAATTTTTAATCAAAGCCCAAAAAAAAGGCTACGCATCTCTGAGCCCGCGCAAGACGGGCCCACACATGATCGGGGTTGGCCCAAACCCACCGAAACCCTACCCGGTGAGTCATCAGGGACGGCGTCGGGGGCCGCGAGACTGGGTGGCATCGTCGGTGGCGACTGGACGACGACGGAGGTCTGGTGCAGCGACGGCGTCAAGGGGTGAACGACGACGGCAGCTGACCTGGTCCTGAAGCGGACGGTGGTGGCACGATTCGAAGCGGCTGGCCTGACGCTGGGTCACCGTGACGGCGTCGATCGACTCCCAGATCTGGCCTCTCTTGTCCCTCAACCCCTCGGATCTGGGTCTCCGGACCTCCTCCCACCCTCCTCACCGGCCGACCTCGGGTCTCTCCCTGAAATCTCTCAGGGGAGGTTATCGAAGCTGGCAGTCCGTCACCCTCTTCCGGCGTGTCCCCTTTGGGCCTTCCCCCGACGCCCTATTTATAGGCGAAGGGAAGGCCGGTCGGCGGAGGTTCGGCAGCCGGTCCTCCCACCCCGACCGGCCCTGGGTGCGGCCGAACCGAACCGGCGTCTCCTCCAGTCTACCCTTCCTCCCTCCGTCGTAGGCCGTCCTCGAGCGCGTCGTCGTCGCTGCGCGTGAGATGCAGCGCCGGGGAAGAGAGAAGGGGAAGGAGGAAGAAGAGAGCAGAGGGGCTGGGCCGGGTCGCGCTGGCCGGGCCATGGGGGCCCGCGTGAGAGACAAGAGACGGCCCAGCCCCGGTGGCTGCTGCTTCTGTTTTCTTTTGTTGTTTTTATTATTTTTTTTGTTGTTTTTATTATTATTATTTATTACCATCCGAAAAAAAGTAGAAAAAAGGAAAATAAAAGCTAAGCCTTAAAAAATAAAAATAAAAAACCTAGGCGAAATTTAGGTGTCAACATCCATTAGTCCCCACGATTGAGATTATTCTAGAAAGCTTGAATGATGAAAGCTAAACAATCTCACAATGTGCAAATTCAACCCACACGTTGTGATACCATATCCATATACCAATAAGTCAACAGAGAAATAGAGACTGAGACAAAAGAACAGTAAGGATTTCAAGTATTCGTAAAATTACAGAGATGTAGAACATATATTATTGAAGATATGTCTCGAGTTTGACCTCGTAAAGCAAACCTAACCAAAATACATTTATTAGTTTTAGTAGATTTCGTAATTTTGAGTGCTTTTGTAGTTTGAATAGGTTTTTCCTAGTTTGGAACAAAATATTATATATACAAGAGGTGAATGTCAATTTTTGCCTGTTAGTGGTGACCAAAAGAGCTTTCGGTCATAACAATTGATTGTGCAATATGCTTTTGAATTACATCATTAAGGAATTGCAAGTGCTTCAAGCTAATGAATTTTGTGGTAAAATTTGTGAATTCCTTTGTGAGATTGTCTTACGGAAAATTGTAAGGTTGAGCACTGTGTGGGTTACTTGGTGTCATTGGGGATTGAGAAATAGGAAGAGTGTTTAAATTACTTGAGTGTGATTGTAATCTTGCTGTATCGATTGATTTATAATGGAACACATATTGCTTCTCGTGGAGTAGGTCAAATCAACCAAATCATGCAAATTTGGTGTTCAATTTATTTTTTTGTTACATTTACTATTGTGCTCAATTGCTTGTTTTTCGTAGCAATTGATACCAAAGCTGAACTCAAATGACTTGAGGTAAATCGATGATGATAGAAGAAGGAAAAACGAAATTGATGGGTTTGATGGGAAAGATTTCAATTTCTAAAAGATGCAAATTGAGAATTCCTTGTACTCAATGAACCTACACTTATCTTGTGGAGAGAGAAGCCAAGTTGATGAAACAAGCTAATTGTGATTCGCTAGATGGACAGGCATTGGGTGTTTAGCTAATGTTAGATCGTAACGTCATTTTTACCAAATTGTTGTGGACAATATGCATTGCAGAAGACCAAATATCAAAAAACAATATAAGAATGTGAGGACAAAAAGGGACCGATGCAATATCATATTATCAGACAAATTTATTCATGATTTGATTATTGAGGACATCAACTAGGGTTTGTTTCCACACATTGAGTAATTAGGGATTTGAAGCTAATTGGGGTTCAATATCAACATTAGAAGAACCAGTTAATTTGCTATCAATGCATGAGCATTGGTGAGTCCTGAGATCGCAAAGTGCCCACCTGGCCCTCGGACCTTGCCAGCTGCAATCAACATCTCGTTGACATGATGCGTTGACTCTTGTCACCATCCATGGCTCACCTGAAAAAGGGAAAAAGGTATTTGTTAGGGTTTTTTTTTTTTTTTTTGGGGGGGGGGGGGGGTGGAGAGAGAGAGAGAGAGAGGGTTATTACAAGTTATTGTCACCAAAAGGAAGACCAACATCAACTTGGAGGCATGCTTTCTTGATTCCTTTGGGTTTAGGTTTTGATGGAGTGATGAATGATTGATGGTTTGGTTATGCTAAATAGAGACTGCTTTGGTAAAACCATTATTAATCAAATGCATTTAACAGCACAAAAATATGTCAAGCCTATAAATATGGACTAGTGCAGACAGAGTTTTTTACCAAAGCAATCTCTATTTAGCATAACCAAACCATCAATCATTCATCCCTCCATCAAAACCTAAACCCAAAGGAATCATGAAGCATGCCTTCAAGTTGATGTTGGTCTTCCTCTTGGCTTGACATATTTTTGTGCTGTTAAATGCATTTGATTAATAATGGTACGCCTAGATTTCTTTCTTACAACTTTGGTAAGTTTATCACTGGGATACATTCATGAGATACTTCTGTTATATTTGGCAGATTCTAGCAATTAATTTTCTTAACTTCTGTTCTTACTTGAAGATATATGCATGACTTATTTCTCTCTAACACATAAGAATCACATATGCATGTCATCCACAACAATATGGTATGACGATGACTTAGAATTTTCATTATGAGCCATCGATCCATTATGCAAATGATAACATGTTCTTTCATTTAACATTTATATGTCGGCTATGTTATGAATGCGCTTTGTTGATAAGGAAAATACTTGTTTAGCTTAAATAATAAAAATTAATCTAGTGCCTGTCTTCCTAGAGAAATAACACAATTGTGCCCAAAAAATGTGCAAATAAGTTGGACTCTACTATAACAGGTATCGATCTGTAACAGGCCGGCAAACCTAAGACAGTTCACAACCCATTCGGTTCAATGTTGCATCCCTCGAAACAAACTGGTGGCCTAGACATCACCGTTCAGCTTCCCAAGAGTGTCGTCCCTCGCGACGTCCTTAAGCACTCAGCTCATTGAAACGTCTGATTTTTCTCTGGCAATTATTTTATTATGTTCCTGATATGTGATTGATTGATCTTGCATTCAATACATCACCAGATGCTGCATTCGACTGCTGTTGTAATTGCAGATATAGACCCTTCTGATTCATGTTGCAAATGCTGTCTAGTCCTAGTTACTCGAAGAGCAGAGTGATTTTGCTTCTCGGTGTCCTGAGCTTTCATGCGTAGGGTTGCAATTTTTTTATTCAGATCAAGTTGGTCCATCTTTTTCTTCTCAGGATGCCTGTTTGAAGACATGATCGCAAATTTGCAGAGGAACTGCCACACTGAAAGATGCATTTTGACCGTTCTACTATTAGAATATCCAGAGAACAGCTCTGTGAAATGGTGAAATTTCTTTTGAGGTTTTGTTGATTAGGTTTTAACTTAGCCTCTGCCTCATTCATTGGTGATGCACAAAATGAACGGTATATAAGACAGATAGTCGATCCAAAAGTAGACCTGTCATTCGTAATTCGCGTGTTGTCCTCTACGTGCCCACTCTTTTCTTTCACAGGCATGTTCGCATTACATTCCCAAGTTCTTAATCTTAACGTGGATGAGGCTTTTTTTTTTTTTTTTTTGTCTCTGTTCCTACCTTTAAATGCCTAAACGTGACATACCCCAATTTGGGTTGTATCTACCACAACAAATCACCAGACAGCAATTCTATTTCATAATTAAGAACAAACTTGAGTGGGAAAGCAACTAGTTACTAAATGCCGCATCAAACACTTGAATATAATAATACTTGTTTATA
Source organism: Eucalyptus guilfoylei (assembly GCA_016097605.1). Taxonomy (NCBI): domain Eukaryota; kingdom Viridiplantae; phylum Streptophyta; class Magnoliopsida; order Myrtales; family Myrtaceae; genus Eucalyptus; species Eucalyptus guilfoylei. Next base: position 9,334,423 of record CM027863.1, read on the forward strand.
TATTCTATCCAACATGGAGCAAACCTTAAGTTTAGCTTGTATCTCTGCCAGAGAGTCTTGGAATGGCATATTTTAAACTGGTGTCCTCAAGAAATCTAGTAAGAGATTACTGGAATTTCTCAAAAGAGGGATTATATATAAGCCACAAAAAAAGGACTCTCCGATAAGATACACTGAATAGCCTCAAACTTGTCATTTAATTGGCTAAATATAGATTGACAGATTCACTGGTGCTGCGGATCAGACTCGATCTCATGAGCCAGCTCTCTAGTGAGCTTGTCGGCACGGTCGTCATGGCCACCAGCAAATGTGTACACCCGGAACGCGAACTGAAAAGCCCTCCAGAGCATTTTTGTGCATGCCTGTCCTCGTTTGTTCGCTTCTGTTCCAGCATTTAGATCCTCATTTGCCTTGGCGTCCCTCTTCTCCTGCATCAAGAGAAAGGGTGAGCTAAAGAAACACCAGACTAGGGTGAGCTAAAGAAACACCATACTATGTTAAAGGTTAAAAAAAAAAAAACACCAGACTTCATAAGATGAAACTCAAGATCTGGATTGTCCATTTGCATTTATAGTCTGATGAACTAATAGAACTCGCACTTCAATAATTCTTTTTATGTGATACCTTAAGTGCCAGTTCCATGCAGCTTGAAGATACATCCACCATTGCTTCCTTGATCCTTACGAGTATATCGAAGTCGAATTGGATGTCACAGGCTGAGAATTTCTTGGCCTCTTCATCTTTTGTGCGCTCGAGTTTGTCGAGTTCTCCTTTGATCTATTTGCAGTTCAATTTGGCAAAAACCGTGAGCAATGAAGTTCAAGCAAAGATTCATGGCAAAGCCTCTTGATATCTTGAGGGCAAACAATAGATATTCAGTTTACCTTGTTGAAGTAGCACTCAACCTTGTCGAGGAGCTTCCCTAAGGGAGGCACGATTTTATAGTTGTGCAACTCGACAATAATAGAGTTTAACTTCGTGTACAGTGCCGCGGCTGTTCGTAATGATTCCAACTTCTTTGTGGGGAATCCTTCGAACCTTGCCAAGACCTGCGATTCCAAGAGTCGAGCGTTAGGATCTTGAGCTGATGGTGATGCTTAGATCGACTGTCAGAAAATAACATGGAATAATCTATTATTTGTAGACCTGTGTTTCATCAGTCAACTTTTCGAGGTGAGACTCTACATGATTGTGGAACTTGAGCAGCTCAGCCATGTCCTTGGTTTTGAAAGAAATGATGGTACCCTTCAACTCTTTTATAATTGTCGCATAGTTTTGGACGTCTTCCTCGATTTGTTGGAAGTATGCCGATCTGAGATATAGAATTTTGGCAAATTACATAAAAGATAAGGTTAGTTTTTCTAACATAATCTTTTCTTGTAAATACCGTTAGGATTTTTGGTACGTTCAAGAGTTACCTCTTTGTCATTTCCGCTAGCGCATCGGCCATTCCTTGTCTTCCACCACACGAGGCGCCGACCTTGCTTTTCTTCCCATTGGCACATCTACCATTTAGGCTCGACCCTTCAACCTTTCCCTTGAGCAGACGATATAAATTGCCGATTTGGGTTGATCTTTTCAGCTTTGTGGTCGATTTCTTGGGCCGCAAGGATTTGGTCGCACTAAGTGGAGGAGGGGGCGGTGGAGCAGCTCCTCCTTTTCCAAATGGTGGGGGAGGTAATGGTGGAGGTGTGGATCCTTTTGAAGGTGTCTGAAGCGGAGGTGGCGGTGGAGGAGGCACTGCGACGTTCCCTTGCATCTTTGGTGCTGGCAGCGGCGGTGGCAGGGGAGGTGGTGGGGACTGAACTGTAACATTTGGTGAATTGACTGATGAAGAAGGTAGAGGTGGTGGAGGCGGTGGGGGTGCTTGTGCTACAATGTTTGGCTGGACTTCTATAGGTGAGATCCTGCAAGGCAGTGGCGGTGGCGGTGGTGGAGGTGGCAACGTAGGTGATGGCAATCCACTGGTCAACACGTTAAGTGGCTGTACTGTTCCTTGCAAACCCTCCTCTATTGGTGAGATCCTGCAAGGCACTGGCCGTGGCGGTGGCGGCGGTGGCAACATAGGCAATGGCGATGCACTGGACAACACCTTAGGTGGCTGCACTGTTCCTTGCAAAGCCTCCTCTTTTGCAAGTTCTTGTTTCACATCGTTAGTGTTGCTAGCTTCCTCTTTTTTCTCACAAGTTGCATTTGCAGTACTGCCGGTTTGTGCTGTAACATTAGGAAACATGTACGGCGAAAGTCGCTTCACGTCGATCAGGTTCAATTTCCCCACAGCCCTAACACGGAGAGGAAACAGCAGTGGTGGCGTGTAGGAGACCTCTGCGAATTTCATGGCCTTGAGCTGTGCTGGAAGGACCGAATTCGGACTAACAGGCGAGCCACAGGGGCTTTGGATGTCGAGACATCCTGTGAAGTTCTTCTCGAACTGGCGCTGATCTTCGTCCTCATTTTCTACATCCATCAGGTCGAATTTCTCTCTAACTAGTTTTATCAGGCCTTCGAGTATTGCCAATACTATTCCCACTGCATTGGCAGAATAAGATCACTGGGTTTTTAATTTCAGGAGAAACTCAACTTTTACTTTAAGCGAACTATATTTTGAGCATACCAATTTTCTCCAAATTGTTGCGCTCTATATTAGCAATCTCGTCAACGGTGGTGATATCGATCCACGCATTGTTCATCTTCCATGAATCTCCGATAGATATTAAGGCAGTGCAAAAGTAACTCAAACCCTGCTTCGAATATGTTTGGTTAATTCAGCAGAGAGCCTTTTTAAAGTTTCAAATCTGCATTCACCTAACCATACTCAGCTCCGCAAATCGAAATAGCGTACCTGATTTATTGCTGATGTCTTCATTTCTGCGACTTGCATCTTTGATATGATTTCAGGGTAAAGCTTTTGGAGATCTCTCATTGTCTCTATTACCAGCTGCGAGAGAAGAGAATTCAAGGTATTTGAATTTGTAATTATATTGATATCAGAAAGGTCTATTCACGTAGGATTTTAGAGGGATGAGCAACATTCTGTTTAATCACCTTGTCAACCGACATAGAACCACGGCAAGGTGGTAAGTCAATGAGATCGCGAAAGATGGAAATCTTTCTCTCCAGCTCCATTGCCAGAAGGTCGTCTCTGGATCCATGTAAGCTAGCGATTTTCAAGCCCTCGACGCCCTTTTGATGCTTTGACATCTTGGATTCTTTCCTTACCTGCAGCAGCAGATTCCCAAATCGTCAAGATCGTCATATCGTCAATTAACTTTTGGGACGTATTTTCTAAGAGCTAATCGGGATAGATACTTGTATGCTTCGGCCATATTTATGAATAACACGACTACTGATTTCACGTTATGGCGAAGTGATGACAGTAAATGATGTTATCCTACAAAAATGAGGACAAGATTAAAGATCACAGATGAATATAGAAATCACGAAGAAATATTCAACGAAAGATGAACGACAAATTACCTGGCACATTTTTCCCAGAAAAATGTTAAGGACTCGGAAAATGAAATATTTTACAAAATTTCGGTGGGTATGATGCCGATAAAAGAAGTGAATTCATCGCGATATATCAGAATTGCTCATGGTATATAAGACATATAAACAGTGTGGTATTCTCATTCCTAAACCATGGAAATCAAGCAAATGGAAGGTAGCTGTGCCAAACGTAAGTCTCAGGCATCATGGATGTGTCTAACCTCATCAAACTGCATGTCAAAAATGAAACAGAAGAACAAGAACATATATGATTCTAACATCACGTTCTACGATACCTCGTAACCACAGGACTTGCATGAGCCGCAATCCCCCAAGAACAGCGACACACCACAGCAGCTTTGGGTCGCCATGGTGGTTGTCGACGTGTGTGCCGGTCCAGATCACGGTCGATCAACGCAAAAGCGCCAGACGAACCCGCCTGAGAGGAACCCTGATTTTTATACGGAGAGAAGGGCCAAAGAAGCGCTCTTCAGACGAAGAAACATTCGAGATCTGAAAGCGCCCGTCGCTGTCGTTGCGATCCCTACGTGCAGAGCATTTCCGGAAGGCTTAGGACAGGTTTTCCTGATGCGCGCACACACCGCGATCTGCCCCTCTCTCGTCTGGAACTTTCTCGGGGAGAAAGTCAAGGTCCCGAAAGGTGGCGAAATGGCTTCTTTTTTTTTAAGGACGGACGGACCGCGGAGGCGTCGTCGTTAGACGTTCGTTACGGACGGTTTGCTTTGCCATGGTTGATTATGCGGTTCTGGCGCTGGTTTTGCGAGGGGGTTTTTCCCTTGGAGGCATTTTCTCTCTCGAACGGCTAACTAATCCACCCCATAATTCAAGGGAACTGTTGTTGTTGTCGGATGGACCTTTTGGCGACAGCGAAGACAGAAAGAAAAACAATTAGCCTCAATCCAAGTATGTATGATCATTGCCCCATGATTCAAGGGACTAAGCTCTAATAATTATTGCATTAAATACCATTGCCCCTTGTCGCTAATAGACGTCCTTTTTCAACACCCTTTATGTGCATAAATTTTTGGGTTGATATCACGAAATTCTCAAATTGGTGCATATGTAACAAATTTATTTCAAATTAATTTTTTGACTACTGAAAATTTGAAACTGATACACTTGTGATAAATTTACCCTATTAATTTTCGTCAAATTTTATTATTAAATTATTGAGTTGGATGACACATGGTAATTTATAAGGTTTATAGAGATATTTCATGAATTTGAGATTTATGTACTTAAACTATTTATCCTTGTTACAGCAAAAAAAAAAAAAAAAAAAAAAAAAAAGATTCATGGTCAGTGGATGCATTTATTTTTATTTTCAAAGGTTAGAAATAAATAATTCTTGACAAGAGAAAAGTGAGCAATGCCAAAGGCAAAGTGGACAAAACATCCCTCGTTCCCTAGTGCCTCCCCACCATTACCTTTTGAGTGTAGTGATGGCCAACATTTTCCGGAGTCAAAGGCCTATTCTCCACGGTCCTCAGGTCATCTTCTACCTTCCTTCCAGATTCCAGGGGTTGCCTTTTGTATTTCAAAATTGATTCTTTGAAAGGGGTTGTTTGCCGCGTCTTTGAAAAGACGAGAGAGGTTGATTAATTGTTTATGTTGTGCTCAAAGTGCGAGGATTGAGACGATAGTCTCATAACTGATAATGTATGTTGCATTAACAATCTAGAAAGCCAGGAAAAGTCGAGTTAGATAATTTTTTTTTTTTTTTTTTTTTTTGGGCCTAAGAGTTAGATAATTTGAATATGGCATCGTTTGCACTTGGCGACATGATGAGTTTATTATGCCCGCCTATTTGACCTAAAATGACCCGAATGTTAATGGATTGAAGAGATACAATTTGTGTAACATGATTAACTAACGAGTTGACGAGCGGACCCGATTACATGATCTGCCATGAATTAAATTGTCAACACAAAATCACTCTACCGACACAAACCTGACATGAAAATATTCCTAATTTTTTATAAAATCTATTTACAATTTATAATATCCATGAACAAATTATTGTGAAATCAAATAAAATCATGTTCATTGATAATGGAATTTGCTAATCGTGGCTAAAAATGTTACGTGCACATTGTATCAAATACTGATATGCTAATTTCAACGAGTTATACCAGTAAATTTTGTGTCTAGCAAGTTTGACATGAACCCTACATAATTATTAAAGTTGTCACAACCTCGTTTTTTGGGCGCCCTTATGCATGGGCGCGTGCGAAGGCTAATGGCTCGCTAAGTTTATTAGGCTGAACACGGGCTTTCCTAAGCCCATCAATTCACGACTTATAGTTTGAATTTTTAGCTTGCAAGTCAGTTTCAAATAGGATTCGCCACTAATCAACTAGGTAGGTTGATAAGAGAAATATTTTACTCCTGTGCAGCCAAAGAAATTAGGATCAAAGACTTGATTATACTAATTAATCACTAATACCCTTCCGGTACCTACTTTTGTTTAAATCCTAAGGCTTTTCGGATTTTCAAGGATTTTTCATGCATTTATGGAGAATAAAAACCATCTTTTAGGCTTTTATTATTTCTTGGAAAATATAAAATATTTTTAGATTTTTCTAATTTTTGGAAAATTATTTTTTATTTTGGATTTTCTATTTTTCATAAAATAAAAATATAATATTATGTATTAAAAAGGGGACTCGGGTCAGGTCTTCACATCTGACCCAGGTCCAAGCCACCCGGGCCCACCGGCCCGGATAGCAAGACCCCAGCCGGACCGGGCCTGATTTGCGGGCCCAGTTCGGCTGGGAAAATGGGTTCATCCCTTCAAATAAATGGCCCAAGACCCCCCTTTGCTCAGGCCCAAAAATCGAACCATAGTTAGCCCGCCCCGGCACCACAACAAACCCGACCTGGATCAGCAAGAACCCTCCCGTGACACCGGTGGAACCAACTGAGGCGAGCAGCGCCGTTCACCGTGGCCGCGTACAACGGATCTGCAGCAGCTCACATCGAGGGACTGGCGGACGCGACGGCGAGGTGGTAACAACAGCAGGTGGCGGCGGATCGACGAGGTGGCGAGCAGCTAGCTCGGCCAGTCCGAGCCGAGATGTAGGGGCGGCGGCGGCGAGGAGCAGCAAGGGAGACGTTGGCGGGCTTGACAGCGTGAGGCTCGACCGACTGGGTCGTCGTGGTACAGAGCAGCGATGTCTACGGGTGCAGCCGAACCGGCGTCTCATCAGTGGCCCACCTGCTCTGCTTTGCAGGCGCGTCCCATCCTTTGCAGACCCGCTCCTCTCTCTCTCCGCCGTAGGCCGTCCTCGCGCACGTCATCGTCGCCGCGCGGGAGCTGCAGAGGCGGAGGGGGAAGGAGGAAGGAAGGAAGAAGAAGAAAGAAGGAGGGGGGCTGGGCTGGGTCGCAACGGTGAGGGGGCCAGATGGGCCCGAGCCCACGCGGAAGACAAAGAATAGGCCCAGCCCGCATGGGCCTCGCCCACTCTTTTTAAAAAGATAATAATTATCCAAAAAATAAGGGAAATAAAACAAAAACAAAAAAAAAAGTTAGTAAAAGCAAATGATACTAATACCTAGGTGACGCAAAAAATATTTTTGTTAATCCCAAATTGTTCCTTAATTTTCTATGCAATTTAATCCAAAATGTTTAGCAAAAAATTTAGATGTCAATAGCAGTGTCTCGTTGGTTGGCATGAATTTGACTCAGACACAATTAGCTTCAACTCAAACCTAGTAAGTTAGGATTACGTGCAAGTTATGTTATGGTGTCGTGTAAGAATAGGCCACCCTGTATTCATGGGTTTGCGTAGTGAGCCTGATTTTAGTAATATTTCAGCGACTAAAGTTGAGGCCTTTTCACAATGGGCTTTAACTGGCCCGTTGCGCAAAAAAGTCCCAAATATCGAAGGAACGATGGACAACATGATATTGGGATAGATTTTGCAGGAAAGAGGCAAAAAGACATCTTAGAAGGACAAGAAGAATGCTTGAGACATCAAGACTCATATAATGAATAGATTTAAATGATGTACTAGATTATGCTTAAATGGACTCGCCTGGACTTATAACCAAATACGATCCGTTGGATCTTTCAACTTATCCATTTAATATATGAGTTTTTCTCTCTCTCTCTTCCTCAAACGATGCCATTTACAAACTCACTTCTTGTCATTTAAGCGGTAGCTTTTTAAAAATTGAAGAACCTAAGTGTCCACTTCTGAAAATTGGCACTGAAACGATTATTCGTGAAGTTATTGAAATTTATGTTTTCCTTCAATCAAACATTCAAGCAACGTTGTTTGCTTTCTCAAGTGCTAACTTAAGCTCTCAGAGATGCCATGTTGGATAACATATTATAAATTAATGCCATATTATTTTTTTCTGGTGAGGAATATCGCTAATGGCACTTAAGTTATATATTTTTTAAATTTGTGACACTCAAGTGCACGAAAAAAAAAAGTTATGACATTCATAGTATACTTATCATATTTTTTTTCTTTATCTAATTTTTGTAGTTCATAATTTTGAATTTTTTTTTAATTGCATAAGTTCAAATGTTGACACATAAAGTCACATAATTTCTTTTGATTTTTTTTGAAAATTCTAATAATACGTTAAATTTTGGTGGGAAAGTAAAATAGATAATTACACAGATAGTCATTGAACTTTGATTCAATGTATAACGTCATCCACAAACTTTAGCTTAATGTATAAATGTTGTTCCTGAACTTTTTGATTTGTTCAATATGATCATTGAATTTTTTGTACATCTTCAATTTAGTCCTTGGACTATATGAAAATACTCAAAGTTGTCATTCTATTAATTTAATTAAACGGAATATACTGATTTAGCTTCCAATCCACTATGTTTGAACGGTGGACAAAAAGATATCGTTACACATATTTATCTACATAAGATATTTAGCTCAAATTATCATATAATAATTCTCTTAGTTTTTTAAAATTAGTTTAGTTAAAAAGTGATTATCCATGTAATTTGATGGTGTGGATATCATATTTTGATTTGAGTTTAATATTTTACGTGGATAATCCACACATAAGGTTATTTTTTTGCCCACCGTTCAAACTTACCTGATTAGAATTCAAATTAGCAAATTCTGTTAACTTGAATTAATTGAAGAATAACATTGAGCATTTTCATATAGTTTATGGACTAAATTAAACATGTAGAAAAAAAAAATTCAAGGATCATATTGAAGAAACCTAGAAGTCAAGTTTAGGGATTGCATTGAATAAATTAAAAGTTTAAAGATAATATTGCATATTAATTCAAAGTTCAAATACCATTTATACCATTTTCCTAAAGCAAAACAATAGCTTTTTAGTGTTTGTTTGATTGTAAACAAATAGGCTCTTAAGACTTTCTTATTTTTGAGTAAAAATATGCTAATGAGCTCATACTTAAGCTTTCTTTTAGCAATCTCTCTCTCAATGAAATTACGAATTCCCTCTTGGGATCTCTTCTAGTGGAATGTTAGTCTAGAAGCATTGATTGTGTTAACTGTACTAAATGAATCTGAGCTTGTCGAATTTGGCGAGACTTGTCATAGAACCCATCAATCCTAAAGTTAAGGTTTATTTGGGACACGTCACCAACGAGACGAAGTCTCGGTTGTAACTTGCGAAGCTCTATATCCAGAATCAAAATCAACATGTCACTCCTATACCATTCAATTCTTTCGGATTGAAGCGTTGGACACCGTGGGAACGGCGGACTAGAAATCGTTGATTTTCTTTCGTTTCTTCTGCGTCGGAGAGATAAGAAATTGTTGGGAAAGAATACCACTCAAGGAAGTGAAGAATTGATCAACAAGGACGGCCCCGTCAAAGCTTATCAAAATGATTATCTGATCTTTAATCAAGAAATATGGACTTTTCCATCTCCTAATATTTCTAGAAAGCGGCAGACTATAGTTACCTTTTCATTTAAAGTTTAACTTTGGATTGCTCTCCAATCCAACCACGTCTTCTTATGCTTGGGCTATTCATCATGAATATCTAATAATGAATAGTTCATACCACTCGAGCATTTTTATTTTTTATTTTGGGATAACGACACAAATAATCTCTCGAACTTTGGCCAAATGTGCAATTTGGTCCTTAAACTTTTAATTTGTTCTATGTGGTCTCTGAACTTTAGCTCAATGTACAATATGATCCATGAACTTTTAATTTATTTAATATAGTCATAAATTTTTTGTACATATTCAATACAACCCTTAAGATATATGAAAATGTTAAATGTAATCCTTGGTCTTGAATATGGAATGACTATATTAAACATTTTCATATAGTTCAAGAATTGTATTGAACATGTACCAAATATTTAGGGACTACATTGAATAAATTAAAAATTCATGGACCACATTACATATTGAGCTAAAGTTTGGAGACTGTATTGAACAAATTAAAAGTTTAGAGACTAAATTGCACGTTGGGTCAATATTCATGGATTATTTGTGTCAATTTCCCTTCTTTTTTTGTTGTCGTGCTTTTTCTGGAAATCTAAATAAAGCTACAATCTGGTCGAATGATATAAATATAATCAAGTTATTGTTTATATTTAAAATGAAACAACACATATATTTAAAATGAACCAACACACTAATTCATTTTATTGATATTGAATATTAAGTAGTTCGATCCTTTTAATTGAGTCATTAAAGATGATCAAAAAACATACTAATTTATATTTAAATGCAATTTCAGCTTTCTATTAGTTCATCCATGGATGGATGAGTGTGTTTAGTTCAGCTTTGGAAATGAGCTTTGGGGAAATGGGGTTTGATGAAATGCAATTGCATTTGGTAAATTGTAATTTAAAAGTCTTCGGTAAAGCAACTTTTGGCTAAATAATATTTGGATAAACTTTTCTTGCGAAGGACTTGGCTGCAATTATTTATTTAGTTATTAAAAAAAAAAAAAACTCACTCTTTGCTTGCTCTAGCGAAGGGCTTAGACTGCCATTCACCGCCGTCTGAGGTTGCATGACCCTAAGTAGCCCTCGCTAGGGTTGCATGACCCTCGTGGAGGTCATTTGACCTCAAGCAATCTTCACTAGTCCCTCACGGTCTAATTTAGTCTTGCTAGCCGCCCTCATGCAAAGAAGATGAATAGTAACAATGGGGGCAAACCAAATAAATGAAAAAATTGGTGAGAGTAGTTTTTGAAGAAAAAAAGTTACTCAACCTCACAAATAGCTTTTCACAAATGCTGAAAGCAGCTTTGCCAAAGCTAACATTTGGCCAAAGAGATCACAAAAAAGTTTGCCAAGCACATCATATTTTCCCCAAGGCTCAAAATCCCTTGGAAAAGCTGACTAAACACCCCGAAATTTGGTTAAAGCTATTTCAAGAGTGTAATATTGGTCTGAGGCAGTTTGGTGTGACTTGCTATCGTAAGAAAATATTTCTCAAACCTTGTTTCCTTTTCTCTTTCTCATCCCACATTATTTGAGAAGCCCTCTGATTTTTGTTTTCTTTATGAGTTTTGTGATCTTGTGTATGAATTTGGGACGATCCAAGTGTAAAGTTGGATTGTGCCCTCCCCGTGCTCGAAATATATGGGAAGCCCGGAAATTTTCCTTCTATTGAATTTCTAATTTTCACATGATATTTCTAAGTTTCGCTTAACCTATTTTCTCTCTTCCTCTCACGAGCTTCACATATCTATTGTACCTGCTATACCTAAATAAACCGGGCCGTCCATTGAATCATGGAGATATTCACATTCTAACTTCTACGCTCTCTGAGAGGCAGAAATTATCCTCGAAAATAATACTTTACAAGCTATCGTAAATGTAAAGGAAGGAATTTTTTACAATTGTTCAAGCTGTTGAACTTCAATTTAAGCCCTAGAAGATATTCATGTATGAGCTTATAGTAGCGAAGGAACAGGAACAACACCGACCACCAAAACTCTGACGTAGTCCAAGTTCCACCCGACTGAGAGAATTCTTTGAAGCTGTGCAGCGTCAAGGAAGGTATCGCAGGTTTCCTAGCAAAAGACGGAGAAATTGAGAATCTGGAAATTGGAAGAAAGTTATGGTAGCTATATGACGTCTAGGGTGACGAAATTGATACAACGATAAACCAGAATTTTCCTGTCCGTGGATCTACTTAGAAACTACAATGTGGAATGTAAGGCGCGGTTAACGGACTGCATCCTACGTATTAACGACTACTTGACTCCTCAAGGTTGTTATAAGTGGATGGAACATTGGGAGATTTCTAGCTCAAAAACAAGTAGACGTTTTTTGTTCGAATTCCTACTAATTGTCTGCAAACCGCTCTGAGTTGGGACTACTGTATAAACTAAAAGTCCTGATTCAACAGGTTCATGGAGTTTGACCGCTTGAGCAGTGTTCGTCAGGTCTTCGTGCTCTTGCCCTTGATTACAAGAAAAAAAAAAAGTCAGCAATCATATTTTGACTTAAGAAATTCTATCATGATCTATGTAATTTACTAAACTAATACAATTTAATGACATGACGTGTGCATCTCTTTATTAGATTAAGTTAACTTTAATGGTGATTTGAAAGGCATCCATCAATATGCATAAATTGTTGATTCAATAAATTCTCACATCAGATATGAGAGCAATTGTTTGAACTTCAAAGCACAATGAATGTTCGTCCAGTTATATTTATGCCAAATCAAAGAGGACGTTAGAGCGGTTTCTTCTTCATTTCGACGGTTAGGTGATATTCAGATTAGCCTTCGAATGCCTAGTTTGGTCTAACTCCTTGGGCCATCACGTGCAATCTCCCATGAGACAATGGCCCCAAGAAATCACAAGAAATTGACGTTCGATCGAGCCTGCCAAATAATAGTACAAATTCAAATGACCATGCAGAGAATATTAGCCAAGACGACAACGTATTTGAAAGTGAAAACCATGATAGCGATGGGAGTAGTCGTAACACAATTTTAGGGGCCAAGATCCGACGTGTTTGAAGGTCCAGACAACACTTCCGGATTAAATACGTGTCGATCAATCATTCTCTCACTCTCTTTTCCCCGCCTTTTCTGAACAAATGCTTTGTTGCTTCCCTACGTGATACGGTCGGTCAGTCGGTCCGACGACTTTTGAAAAGTTCCTCCTTTGAATATCAAACCATTCTCTGTCTACTAAAAAATTCATAACATTTCTCCCTCCCTCGAACTCTCTTCATATATAAATGAACACACCCTGTGTCGTGTATATCGCACCCTATAGCAGAAATAAATCGTATTTTACTTAAAAATACCTTTCGTTACTTTAGCTTCTTGGAAAAAAAAAAGTGATGCAGGGATTATCAACGGCCATAGCCAAGAACGTAATTCATCACAGCCAAGTTCTTGGATGCAACAGCCAAATAATCCAAACCCTAAGGTCGCCATGCGAGGTGTTCATAAACCACCGTGGGGCCGAGACCAAGCGGAGCATCGCTGGCTTGCTGCACAACTTCCTGAGCCTGCTCGATGTTCACCCTTTCCTGGACAACAGGAGCATGAAGCCCGGAGATAAGCTGTTCGATGAGATCAACGCGGCTATTTATGGCTGCAAAGTCGGGGTTGCAGTGTTCTCGCCGCGTTACTGCGAAGTCGCGGTTCTGCCTCCACGAGCTGGCTTTGCTGATGGAGACGAAGAAGAGGGTGGTACCCATTTTTTGCGATGTGAAGCCGTCTCAACTTCATGTCCGGGACGACCTGAAGCATTCGGCCAATAATTTGCAAAGATATAGGCATGCTGTCGAGGAAGCCAAGAACACCGTTGGTCTCACTTTCTATTCATCAAAAGGGTATGCTTAAATCCCTTTTGCTCTAATTTTCCACCACGGACTATAGCACGACCTGTTACGAATGACCACAAGAAATCATATTATCATGAAAAATAGTGGATGTATGCGAAAATAAGAAAAAAGAAGAAGAAGAGAATATTCAAGGCCTAAATTTCAATCTAAAAGATTAAGCTATCGAGTAGAAGATTAATGAAAGGTCCACCAAAGCATCATTACTTAAAATCACGAAATATTCTAAACACAATATAATGCCTCATATAATGTTTCTACATGTTGGAACAGGGACTGGTCGAAGCTGGTAAGAGACGCATCCGACGCAGTGATACGCAACTTGCTGGAGGCCGAAGAAGAGAAGCCCTAATTAGAGCCAAAATGTGCACAAAGCACTGAATAAAATGCATTTAATGGTCTGTGCCTGGGGGAGATCCAAAAAGAGATTGTAGATCCCCCCATCAATCTCCACACTTTAATTTGTTTTGTTTCATTAAATCAAATTTATTGATTTTTTTTATTCTTTGTAACAAATAATATTAGTGGTTTACTATTCTAGTTACATTGTATAAGGGACCATCGGCATTGTAATTAGTATCGGCCTAAGTTTAGTATAATTTTCTTAATCTCTGACGATAATAAAATTGTACCATATTTAGTCTAAAGAATAAACCTCTTTTTTAGTGCACTATTCAAATGATTATTTCCTTCATTTATCTCCGACCATAATGCAAAATCAATAAAATGGAGATCCTTCGAAACTTTCTTGTATCCCTTCCTTAGAACGTTATATCCAGGATTTTTGCTTATTATCTCCTCTTGTGAAAGAGGGTTATATCACACGTGCAAACGGTGCGCACGTGCATGAATTTTATCCTCGTAATCTATTGTTCATAGAGCATGAACAAGATGCTTTCTTATTAAACCTAAACCGCTTGTCTTCTGTGTTAGTAGATTTATGAAAGAGTTGGAAAATATTAGTAAAAAAAAAGAAAATTACCATGTGTTGGTACCAATTAACATTGCAAAGAAATAGATAAACAACACAAACTCCATGATCTGCAAACATGCACTCAGGCGATCCAAGCTCGGGTTTTGGAAGAAGGAGAGGAAGGAATCGAGAAGAAGGTATCAGCAACAATGGGTTTTGTTGCGGGATAGCTCATGATGTTCATATCGATCTATTATGTGCCTCTGCATCTAGCATATGATTCTACAAGATCTAGTTTCGTTCAAGTAAAGGATTCTAACCAATTGAACGGATTTTCTGATCAATCTAGAGATCATTTTGATTCCATTGGTAATGAGGATTCGGAATATCATATTGATCAATCAAAGAGAGATTCAACAAAAAGAGAAATCTCTTTGTTCTGTAAAATATATTGGAAGCTGCATGATTCATCGAAAAAATCAAATAAGTACAGTGCTAATCCTAGGTGACATCGAAAAACCTGAAAATAACCTCATTTTTTTGGTCAGTAACCTGAAAATAACCTTAAGCAGTAAACAGTATGAGAAAATAAACAATAAACCAAAATAACAGAGAAAAATGGTAAAAAAAATAGAAACAATACTCTACGACACGCCTAAACGATGATTTTCAAGAAACTGCTTGAGTTTTAACCAAAGCTGCTAATATGCGAAAGGCTACAAGGAAACCCATTTGATCTATTGGTGTTTGCGGAAACGTGTGTTTGATGTGTGTGCAAGTGTGTTTTGTGTGTGAACTATCAAGAGAGCAAAAGAACTAAGTAATAATGTGAGCAAGAAATGGTTGGGCAAAGTAATAATAGGAATGTGTAAAAGAGAATGGCAGCAAGGGTGCACAAGGGAACAAAAGAAAGCCTTTTTTATTTAGTTGTAGTATAAAGGAAGGGGAGGAGCTTACATTTTTTGCTCTCGTCAGATTTATCACTTTCCCTTTTCCTCTAGAGACTTCTACATTTGTGCTTCTACACTTTTCTTTGCCGCCTAAGCTAGATTTTCCTTTTTAAGGATTTTACTTGACTTTTCTAGCTAATATCAATCTTGAAGTTTCTAGAAATTGGATCAATAGTTTAACACTCCTCCTTGATCCAATTTCGTGTTACGCCAAGCTTCTTCCGCAATGTCTCAAACTTGGCTAGCGGTAGTGCTTTAGTGAAGATGTCCACTACTTGTTCCTCGGTTTTGCAATCTTTCAGCTCGATCTCTTCGTTATTCTGCGCCTCTCATATGAAGTGATATTTGATGTTGATATGTTTGGTTCTTCCATGGAATACTGGATTCTTTGATATAACGATTGCGGACTTATTGTCACAAAGTATCAGAGTTGATTCCATCTGTGCTTCTCCAATGTCTTCTAGAATTCTTCGAAGCCATATTGCTTGACTGGCGGTCGTAGCAGCTGCGATGTATTCAGCTTCTGTAGTAGATTGTGCCACCGAGTCTTGTTTTTTGGATGCCCATGAGAATATTCTAGAACCTAGTGTGAAGGCATAGCCAGTAGTACTTCTCCTATCATCAACTGAACCTGCCTAGTCGCTATTAGTGTAGCCAATGAGCTTGGCTTCTGTACTTGGGCGATACCGAATGCCGTAATCTATAGGTCCTCATAAATATCTGAGAATTCTCTTGGCAGCTCCAAAGTGGTGATAGTAGACTTGTCGCATACATAATATCTGGTCATGTAGCAGTGAGGTATCATTTGCTATTCTCTTCACTTTCTTTTTTTCTTACATAGTTTGCTCGATTATTTGTTTTCGAGCGACAATCTTTTTCTACGTGGCCATATCTTTTACAAAAGTGGCATTGTTTTTTATTTTTAAACCAACAATCCTTCTCCAAATGATTTGTTTTCTTGCAAATACCACAAGGTGGATAATTTTCCTTTTGTATAGTTTCTCCTCCTTTTTTTATTTTTCCATGAGCTCCTTCCACTATTTTTAGATTGATGAGACCGTATATTTACTTTAGACTGAAAGGCACTTTCAACTAAATCTTCATCTTGTGCCATTAGTCTTTTCTCATGTGCTTCTAGAGAGCCAATTAATTCACTCACCGATAGGGTCGTCAAGTCCTTAGTTCCTTCTATAGTTGTGACTATGGGGTTGTATTTTTTAGTAAGTGACACCAATATTTTCTCAACAACCCTTTGATAAGTTATCCCATCTCCATAGGCTCTCATTTGATTAACTAGTTCCTTTAATTTTCCATAATATTCTTGCATGGTCTCATAATTTTTCATTTTAGAATTCTCAAAATCTCTTCTCAAATTTTGAAGGCGAATAGTGCGTACCTTTTCCGATCTTTGAAATTCTTCTCGTAGTATATCCCAAGCCCCATTTGCAGTCCTTGCTCCAATTATTCTCGGAAATACGGTTTCTGAGAGTGCTTGTTGGATAAAGTATAGTGCCCTTGCATCCTTTTGTAGTTGATCCTTCGAAACACTTGCACCTTCTTGCGGAGCCTCGCAACATTTTTCCACGATGTCCCATAAATCTTGGGCCATCAAGAATGTAGTCATTTTTATGCTCCAAAAGTCATAGTTGTTCCCATAAAAAATGGGGATGGGTAATGAGGATGAGGTAGAGTTGGCCATGGTTTAGTTATTGGGTATTTGGAAAGGGAAGTTTTAGGAATGGGTAGGTAGGACAAACGCCCAATACCAACCAAAGACATGGCTCTAATACCACTATTGGTGTTTGCGGAAACGTGTGTTTGATGTGTGTGCAAGTGTGTTTTGTGTGTGAACTCTCAAGAGAGCAAAAGAACTAAGGAATAATGTGAGCAAGAAATGGTTGGGCAAAGTAATGATAGGGATGTGTAAAAGAGAATGGCAGCAAGGGTGCACAAGAGAACAAAAGAAAGTCTTTTTTATTTAGTTGTAGTACAAAGGAAGGGGAGGAGTTTACCTTTTTTGTTCTCATCAAATTTTTCACTTTCCCTCTTAGACTTCTACATTTGTGATTCTACACTTTTCTTTGCCGCCTAAGCTAGATTTTCTTTTTTAAGGATTTTACTTGACTTTTCTAGCTAATATGTTGAAGTTTCTAGAAATTGGATCAATAGTTTAACATGATCAAAGTAAAGCGCTCGGAACGAGCTTTCTGGATTGGTATTATGGTTCTCGTAACTCTGTTTGGATCAAAAGTTGTAGCCGTTTTCTTGCACACTATGCAGACTGGTGCTCGGGCTCACCTGCTGGATCCACGTTTGTTGAACTCTCTGGAAAGTCATCAGCAATCACTTGTGCATCGTCTGTCCAGTTGGGGGCATCTAGAAGCTAGCAACAAAGCCAAAGGCCACTTTTTTGTCTCACTACTATTCTCGTCACTATGTGTTCTTAGTTGCGCTCCAGTCCCCTCGTGCTTGATTTCTCACAATTTTGACCTTGTGAATTTTAATGGAAGTGGAGAAGATTCGAACCATTTCAATCAAACTGGACGGAGCAAACCATAGTCATTAATTCCATCTGATATGAAAAGACAAAAGAAAAAGGCAAAATGAAAGAGAAAGAAGAAAGAAAGAAAGAATTTTGTACAAATTTCCAAGTGGTAGCATAGATGGTCTGTCTTTGATCGGATCAAACATAGGATCCTAGTCTGGTACTTGAAAGATCCATGAGATCACATTATTGCAACTTCCAGTTAATACAATTGTATTTAATAATTAAAAACCGGCTTTCTGATGGTAGTCCCACTGCGGCACGAAGCATGGAATATATGCTCCTACCCGCTGCGGCGCGAAGCATGGAATATATGATTTTTGTGAGTCACATGGTCATATATTTTCTACTTAGATGCATGAACAATTTTCTTAATAGAGCCATTGTTTGATAATGGATCTGGGCCAGCTATATCGCACTATTTCCATCTAAATGATTAGGCCTTGTGAATGAAAGCCTAGTTTGATCAAGTCCATGTTCCCGTAGAAGGTTCACAAATAAAAGGGTTTGGATGGGATTGAAAGCTACCCCATCCACTATTGAAATTTTGATTACAGTGCCAAACAAAACACTAACTGTTCATTGAATGAGCTTGTTATCATAACCTCATCAGTTGTGAGTGGGGAAACCTATGACTGCTAATACATATAAAACCAAGCCTGTTAATTGCAGACTAACCACATTTCCCGAGATTGCCGATGGATTGGAGTTGATCATGTGACATCTTGCATGCAAATCATATTTCGGACCACTTAGCCAACCACTAACTTGGTATGTGCTAGCATACGGTTGTATGTAGCTGAACCTGCTACTTTTGAGTTTTGAGATAAAGCTATATTATATGAATGACATTAAAAAAAAGGGACATTAACAAGTTACCAAATATAACATTTCAAATATGTGCCCAAAAGAAAGAGAGGGATATTGAATGTCAGTGTTTATTTTATGGCGTTGTTTGGTTTGGTGGCCACGTGGCATTTCTGATTAAAGTGACAAGGTATGCTAAAGCTTGGGGCTTTCTTAAAGATAAAGATCAGTGTCATCTATTGAGTCATTATATCATATGTCATCGAGAAACTTCGGATACTGTGCACTTTACAGCTAAGCTATAGAGCCCCTCTCTATTACCCTCAATTGCTGTGAAAATAAATAAAAAGAGAAGTAGCCTTTGACTAATGATCTTTTAAAGCTAGTGTTGTATGAGAAAATATTGGTTGAGTTTAAACTCTATGCAGCACATATAAAAAACAACTTAGTAATCGACATGTGTCGATCCGAGCCCACACCGAGGACTATTCAGAATATACTACAGCTGCAAACCCTCTCTCTCCTCTCTCTCTTTCTCGACCTGGGCCCACATTTAACATGATGGCGGGGCTCGGGGAGGCGATGGTAGAGCCGTCGGCGTCGTCATTCACAAGCAGAGAGGCACTTCGCAGAGGAGAGAGAGAGAGAGAGAATATAGAGCGGAGATCGCGAAGAGTGAGTAAAAACGCGAGCGCGAAAGGAGCAATCTTTTTTTCCTCCATAATGGAATAGAGCGATTTTAACGAGGAGAGAGATGAGAAAAAGGGTCTGTAATAAATTTTGAATGTGGGCCCGGATGGACAAAGAGAGAGAGAGAGAGAGAGAGAGAGAGAGAGAGGGTGTGGTGTGTAGCTGTAGTAAATTTTGAATAGCCCTTGATGTGGGCCTGATCGACACATGTGGATCGCTGAGTGGTTTTCTGTATGTCCTACGTGGAGTATTAAACTTAGCTAATGTTTTCTCAATGTTGTATGGTGTCTTAGGCGGTCCTTGGGTTCGATAAAAAATAATATTTTAATGACAAAAAAAAAGTCCACCTTAGAAAGTCATTTGATTTAAGGCAATTAAACATAGAATACTTTATACAAAGGTAAAAGCCACAAAAAAAAATCATAAATTATGCTTACTATGATACATTTTCCCTAAACTTCCTTTTTATGTGGCACTAAAAATTCCAAACTTATACTTGTATGATACATTTACCCCTTTGTCAAAGTTTTGCCAATAAGATCATTAAAAATCTACCTACATAGATGCTAAAAAGTAAACAATATTGATATGAGACTCACTGTGATTGAAAAATTATCAAATGGAACATTGATGAAGAGTAAATGTGTCATATGGGTACTTAATTTAAGGGATTTCACGTCACAAGAAAAAGTTTAAGATAAACATGTAGCAATTGGCAAAGTAAGATTTAGGGTAAATATATCACAATGGATATAATTTGAAATTTTTTGTGACCTTTTCCCTTTATACAAAAATCCCACGAACTTTGATAATAGTACAGCCTTCATGAACTTTTAATTGGTAATACCCCCCTTAAATGTATATCTTATTATAGTTGTCACTGTTAGCATGTGCATTACATGTGACTTTTTTTGGGGGCAAATGTATATTTTTCATCTTTTTTTTTTTTAAAGAAATTTCTCTTTTACCCTTAATTGCTGTGAAAATGGAAAATATAGAAAATGAGAGAAAAAATTAATTAATTAAAATACTAATAGAACTAAATAAGATATTTTAAGAAAATAAATAAAAAAATAAACAAAAGGGAAGACACCTCAGTAATATAAAGATCAAATTAAAATTATTGGTCAATCCATTATGTATATTAAAAGGGCACATTAATGTCTAAGTGATTGATTAAAAATGTTTTAAAAAATGTATAAAAGAAAATAATGCTATTAAATCATAAAAGGAAATGATTAATTGGAAGCTAGGGTATTTTTTTAAAATTTTTTATTGATCAATCATATTTTTGCATTAATTAATCATTTAAGAGTACCTAATGAGTATCCAATTTTTGTAATTTAATCTTTTGTTGTTGAGGCTTTTCTCCTTTTTACTTAACTGTGTTTCTTTTTTAAAGACATCTTAATTATTTATATGTTATCTAGCTTATTATTCTCCATTTTCTTAATTTTTTGTTTTAGTTTTTATAGAAATCAAGTGTAAAAGAGAGATGTCTATGAAAAAAAAATCAGAAATGCATATTTACCCATTAAAATTCACTTGCTTGCACAAATTAATGCAAAATATAACAAAGGGGTAACGACTGTAATAAAATAACTGTTTAGGTTTAACGTGCAAATAGTTGAAAGTTTAGGCGTAGACATGTAATACCCTAAAAGTTTTGGGAGAAGTTTGTGTAATTTCTCCTTTTTGTGGTTGAAGTGTATTCTCCCTCGAATATATACGTAAAGTGTGAACTCTTAATTAGATTGGATTTGTTAGTTTTAAATTTAGTTTCGACTGGACTTTCTACGTTATGGATTAGGCAATTGAGGACTATTCTATAACGTTCTTAAATTTTGCATTTATCGAATATCTTTGAGAGATTTGGATTCAAATTATTTAGTTCAAAGGCACAAAATAGATAATTCGAATAGTTTTGTAAATCAATCTTTACGGAGTCTCTATACAAAAATAGGTATCCAATATTATCTGGTACAATGAAGGAACGATGGGTGCATGTACATGCAAGGGTGACAATTTGTGTTAACAGATCGTGTTCATGTCATCTTGATATAAGCATATACTACAAAATAGATCAACCCAAACATCGCACAATCGGTTAATCATATGGATCTATTTGACACGGATACAACTTGAAAGTTAATGAATTGACACAACATGATCAACGTAACATGATTAAATAATGAGTCGGCTAGCAAACACGATTGCATAATCCACCGTGACACGAAAGTTAGCTTGTCAACACAAAATCAACCCACCAACACAAACTTGACATGAAAAATATTCTCAATTTTTTGACAAAATATACTTACATATTGCAATATTAGATGTCATCAAATCAAACTAAAAACATGTTCATAGTTAACAAAAGAAGTTAATCGTGTCTAAAGAGTTTATACACAAATCGTGTCGACACTAACTTGTTAATTTAAACGAGTTACATGCGCACATGACAAGATCATTAATTGTATGTCGTGGGTTAATATGAAATTGAACTGAACATATTTAGTTTCAATCCCTAATTTTATATTATGTTTGAGTCATGTTATTGTGTCGTATTAGAAATTATTCCCTTCATCCATAGCTATGCCTAGCAGGCCGGATTTTCGCAATATTTCAGCGAACTAAATGGAGGCCTTTCTACGACGGGCTTCGATTGGCCCATTGTGCAAATAGTCCCCAATATTGAAGGAACGTTACACAAGATGATATTTGGATTTGACTTTGCAGGGAAGCCCAAGACGTCTCAAAGGACAAGAATAACGCCACAGATATTAAGACTAATAGATTAACAACATTTCTACTGGATACATGAATGAGTTTCTCTATCTCGCATTACTAGAAATCCTCTTCTATCACTTATTCATTCGCTACTTGGTATAATGTATTTTTGAAACACAAGTATTAAAATGCATTTTTGAAAAGTCAAGATTAGCACTCCTATAACAAAGAGCGAAAAAAAAAAATCGAACTTTGGCATCACCGCAAATCTTAATACTCTCAACCCAACTCTAATCTCTCTCCTGCCATCCAAGTCGCCACCCAGCCGCGTTGGCTATCACCCGCCACCGCCATCATGTTTCTCTGTATTTCAATTTTCCTTACGGGTGTAAGAAGCTCCCCAAGTTTTCGAAATCTTCCATAGTCAACGTGTTAAGGTGCGCATGTAAGGGCATTAGTATAAAAAATTCCCAATTTGAGTAATACACGGGAGATGAAACAATATTTATAATGGGCTAACGATTTTTTTATCTCAATGGCACTGACTATTACTTATTTTTTAATATAAATCTTGCGGCTCATAGGTTTTGACTTTTTTTTCCAAATCTAAAATTCTTGGAATTTTGACAACCCAACTTTAATGTTGACACTAAGTCTCTCTCTCCCTCCCTTCCTCTCTCTCCTCATTTGAGTTTCAGCTTTTCTTTGTCTCTTTAACTTTTGAAGGGAAGGGATTTGACTTAGATTTCTCCCCATCGTCCGTAGTTGCTTTCCCTTTTATTTTCATTTCCTTCCTTACTCTTCTAATCTAATTTTAGATCTGAGAGTTTTGCTCTCTCAATCATAGATATATGAGCTTTTTCCTCCTATCTAATTTTAAATTTAGGAGCTTCAATGAATAAGTACTCCACAATTTCAATGGTATTCGTAACAGTTTCGATGTTAAATTTGTTTATTCGACGTGTTTTTGTTAAAAGCTTTAAATATATTTATGAGATTAAACTTGAGTTCTTTCTCGCTAATCTCCCTCCCATTAAAGGTATCGAGTTTTCTCATGGGATTTCTTCGAGACTACATTTGTATTTAACGACTTTTGAGATTGGGGCTCAATTCCCAAATGGTTGGCTTCTAAGGAAGATTAGTCAAGAAAGTGCTGATTGTGACATATACTAAATGAATCTGAATCGTCAAATCTTACCAGACATGTTATGGAATCGGTTTATTTTAATGGTTTAGATTGATTTTAGTAAATATAACGGAGGGAGGACTCCTTGGTCGTTACATGTCAGGCCTGCCATTCAATTCTTTCTGTTTTAAAGCCTCGGACACAGTGGGTACAGAGGACTTGAATTCAATTATTTGGACTTGAATTCATTGATTTTCTTTTGTTTCTTCTGCTTCGGACAGATAGGAAATTGCGGTGAAAGGATACCACTCGCAAGATGAGGTATCACAGAACTTGCCTAAACTTTAAATTGATAGTATCACAAAAATTTGGAAAAAAATTAACCAAAAAAAAAATCCTAATTTTATTATATAGATGTCAAGTTAGTTCTAAATTTTTAATAATTTGCCAATATAGTCATTCCAGCTAATTTTGACTAGAAATTATTAATGTGGACACCGATCATCTTACATGACATAACTAATGCTAATATGAACAAATTTTTTTATTACAATTTTTACAATTTTTTTGAACTTTTATAATTTTTTGAATTATTTTATTTTATTTTATTTTTCCTTTTTCCTCTCTTTGGTGCCGGCCTTGACCATAGCCAACAACTAGCCATAGTCAACAATTTAAAAAAAATTAAGAAAAATTAAGAAAGAAAATAATTGTCCACATTAGTGTTGACCATATTTATGTTAACAATTTTTGGCCAAAATTAGCTAAAATGACTAAATTGTTAAATTGTCAAAAGATTTTGGATCAAATTGAAATGTTTAAGACTGAACTGAAATCCATACATAAGGTTTAAGACTTTTTTGATAATTTTTTCCAAAAATTTTCATGAGGATATGAAGAATCAATCAACAAGGACGGCTCAGTAAAAAGCTTATTGAAATAATTATTTGATTTCTAAGCAAGAAATATCGACTTTTATACCCATATATGTCTAATATCACCAGAAAGTGTAGGCTACAGCTACCTTTTCAGTGTTTGAACTCCCAATATCTATTAGTAAAAGGATATTTAGGCTTTATTTGCCTTTTCATTCACAGTTTAACCTTGGATTGCTTTCCAATCCTTCCATGTCTACTTTTTTCTTTGGATATTTTTCTTATTTTTACATTTAATGCTCTTAATTGAGTCATAAAAGACAATCAAAACCGTACTAATTTCTATTTAAATGTCGTTTCAGCTATCTTTTAGTTATTTAAGTTAGGTTAAAGCAATTCCAAAAGTGGAATTTTTGTTGTCCTAAGCTGTTTGGTGTGATTTCCAGCTGTACAAAAATATTACAGAAAGCTTGTTTCCTTGTTTTTGCTTATCTCCCGAAAATTGAGAAGCTCTCGCATTTTTACTATATCAATGGTTTCACTTTATTAGTTTGATAACAATAAGTAAAAGTGTCGGTTTCACACATGTGAACTAGATATGAGTGGTTTTAGGTTTCGTATAGGTTTCATCTAAAACCTAGAACCTATTCTTTGGAAAGGATTTTTCATTTTTTGAAATATGAAACCTACCTTAGATACCTTAGAATTTGGAACTTACCCTGTCATAGGTTTCAAGGTCGCTTCCATGATCTATTTAGGTTTTACCTATATTATTGATTGAATGATTATAGTGAACAATTCACCGACTGTTGACAACTAATTTAAACTCATCTTTTAGAAATAGTAGATAATCTTTTATTAGAGGGAAATTTTGAAAAAAAATTTGAATTCAAAAAAATTTAACAGTCGTGTGTTTTTTGGAGGCTTTTTTTTGTTGAGTTGGTTGAGTAGATATGTGCAATTATATTGGGAAATCTTCAATAATTTCGAGTCTTTCCTCTATGAAAAAGAAGGTGAGGTTTCGGAAGCAAGAGGGGGGCTTCTCTTCGCTCGGTCGAAAAAAGAAGACAAAAAAAGTAAAAAAGTGAAAAGAGAGAGAAAGGAAGAAGGTTTTCGGTTCTTTGGAAAAGGGGAAATCAGCATGGTGCAGAGAGAGAAAATGACGTGAGGGAGAGGGGGAAAAAAGAGAAAAGACTTTCATCTTCTTCCCCAAAATCGCTGCCCCCATCTCTGCAACAAAACGCTCCTGCTTCGCCGTGCCCCGAACCCACGAAGCCGTCGCCGTCCCGAGCCGTGCCACAGCCGAGCCGCCCTCTCCGCGCCA
This sequence comes from Eucalyptus guilfoylei, assembly GCA_016097605.1. Lineage (NCBI taxonomy): Eukaryota > Viridiplantae > Streptophyta > Magnoliopsida > Myrtales > Myrtaceae > Eucalyptus > Eucalyptus guilfoylei. Next base: position 9,359,686 of record CM027863.1, read on the forward strand.
ACGCAACCGCCGGTCTCCGTGCGCGAGCCCCGACGACCCGCGCCCCCACGATGCCAAGCCTCGCCGCGCCTCGCCTGCAGCCCGCGAAGCCGTCTCTGCGCGCCACAGCCACGACGTCGCACTACCGCGCCGGCCCCCTTGCGATTCCAGCAGCGACGCCGCAGCAACCCGCGAGCCTAGCGCCCGAGCTCCGCTCCTGCAGCTAGATCTGACCCCTGCGACCCCGGCCCTTCTCGTTCGCTGCTCGCGGCCCGATCTGAACGCCGGTCCCCTGCTGTTCGAGCCTTCCGACCCGACGCTGCGACCCAAGCTGCTGCGCCTCCACCCTCCGATCGGTCGCACCAGCCTTGCCCGAAGCCCGACGCCGCCTCTGCTGGCCCGCCTCCGCACAACTCTCTGCTCCGCACCTCTGCTCGAGCCCGAATCAGTCACTGATTTTTTTTTCCCTGCAGATCCGAATTGCCGGACCTCGCCGGAGCTCCGCACCTCCGCAACCTTCGATCGACGGTGACGCCACCGTTACAGCCGCCGCCCCTCACTGGAGCCGGTGACCAGCCACACGAGCGCAAGCCGTGCTTGGGAAGAAAAAGAAGAAAGAAAAAAAAAAAAAAGAAAAAAAAAGAAAAGAAAATTAGGTAGTTTTATTTTCTTTTTCTATTTGCTTTATTGTGTTATTTTTTTAGTTGTTATTTAAATATTGAGTGTTAATATCTGTAATTTCTATAAGCATTATCCGTAGGGTTTTACCTAAAATTATTGTAATTATTAATTTGATCCGGAGACATCGGATCATATTTTTAATTATATTAATTTTTGGGCTTCTTGATAAATTTCAATTGTTAAATCATAATAATTATTTAATTTGGTCCATAAGACTTCGGATCATATTTTTTTAATTATTTTAATTTCCTTGTTGTGACTATAGAGTTAAAATAATTGTTAATTTAATCCGTGAGACAACGGATTATTTTTTTGGTTATTTTAATTATTATATTGTTTTTTTTGTAAAAATAATTACTTGTTTTAGAAAAATAAAAAATATTAAAAAATAAAAAAGTATAAAAAATCTAAATCTTGCATTAGAGTTTTTATTAGGCTTAGTAAATTAGGATCGCATCATGTTATTATGTTTTAGTAATCCCATCGTGTAGTTTTTTTTAATTGCATCATTATGTTGTTTTCTTTTTTAATAAGAATTATTAAGTAATTTTTTTTAAAAAAAGAGAAAAATACAAAAATACAAAAGGTCATTTATTTGGATAGTTAATAGGTTAGCTCATAATGAATCCCATTTTATGTCATCATTGTTTAGTATAGGTTGCATACATTAAAAAAAGAATCATTAAAAAAAATCATAAAAAGAACATGCATATAGAATTATTATGTCATTCGTCTCATATCATGAAGCGCATGCATATTTAGGATTATATAAATTAGATTGCATACATATAGTGATAGTTCAAGTTATGCCATATGAATTGCATCTCACATATCATTAAAGTAAAATTCGTGCATATCAAATTTAAATTAAGATTACATTTAATTAGATATCATGTCATTTAGAAAATCATGTTTAGGGCATGCATTTTATTAACATTATTGTAAATGTTTTTTAGATGATAGACCTTAATAAAGTTGTAGTTTATAATTTCTTACAAAGCTAGTATTTCGATTCATTGAATGTTATTTCATTGATTGTGCACCCGCATGACCACCATTTGCATGTTAGTAGCTTATGTTAAAATTAATCAATACTGCCTGCAAAATATTTTTGAAATTAAAATAAAAGATACCGAAAGGGCGTTAAACTAATCTAGCGTAACCATATGCCCGAACTTTTTGAATCTCTGGTTCGTAAAAAATAAAGTATTCTCCCATACTTTATTTGGGTTGGTTGACGGCTCCAAATTGAGTATAATTGCATGTTTAAATGGTTTAATTTCTTAATATCAAGTCGCGATTGGTAGGACTTGGGAGGGTCCGTGCCAAGTCTCCGGACTTATTAATCCATTAGCCTTCTTTAGGTAATCCACCCTCGAAAAATAGGTCGCGACACCGACCATAGAAACGTATGGAAAATATGAACATTAATAAAATAAAAGTCTTAGTCATAAAATGGAGGCTTGGATTAATATTTCCATATTATATATGCATCATCTAATGGTATGGACTATCATAAGATCACGCAAAGACATAAACCAAGAAAAACATTAAAACTTATTCTAGGTTCTAGGTTACGAGATTGCAAGTTACAAGTTCCAAATTCCTCAAACTAAGAACCTAATAACCTACCCTTAAAAATAGGTTCCTTATTTTTTGGAACTCGGAACTTACCTAGCATAACTTGAAACTTAAAACCTATAAGTTCCCGTCAGTTTGGTTCTCAGTTTTGTATTCTACTCTGAAACTATGCTCACCCCTAATATCAACCTCAGTCGAACCAAGTGTAAGTTGTGGATTGCACCCCTTGTGTACTAAATAGGTACTAGCCTCAGTCCAAGGTTTCCTTTTACCAAATTTTTATTTTCGCCTGATATTTCTAGCTTTCGGTCAGTCTATTCTCTCTCTTTCTCTCAGGGGTCTCATTGATACTTTTGCCTAATATTTCTTGCTATTCACGAATAATTTATAAGGTCCGTTGAATCCTAGAGGATATCCACGTCTACCTTCTGCGCTCTTTGAAGGGTGGTTGAGGACAGTCTCTGAAGAGGAAGAAATTTTCAATTGTCCAAGCTCTTGAGCTTTAATTTCAGCCTAAGAAGAAAATTCATGTTTGAACTTGAAGTAGCGAACTGGAACAAAACCAACCTCCGAAACCCTAACCTAGTCGTAGTTTCATACGAAGTAGAGGTTCTTGAAGCTGTGCAGCTTCAAGGAAAGGTATTGCAGGTCCCTACCATAAGACCGAGAGATTGAGAAACTCGCAATTGGAAGAGAGGAAAGTGTTGGGAGGTGTATGATGTCCTGGGTGACGAAATTTGATAAAATGACAACGAGAGCTTTCCTGTCCGTGGATCTACTTAGAAGCCATAATCTGCATATATATCTTTTTATTTTTCTCACACTATTTGAGGTATTTGAGGCACGCTAAATGGACCGTGCCTCATATGCTGACAAACTATTTGATCCTTTGGAGTTGGCATAGTTGGTTGGGATGTTGGGCCTTTCCAACTTAGAAACTGGACGTTATTTGTTTGAATGTTTACTAATTATCTTCGAACTGCTCTGGATTAGGATAGCTGGTATAAATCAAAGATCTGGCCTTAATCAGCTCATGAGGTTTTCTAGGTTTTTTGTGGCTCGATTGATAGCCGGGTCTCCACATTAATGCCCCTCAATTATAACCAAAATGTTAACGACTTCTTCAATTTGAGAAAATTAACTCGACGGTCCTTATTTTTACGAATGACAAATGGATTTGAAACATTACAGTGACATTCACTCATAATTTATTTAATTGACCAAACTTATACAACTTAATGTTGGCGTGCTAGCACAAGTAAACTGAAATGTTGATTTGAAAGACATCCATCAATATGCATGAATTAGTTGATCCAATAAATTGTCACCTCAAGTGGGAGAGTAGTTGTTCAAAACGCGCCCGGAGCATTCCTCATGATTATATATAGTTAGACATAATTAAATGTTGGGAACATGTATTGGCACCAAAATTTTTTTGGTTATTTGTTTGTAAAACAAACAAAATAGTGCTTTTTCCTTGTCTAACGTAGAAAGGTTAGAAGTACATGGGGCATGGCATTATATAAGTGTAGATGTCTCCTACCATGTTCAAATGAAGAAATGGGTTATGGCTAGATTTCATAATACTCACATGTAGGTGCGAATAAATTCGTTATTATTAGTATTATTATTATTATTATTATTATTATTATTATTATTATTATTATTATTATTATTATTATTATTATTATTATTATTATTATTCGTGTGGTTACTTTTGCTAATTTTTATTAGGCATGTTGCAATCTTTGAAAAGTTGTATTTGTCCAATTGGTATTTTTCAGAAATTGTGAAAGTCGGATTAAAAAATAAAATAAAATAAAATAATTATTTTATTATTTTTATTCCGAATTTCCAATATGTCTTTTCAACATATATTTCGAGAACGTATCTGTTCACTTTGCAACCTTTTCCAAAGGATTGCTTCTGTTAAAAAAGACTGAGATAAGCACATCGGTTTTTGGTATCAATGTTCATCAAGTCTTGTTGAATTTACTTTCCAAAAACATAGCCTTCTTTTCAATTATTTCTTTTCCAAAGTTTTTGGAGATATACTAAAATTGCTAGCTAGTATTCTTATTCGAGACTTTCTTGTATCATGGAGGGTTCTTGCCAGTAACCATTAACAACATTATGGAGTAAATAATTCTTTAAAAAGAGTGTTATCATGTCTCAAAGTTTAATCCTATTTTTTCAATTCCCGACTATAAATTCCCAACAAATTTGGCACGACTGGCATGATAAAGACGTTTGGCATTTAGCAGATGGAAATTGAGAGATTGGTAATGAGCAATGCCAGACTCTAATGAAGGGGATTCCAAAATAGGAGGAAGCTGTGAAAATCCTTAAAATCTCAAAGGAGGTTGGCTAATGCCAGATCACGGTAATAATAGCCTCAGCGAATTGGATATGAGTAAACAACTTTTCAAAAAAAAAAAAAATGGAGTTAGTTGCAGAGTAACCTTAAATTATTGGGCACCACAAAATGGACATGTAAAAACCTCCAAGAAACCGATTCGATAGCCGCGGAAACATGCCGTCGCCAATTCTGAAGATCAAGGAGCAAAATGACCAAACTAGTTCAACAACCAATGAGAAATTTGGAAATCACCTGTGCTGTGGTGGGCAAGGATTCAAAAGAAGTATGGAAGCAAGCTTAGGACTAACGCACGTTCACACTAAACAAATCCCAAGATTTTACTTTATTTATTTATTTTTTCATGTTTTTGTTCAGTTTGCTTTATTTTGCCAAACTCTTGCTCTTGTAAATGTGTTTTGAGCTTTTGCCGTCGGCTTTTATCTCTAAGTCATCCATCGGTTTAGTTTGTTTTCCTCTCTAAACTGTAAAAATTATTTGATCGATAGCACAAGAACTATTTGATTTTCGCATTTGTCTATATCTCGAGTTTGGTCTTCTTTGGGGAGCCTTCTTTGAGGGCTGGCATCTATTCAACGAACTTCAAGGGAAACAAAATAACAACGGAATAATAGATAGAGCAACACTAATCAATTTATTCATGTATTATCCCTTCAAAATCTGCTATTTTCTACGAGACAAGGGCCCCGAGAGATTGCAAGAAATCGACGTTTGATCAGGCCTCCTGAATGAAAGTAAAAATTGAAAGACCATGAAGTTCTTCAGTCAAGACAACAGCGTGTTTGAAAACCATGAGAGCGATAGGTGTAGCAGCAACATACGGATCTATTGGATTTCTTAATGGCCAACATGCGGACGTGTTTGAAGGTTAAGACAAAACTTCCTCATCAAATGCTAAGTAATTTCTCTTCGGGGAAATGGTCGTTCGGTCCGACGAAAATCTGTTGAATAATTCTCCTCTTTTGAATATCAAACCATTTTCAGCCTAATTATCTCTCCAACTCTTTCTCTCTCTATCTTTCTCTATATATGAACACACCCTATGCGTTTATATTGCGCCCTATAGCAGAATAAGATCGTCTATTACTTTAAAAAATACCTTTTGTTACTGACTTTAGCTTCTTGAAAAAGCCATGCAGCGATTGTCAGCAGCCGTAGCGAAAAGCGTAATTCGTCACGGCCACATTCTTGGACACAACAGCCAAATTATTGAAACCCTAAGACCGCCATGCAACGTGTTCATAAACCACCGTGGTGCCGAGACCAAACGGAACATTGCCGGCTTGTTGTACGATTTCCTGACTTTGCTCGACCTTCGTCCTTTCTTGGATAGCAAGAGCATGAAGCCCGGAGATAAGCTGTTTGATGAGATCAATGCGGCCATAGATGGTTGCAAAGTTGGGGTGGCGGTGTTCTCGCCTCGTTATTGCGAATCGCGGTTTTGTCTCCATGAGCTCGCTTTGTTGATGGAGACGAAGAAGAAGGTGATACCCATTTTTTGCGATGTGAAACCATCTCAGCTTCACGTCGTGGACGATGTGAAGCATTCGGCCAGGGATTTGCAAAGATACAGGCATGCCCTTGAGGAAGCCAAGAACACTGTCGGTCTCAGTTTCTGTTCATCAAAAGGGTATGCTTTGACTCTCATTTGTTCTAATCTTCTACTACGAATTGTAGCATGATTTGTTGCGAATGATGACGAGAAGTCATATTATCATGAAAAGCAGAAGATATACTCAGGATAAGAAAAGAAAAGAGGGTATTCATAGTCTAAAAAATCGACCCGAAAGATTAAACTAGAGAGTAGAAGACAAAATAGCTGTGTATTGAAGCACCATTACTAAAAAAGTACGAATTGCTTAAAACACAGTAACATGCCTCATATATTTTCTTAGTCAGTGCAAGTGCAAATTAGCATATATAGCTTAAGTATAATATTCCATGGGTCCTGATATTGTTTCTACATGGTGGAACAGGGACTGGTCTAAGCTAGTGAGAGATGCATCGGATGCAGTGGTACAAAACTTGCTGGCAGAAGAAGAGGAGCCCTAATTAGAGCCAAACACAAAATTGTGTCCATATCACTAGCTCAAAAAGGCATATGATGGTTAGCGCATTGTGCATTATAAATATTGCGGGTAGAACCAAATGGAGGGGTTTAAAGAGGTACATTGGAGAGACCCATCTCTCTCCATGCCTTGATTCATATTATTTCCTGAATCAAATTTATTGATTTAGTTGATTCTTTGTAAATAAGATAATATATAGTGGTTTGATAGTTTGACCACATAGTTTTTAAGGGACCGAGGCAGTACAACTAGTATTAGCTAAAGTTTCGTTTAGTTCTGTTTATGTTTGATGATAATAATAACATTGTAAAAGAAATAATCTCTTATTTAGTACACTATTCCTATGATTATTGCTAGTATAGTATGTTGGTATCACTTTCTTCGGATGTTTTAGGGTTATTTCACACATGTACATGGGTGGATAGTTGCAGGAATTTTATCCTAATCTCTCGTTCATATAGCATGAACACGATGTTTTCTTGTCAAGCATAAACTGCTTGTTATCCAGAATTTGGTGATTCTACTGTTCCGTTAAGAAAAATGATCATTTCTTTTTGGTGATGATAAAATTCTAAAAAAGTTAGCAGATATAAAAATTATTGATAAGAACATTATTGTATCTTGATAGCAAAGATATAGATGAACATGAATTTGACAATCCACAAACCCACATTCAGACGAATGAGCCCACAAGCACAACCAAAAGAATTCTCTTTTCATGTATATTGTAAAGTATTACGAAAGTTGTATGATACATCAAAATGATGAAATAAATACATTGCTAACCCTAGGTAGCATAAAATTCCAAAAAATAACCTTAAGTAGTAAATAATCTGGAAAAATAAACAAAAAAAATAACACGGAAAAATGACAAGAAATAGAAAAGCGTCCTAACACATGCCTAAACAATGGATTTTGATGTCCAAAGCGACTACAAACGAGAACTCCACATGGTCAAAGCGTTGTGCTCGGAACAAGCTTGTTGAATTGGTATTATGGGACTCATAACTATTCCTGGGTCCATTGTTATGGCCATCTTCTCGGGCACCGCGTGGATTATTGTCTTGGGCCCACCTGTTGGATGTGTATTTGTTCGAACTCTCCAGAAAATCAGCAATCGGTCTGTCTCATCTCCCCAGTTGAATTTATCCGTAAAAAAATCACTGGGCAAATCATCTTGCATTTTTCCTTTACTTTTCGCCAAAAAGTCTCCATGCAGTGATAAATAACCCTGTTAATTAGATGTGTTAGTTAGTGTAATTAGCTTGATGAGATTCAGCAAGATTATTTTGTATACCTTTTTTCATCAATTGTCTCCTTAGAAAATTACCCAATTCAATTTTGACAATTTAATCTTAAGTTTTTGCGTGGAATTTCAATATAGTCTTTTCAGTCAATTTTGCTAGAAATCACTAACGTGGCACGTGGCCGATGATAAGTAGATCGCCATACGTTAGTCATTTCTGATGAAAATTGATTGGAAGTACTAATTGAAATTTCACACATGTTTAGGATTAAATTAATAAAATTAAAATATTTATAACTGAATTGACTATTGTACAATAAGTTTAGGATTGATTAAACAGTTTTTCCATTGTATCATTCTAAGCTATATATAGTATAAACTCTCTCTTGTAAATAAAATAAGAACTGAAATAACATATTCCTAAGTGTAAGCATTGTTATGTATAATATCAAAGCCACTAACTTCTGATGAAATTTCCCCCTGTTTTCTTTTGACATGCAAACTCCTTATAAAGGGAAAATTATCCAAAAAGTCATAAATTTATTGTACTTTTGCCAATTCAGTCATAAACTTTTTAATTTTGTCAATTAAATCCTAAAATTTTTCACTTCTTGCCAGTTGAATCCATTTGACCAATTTTGATCGAAATCGCTGACATGGAAGTCAACAGTGTCACGTAGGACTGTTGACTTTGATGTTGATAAATTTCAATAATCTTTTAATATTTTTTGAATTTTATTATTATTTTTTCCTCTTTTTTTTCTTTTTCTTTTTTCCTTCTTCTTCTTCCTTTTTCGGTTGGCTAGCTGCCGGCCATGTCGGGCTGACTAGCCTTGCTCGCCATAGGCGATGCGCAGCTAGGCGAGACCTAGCGAAGGTCAGCCTCGACCAAGCTAGATCTCACGAGACTGGCCCTCACCTAGGCTAGGGCGGCCTCGCCCGAGTTGGCCTAGGTGAGGCCGACCCTCGTTAGGCCTTGCCTAGGTGGGCGAGTCTCGACGAGGGCTCCATTCGCTAGATCTGGCGAGGCCGGCCCTCACCTAGGCCAAGGTGGCCTCGTTGGGCATTGCCTGCACTCGAGCAAACCTCGGTGACGCCACCTTAGCCTGGGCGAGGGCCGGCCTTACTTGGCCTAAGCAAGATCGGCCTTGCTAGGCCTCGCCTGGGCGAGGTCTCCCTTCGTTGGGGCTTGCCCGACCATGCCTCGCTTGTGGAGGGTAAGGCTAGTCGGCCCTGCATGGCTGGTGGCTAACCTTCGGTGGCCAACCATTGACAAAAGGAAGAAGAAGAAGCAAAAAAGAAAAAAAGAGAGAAAAAAATAGAAAAAATATTTAAAAAATTAGAAAATTATTAAATTTTGTTCATGTCAGCGCCGATAGTCCTACATGGCACCACCGGCTTCCATGTCAATGATTTCTGGTTAAAATTAGTCAGATGGACTTAATTGGTAAGAATTAAAAATATTTAGGACTCAATTGGCAAAATTGAAAAATTTATGATTGAATTGACAAAAATGTAATAGATTTAGGATTTTTGGACAATTTTCCCCCTTTCAATGACTTCTCCATCCATCTATAATTCCTAGTCTGTACTTCTGTGGCAATGATTTCTTCGACATCAGAGTGGCATCTAGAAGAATAGAAGCTAGCAACAAAGCCTAAGGGCACTTTTTGGTTTCAATGCTACTTCATCACTATGTGTTTTCAATTAAAAATGATAACACAAATAATTCATAAACTTTGATTTAATGAGTAAAGTTGTCCCTAAACTTTTACTTTATTCATTGTTGTGTTGCAATTTGGTATTATGTGCAATTTTGTCCATGAACTTTTTATTTATTCAATGAGATCATGAATTATTGGTAAATATCTTATGTAGTCTTTCCGTTTGTGTCATTAAAAATTTAGTTTAGAAACCATATTGAACAAATTAAAGGTTTTAGGACAAGATTGCATATTGAACCAAAGTTCAAAGACCATTTATGCCATTTTCCTTTATTATTACAATTCAATCCCTTTGTGCCTAATTTCTCACGATTTTTACACTGAATTATAATGGAAGTGGAAGATGATTCGAACCATTGGAATCAAACTAGATGGAGGAAACCATAGTACTTAATTTAATATAATGTGAAAAGCCAAAAAGAAAGCAAAAAATAGAAGAATTCCTTGTGAATTTCCTGGATTAAGCATGGATGGTTTTGATCTGATTAAGGATGTGCTATTAGTCTGATGCGCGAAAGACCCATGATTGCATCACCCAACCAATATGATTGTCTTAGAAATCCACGCGAAGCATGGTATATGTGCTTTTGTGGATCACATGATGATGTCTTTTCTACGTAGAATTAGATGCACGAACAACTCTTGATGGAGCCATTGTTAATAATGGATCTGGGCCAGCTATATAACACTGTTTCTATCATGGATAGTGGAATTGGGCCAGCTATGTAACACCGTTCCCATCATGGATAGGGGAATTGGGCCTCGTGAATGAGAGTCTAGTGTTCAGGCCCATCTTCCTATAGAGGGTTCACAAGTGAAAGGGCTTGAATGGGGTTGGAATATATCTTATCCTCAGCTCGAATGTTAGGTTTAAGGTGCTAACGATGCACCAACTGCCCATTGGATGAGCTGGTCACCATTGTCTCGATAGGGGTGAGAGGAGAAGCTCAAGACTAATGATATGGGTGAACCTAGGTTCGTCATCCGTAGACTAAACAAGGTTTCCTAAGATCAAGGATAGATTAGGGAATTGAGCATGTGATCTTTAGCTTGCAAATCAAGTCTTGGGCCGCTCGACCAACCTATATTATAATTTTCCTTCATATAACATCAAATTGAATCGCCATTTTTCCATGGAACTTTCTTGCCCCTATTTACATGAAAATACAAGTCATTTGGTGAAAAATCATTTAAATATTTCGTTTTTTATTGGTATAAGCATAGAGATCTAAACACTAGATCATTAGCTAATAAAATAAGGAATGAGTGTTGACAAAAAATGATATTCTTTTGTTTTGTAAGAATCCGGAGTATTACTTCACTATAACTATATATACAATTATATATATATATATATAATGAAACTATTTTTTATTATACCACCTACTTGAAAAATTTTTCAAGTTCTATGCTACTGAACCAATTAAAAAAAAAAAAAGCCAGATACTTTTAGGTTTTGAAGGAGAGCTATATTATATGGTTGACCTTAGCAAAAACAAAAGGGAATCAACAAGTTGCCAGAAGAAGCAATTGGATATTCCAATATGCGGCCAAGAAAGAACTTTTTGCAGAAAAAAAATAAACAGAGAAGATGGGACGATGATACCTCGAATTTCTATGTTTAATGTTCAGGTATGTTCGGTTTGGTAGCCATGTGTCGTGTCTGATGAGATGGACGAGGTGTGGTTACGCTTTGGACTTTCTAAAAGTCAGACCAATGTCAACTGCTGAGTCGTTATATAATACGCTATCAAGAAACTTCTGATGTTTTGCAGCAAAAGCTATGGAGTCACTCGCACCGAATTTTACGGAATAAGAATAGAATTTGACCGTTGATGTTCCAAACTGGTCAAGATCACAGGGCTTCTACCTCAAAGATGGAAACATTTCACCAAATGATATGAAAAGAACAGTGGGTTAATTGCATAATTATTATATTGATAGCTAGTGATGTTTGGTGGTTGCTTTTACTGGTAAGGTGCCTTCTTTGACGCACCAAAGATCTTTTGTAGAATATTCGTAGCAATAAAAGGCATGCTGCTGCATTGAATATTAGATCAAACAAGGGCTTCAAGAGAAGACAACTCATCGATTTAATCAACGTAATTCCCCGTTCGATTTTGAGAATAGGCTCCTATCGATCATTCGTCTGCATTTTCCCTGTAAAACCACGGTCAAAGTTTGAAGGGATAGACCGGGCTGGTGATTCCGGCATTCATATTAGTCAGAGAGACTTCGAACCATTTTTTAAGGAATTGCTGGAGGAGATCATCTGAGGAGTAAGCATGGGTATAGGTTCAACGAAACCAGGGTTTTTCAAGTATCATAATGTTTCTTTGACTCCCCCCAAAAAGCCAAGGCAGAGAAGAAATAGCCCCTGTTGATCGCGAAAGGGCAAGGTGGAACTGAATTTTTCCTTGAATTAGCTGAAGACACTAGTTTACTCGAAACCCACCATGATCTCGACGCAAAACAATCTTTAATTATCAATCTTAAGGCGACCCTGCTTTGATTCGCTTGTGTGCATGGCGTGTATCGTAGTCTAGACCAATTTAGAACTGACCAAAGGAGAGAATCTTCTTAGTCTTTTTTTGCTGAACGTGACTTGACCATTTCTTGGTCTTAAAAGTGCGTCGAGATCGTGAATTCCGAATGTGATTTTGGCTTTGACCTGACCTTGATTCAGCTCTCCCCAACTTTCAAGGCTTCCGCCCAGAGCGGGGAAAATGACTCGTGGTACTGTCTGTCGATTTTGACGTGACGAAAACCGTTAGGTAAGGGGAAAAATCTTTCCGATTTGCCTCTTAACGTGATGACTAGGGTCTGGCTGGTGGTGACGACCTAACCCCACCTCCACGGACCATGGTTCGGCCGGCCGTTCATGGATCGGGTTCGATGGTCGGAGACTGAAGTGTTGCTGTCGATGGCCCCGAATTTGACTGTGGCGGACTCGGGTCGATCGCCAATGATGGCCAGAGTATATTGTGTGGTAACTAATTTGATGATGCAGGTGATGGAGATAGAAGCAAACTCTTTCTGATTTTCACGTGTGAATACTTATCATCAATTCAGAAAATTGTTGGCTAATGAAGTTCAACAGTACCGAAGAAGTGGAGTAAATGGTTTCGCACAACCACCTTTTCCCGATGCAAATGGATCCGCAATTTTTAAGACGTCCCGTGATATGATTATGAAGTATTAATAGATGCTCGTGTAAGGATGTTACGGTCTGAAAATTAGGACGATACGAAACAACTAATATTCTAGCTAGATCATAATGGACCGAACCTAAACCCAAGACTCCCACTCGAAAGCACCATCATTTTCCCTTTCAAACAAAACTATTTTTCTTTTAACGACCGGATGAATAAATTAGGTAATTGTAAGGTATGGCCCAGACGATCCAGAAAAAAAGAAGAAGAAGAGGCAATTACTATTAGTAAAACAATATTTTATGGTAGATCTGATTGTGTCTAGTTGTCGGTACACACATCGGCTCCTGTCTTTTCCTAGAACTGAGGAACGACAAGAAGTAGTGAACCAATCCATGTTCAAAATTTCCATTATTTTGCGGCTCATGACTGAGAAAAGCTCTTGCCATTTCGGGTAACAACATTCGGCCCCGTGTATAGATTAAATCAAATTGCTTAAGTTAATTAAATTTCCATGCAACTCAGAGATAACACGGGATATTCCGAGGTTGGTGCGTGCTTTGAAGCCGATTCGGAAAGTCAAAAGGATGGACTGTTCTTTTGAGTCCGAATTTCACACGACGTATCGTCTGAGGAAGGACGCCGAAGAGGGGGCGATGTTGATGAAGGGGTTAGGCAGTGACCCTGCAATTTCCAAGTAAATCTGCTATGCATTTGAGTTGTTGAACGTTTCATGCGAAAGAAATAGCAAAAAAATAAACATTGACTTAGCATGTGAAAATCCGAGTTTGTACGCTCTAACCATTTGGGAGTCGCGAAATTAACCGAGCGTTCAGCAACCATCTATCGTTCTATTTTCAATAGGGATGACAATGAGGAGAGACAGAGCATGCGAGGATTGGCGTTGAATAGGATGGTTTCTCCTCCGAAAAGAAGTCATCACACGTGTGTAGTGTATGGTATTAACAAGACGTGATTACCGTCAAAATTAGGCTCCATGAAATTCAGCTCTTGAGCAAAGTTTAGTAATCCTAACGAAACATAAGGAGGCATTGCCAACGAGAAAACAACACGACAACATCAAACCGAGGTCAACGAACGTGAATCCAAGAACATCTAATCCTTAAAACTCCGCGATTGGGTGTTTCGCAATAACAAATGAAGACACGCCGCAAAGAAATCACATGAAATTGACCTATACCCAAAGTACAAATTCTATTCAAATGACCACCTCCTCATCATGTCTCCCAAAGTTGCAAAGAACGTGTTTGAAGGTTTTGGGCAGTCGTCCAGACATTAGAAAATTTCAAGTTGCGCTCTTTTCTCTGCTTTTTCAAAACAAGTACCAAGTACTTTCGCTTGGCGGTCTATGTCGGCACGACCAAAAGCCCTCGCAATCTCTCTCGCTATATATATACACTCAAGACAAAGCGTAAGTTTCACCCCACAACATACCTTCAAAAAAGAAAGAAGTCTACACCCTTTGATCCGCTCTGGCTAACGCAATGCAACGTCCGGTGGCTACGGCCAAGAGCTTGATTCACCACCGAGGCCGCAACCTCCGGCAAAAGATCCAAATCCAAGTCCTGAGGCCGCCTTGTGACGTGTTCATAAACCACCGCGGGATCGACACGAAACGGAACGTGTCGGGCTTGTTATTCCACTACTTCAGCGTGCTCAACCTCCGCCCCTTCTTGGACAGCAAGAACATGAGACCCGGGGACTCATTGTACCAGAAGATCAACGAGGCGATATGTGGGTGCAAGGTCGGGGTGGCCGTCTTCTCTCCCCATTACTGCGAGTCACCGTATTGCCTCCACGAGCTTGCCGTGTTGATGGAGAACAAGAAGAGGGTGATTCCCATCTTCTGTGATGTGAAGCCATCTCTGCTTCAAGTCATGGACGATGGGCTCTGTTCCGACATGGACTTGCAGAGATTCAGGGACGCCCTTGAAGAAGCTAGGGACACGGTCGGACTTACTTTCGACACATCGACAGGGTATGCTCAATTCTACATCCTTATGTTTTTTAACCAAATGCTCGTTACCTAATTGCAGGTCCATTATCTTCTTGCGCTCGTAGTAGTTGAAGGAAAGCATACATCGACAATTGATTACTACACCATTAGCTACACATGCATGCAGATTGATATTTCTCATTTTTTTTCTTGGTCTTGATGTTATTATGATTGATTACAGAAAACTGATGGTGTTTTCTTTTTGCATTTTGAAATATAGGGATTGGTCAAAGCTCTTGAAAGATGCTACGGACGCAGTGGTGAGGAATGTGCTCGAAGTAGACGAAGAAGGCGCAAACAAGAACCCTTCATACGTTGCACGGAAACACCTGAACTTTTCTTCTCTTTCCTGAATGATAGAGAAAAAAAAAGAAAATTGGGTCAAGAACATGAAAATCGCTCTTGGTTCCCAGTGCGGGGGTCTGCAACGAATGCGCGTCATCCTCGTGCTTTAATCGATTACTTACTTTATTGATTTGTTAATTTAATTTGTAAATAACTTTGTAAAAAAAAAGGACAAAGGAGAGACCTAGAAGAAAGTGCAATCTGACAGCGCAAGAAAATAGCACTATCTTTCAACTTTAAAGTTTCTTGTTTTTTTTCCTTTTCTCTCCTGTAACTGATAACATCTAGGGTTTCCACATGGACATGCGGATTAGAGCTGTCGATCTTTTTGTGTCATATGCAATAGTTCATACCGCATATGTATACCCTCTTAGAAAGATAAAATGAATTATATATTAGAGTTGTTGGTCTTTTTGTCTGTACTTTTGCTGGACAATCTGATCATTCCCTATGATTAATTCCGTTTCTTTATCTCTTAGCTTAATCGGGAAATTTGTTAACTGTTAAGAGCACATGCTCCACGAGAGGAACAGGTAAATCTTTACTAAATTTAGCTATGACCATCTAAACATCATACATAAATAGACAACATAACACTAGTCTAATTATTGGGCTTGTGAATCGAACGGCCACTTTTCTTTATTTGTAGCTTGACCTAGATTCAAGCCTTACCGGCTCGAGATATTTTGGTGTACAGGGTGCATATCTCCGCATATCATATCTGAATGGCTCGTGCCTTAAAAATAATCGTAAACATCATTTATGTTACTTTTAATTTCGAATTTTTGTCAATAAGGTAAGTGTCGTTAACTGTGCTGAGTATATTCCTATTTCACATGCATTCAAGAAAATTACACATGATCATCTGCTTCATTTCATTAACGAGAAATTCCCATATTATTGCTTCCATGAATATGTGAGGAAACTTCCCTAACAACTCACAATCACTTATTAAAAGGCGGATTACCAGACATGAAGTTTCTCACAATTGCAAAGGAAAATGCACTTGGTATCACTATGAACGATTGCTCACCAGGGATTTCAGTTCATGCCCATCGAAGACAATTGTACCGACCCAAAAATTCTAGTGAATAGAAATGTCGCGACTTGGGGAAAATCAATGGAAAATGAAGAGAGATCATCAGCACGCATCTTCCAAGATGAAATTGGAATTTGAAAGGAACTTTCTGTTTGACCGGAGGAAAATATTGTAACTCGGTTCGGGTGTTCTGAATCACGGAGAGAGGGTTATTGTAATATATAATATATTTTGACAACATAACATCGATACGACGTTGGTCAAAGTGGCGGAAAATTTAGAACTGATCTCGTAAGCTGCGAGACATTTTCGTTGTTATTTGTAGAGGGAGGGAACATCGGTGTAGCTTCGACGTCCATTTTCTGACCATCGATATTTACCAAAAAACGGAGCAACAATTTTTATTATTATAAGTCCCCATCAGTCACATCTAATGTCGGATCTAAACATTCATGGAAGAAGCTATGCGGTTGGGGAATGATATAGCCATTTGAATTGCCATCTCGGTTTTTGTTTTATAGATAAATAACGAATTCATTTGCCCATAGAATGGTAGGTGGTCCAATCTTACAAGAAGCCTTGCTAAAGAAAATTATCAAAAAAGTCTTAAACCTATTGTAAATTATCAAAAAAGTCTTAAATCTATTGTACTTTTACGAATTTGGTTATAATCCATTTCATTTTTGTCAATTGAATTCTAAACTTTTCACGTTTTGTTAATTAAGTTCATTCGATAATTTTTTACCAAAAATTGCTAAGATGAATATTAACCATCCTATATGGCACAATCGACGCTAACGTAAATAATTTTTTAATAATATTTTTTTTTTATTTTTTTTTATTTTTCTTTTTCCTTTTTTTTTTCTTGGCAAGGGCATTCCTCGCCAATATATTCACTTGGGGAGATTACTAAGAGAGAGCCCAAGTTGGAGGTTATCAATATATCTAGTTGGATTTACTATTACTTAAAAGTTTAAACCAATGAGTTATAGGTCAGTTAGGATATATTAACTATTTTACATCACACTAATTTTGCAATGTGGGACTTTGTTCTTATACAATTCATACGTGCATCTCTACAATCTCCATCTCATGAGTGAACTTAGCGTTTGTCTACTCCCCTTTAATTCAGGTATCCTCCAATGCCTACTTTCATCCTTGGCCATTTTCTCCGTACCGAGTTATGAAGGTTGCCATCAGAATACGTCGCTGCACCACAATGCCCACCGCCTTCTCTTTATGTCTCTTCGGCCATGAAAGTTGCTCAAAAATTACGTTGATCAACAAATTTCTTTCTTTGGATATTCACTAAACAATACGTATTGGAAGTGGAGTCACTAATCAATCATCGACTCTGATATAATTAATTGAGAATACATAGCAAAAACTAGATACCTTCACCTGAGAAGATTACCAAGAGGGAGAGTTCAAGTTCAAGCTTATCAATATATGAAATCAAACCCCTCTCCACTCAAAAATTTAAACTAATAAATTATGAGCGAACTATTCCACATTGCATCAATTCTTTAATGTGGGACTTTTTTATAACACAACTCACACATGCATTGAGCCGGGACTCGCCCAAGGTTGGGCATCGACACCCTTGATGATTGAGATTGTGACCATTGACCCCTCTCCATGTAAAAGTTGGTTTCAATAGAAACATAGTGATGATTCTCATACAGTAGGAAACAAATCATACACGACTCTCATTTTTCTACGGAAAGCCTAATTGCAATGAATCATTACAACATTTCCAAGTATAATGGAGAGGCCATGGCACCGACTACTTGAAACCCAAAATTGAAAAATACGTGCAGCATTAAGTACTTTGATGTGGTCACAAACACTTTCCCCTTTCAAAATAAAACACGTAACTTTAAGGGATAATCATTACTTTCTTCATGGGAGATGATATTGCGATGGCTTTTCAATCTCATGATGATCTTCCGAAATGATGTCGCTGCAACCGGACCAATGGTTGCGTTGGAGTGGCTACGAGACAAGGGAAGATGGTGAATTCCAACATAATTAACAACCCCCAAATAAAGAAAACTCAGACATGGTCTGTGGAGTGGTGAGCCCAGAACTTGACATATCACTTAATAAAGAAAAACCAGACATGGTCTGTGGTGTGGAGGGCACTAAAATTGACGGTTCCAAATTATGCACACATTGACCTGGTGCTCCAAATTATAATGCGCGAGGAAAACCGTCCTCGAACCACTTTCCAAGTCTATCTCATCACTAGCTAACCACATGACGTACATATCCTGTTTATTTCAGGTAATCCCATGACGGAGATCTCATGTGGGGTGGAGCACTAAAATTTAATATGCCTAAAATTTGTCGATTTAAGTATTTTTAGTAATGCTGGATACATAGATATGTTGACTAGCTTAAATATGTATGCCTCTCCATGTGATCTCCCTAGAATTAAGGTATGGGGCTTGAATTGCGCGTCCTAGAAGTGATTTCGGAGCGAATGATAGTATTAAAACTAACGATTGATCGGTAAATTCCTAATATGGATCAGTATCAAGGAAGAAATCTGGTGATTAACGGGCTCGAGTGAAGATTCTCATCATCGTTGGTTTGATAGGATGAGAGACCAAGGATATGTTAGAGTTAAGGATTACCCTATTAAGGGGGAGCATGCTTAACATTAGAGGCCTTCACACGTGAAAGGGAGATTGTGAAAGTGAACATATGAGCAATTTTAGAGAAGTGTGATATCACTGTCATCAACTATTAAAAATGTTTAAATTGTTAGCTAAAGATATAGTTTAATATTCCTAATTAATTTTTGAACCGAACAAAGAAATGACCGTTTCATCAGGAATACATAGGAAATAGAACCATTTATGTGCATACTTTGATACCGCGTAAAAAGTAAGACTAATGTAAACCGTTCTCAAATTTAAGTCTTTAATTGGGGGCGCGGAATGGAATGGCCACGAGGAATAGCAATAATTAATTAACGAAGGAATGATTGTGCGAATCCAGGAGTCCCTTTAGGACAATCAAGCCTTTTGGGACAATCAAGCAACGTGGCTAGTCGCTACGGAGTCCCGACATAATGGGGTTGGCTTCTCTTCTCGCGTATAAGGGGTCAATAATCAATTATTTTGTAGCACTAAACTCTAGATATTTATTCATATGTAGATGGTTGGTTGTTGAGAATAAATATAAGAATAGACATATGTTACTCTAAAGTATATCACTTTTGCTGGTGAATCATGCAGTTGATGACTCGAAAAAGGGTTTGTTTATTAGGAAGTGGACATGGCAACTTGGACTTCTTTGCACTCATATGAAGTGGAAAATTTTCACAGAAAGAGAATGACTATTGATTGTCGTTAGTGAGAAAGTCTTCATCGTGTCAATTATAACACGTAATCAACTCAAATAATCTCAATTCAAGTATAAATTCAGACATCTCAAACAAGGACATTTGGTTATTTTGTGACGCAATGTCAAATTATTGGATTGAAGTATTAGTTTTCACCATGTGAGACGCTTGAAATTGAAGCAAGAGAGCGTGATTCAGAAAAGATGATACAGAAGGGACAAAGTCGAACCACAGACATTGTTCCTTTCTGCAGAAAGAGAGAGCTGTCCAGTTGTCCTTTTCCACTATGTAAAGTAACTAATGCGGGTTGAGTACTTCCAATCTTGACTTCTGGACAGAGTTTCCTAGGTGTTCCTTAATCATTCAACCGACCACATTAATTAATATTTCACAGCGACTATAATGACCGGACCACACTAATTGAGTTGTCTTCTTGACATTGTGAATTTAGAAATTTCATCTTTCGGTTCAGCAGTTTTGACTAGTAACTAATGATTTAAATGGGTTTAGACATGTATTCTGAATTCATCACAATAGATTATGTGGGTTTGATTATGTGGGTTCCATTTGAAAGAAGTTATGTTACATCGAACCACCTGACTTTCTTTCTCGCATAATGTTTTTTGCACGAGTCCAACAAGACCATATCAAGTTATGCTTTTATTTATTTATATAATTTGAATTAGTTTGAAGTAGACTTTTCAATGACTCATTTCGTCCTAATCTAATCAAAATGCTTGATGACTAGTTCTAATCATTTCTTGGTTTCGTCAATATGTTATATGGCATGTTAAACTTCAAAAAGATTTTACCCAAAATTTTTAACTTGTGCCTTTGTCTTCGCATGTGCCTGAGATAGAACACTGTAGACATGTAAGGCATCCTTATTTTTAATATCAAGGGAGAAGTATACTAGAAATCTTAAAACTTGTCATGAAACTGCAATTGAGTCTTAAAATTTTCAAAAAGTATAATTAATTACTAAAACTTGTCATGAAAGTACAATCAAATCCTAAAACATTCAAAAAAATGCAATCGAGTCCTAAAACTTATCACGAATGTGCAATTAAGTTCTAAAAAATTTAATTTTTTTTTTCAATCAAAGGACTTGATTTGACCAATTTGACAAATTTTAGGATTTAATTACACTTTTTGAAAGTTCTAGGACTTTATTACACTTTGGTACCAAAGTTTTAAGACTTAAGTACACTTTTTGAAAGTTTTATTACTAAATTGAACTTTCATGACAAGTTTTAGGACTTCCAATACACTTATCCTTAATATAAAACTGTACATGACAACCAACAAAAGAACTAGATTGGCCAAATGAGGAAGAAGATCTGCTATCTTCCACTCTAGGCCCGTTTGCTCTCCTGTTTTGTAGACCAGATTATAAAATGAGAACATTGATCTTAGTATGCACCCACACATGAACACCATGATTCGATTGAGGGAAGGGAAGTAAGTTTATACAAGGTTTCAATTGAAGAAAACGCTCCAATTTTCTCTTCACTCGAATCCACATCTTTAAACAACATCTTTAAACACATGACAATCACAAATGGTTCAAAACGATTCCTTAGAAAAGAAGTCCTATTGAGCCCCTAATGGGCTGTAGCCACTATTTCTCCCATGCTTTTACCTTGGTCATTTCATACGGGCCCGACCCAATTGAATTTGCAATAGAAGGCACAAGCCCATAAAGTCAGTGACTTTTGTTCTTTTGGACTAAATAAAAATTCCTTTTTCACTTATCCCCACATCAATCAATCATAGAACTGAAAAGTTCAACCCAAAAAAATAAAAAAAGTAAAAACTCTCACATGAATTACTTACCTGAATACGGACTACCACGATTTTTTTTTTTGTTTTTGGTAACTCAGGAAACCTCGAAAGCCGACAGCCGGTGGGTAGAACCTGGGGGCAACATGGGGAAACCACCACCCCATGCCACCGGATAAGTCACCAAGCAACTCAGTCAGCCCCCTTACTTCGCAAGGGCTTCGAACTCCTCCTCTCTGGGCGAAAGGATCACAGGAGCCTACCCAACTGAGTCACCACGGCCGGTGATCAGACCACCACGATTTTGATCATGGAAAAATGACTAAAGCGAATCATATTTGTAAGGGGACATCATGAGTATATAGTTGGTCATTTAACTCGTGTCATTATCACAATGTAATCCTTCAAATTTATTTACTTTCCATTGACCCTCGGATTTGTAGAAGTGGTCAAATTAAATACTCCCAATGCAAGTTACAACAAATTTACCTCCGTGCCATGATATAGAGTTGGTCATTTGGCTTATGTAGCTCCTACATAATTCTTCAAGTCCATGTTCAAAATTCATTGGGAGCGATCGGCTTGTCATTTTTGAATCTTCAAATTTAAGATGAATTGGATAATTATGTTTCAAATAGAATCCTAGACTTGTTGCTTGTTGTCATGAAAAAATAAAAGAGTTAATTATACAAATGATCCATAAACTTTAATCTAATGTGTAATGTCGTTCATGAGCTTTTAGGGTCCATTCGTTTCGCGGAAAATGGGTCATTTCCGAAAATTTTTTTCCCAGAAGTCATTTTCCAGGAAAATGACAATATTTTCTGGTATTCAGCTAAAACCTAAAAATGTTTCAGAAAATATTTTTCGTAAATATTTTCCGATGTTCGGTAAGGAAAATATTTTCTAAGACTTCACAACTTAAGCATGCATCACTTACCGACCTATAAATCCATCAAATATGAACTTACCTTTAAATCCAAGCAAACTTACTTTATATCTTTGTTCTCTCATTGTCGTCAAATGCTTATCTACTCTAAAAAAATGTTCGTATGAATTTTAAAAAGAAGCAAAAGAGAAAAGAAACAAAGCATGTATAGCCCTCATGAGAATCTTTCAATTGAGTGGCATGTTCTCTCCCTGCGTCTTTTGTGTTCTAAATAAATAAAAGAAAAAAGAAGCAAAGCATGTAAAACCAATCTTCCAATTGTCGCAACCTAAATTTCGGATGCATCACCTACTAAGTCTTTAAACTTAGTTCGGGCTCTCCCAAGCCCGTATCAATTCGCGACTTAAGGTTTAAATATTTAACATGCAAAAGATTATTATCTAGAAGTCGCCATTAATCGGTTTACGGTAGGTCGATTAGACACCTAAGTAAAATAATAAAAGAATTATTTTACTACTACGAACTAGAGACTATGGGTATGGGGACTTGGTTACACTAGATTTCTCTAATACCCTTTCGGTACCATTCTTTTTACTTTTCAAAAATGATTTTGCAGGCAGCTTGGATTTATTTTAACCCAAATTACTATTATGCAATGAGGTGATCACACAGATGTTCAATCATTATTAAACATTGAATAAAATAAATTGCACCAAATGAATTCCACACACTAAAGCAAGTGTTTTTTTATTTTTCTTTTAACTAAAACTTTATCATAAATCATGCATTTAAACTACATGACTTAATTTTACTAACAAACTCTAATTAAATAATCCTATTATGCAAACTAGTTAACATGCACCTAGTATTTTTGTATTTTTTTTTATTGAAATTCGGAATTAATAAAAATCCTAATTAAACTATCTAAAAAAGAATAATTTTCTAATTTATTTTAGGGATTAATTCGACTTAAACCCTATCCTATCTTAGAAAACTATTTTTTAGAAAAATGAGATAATTAAAATGTGCACTCATTATCAAAAATCCTATTTATATAAAAAAAACGTTATTTAGGTCCAACCTTAACCTATTTAAAAAATTATCTAAAAATACGATCCTAAAAAAATGTAATCCTAAAAAAAATTCTAATTTACTAAACCTATATGCTCTAATGCAAGATTTTGTTTTTTATTTTTTAGTGTTTTTTCAAGACAAGTAATTATCAAATAAACATTAAATCTAAACAATCAAGATATTCAATAAACAAATGATTAAAATAACCAAAAAAATAATCCGTAGTCTCACGGGTTAAATTAATGATTACTCTAACCCTAAACATCACGACAAAAACTCAAAACAATTAAAAATCTGATTTGAAATCTTACTTAATCAAATTAATAATTATAATAATTTAATAATTAAAATACTATCAAAATGCCCAAAAATTAATATAATTAAAAATATGATCCGATCGCCTTACAAATCAAATTAATAATTACAAAAATTTTGAACAAAACTCCCGCGGTTAATGCCTATAATATTCATAACCTGAAAATCACCTCTCAATATTCAAACTTGTACAATAATAGCAAAACTTAAAGAAATAAAATAAAGTAAAATAACATAAAATGAAAGATAAAAATAAAAGAAAATTGAGCAAACCTAAGGAAAGTGGAGACAGCAGGTTGGTCGACGCCGGGCGGACGGTGGCCGGCGTCGGGACTCCGGCGAGGGCTGGGGCGGTGGCGCGGCGTCGGCGAGAAGGGGGGCGTCGTCGTCGGGCGCCGAGGCTGGGGGCGCTGCAAGGTCGTCGGGCGGATCTCGGGCTGGTGCAGCGTCGCGGGGATCGGCGGCTCGGCTGCCGGCGTTAGGTGGTCGCCGAGGACAGAGGTAGAGGTTGGCCGTGGGCGTCGGGTTGCGGGCGAGCTGCTGGCGCGATCGTCGAGCAGAGGCGCAGGCGCAGGCAGCGGCGACGTTCGAGCGGCGCTGCAAGTGGAAGCGAGCAGGTCGCTGCTCGCGGCGTCGAGCGGAGCGGAGGTGGCGCGGGTCGTCAAGCGCTGCCGGTGGAGGCGGAGCAGGAGCGTCGGCGTCGGGGTTTCTGGCGTCCGGCGCTACTGGGCACGGAGACGCGGAGATCGCTGGGTGCGCGAGCGGAGGCTGTCTGAGCGGTGGCGAGTGGCGACGTCAGGTTGCAGACGGCGCGCGGCGAAGACTGGCGGCCCGGCGACTGGCTCGGATCTGCTGGCGTCAGGGATGGTGGTGCGGAGGTGCGGCTACCAGTGGCGACGAACGGGTGAGCTGCTGCGACGGCGCTGGTGCAGAGGCGGGGGCGTCGGGATCGGCTCAGGATCGCGGACCGGCGAGCAGAGAGAGACGGAGCGAGCGTCGCAACGGCGGCGAGCGAGGCGGCAACGGTTGCAGAGGCGCGGCCGCCTCCGGCGAGGGGGCTTCGCGGACGAACGGCAACGGGCTGGCGGAGGAGACGCCGGTGCGGTGGCCGGCGTGGAATCGGTGACTGTGGAGGCGCGGCGGATCGGGCAGCGAGGAACGGCGAGGAAGATGAACAGTATTCTGGTTTTTGTTTTTGTTTCTTTTTTGTCTTTTTCTCTCTCCTGACCTGCCTCTCACGTCACCTCTCTCTCTCTACTCTCTCCCTCTGCTGTTTTGTCTTTTCTCAGCAAAACCCTACTTACTTGGACCACTTCCCCACTTTGAATCCTTCCACCCGATTCTTTTATAAAGAAAACCTCTACTTACCTTTAGAAAATTCGAAGCTACGCTTTTTTGATTGCGGGGATTACCGAATTTCGGCCCCGATGAGTATAATTCTTTGACACTTTCCCTTCAATTTATCAATCTGGCCATTATCCTCACCGATTTTGGATTTGGTTTCCATTTTGACTTTTATTCTCTTGATTTCTTGATCTTTAACTGGAAATTCGACTCCACATTTACCAAGATTGAATATCTAATTGAAGCAAAAATAGCTAGTCAGAATTCTCACATTCCATGCTCATCCCCTTATTTCCTTTTTATTTGCTCTGATGGAATTTTTTTTATTTATCAATCCCTGATTTTCTATGAACAAATAATTGGGTTGTAGATGTGTGAGATAAGAGAGATCAAGTGAGGAAAATGTTTTTCACTTTTCAAAAGTGGAAAATATTTTCTCTTAATTTAGAAGAATTTTTTCTTTCCATTTTGGAAAACATTTTTTTAAGGAATTCATTTTCCATGAAACGAATGCTAGGAAAATATTTTTAAATTATTTTCTACGAAATGAACAGGCGCTTAATTTATTTAATATGGTCAATGAACATTAACTCAACGATGTCTTATCTTTGTTCCGAATTTTTAATTTGTCAATGCGATTTATGAACTTTTTGTAAATGTTTAATCTATCCTCTAAATTGTATATCTTTAAATTTGAATTAATGAAAAAACAATATTACACATAATTTAATGACTAAATTGAATATATACAAAACATTCATGAACCACATTGAATAAAATAAAAATTCTAAGGATGATATCGAATATTGGGTGAGGTTCAAACACTATTTATATCATTTTTTCAACATAAAAAAAAAAAAAAAGTGGATAAAGTTAAGGAAGATGAGATCTCGAGTGTCCCACAGTATCTTTCTCGCTATCAAGTGAACAAACTCGCATTAAAAGCCTTCTGGCCTACTGCTTCCTCACCGACATCCAATCTTAGATGATCGCAAATGCTCTTTTATATCAACTATACCAGTCACCGCTCTGTTTCTTCAATTGGAATTTCACGTCATCGAAGGTTACGGGATGATGACGGGAATCGGAAGTGGGCTTCTCGTTCTGTTTCTGTGCATTGTCAAAACAGCTTGTGCTCTGAACGCGAGCCACCGTCGCGGCCACGAAGATTATGTGCAGTTCCTTCTTGCCAGTGGAGTTGCTCGAACTCCTCCAATGGGGTGACACTCAGTTTTGACTTTACCCTTCGCACTTCTTTAGCTCTGCAGCTAGTTCTGTTGTGGATTTATCATGTACCTTCCGCTGTTTCTTTCTTTTGCTTTTGTTGTAGGTGGAACAGTTGGAATCGTTTTCAATGCGGGATTGATGAATGGACTGTGAAGAGCACTGGTGATGTTTTGTCTTCTTTACTCACTATTTCTTGTTCATAATCATGGCAAGGACTTCTGTGAATTTCACTGGTCTATTTCCCAGTAGCCTCATAGAGAAACTTCGTTTCTTTGTTCTGCTTCTGTCTTGTTTCTATGTCTTTCCTCTTAGTTAGGTCTTGCATATCGTTTTCTCGGATTTTTGGGACGTCTGAGTGAAAACAACTAAAGACATCAACTTTGAAAGTGTCTTAAGCACTGAAGTTAGAAGACAATTTGTCCCGCCAAAATAGAAGTGGAAAGTTTTCTGGAAAGCATTCCCAAAAGGGCCATTGCTATTATTGCATATAGAGCAGTTATAAACTGATTCAAAATGAATAGAAGAGAGTTTTGCTTAGGAACCTGTAATACTAATGAATTATTGGGACGAGAAGTTGACATTTGAGAGCTCTGAGTAGCTCTAACAGATGAGTTGGCATTTATCACTTGATTTAAAGAAGTTTGTGGCTTATTCAAACCATGAAATGGATTTTCCAGCTTATATTAATGATTTACATTCCGTTCCTTCTATAGCCGATGCACTTGTCTCCACCGGTTTGGCTGCACTTGGATACAAGTATGTAAACATTGGTAAGTACTTCAGCAGCAGAATATACAAATCTCAGTCCTCAATTCCTTAATAATGTCTTTGTATATTCTGCTGCTGAAGTTGTTAGGAAGGTACTTTTGCCGCCACTGCCTGGAAATATTGTAGTCAGTGACCATGAACTTTTGTTTCTTTTCTTCTACACTTTCAATTTCACTTTTTGCATCAGGAAGAGTAAACATGATTACTTACAGAGACAAATTTGCAAATCGCCACCAAATTAGTGCTATAGCAACGTCTGCTTTATGACTGCTATTTTACCAAAGGCCTCACCAAAAAGGTTATCAAAATGCAGATGACTGTTGGGCTGAAAGAAACAGAGATCAGATGGGCAATTTGAGGGCAAAGTCTTCGACTTTCCCTTCTGGAATCAAGGCCCTGGCGAATTATGTGCATGCAAAGGGGTTAAAACTTGGAATATACTCGGATGCTGGGCAAGTCTATCCATTTTTTCAGGTTTTCGATGACGCATGTTGTTTTGGTTTGCTCATAGCAGTGATCTTCTTTGGATTTTGTTTTCTTTTTCATGTTGACAGGTATAGTACTTGCAGCAAGACAATGCCCGGGTCTCTAGGGCATGAAGATCAGGACGCAAGAACTTTTGCTGCTTGGGTTCGTGTCCTCGATTTAATTGATTTCTGGACAGAACTAAGTGATACGATATGATATGACGTAGGGGTGTTTGGCTGTAGGGAGTGGACTATTTGAAGTATGACAATTGCTACCATGATGGATCCATACCTCAGCAAAGGTCTAAATCTGATCATATAATTAGGCATCTGGACTAGCTAAACAACCAGTTCTGATCTTCTGTTTCATTTGACAGGTTCTTGAGAATGAGCTATGCGTTGCAGAGAGCCAAACGACCAATACTTTATTCTATCTGTGAATGGTATTCTGTATTTGATACTGGATGTGATAATCTCCAGTATTTGGAATGAATGTTTTGAAGCATCTTTCACTAAATCTCACTACACCATGAGTGGATACTATCGCGTATCAATATGGCTTTAGTATCTGCTGAACTATGTTACAGGGGAGAGGAGAATCCAGCAAAATGGGCTGGTCAGCTCGGCAATTCTTGGCGAACGACGGGGGATATTAAAGACAGATGGGATAGGTTGCATATTTTGCATCTCTTCGAACATTAACAGATCATTCATAGAAGGCTTTTGAGTTTAAAAACGCATGTAACATAACCTCACTTGTGCCCTCATGCATTGTCATTCAGTGTCACCTCCATTGCGGATATCAACAACATATGGGGAAGATTTGCTGGACCGGGCAGATGGAACGGTAACTGACAAATATTTTTGCTCGATTTGCTTCTGCTGTTTTCTGATTGATGAGGAGTCATGAAGCTCCGGTGCCTGCAGAGCTTTCAAATTTACTAGCAATCGTCAAATTGTCTTTGGTCTGTAGCCATCTCGAAACATTAACATGCAGCGCAAACTTGTAGATCCTGACATGCTGGAGGTGGGCAATGGTGGGATGACTTTAGAGGAATACCGATCCCATTTTAGCATCTGGGCTGTCATGAAAGTATGCCTTCTGCTCCACGGCTACCTAATCTTTCACCTACAAAGATTTTGGATGATGCCTGAATTTTATTCTCCTCGCAGGCTCCTTTGCTAATTGGATGCGATATCCGGTCCGCAAGCAGAGAAACTCTAGTGATACTCAGGAACAAGGAGGTGATTGACGTGAACCAGGACCCTTTGGGAGTTCAAGCCAGAAAGCTTCGATCAAAGGCTGGGCTAGAAGTAAGTTCATCCATAGTTAAAAACCACAAAGAACTAATTATCCAAGTCACCAAAATTTTATTGTAATTAAGGCCAGCAATTGTCTAACTGAAGTTTCAAGTTGTTTAATATGAGTAAAGTACGAAAATTCTGCATCCCAGGTAAATCAAATGGTCGTCGTCTTTCAAATCCAGAAAATGGCTATTGTGACTTGATGTTTTCTAAGCATTAGAGTTTCTGATGACATGGTAAACCTCGGCGGCACGATCTCCTCTTTCTGGTGTCATCTGGATCATGAAGGTCTGGGCCGGACCGTTGTCAAGAAGAAGAGTGGTGATAGTGTTGTGGAACAGAAGCGGTGTCAGGGCCCCTATAACGGTTGGATGGAGGGAAATCGGGCTCTCCCCGTCGCAAGCGGTCATCGTCAGAGATGTCTGGAAGGTAATCCAATGGATTCTCTTCGACTAAACTTTCCTGATCTCTAGTTTGTACTGATCATCTGTCAAATTCAATGCATATTCTGAGACACTATCTTTTATGGCAGCATTCATTTGTCTCAAAGCGCATCAGGTTCCATTTGACTGCACTTGTTACTCCTCATGCTTGCAAGATGTATGTGTTCACGCCCGTTTAATGCAAGGCGCATTTGGTGAAAGGACGTAGTGCATCAACTCAAAGTGAATGAGCGTAAATCTGTGATAAATTGTGCGGTTAATGGAAGGCAGATTAATTTTCTTTTTGTCCTTTCTCTTTTTGGTTTAGGTAGCCACTTTCTCTGTTTTTTTTTGTCAGAGTGGTTTCCATGACGATTTAGCTATTGCTTTTGATATGTATCCTCTTATTGTTGCGACTAGACATTGGAAGGATCTAGAATGACTTATCTAAACTTTTGAGACTGCCACTTATTTTGATATGGAGAGTCAGTACATGAACCCACTAAAGTGGACACGGCAATATTATCTTTCTTATCGAATCTTTAAAGTGAACAACTCTTATGTGAATTTATTTATTTGGGTGACTTAGACCATTTATTTTTTTCTAAATAAGTGATTTGAAGGTCATATAACATCTTGTCATTAGAAGCAAGGGAGAAACATGCGGTTTAATACTTCTCATTTGTTAATAATATTTAGGGATAAGTAAATCAAAAGTCCTAAAATTAATTGTAAAAATACCACTGAGTCCTAAAATTTTCAAATGATGCAATTAAATCCTAAGACTTGTCACATGATGCAATGAAGTCCTTCTGTTAACTTCGTCTCATTAGATTAAATGAAAAAGATAATGTTGTATTTTTAAAATTATTTTCTTGAAACACATGGTGCCGCCAAACATAAGAAAAATACATCAAAGTTTGAGAAGAAAATAGAAAAAAGGACTAAAAAAAAAAGAAAAACTAAGAAATATATATATATATACTAAAAATCTAAAGCCACCACCTGGAGGCTCGACCATCCTTCCACCAATACTTTTGCAATGGCGCCCCCATTAGTGGAGCGTCACGGTAAGCCCCTTAATTGACTCATTGAGGTATTGTTTTCTTTGACTCGTCTCATATTAAACCTTACAGTTTCATTCTTTGGCACATAGGCGGGCACCTTTTCAAGAGGCCATCCATCTTGGGAGTGCTCCCACCTATGCACACTTAATTTTGGAGTTTCAAGTGAAGTTTCAAGTCTAAGCATTGCCATCACGTCAAAAGACACTTTCACGAATTAAATTTAGTTTTCACATGCGCGCACGCACATATCCTATAATCGCTTTTTTATCCCGTTTAGTTTACAATTCGGTTTATTCCTTTCCTTTAACATCCAAGCTTGCTAGGTTCGAGTCCTTTGACCTCGGCTTCCACTCCCTACCCTCATTAGACCAAATTGTTACAGCCATGAAGTTAAGCAATGATGGTAGTGGACAGATTTGGGTGATGATGGTTCTCTCTTCGAAAAATTAAAAAATCACATCAAAATTCTCCGTTATTTGAATTAGACTAAATTAATAGAAGCAATTGGTTGCATCAATATAGTAAGTTGTAGGATTGGATTGCACTATTTAAAAATTTTAAGACTTGATTGCACTTTTATAATAAATTTTAAAATTTCTGATGCATCCTCAATTTCAATTTCTGGCTTAGCAACTTCTTGAGCAAATTTACTGAAGGGCACAAGATGGAAATGAATAAATAAGTAGACCCATCTGTGGTCCAACATTCATCCACGATGTCTGTTCCTTTCTTAGCATTTCCTACCTTATCTTAGGGAAGCTATCAAATTCTCAATATTTTGAAACTCAAAAGTTAAGTAGGCCAATTTTTTTATGTGGTTATGATCATACTTGTGGACTTCAAATCTATCTTAACTAACTAACGCCAATACAATAATTCCGTGAGCAATGGGGGAAGTAATGCATGTGAATGAGCAAAATTGTGCACCTAATGTTCTCTCAAATCATATTACGAAACCTAATACTTTGTTCTAGTCCCATGTTGGTAAAGATGCTTTGTTCTCCTGTTAGGTTTCTAACAACATGCATCACAACCCCGGTTGTTCTTACCTTGTAATTTGTACCATGAGATTCTGGTTATTGGCGTGGGAAGATATTGCTCGAACTTTTGGTGCAAAACGCGACGAGGCATACCGAGTAATTAGCAGAGCATTGATTCATACCCACAAGAGAAGCATTGAAAGCAAATACATTCATCCGTACGGTGTCTTAAAAATTAGGCTTTTAATGCGGGTATTGTGAGATTGTTAGTGTGATGAACGTGTTTGTCTTCTTCGTGCAACAAGACGTGTTCTAATCTTGGACTGGTATGAACTCACGCTCCACTAATATTTGGTGTGCTTGAAATAAAAAGCCTGAACCTAAACAAGTATTTAAAAAATTTCATCTCAATTCTTGTCTAGATTTTGAGATCACTAGGATGTAAAATAGCAATAGAGTATTCCCTT
This sequence comes from Eucalyptus guilfoylei, assembly GCA_016097605.1. NCBI lineage: Eukaryota > Viridiplantae > Streptophyta > Magnoliopsida > Myrtales > Myrtaceae > Eucalyptus > Eucalyptus guilfoylei. The sequence goes on from CM027863.1 coordinate 9,391,355, forward strand.
TCCTTAGGGAAGATAAAGATAGAAGGAGAATTAATGATACGAAACTTGTGGACACCGACGCATCTATGGAGCCCATCATCACTGTAAGCAAACGGGCAGGCCCTGAAGACTGTCGTAGGAGTGCAACCCTTTTATGGTGAGGAAACCAACACCAAGGATCCAAATAAAGCCGACCACACCCAATAAAGAATTGAGTAGGCAGAGTCTCGTACATGCTATTGTCGAGACAAATATGATATGTCTATGCTAGCCTTGCTAGTGCTTATCTTCTCTCATAATGTGTAATTGTTAAGCAGAAACAAGGATAGAAGATGGACCACATGCTGAGCATTAGATACGGCTGTTTTGAGATTACAGCTCATTGATGAGTGACAAGTTGGCAACATCATGCCCAACAATGTATAAAAAAAGAAGCATATCTTGTGGCTTTGCCTAATGCAGACAATATGATCTCCAAGCGGAAGCAATACGTACGAAAGTACCAAACGATAAGATCTGAAATTTGGCACTTTCTCACCTCATATCGACCCTTTCCTTCGAGAATGTTGACATCAACGAACGAAGTTGAGGGTCCATATGAGAGGGAAATTTGCCTGACGTTGCATATCATTAGGTTTGGCTGCTTTAAAATCTACATAAAGTCGGTATTTATGAATTAGGCCAATAAAATAAATTAAAATAAAAAGCTGGGTATCCGTTAGTTTGAACATAAAAAAATCATGTCAAAGAGTTTTTTTTTTTTTTTTTTTTTTTGGTAAAGGTAAGTATCATGTCAAAGAGTTAAACGTTACATACATTACAAATTTCAAATTCTGTAATTTGTTGGGGAAGAGTTATCTATTATTTATGAATAACTTACATATTCTACATTCAAATTCTGTAATTTGTTGGCAAAGAGTTATCTATTATTTATGAATAACTTACACATTCTTCATTCAAATTCTGTGATTTGTTGGCGAAGAGTTATCTATTATTTATGAATAACTTACACATTTTACATACCTACCAATTTAACTTAGATTTCCATAAGTTAAATGATTTGAAAGTCAAACTTGTATGGAAATTCATAGATCTTTCTTAACCTGATTTCCTTGGCCTTTGCAAGCCCATCAAAGATACTTAACAAGAGTCTCGGACTAACTGCGAAGTCCTACTTCCACTACCACTTGCAAGATTGAACAGTTCATATGCAACTATCATTCCGCCAAAGTTGTCTGTTTGTAGACATATGATAAAATTGGAATGATGCAAAGAAGATTAGCATAGTAACCATGCATGCGAAAATTAAGGGTTTAACAATTACCTCATAGCTGTAGTGCCTCCGCACTCAGAACTCTCAAAAGCCTTCAACGTCTTCAAAGTTCATCAAAATTTCAAGAAGATCCAACCTTGACAAAATAGTTACCATCTCTTTTATTTGTGTGTGTATTTTTTATTATAGAAACTGTAACTGAAAGCTACTTGATAGTAAAGAGAACGGGAATGAACAAATAATATTGTCACCCGGATTTTAGAATAACTTATTTATGGTGTGATTCAATGAAAGAGTTTCATACACTTTTAACGACTCTAGCCATAAATAATTATTTTTTAGAATCTCTTCAATGATTTGTTTAGCTTAACTGAAAAATAATATTAATAACAAACGATATGCCATCAAATCCGACGAGGAAGACTATACATTCGTAAATTGATCTATTGATTACTACCTATATGCATACTAAAAAAAAGATGGGTAGAATAGGCTTTAATAGTTGGCTCACGTGTCAACATCCAGTGCGTTTCCATCTTGTATATGAGCTGCATGATCATTCACAGATGTAAAGAGCTATAAATGTTTACTTAACTATTATAACATTATATTTGATCAAATGAAGCACAATGACAAATAAATCTGGAATAGTTAATGATTTAACATGCCGACTTTATGAAATTTTATAAGATCACTACTAATTGTTCTAAAAAATTAAGTTTTTAGGTGAATGTGTAATTTATTATTTAAATATTTTAACATTTCCCCTTACGCGTGGGCAAGACTTTGTGGCCTTTGTGGAAATATGCAAATAGGGAGGAGAATTACCAAAAAAGTCCTAAATCTATTGCAATTGTGCCAATTTAGTCCTAAACAATTTTTTTTTTGCCCAATTTAGTCCTAAACTTTTTACAATTGTGTTAATTCAGTCCATTCGACCAAAATTGGCTGGTCAGCGCTGACGTGGACACCAGCCGGGGACAGCTGACCGGCGAACGCTGATGTGACAATTTTTTAATTTTTTTTTTGAATTTTTGAATTTTTTTTCTTTTTTTTCCCCACCTTCTTCTTCCTTTGGCCGGTCGGCGTCGGCCAGAGGCGAGGGCCGACGAGGTCAGCCTCGCCCAGCGACGGTGGCCTCGCCGGCCACCAGCGAGGACTGTCACTAGATCTCAAGGGCGTCCCTGGAGAGGGTGCGGACGGCGGACGAGTTCGAAGGGGGCGGCAGGGCCCTGGTTCGAGTCGCCGACGACCAGAAGTGCGAGAGGTTGCTAGATTTGGTGAGGCTCGGCCTTGCCCATCCATGGCGAGGTCGAGCCTCGTCGTCCAGATCTAGCGACAGCAGCCTCACCGGCCACCAGCGAGGACTGTCGCCAGATTTGGCGAGGCTCGCCTTCGCTAGTGGTCGGTGGGGGCGAGCCTCGCCAGTGGCCCACGAGGCTGACCTCGCCAGCCCTCGCCTCTGGTTGGCGGCCTGCCAGAGGAAGAAGAAGGTGGGAAAAAAAAGTCAAAAATTCAAAAATTCAAAAAATATATTAAAAAATTCGAAAAAAATAGAAAAAATATATTTAAAAATTGCCACATCGGCGTTTGCCGGCCAGCTGTCCCGGTCGACGTCCACGTTAGTGCCGGCCGGCCAATTTTGGTCGGATGGACTAAATTTGCACAATTGTAAAATGTTTAGGACTAAATTGGCCCAAAAAAAAGTTTAGGATTGAATTAGCACAATTCCAATAGGTTTAAGACTTTTTTGGTATTTCTCCCCAAATAAGGAGGCAAATTGGGGTATGGAAAAATCAGAATTTAGAATCTCTTATTAATGTTTAGAATAGAAAAGGAAATAACAATGAAGTACTTATGGTGGCTCAACCCAATTAGAGTTGTATGATATGTATTTATAAGAATGACTAGGGAAAATTGTCCAAAAAGTCATAAACCTATTGCACTTTTGCTAATTTAGTCCTAAACCTTTTAACTTTGCCAATTCAGTTCTAAACCTTTTCACTTCTTGCCGATTCAGTCCATCCGGCCAATTTTAGTCGGAAAATGCTGATGTGGACACCGGCGTTGCCACGTAGGACTGCCAACACTAACGTGGACAATTTTTAATAATATTTTAATATTTTTTTGAATTATTATTATTTTTTTCTGTTTTTCCTGTTTTTTCCATTTTTTTCTTTTCTTTTCTTACTTTTCTTTTTTTTGCCTTTTCCGGTGGCCAGCCACCGGCCATAGCTAGCCGGCTCACCTCACCCCCCATAGGCGAGGCTCGGCTGGGCGAGGAGGAGCTCCGACAAGGGGAGCCCTCCCCCAGGCGAGGCTCGGCAAGGGTTGCCTGGGCGAGGCCAAGCCTTGCCTAGGCCAGGGCGGCCTCGCCGAGCGTCGGCTCGGCGACGGCGACATTGGGCGAGGCCGCCCTGGCCGACCTCACTAGATTTGGGGAGGGGAGCCCTCGCTGGGGCTCGCCCTCGCCCCTGGCTGGCCGACGCCACCCACCTCGATGAAATCACCTCTCTCTCCTCTGGCGTCGGCGCCGCCGCCGCCGCCATCGTCTTTGTCTTCTCCACTGAGGAAGACGCGCCTCTTGCCTTACCTCTTTGCCCTGTTGTTGTTCATCATCTTCATCTCTGTCCTCTACGGTGAGGACCTAGCTTGCATCTTCGGCCAACAGCTCCAAGTCCACTCGAGCTCGGCCAGGGGTGAGGGCCAGCCTCGCTAGATCTAGTCTGGGTGAGGCCGATGCTCACTTGGGCGAGGGTGAGCCCCGGCGAGGGCTCCCCTCGCCAGGTCTGGCGAGGCCAACCCTGGGCGAGGGTCGGCTTGCCCAAGCGACCTTTGCTGGGTCGCGCCTGGGCGAGGGCTCCCCTTGCCGGAGCTCCTCCTCGCCCGATCGGGCCTCGCCTATGGCGGGCGAGGCAAGTCGGTTGGCTGTGGCTAGCTGTCGCCTGTGGCCGGTGGCCGGCCACCGGAAAAGGCAAAAAAAAAAAAAGCCAAAAAGAAAAGAAAGAAAAGAAAAAAAAGGGGGAAAATAGAAAATAATAATAAAAATAATAAAAAGTGAAAAGGTCGCCAGCGTCCATGTCAGCATTTTCTTGCCAAAATTGGCCGGATAGACTGAATCGGCAAAAAGTGAAAAGGTTTAGGACTGAATTGACAAAGTTAAAATGTTTAAGATTGAATTGGCAAAAGTGCAATAGGTTTAGGACTTTTTAGACAATTTTCCCAGAAAGACTAATTAAAGAAAGAGTACAAATAGAAACATAATTATAGAAATAACAAAAATATATATAAATCACATATTAATAGATTTTAACGCTTATTTATCCATGATACATTGAGGAGCTCATAATTAATAATTAATTACGCGATAACCAACAGAAAATTATAAAAAGAAATGGACGAACTAAAATCTTGAAACATGTACTCCAATTTTGGACATATCTGTCGTCCTTGAGAAAGTAATTACGAAAAAATATTTATTCGCCTAACTGGCATGTAAAATATTCGAAGATATTAAAAGAATCATTACGTAGAATATTCCACTGTTTGATTGATCATCAAGCTTTTGTTTGTGCAGATCTCGTAAAGTATAATGCATTTAAAAATTCACGTAAGTTTTTCGAAAAAAGATTATAACATCCAACTAAACCATATTACATTAAATCTTCAAACTTGCTTTCGACCGATTATTTCTGGATGGCGATTCGAATTCGCAATGAGCAGTTGATTGGATATGTTTAACTGTAATTTGTATCAGACAAACACCACGATGAGATAATCATCGCCAACGGCCCGACGCTGCAAACCGAGAACCGAGTATAAAAGCAAGAAGATCAGATCGCACAGTGCTGAAGCAGTCGACTTTGACTTTGACTTCGTCTTCTCGTTTTGACGGCCTGATGCTTCTTGGATTCGATCTCAGGCAAGCGGGTTCGCATAAGAATTAACACGCACCCCGAGGTAATTAATTAGATGAACTCCTCTTGCTTTTCTTCCCCCCTTGAAGACGTTGGAAATCTTTCTCAAGAAGCGAAATTTGAACATGTTCCTTTGCTATTTTGATTTTCATAAGCCTTACGAATCAAATTCTCTCGAGACTTCTGAGTGGTTAAGTGAGTTCCTTAGATTAACGGGATTCCGCATTGTGTCTCTGTAAAATTTTGCTTTTCATATGTGCATGCAATCTCCTTTTACTTATCAGTTTAAGATTTGTGATCAAAGTTTTCAATATGTTGTTGGAATTAGATTTTGCCTCAGTTTATGTCGCGTGAGCAGGTTATTCCAAACCCCAAATCCTTCTTGTACATGAATTGCTTGTTTATGGGGTTTATACGCTTTTTATATACACACATGAGTGCTCCCTTCCATCACATATTAGCTTAAGTTTTGGAGTGGATATTCAAAGTTCATAAATTACTCTAGTAATTTAGAGTAACGTTGAGGGTCACGCATGTCATTTTACAGTCTATTTACTTCTCCTTTCTTTTGTTTTCTTTCTCTTTCCTTATTCTGATTTCCCCCTTTTTTTTTTCTAGTTTTCGTGGAAGTAATCACAAATGAGAAGCAACGATATCGATGCAAAAAAATCCTAGGGTTTGGTTGCAATGCAATGCAAGATTTACGGGTGTAGTCAACTAATGAAATTGAATGATAGTGAATCCAATATTCACTCAAATAAAAACAAAGCCTGCATTCCAACCATTAAATTTCTTAGTTAGAAACTAGTCTATGAAGTTGGTAAATTCTTCTTTGGCATGCTTGGTTCATTGGTGAATTTAGGAAAGGAAGCAACTTGGTCAATAATACATGTATGAAATTACTAAACTAAGCCTGTATTACTTATTATTCAAAATTTTCACAATAGCTAAAAATTTGCCACAAAAATTGTGGTTTTCCCCAATAATTATACATCATAACACTTATGTTATCTTCCTTTCGTGTACGATAAAGGTTTAGTGTTGTGTTTGAAGATTCGGGTAATTTTAATTTGAAAAAGAAAAGTCAAATCACTATTGATGTGTTGTTGTACGTCCAATTGAAATTGGAATTATCTGTCACAAAGACTTATCAACACATCCTATGATTTGATAATTTTAGAGATACCTTCGCGCTTAGTGTCTCGAATTTCCTTACTATGCTCTGTTTTCTGGTGGCATCGCATGTCAATTCATGTCGAACGTTAGTCTTTCGTTCATGTTCAATGATTCCTAGAGCCAAAGCTACTTGAGACATTCTCTAATCCCAAAAGTCTTCCGGTTCTTTTTTTTTTTTTTTTTTTTGAGTTTTCTATATTTTATCTTTATGTGGCTGTGAGATGGTGGCTATTACATAAGAAAGGCATGACAGCAAAAGGCGTACAGGCAGTTCAAAACCTCCGACCCCCCCCACAAAACCTGTGCTTCCTCCATTTTGGTCCCATATGCCTCCCCTGTGGTCCCCAATCTCTCCAACCTCGCCACGTGTCAGCGAGCTACCGGCTTGAGAGTTACGTGTCATGTCGCCGTAGGTCCAATGTGGTATTTTGATCAGTACTTAGGCAGCTAATTCCTTTGTCACAACTCATAAAACATACCATCTCCACTGCTCATCTCTCTCTTTCCTTTCAGTTGATCTCCTCTCTTCCAAAATCATATGTCAATAGTTCATCACAAACTTTCTCCAATTTCTTCCTATTCTTGTGCACTGTGGTTTTATTCTATTTGAAGTGGAAGACTTTCTAACCCGGATTTTCAAAGAAAGCATCATTGGTTCTATCTTCGATGGCGAGCACGGATTCACCAACGAGTTCACAACATCTGCACTTGCTGCCCGGCTTCCGGTTCCACCCCACAGATGAGGAATTAGTGGTTCAATACCTTGGAAAGAAGGTTGCCTTGGAGCCGCTTCCAGTTTCGATCATCGCTGAGATCGATCTTTACAAGTTCGACCCGTGGGAGCTGCCAAGTAATTAGTTGCCAGTACATGCTCGGTTCGTCTTTATATTCTTGTAAATCTTTGCACTGAATCTTCCTTTAAATTCCGAACTTTCAGGTAAGGCCATATTTGGGGAGCATGAGTGGTACTTCTTCAGCCCTAGGGATCGGAAATATCCGAATGGAGCACGGCCAAATCGGGCTGCGACATCTGGGTATTGGAAAGCCACCGGTACTGATAAGCCTATTTTTGCTTCGACTGGCAAATGCAAGGTCGGCGTTAAGAAGGCGCTCGTTTTCTATCGCGGGAAGCCTCCGAAAGGGACTAAGACCGACTGGATCATGCATGAATACCGTTTCACGGATGGCAATTCAGCTCCGAAGCCTCCTAAGGCGGATTCGGCAAGCAAAAAAGGCTCTTTGCGTGTAAGGAAATTTGGTATATCTTTTCTTGGTAGCTTCGCATGTCCTTTTATATAGTAGTATTGATAAAGTTGGGTGTGAATTTGCTTGTTTTGTGCATTAGCTTGATGACTGGGTACTATGCCGGATTTACAAGAAAAGCAGTCCGGTCCGACTGGTTGAGCCCAGGAACGAGAACTTTGCTCCGCTGAACATGAATGGCGTGAACTACAGCTCCACGTTACCTGGGAATAACGATGAGGCCTTCTTCGAGGGAATGTTGCCGGAAACCATCCACAGCACTTCAATTTCTCATCAGTTGCCTTTCTCAACCGTGAAACCGGACGTCTCAATCAGCCACTCGGCCGTGGCCACCAGCGATGAATCACGACGCGGATGCCCTGCGCCGGTGCAGTACTGGAGCGAGGATGGATCGGCGATCTCGGGTCAGCGATACGAGGGCGGCCATCATGATCAAAGTGGTGGCGGCAATGGCATGGATGACCGCAACTCTTTCGTCTCTTTGCTCCATCAGATCCCACAAAACAGTGAGCCGTTCCATCCGCACATGTTCCTCGCGAACCCAATCGGGGATGGTGACTTCCAGCGGCAGTTCCAACCGCCCGGCATGAACTGGCCGAACTCGGAGTCATTAGTCAAGAAGCAATGGAAATAATACTCAAGGCAAAAAAGCCACAAAGGGTGGAATCAGATGCTCTGATTTCCGTTTTTTCTCGTTATCTTTCTTTGTTTCGGATTTAAACTTCTGTTATCTTAGGATCAAGATGGACTTTCATGTTCATTGTAGATTATATAGCTCTATAGTTGATAGGTAGTATTACATGGAGGTACTTGAATAATGAACATTTTCAGAAGATCAAAAGGAGGAAAAAGACAGGCGTAAGTGCTTTCAACGAAGGACAAACGAGAAGCGAGGAAAATTCGTCAGTTTTTTTCGTTCGCCTTCATAAATTATGCAATATACATAGATGATTTATTTTCTTTTTTCTTAAATACGTATCATACCGTTTATGGATATATATTATATGATATTTATATGTTCAGCCAAACTAGGAAAAAGTCTGTGACACCCACGAGCATATCAGCAAAAGCTTACAATTTTATGCAAATGAAAAAGATAAAGAAATGATTATTTGCTTTAAAGGCAAGGCAAGAGAAGAAAGATTTTATAAAATATTTATCATACCATTTATAAATATATATCATATGAACTTTTTGTGTTTAGCCAAACTAGAAAAAAAAATGTGACAGCCACGAGCAGATGCCTCAATAGCTGAAAATACGATTTTTATGCATGTGAAAGAAGATAAAAAAAAAAAAAAAACTTATGTACTAATTACATGGCAAGGCAAGACGCGAAAAGATTTTAAATTTTAATTATGCGAAAGGTTAGTACATTTAATTACTAAAGAAGATACGAGAGAATTGGATTGGTGGGTAAATTTATTACAATGACGTCCTGACTATCCCAGCTCAGATTCCAGTATGGACCGTCAAGGGTGATCTTTAGAATCATTTAGTTCCCCTAAGGTCAATGGTGGACTACATCATCACATGCCACGTGTCGCCGTGACATCGAGCAAGAAGGTGCACTAACCCTAATTGCCTTTTGATCTTGATTGGGTTGCATTCATAGCGTGTCTGATATTGATTGATCCTAGTGCTTCCGCATCATTTTGGTAGCGAGATATTCCTAGAAACACACCGAATGAAAAAAATTAGCTAATCCATTCTAAACATATAATAGAGATACTGATTAAGTTTTAAACTTTTCGATTTTATTAATTTAGTTTTAAATCTTTATGCAAAATTCTACTAAACTGCACTGCTAGTGATTTCGATAAAAATTGATTGAAATGACTATATTAATATTTAATGAAAATTTTTAGGATTAAATTAACAAAATTAAAAAAAATATGATTGAATTGACTTTTGTATAATAGTTTTAGAGTGATTAGATAATTTTCCCGAGTAAACCTATTATATGAGCATCCCTGAAGAAATTATTCATTCATTTGTTGCAATTTTTGTTTTTCTCTCCCTTTATTCACTAAAAAATGCGCATTAGGATGGACAAAATCACTAAAACATTTTAGAAGAAATGGCAGACAATAAATTCTAAAATTTCTTAAGATGCCTTGAACCAAAAATGAAGAAGGGTTCTAGGGTGTAAAAGGTGGAAGCTAGTTTTTCTGAATTTTAATTTGAATATATTCAAATGACCAAATGAATTTTTCTCTTATAATCATCCTAAATGGGTCTAATGTAATGAGATGATCTTGTTGCATTTCAAAACAATGTTGTCCTTTCGACATTCAAAAACAAATACCACTATAAATTTAGTCCTAGAAAATTGTATTTATGGTGTTAAATGGGAAAATACCAAACGTTTTTTGTGTTCTATTAGCCTCTCACTCCTTTGTACTCATCAAAACACGAACGTTTATATGCACTTTTTCTCATATTGTCAATTAGTCGAGTTCGTACATGGAGATGACAAAAGAGAAAGAAAGGCGAGAAGCCTCGTTTGCTGTCCGGGAAGTCGGCTCTCCTGCCAAGCATCTTATCTAAATAGAGCACATTGAGATTGTTTCGGCTCTCCAATCACTTTCCCTTTCGGAAAACAAGAACAAGCATGCATCCTCAAGCGACAAAAAAATTAAATATTTTCTCCTTCTTGGGTCGATTTCGGTACGATCTGGTGGTGCAACGTTAGCTCGAGGTCCAGCTCACGTTCATCTGTCATTCTCTGGCCTGTTGTGGGACGGAGATATTCCTCATGGGAAGCATCTTTCTTGATAAACCATGTTCAATGCTTTGCCGAAGAAATACGTGTCGACATATGTAGATTTATATATGTATAAAGACCCTTTTGTCTCTTCTTTTGTTGTTTCCAGAACTACACTTTTTATATTTATTAGGAAAAGTTAAAAAGTTAGGGATCCCGATATGTTATTCTGTGGTTTTCATCCGCCACTCACTCTGTCCAATTATGCAATACTTGCTTAGTCATTTTCTAAAGTAGTCCTCAAAAGCTTAGCTTAAGGGCAAAGGCCTATATTTTCGTCCAACAGATTTTTCGATTGGTGGATTACAATCATGGATATAATTTATATTTTTATCTGATTAGTTTTGCATGGGGGCGACGGGTGCGGTAACCCTGCACTGTCCCACGATCGATGTATAACAAGTCCATCTTATATCTCAGTCTGACAATGATACAACTACCCTCTCCTTCTCCTTTGTTTGTCCACATCGCTCTTCTCCAACGATACCATGGGTAGCCCCCGCACGGGGACCATCGCCACCACAAGCGACCGTGTTGCATCCGCCCTTGGCCATAGTTGTGACCTCCACTTTTGCTACGCCTAGCCATCGATCTCACCACAACACCTCTAATCTTGGATGACACCTATGCCGCTGGTTTCCACTCGTGTGGCCGTGAATCGTGCTCGCCTTCTCGAGCTCAAGCTTGGCCAGTGTTCTCGAGCCTCATATCTCAGATTCAAGTTCAAGCATGCCCTCGATTCAAGGTCTAGGGCTCAGGTTTAGTGTTACCAAGCATGAAATCCAAGACGTGCGCTTGAATTGAGCCTCAATCTCGGCTAGGGCTCGTCATGGCCACACCTCCTCCCCCTCGATGGTGAGGTCGGAGGGGCTGGCTTGTAGCTCAGGTGAATGCCGACTGGGAAAGTAGAGGGCTTGAAAGATTTGATCAAAAAAAGTTTATCACTTAAGAAGGATTGCCAATTTGGCTAAAATGTATTTTACTATCGAGTGTGGTTTATATGCTAGCTTAAATTCAGATAATTTGAGATGATGGGTCTCAAATTGGTCTCACATGCATCTCACAACATATGGCATTTCAAATTTAGTTTAATATATATATACACACGCACACACACTATCGGTTTATAAAATACTAATTGCAACATCATAAATTTTATACATAGCGACACGACATTGACATACTAAATTTAATTTCTAATATAGAATAAAATTCACATCACAGAAAATGTGAAGAATCAAATTGGACTAGAATGTCACGGAATAAGGATTGACATAAAGTATACCCCGACAATTGAAGGAACCAAGGAGAATGTCTTGTATCTATGCACGATGATATGAACTTGAAAAGAAGGATTCAAGTATGATGACGTAAAGTATGCCCTGACAATTGAAGGGTATGATCCTAGAGATGCTCAAAGTAAGAACAAAAAGCAAAGGATAAAAAAGAAAGAAACGGGCCAGAGGCCCCGTCCTCCGCTTATCGAAGAAGCCAATGGGCTTTAGCCCATTTTCTTCTAGTCCGGGACATAAATAGCTCAGACCCATTTCCCTCTATTGGCCCTCAACTGACCACTAAATTATTTTGTTGAAATATTTATCCGTTTTAACTGATAAGAACATGTTTGGATTTATATAGATTGATACTGAACTGGGGCTTCCACTCGTCCCCGATACCGAATTGGGACTTCGGCCCGTTTATTGACATTGAATTATTGAGGTTGAAATGGGGCTTTGATCTAATCAGATTTCCTAACAATGATGCCGAATCGGGAATTCGCTCCAAAACCGATATTGAATCAATCATAATGAGTCGGAAAATTTGTCCATCATGGATTTGGTATGAGGGCCTTCGGTTGGAACTGTGCTAAACTACCGCTATCGAACTGGGACCTCGGCCCGTTACTGATGGATTATTGACATTGAAATCGAGACTTTGGGTCTTGCACTTAATTTATTACTCTTTTGGGTTAACACGTCTCACTAGAGGCTCTCTGTTTTCCCCAAGCACTGGTTGAGGTTGAGGCTGACTACGAGTCTTGCTTCCTTGATGCATCGATTCATTAGGTTATCTAGCTACATTAATGATTTCTATCATACATGTATTAACCAGGTGCCCTGTTAAAACTCCTTATGGTCTATATTCATGAGAAATTCTTGCCTGTTTTTCTTAAAAATGAAAACGATAAGGCTCTTATTGTACAAATATGTATTACCTAGAATATGAGTTAGGTCGCAAGATTCGGTAGATATAACCAGGTGGATGTGGCGTACCCGTCATGTGAGAGTTCAATTTCCATTATTTGCAGATAATATTGAAAAGCACTTTCAATGAATGCTACAAGATGGGTCGTGAATTTTCTATTAATAAAAGAAATTTTATGGTCTTTTTATATTATGAAAATATGGAAAAAGTCAAAGGAAAGAAAAATAAGTTCTTACCAATGACCTGTCCAACGAGATTCACATGGACTTGGATGCCCGGGCTCGGGGACGGCCCCAGCCAACATAGTAATAATCAAAAGGTCCGTTTATGTAGGTGGGTATTCATTGTCAAATTGAATTTCTTAGATTTGCTCAATAATTCAATTTGTATTGTCTTTTATAAATTCACTATAGGAACATGTTATATCAATAGTGACGTCTGCGTAATTATGAGGATATTTTGGTTAAATTTACATAAATAAAATTTCTTTTTTAAAAGCCAAAAAAAAATTCGCACCGTTCAAACGACTATGGATAAAAATCAAGTATTTCCAAAAAAAAAAGCCACATCTATTATCTCAAGCACAATTTTTTTTATAGTCGAAAAATGATTATGGGTATCTCTAAATGTAGATTAATAAAGAAAATGGCTGCAGATTTCCTTAAAAACTTTTATCTTCTACCTCTTCTTATTGGCCACAATATTTAAAGCGTCTTTAATATAATTTTCGTGAGGGTCAAAAGGGTGAAAATACAAATAAAATAACAGCTGCATACAATTAATATCAATCCGTCTTATATCATGTCAAAAAAGCTATTAAAATCTTCAAGATATCTGTTCGGTTTTTTAATGTTTAATATTTTCTTATGTCTACTAAACAATAACGGTGTCACTTTGAATAGGGAGTAGCTTTTTTATGTTATAAAGAAACAAATGGGCTACTTTTTCTAGTTCCAACTGATTGATATTTATTTTGACTTCATAGCTTATGAACGAAACATTTTATAGAGTAATTAAATCAGCAAAGTTTACAATTGGCATGTAGACATGATAAATATTGTTAAGTGAACATGATATTTGATAAATGTTTATCGTTCAGTATAGCCAAACGTGGCTATTTATGAAGAAATATTTAAATAAATGAAGAACAAGAAGAATATGAATCATAATGATTGCGAAAAAGGAAAAATGAAGTAAAGAAAAAGCCACAAAGAATCCTAAATTTACCGTGAACATTTTTGTGAAATTAAAAATTAAAAATTATGTTTACTGTGACACATTTCCCCTAAATCTTTTCTTGTGATAAAAAAACCCAAACTTCTATTTACGTGTCCATTAAGGTTCCATTTTATGAATTTTCAGTCAAAACAATTCTATTTCTATCAATGTCGTTTTTAACGGTTCTTATAGACAGAAATGTTAACTAAAGATAAATATGTCATTTAGATATAAATTTAAGATTTTGAATATTAAAGGAACAAAAATTCGGGTAAATATACAATTATGCTAAAAGAGAAAGTACGAAAGGAAAATATTAGGTCGCTTTCATAGACTTAAAGGTAGACAGTTGTCTATATTTCTAATCCACAGTTTCGCCAGGGTACGGTCTAGGAGGAGAAAAATGCGGATCATGTGTGTCACGTTACACATGGTGATAAGAGTTGTTTTTGGAAAAGACAAATTCCACAGACCTCAAAATCTCTTATACTCAATAAGAAATACTGTAGATTAAGGGCTTGTTTGCTAAAATTGAAAAATAAGTATTGAAAATTACCGAAAATGAAGTGCTAAAATCTTTGGCTGTGTTTAATCGTCTGGATTTCTATATATGAAAAGACTGGATATAATAAGATTTCTTCATATCCTATCCATTATTTGATAAATTACAGATTGGAAATTAGCTATATTTACATCATATTATATGCATTATTTAGTATAACAACACATCGGTGTAAATAAACATAAAAGTTCACAAATAGAGATGGTGAAAATCTCTCACAACACTCGTGCCAACTTTATTTTATATGCCTTTTTTCCCCTCTCTTTCCTTAATTATTTTCCTTTTTCCTATTTTTTCCCTTCCATCATTCTCTAATAAATTTTTAGTAAATAGTAAACTGTAGTAATATACATAAAATTCTAAAATATGTTGTCAATATAAATATATTTATATTTATATTGTATTTATATTATATCTAATATTAAATTAAAATAGCTGAATTGTTATTTTTTGTAATTTTAAATTTCTTATACTAGAATTCAAATATTTTTTTACATTGAGATATAATTTTAATTTTATTAATTTAAGAAGCTTATTATTTGAGAAAAATAATTTTTCTAGTATGGATAGTGGAGACTCTATCCACTTTTATCACATTTACTCTATGAGATAATTTTATCCGAGCTATATCCCTATTATATTCGATTTTATCATGTCTTAAATAACCACCAAACGTTGCCTTTGAGTATTATCTCATAACATATGTAGTAAGGGTGTGCAGCTAGATTGGATCTACTCAGGAACTAGACTGGTCCACCTGAAAAATAGGTTCGGGAATCGGTTCCCGTTGAAACTAGTCTAGAAATAGGTTTCCAAAATTTGGAGTTGGTTTGAATAGGTTCGATTCTTGGTTTTGAGTGAATATCCACCCGAGAACTAGATTGACCAGACCTGTTTTGGAATCGATTTGAGAATTGGTTTTATAAGCCCAAAAGTCTAAAACCCTCTTTTTTCCCTCGGTTTCTAACCTTAGAACTGCGTTTTCCCTTTTGCACCGCACTGGAGAGAGAGAGAGAGAGAGAGAGAGAGAGAGAGAGAGAGAGGAGATTAATTTTGTTGCAGTGAGTTTGAACTTCCAAGGTCCCACAAGCATGATTCATGTGAAAGTGTTGATGTGAGAGATGAAATTCGGAGGATTACATATTTTTTCGCATATTAATGTAAAATTCAAAGCCGTATAGGATATCATATGGTTGTAAAACAGATACTAGTAGAAATGGGGTAGACCCTGAAATCAGATCCAAAAAATTGGGTAGGTTCCAAAATAGAGTTTAGTGCAAATGGGGTAGGGTATGGGGTCCAAAAAGGAGAAATCATTTATAACATGGTAGGGGATAGGGTTAGGTCTAGAACTACCTATCCTGGATTTGATCGCCCTTAATATGTAGACCACATTTTAAGTTTTACTTTTTTTCTTACCAAATATGGGAATAATGTGCATAATTGAAGTGATTTGTTACTATAATTTGTCAGTTATTAGGACGTTTATTCTATTATTTTACCAGTTAAGTAAGTCTCCCTCACTTACCCCATTAGATGATGTTTTACATAAAACGATGGATTGAGTTGTGTGTAGTAAGTTGTTATCAAAGGCACTTAATGACATTTTAGAATTTAATGTGGCTATTAACAAAACCTTAAGCCTATTATATCAAAATAATCACATATTAAGAATCTCCTAGACTCACACTAGGAACCACATCAAAGCACAACTTCCAAATAAGTATTGCAATGCATACGACTTTTCAAGAAAAGTGCTAGTTTGTATGATCTCGAATTTCCATCGGCAGTGACGATTTCCAGAAGAGTTACCGATCTAGTTCCAAACCGAGTGTACAGATGTCAACTCAGTCTAAATTTTTCAATTTTTGCTAGTGTAGTTCTAAATTTTTGTGTGAAATGTCAATGTAGCCGGAAATGATTGGACATTGAAGAAGTGATGGGGATAATTACATTGCATGTGAAGTGCCAACGAGGATAAGGCGTAGAGCTTTAAAACAATTACCTTGCACTGGAATAGACATCGTTTCCAACTGGTGATATATAAAACGATGGGAAAAGGATAGGACCAGAAAGAAAATTACAAAACTAATTTCGTCTTCGTGCACAGTTTCCAGTCAAGTCGTTGTCGTTTCGTTGGCAAGGAGCTTGCCGACGAGCTTTTGGCTTCGCGTATCCCGTGAATCATGCTAAGCAAAAAGGGAGTGAGCCTGAGCCACTACTGTCGTTTCAAATTTAAATGAATCTGATCGTTTAACTGAAGTTTTCATTTACACGGATCGAACGTGAGGAGTCGAAATCTGTTGGTGTCACTGATTCGGTCACATCGATAAACAATGCAGGCATAACATCGAATTTAATCCGTCGAGTGAAAAGCAGGTCATACCTTGGTCCACACGAATGAAAATTCAAACACGGAAGCTTTCGCCATTGCTCCAATCACTTTGGCTGTGTCCGGCCATGTTCTTGGTGATCGATCAGCGGGTCGCCGATGGCGTTTAGACTGGGGTGCGTGCCATTGTTTCAGTATCAATTATTTCTCCACGTGCACGCGCACAGAAAATAAATTCATCGGTCGTAATCTGCCGCTACTACAAACGATGACTGACGTGCGACCGGGTTCAGATGAACCTAGCTGCTTAGACAAATCCATCATTCTACTAGGGGCCAAACGAGGGATCGCGGGATCATAAGCAATCTGACCCGAGCCAATTCAAAATCTGGAATTTCCCAACCTTAAATTACGTGAAAGTGCAACCAATTCCCATGATCGACGAGGACCAAATGAACTGACAAACTGATTGTCGGGGCATTTCTGATTGGTCAAAGCTCAAGGATATGTTTCCCTGTAATACCTTTAACCAAAATTCGTTATTCGATATTTATTAAAAGGAGATGTGATCTATAGCAATTCCAAATAGGAGTCTCAACGAATCACAAGGAACGTTTATGTTTTGTCAGAATTTAATCAACAACGAAGTGCATAACACTTTGCCGGAACTTAATTGATGTTAAAGTGAGATGATAGAGAGATACCGCATTGAAATTTAATTGATGGAGAAGGTTTATGTAGCCTACTGAGTGGGATAAGAGTTTGTTAGAAGTAGAATAGTAAGTCTATCAATATGAGCCTTGATAGATGCAAACAATTGACCGTTGCCAACCATAAGGGTCTACAAGATCATAGTGTTTTCATCTTCATTGGTCATTTTGTGCCTATATAAGGCAATGTTTTTAAATGTTAAGGGGCCGAACTCATTCTCCCAAAAAATAATATTGTGTGGTTTGTCATGAATTCCTAAAACTCTTTCCTCTTTTAGTTTTTGCCTGGTATGATTTTTTAAAACTAGGGATATTTTGATTGATCATAGTAGTATCCTTTGCACTTGCTACAATGTGGAACCTATGCATCATAATTATGCTATCCTAAAATTTTCTATGATATGAGTCAAAAAAACGAAAAGGAATCTATTGGCTAATAGACAATCCTTATTTTGAGGCTGTAGAAGGGCTGTGCGTGTGGGATAGAATACTTGTCACAAATTTTGTTTTCATTTTCCCTGACTTGTATCATAGGCCAATTTCCTATGGGGAGGACTATTGTCACATGACCCTTTTAATCATAGTTGAACTGTAGCTTGTACTCAATCTAGGTTTTGATAGAGAAAGCCCATAACTCTAACTTAGGAATTTACCCCAACTTGGCATTCCATCAAGTTCCACTAATATTCCAACAAGCTCTCATTAGTCATCCAAAAG
Organism: Eucalyptus guilfoylei; assembly: GCA_016097605.1. Classification (NCBI taxonomy): domain Eukaryota; kingdom Viridiplantae; phylum Streptophyta; class Magnoliopsida; order Myrtales; family Myrtaceae; genus Eucalyptus; species Eucalyptus guilfoylei. The sequence goes on from CM027863.1 coordinate 9,409,474, forward strand.
ATAAAGGCCGTCTAAATTAAATATGGAAGTTGCTCTAGCCATCGAAGAAGTAAAGAAGCCCCTTGAAGCCCTCAGGTAGCAGTGTCCAGAAAGAAGCACTTTTAATCCTCCTGACATCATATCCAGCTCTTATTAGTCTTTAGATGATATAGGTACCGAATATCATGAAGCTTTAGAAGTCGAAAGACTCATCAGAGAATATATGAGACAAAAGGATGAAGATTACTCAAATAGTTCGGATGATGATGAGCCAATTCATAAGTATGATTTGTGAAGAAGTTGAAAGAAACACGTGGAAAAGCCCGAAGACAACAGATCTAAAGCATTTGAAGCTCCACGTGAAGATGACGAAAAGATTGACCTACGCACTTTTTATGACATTGTTCATGTAGTGATTGGTATTGTTCATAGCATTGTAGCGCACTGTTTGGCACTATAACAGACCTATAGTAGAAGTGGAAAAAGCGGGCTAAGAGTTTGTCATAAGTAGAAAAGTTAGTTTGTTAGTATGAGCCTTGACAAATGCAAATAATTGGTCATTGTCGGCCATAAAGGGTATGTAAAATCATAGTGTGTTTGTCTTCATCAATTGTTTTATGCCTATATAAGGCAATGCTTGTAAATGTCAAGGGGCAAAACACACCCTCCCAAAAAAATAATACAGTGTGGTTTGCTATGAATCCCTAAAGCTCTCTCCTTTCTTTCTTTTGGCCCGGTATGATTCTTTAAAGCTAGAGATGTTTTGATTAATCCTAGTAGTATGCTCTGCACTTGCCACAATGTAAAACCCGTTCATAAGAATTTTGCTACCCTAAAATTTTCTATGATATGAGTCAAAAAATGAAGAGGAATTTGATGGCTAACAAACAGTTTCTATTCTGAGGCTACGGAACTTAGTTCACAACAAGATATTTGAAACTATGACTAAAATACAGGAATTGAAAAATATTTAAATTATGCAAAAGTAAGACAAATTTGTGAGAACGTTGAATTCTTTAATTGATTGGTGAGAGTTTTTAAAGAGTAGGATGTGGTTATTTAGAGCTTACAATTGATGGTTATGAATGGAATTTACACAACTCAAATTAATAAGTAACTTCTTAGTCTCCTTTTATCTAGCAACATTGAGCCCGAAAAATATTGCTATTCCTCATTTACATGTCGATATCGATGTTCATGACTTCTGTTGTTAACCAAACTTTGCTCCTATTAATTAAGTCTCATTGTTGATTATAATAAATAAAAAATGGTCATTTTTGGGTGTCAATAGGAAATAAGCTCAATTTGCTAAATGAGCTACCATTCGTAAACGAACTTGTAATCTTCATCATTGATCTCTCTCTTCCTGGACGGCTATGATCGATCCATTAGGTTCTTTGATTTGTTCGGATATGAACCCCATTTTCAATGGTGAGATTGCAATGTGTCAAAATATGTCGCAAATGAGTGCGATGAAACTAAGGAAAATATGTTCCACGAAACAAACAAAGTCTGTGTGGAAGTTTTTGAAATGGGAGGTGGTAGACATATGTTCGAAACTTAAACGATCAGGCAACAAGAGTGTTCGTGCAGGCTACGCTACTACTGACCTAAGTATCTGATTAAGATGGGATTTTAGTTGGGCGGCAGTATGACTGGAACTAAGGTTAGCGATTCATGTTGGCGTGTACTCTTCATGTTTATAATTTGTGTCAATCCGATTCGGCCTACAACATCTTGATTTTCGTTCTACATGTCAAATGATTAAATCGTGATGAGAATATGTTAATCATATTAATTCATGTCAACATATAAAGTTTGCATGTCAAGTAGGATCGCATTTGGCTTTTGTATCTTTCTTTTGTGCTCAATCTCGGGGGCAAATGGGTCTTGTGAGGTTGATAAGCACGTTGCACGAGATAGACGCAGCTTACATAGCAGCTCCAATTATTGCGTGATAATTTCTTTTATAATATGACTGTTCAAGGATTTTGGCTCGAAACTTCATGGATTCATACAATAAAATGGCATATAGTAAGATTGAAAGAAAATTTTCAAAAAGGTCCTAAACCTATTACACGATAGCTAATTTAATCATGAAACATTTTAATTGTTATCAATTTAGTTATAAACCTTTTTACGACTTATCAATTTTGGTCATGAATGTTTCAATTGTGTTAATTTAGTCATAAATCTTTTAATGATTTTTCTAATATAGTCATTGCGGCCAATTATTCAAATAATAGATTTAGGACTAAATTAGCAAATTTTCAAATGGTTCAAGACTAAATTAACACAATTGAAATTGTTGGAATATAATACGCGGAAATGACAGGATCTTGTAATTTATGTCAACGGAAAATCTCCAGAGAAATAAACGAGAAAAATAAGGACACCATAAATTTACGTGGTTCGTTCCAAGTATTGGTACCTACGTCCACGGGGAGAGCCAGCAGCAAATAATCCACTATAATTAAAGAATCAAAGTTTACAATTACTCACACGCTCAAGTGTTTCCCACACCTAGATTTAACTCCAAACCCAAAGTGTTTATAAATAAACAATTCACTTGGACATAAACTCACGGCACAAAAATTACAGCGCGTTCAAGCTCGAAACAAAAAAACGCGCGCGGCTCTCTTCAGCTTGACTTGTGCGGCTTGCGGCTCCTTTTTCTTTCTCTGCTTTTGTAGGCTTCGGCGGTTTCACTCTTCTATGTAGGGCTCATTTTCCATTTTATATGCGTGTGCCCAAAAGTCAAAGTCTTGACTTTTGGGCCCACCTCCATCTGTTTCACGTGCAGAGGCTTCACCTTCATGCCAAAGGGTTCTTATACGTGTGTGCCCAAAGAAGAAATTATTCTTTTATCTTTTATTTCCTCTTTTGTCTTGTTTTGCACGTCCAAAAGAAAAAATCCAAGAAGGAAATTGTTTCTTCTTTCTTCAACCGAGTTGAAATCTACTTAGGAAAACTTTATTGACAAATTCGGTATAATAAATTGTCATCCAAATTCAAACTCGAGACATTAATTTAACAATTCTCTACCTTGGCACGATGTTTGAAGTCAAGTTATAGTGCTCATCATCCATGCTGCTCTCCCAACGCCTCGACGGACGCTCACTCTCCACAGACGCCAATAGAGCTCAAGCAAAGCTTGAGCTTCGCCAAAGGAATAGACTTAGTCATTATGTCTGCCGGGTTATCTATTGTAGCAATCTTTTTGACAATAACATTACCCTTGGCTAAAACATCTCGGATGAAGTGGTATCTGATGTTGATATGCTTCGTTCGCTCGTGATAAACTGGATTATACGCCAAATATATCGCACCTTGGTTATCACAGTGTATATCCACACAGTCTGTTCTAACCCAAAGTTCGAGAGCAGATTTTGTAACCATATCGCCTCTTTCGCTACAAAGGTTAGTGCCATGTACTCTGCCTCAGTCGAAGACAATGCAATGTGATCCTGTAAGGATGCTTTCCAACTAACTACACCACCCGTTAGCGTAAACACGTACCTTGCTAAAGATCTGCGATCATCCAAGTCACCGGCATGATCCGAATCCACAAAATCAGTGGTCTCACTGCCATTGCTGTCCCTTCGGTACACTATACCCACGTCTGTAGTCCCCTTCAAATATCTGAGAATCTACTTCACAGCTTCCCAATGAACTTTACCAGGACACTTTATATAGCGACTAACCACACTCACAGCTTGTGAAATATTAGGCCTAGTGCACACCATAGTATATATAATACTACCCACGACACTAGAATAAGGAACATGAGACATATGCTCCTCCTCTTCCTCAGTTTGTGGTGATAATTTATCTGAAAGTTTAAAGTGCTTCGCTAGAGATGTACTTACAGATTTTGCCAACTGCATATTAAAACGTGTCTTAATCTTCTCAATATATTTCTTCTGAGATAGACGTAAAACTCCTGCAGTCCTGTCATGCAAAATTTCCATACCTAATATTTTCTTGCAGCACCTAAATCTTTCATCTCAAATTCAACATTTAATTACCTTTTCAGCACATCAATATCAGACATATTCTTAGCTGCTATCAGCATATCATCAACATATAATAGTAGATAAATCGAAGAATTATTCTCAAATCTCCTATAGTAAACGCAGCTATCCATCTGACTCTTTGAATAGTTTTGACTAGCCATGAAAGTATCAAAATGTCTATACCATTGCCTAGGAGATTGTTTCAGCCCATACAAAGATTTCTTCAACAAGCAAATATGATATTCCTTACCTGGAACAGCAAATGCCTCTGGTTGCCTCATGTAAATCCACTCCTCTAACTCACCGTGAAGACATGCAATTTTTACATCTAGCTGCTTTAACTCGAGATCCTGCGAAGCAACTAAGGCAAGTAAAACACGAATAGAAGTATGTCTTACCACAGGAGAGAACACCTCATTATAGTCAATGCCCTCACGCTGTGTATATCCCTTCGCCACAAGTCTCGCCTTATACCTTGTTGCCTCAACATCGGGAATGCCCTCTTTTCGTTTAAAGACCCATTTACTTCCGATAATCTTTTGGCTCTTGGGTACTTTGACCAACTCCCATGTCTGATTTTGATGGAGTGATTCCATCTCTTCACTCATAGCCCCTAGTCACTGCAATGACTTCGAACTAGCCATCGCCTCAGAGTAAGACGAAGGTTCATCTGTCTCTACCTCATACAGTCAATGCATAAGCAATATCTGTATAACCATAACGTACCGGTGATTTAATTTGCCTTCTCTTTCTATTTGCGGCTATAATATGTTGCGACTTTGCTGGTTGTTCACTATCACCGACTTCAAGAATTGCGGCTTCATCTGTAGTCTCAACTACAGTTACCTTCGAGGTCTCTGGAGTCTCCTCCTGAAGCTTTACCTCACTAATGACACCATGATTTGTCTTCTTTGCTGGTTGTGTCTCAGAATTCCTTTGTTGAAGCATTGTAGTTTTGTCGAAGATCACATCTCTACTGATTAGAAAACCAGCTGATCTGAGATTAGTGCACCACAGTTGGTAGCCTTTCACCCCATGTGCATAACCCATAAATATGCACTTCTTCGCCCTCGGCTCAAGCTTACCATCACTCGCATGAGCATACGTAGGACATCTGAATATACGTAATCCGGAGTAATCAACAGATTTCCCTGACCATATTTCCTCAGGAGTTTTCCACTCGATAGCAGATAATGTAGATCGATTAACTAGGTAACATGCCATGTTTACTGCTTCGGCCTAAAATTCCTTGCTAAGTCCTGCATGTGAAAGCATGCATCGAGCTCGCTCAAGCAAAGTTCTGTTCTTCCGTTCTGCCACACCATTCTGCTGTGGTGTCCCAGGTACTATGCGGTGTCTCATAATACATTCTTTCTCGCAGAACTCGGTAAAATCTTTACCACAAAACTCCATGCCATTATCGGTTCTCAGCCACTTGATTTGTTTATCTGACTGCTTCTCAATCAATGCCTTAAATTTCTTGAACCGATCGAACACATCATATTTGTGCTTTAGAAAGTATACCCATACCTTCCTCGAATAATCGTTGATAAATGTCAACATATATCGGGCACCTCCTTTCGAAGGAACCAAAGACGGGCCTCAGACGTTTGAATGAATATATTCAACTGGTCGTTTGGTCGAATGAATAGCTGTAGTAAATTTAACTCGATGCTGCTTTCCAAAAATGCAGTGCTCACATAAGTCCAACTTCCCTGTCTTTTGACCCTTCAACAACCCCCTTTCACTCAGCATCGTCATATCTGCCTCACTCATGTGCCCCAAACGCATATGCCATAATTGAGTCAAGTTAGAGTCTGACTCACCTGATGAAACTGTAGCGGTTCCGGTCACAGTCTCTCCCAATAGATGATAAAGAGTATTCACTTTCTTCCCTTTCATCATTGTCATGGCACCAAGAGAGATCTTCAGTACTCCACCTTCGGCGGTGTACCTACACCCGATGTCATCGATGTTCCCAGAGAAATAAGGTTCTTCTTGAGCTCTGGTACATGCCTTACATCTATCAATGTGCGCACCACCCCATCGTGCATATGAATCCAAATTGTCCCTTTTGCCATAGCTTTACAGACTGCATTATTTCCTAAAAGAACCCTACCACCATTTGCAGTCTGGTAAGTAGTAAATCAGTTCTTATGAGGCGTTATATGATAAGAACACCCCAAATCTAGCACCTATTTGTCTCTTGACGAAGTAGTAGTCACATATAAAATAGCTTCTGTATCACTATTGCTCCCTTCGGCAACGTTTGCCACACTGCTTGTAGCATTCTACCTATCAGTTTTATTCCTCTGCTTTGGACAATCTCTCCTAATGTGCCCCTCTTCGTGACACTCAAAGCACTTCACGCCTCCCTCAGACTTTCTATGGCATGATTTTGATCTACTTTTACCTTTCCTGCTACTAGGCCCTCGATGTTGTTCACTACCCCGAATTGTCAATGCTTGCACTACTCCTTGCTGTCGCGACCTAAATTTCGGGTGTGAACCATCTAGTGTTTGGCTAATGGATTGTTAAGCCTAGACTTAACTCGGGCTCTCCCAAGCCCATACCAATTCGCGACTTAAGTTCAAATTTCTTAACATGCAAATGGATTTTATCTAGGAGTCGCCACTAATCAGTTTATAGTAGGTCGATTAGACACCTAAGTAAAATAATGGGAGAATTATCTTACTCCTACGAACCAGAGACTTTGGGTACGAGGACTTGGTTACACTAGACTTCTTTAATGCCTTTTCGGTACCATTTTTTTTTATTTTCAAAAATGTTTTTGTAGGCAATTTGGATTGATTTTAAATCTATTTTCCTAATATGTGAGGTGATCATGCGGGTGCACAATCTACCAATTTAACACCCAAGAAAGCAATATATATATATATAGGACTTACCTCGTAGCAACGAAAGCATCTACGTTGTTAGATCAGAATTCACATAAAAAACCCTAGATATGATTTCTAATTAACATGCAATTTCTTTTTATTTTCATTTAATTAATGTGAATCATGCTTTATGCAATGTAATATGACCTAATTCTAATGACATGCAATTTCTAATTAAATGGACCTAGCAACAATCACTAAATGACATGCAATGACATTTTTTTTTATGTTTTCTTAATAAATGTGCAATCTATCCTAGAGAATGGAATTAATTTATCCTAAGACATTTTTTATATTATTTTTTTATAAAATTCGAAATTAGAAAGATGTGAAAATTTTCTAGCTAAATTAAGATTCTATCCAACTTATATTAAGGATTAGGTCAGGCTAAATCCTAATTTAAACCAAGATATTATCTTAACTTAGCAATCTCTAACCTAAGATGTAATCTATCTAAATCAATTTAAACTTAAAATGAAATATGCAATTTTATCCTAATGTGCAATGATGTACAAAGGATGCCCTAATTCTACATGACATAGGCATGATGATTTTTGTTTTTTTTTTTAATTAATTTTGAAATTAAAAAAATGTCAAATAATTAAACATGCAATTTAAGCGAATGAAACAAAAATCTAACATTCTAAATTTATGTTTTTTTTTTTCGACAATTCATGATAAATAAAATGCTTAACCTAAATATGCAAATAACCCTAAAGCATGCAATATTCTAACACAAACATATTTCAAGATAAATAAAGCAATCCAGACGAAATCATCAAAATTATAACACATCGTTTAGATCAATGGATAATATCTCGCTAGTAAAATCGATGAATTGATCTTAAGCCTTAAAGATCAAAATATCAATTTTATTCCGGCTTGATTAATTATTTCATCTAAAGCCTTATAGATGAAATAAAAAATCCAGGTGTGGTTGCGAATCAAGTGATATGTCGGAATTCCCAATTATGCATAGGGAAATATTTCAAATAAAGAAAACAAGATGCAAAAAATAAAACAAGATAAAATAAATCTACCTAATAAAGTAAAGTAAATCTACCTAATTTGATTTTTTCTTTTTTTTTTTAAAAAAATCTTGGCCGTCGTTCGGAGCTCCGGCGAGGGGATCAACGGTAAGCAGCACGTCTGGCGCGGGCAGTGAGGGTAGACGTCGGCGAGGGACTTCGACGAAGCAGGGCACTGGTGAGGGGGCGTCGTGGGGGGCAACAGTGGCGTTGAAGCAGAGGCAGAGCGGACGTCGGGCGCTGAGTAGGGACGTCGGGCGTTGGTCTTCAGGGCAACGGCGTCAGGTGTCGCGGCTACTGGCGTCGAGTCACGGTTGGAGTAGGGGACGTCGAGCATTGGGTCGCGGGGGATCTCGATCGGCGAGGGCCGAGGTACAGTAGGAGGGCAGCGACTTGCTGCGATGGCGACGACGACGACGACGAGGCAGACGGGTTGCGACTGACTTGGGATCTGCCGGCATCAGGGGGAGCGACGATTTAGAGACGGCGAGCAATGGTGTTGCAGGCGTCGGTGAGACGGCGACGGCGTAGGCTGGCTTTGGTGCCAGGCAGCGTCGGGGCGGCACGAGCTTCGGGCGTCGAGCTCGCAGGTTGCTAGCAGGGTGGCGGAGATGGTCAGTGGCTCGGGCAGGAACAACGATGCAAAGCAATGGCGTCACTGTGCAGTAAGGCGGTGGCTTCGTCGGACTGGTAGAGATTCAGCGAGTGCTGCGGCTTCTGGTACCAGATCGCAGCAGCGGTGGTGCTTGGAGATGGTGAGCGAAGGCGCGACTAACGTGGGATCTGTGCTAGGCGGTTGCAGATGAGTGTCGGGGCAGGGCAGGACTGGAGCGGCTATGCAGGTGCAATGGACGGCAGTGGTCGCGCGGTGAGGCGGAGCTCCGGTGCTGCTTTGAAGGTCGGAGAGGGGCTCACCGAAGAAGAGAAACAATAATTTTATTTTTTTACTTTTTCCTCTCTTCTGCTCTCCTCTCTCTCCTTTTCTCTGTTCTGCAGCTGACTTTTCTCTTTTCTTGTCAGAGGAAGAAAAGAGAAGAGGCTTTCTCTTTGACCAAGACACTAAGGCCCTTTTCTTGCAAAAATTTTTCTTCGAATTTTCTCCTCTGTGCGAATATTTCGCACGAACTTCTCCGAAATTTTTTTTGCTCTGAATTTTTCGAATTCGCCTCTTGCGCCCCCCCCCCCCATTTGTCATGAAAATTGTGGTCCTTTTATAGTATTTCTAGATGACCGCTTTCTATGGTATTTTCCAAGTTTCCATCTCCTGTTGCATTTATTTATAGCTACAAATCGAACCTGATTTCGCAATCAGCTCGGTTTTGCTACGATTCATTCCCTTTTATCAAAATCTTTGCCCTTTGTTCACTTGATCTCCTAATTACTTCCACATTTATCAAAATCAGAATATTCATCGGAATTTCAAATTTCCATGCATAATCAATCAGACTGATTTTCCCTATTTTTTTTCCTTTTTCTTGTTTTAATACGATTTTTATTTTATTTCCATAGGGTCGTCAAAATTTAGGTGTCAACACTTGCGCCAGACCGTCATCTCGCAACTTTCTCTGCTACTCATTAGAGAATAAGGCGGACTTTACCTCTTCTGAGGTAATTGTAGTACACCCCTGCAACAGTGAATCAGTAAAGTGCTCCAATGACTCTGGTAAAGAGGCTAACAACATCATGCCCTATTCTTCATCATCAAGTATCTTACCGACGTTCTTCAGATCCATCATGAGTTTATTAAATTCATCTAGGTGGGTTCTGATAGACGTACCTTCAGTATATCTAAATTGAAACATCTTCTTCAACATGTACAAGCGATTGTTCAAACCTTTCTTCACATAGAGTGCTTGAAGTTTTGCCCATAATGCTGCGGCATCCTTCTCCTCAGCAACCTCTATTAAAATCTCATTCGAGAAATTTAACAGGATTGTGCTCTTTGCTCTTTCCATTAACTCTACCCTTTCAGAGGCTTTCATTATAATCGAGAACTCATCTTCACCATCCAGTGTCTTGGCCAAACCTTTGGTTGTCAATAAAGCTCGCATCTTGATGCTCCATAACACAAAGTTGTTGCTCCTATTAAACTTCTTAATTTCAGATTTCCTCTTAGACATAATTGCAATAACAGAATTTCTAGATAATAATCAGACAAGCTAAAAGCTCCAAATCACAATCAAGAAATCCAATCCCAAGCTCTGATACCAATTGTTGGAATATAATACGTGGAAACAACATGATCTTGCAATTTATGTCAACGCGAAATCTCTAGAGAAATAAACGAGAAAAAATAAGGACACCAGAAATTTACGTGGTTCGGTCCGAGTATCGGTACCTACGTCTACGGGGAGAGCCAGTAGCAAATAATTTATTATAATCGGAGAATCAAAGTTTACAATTACTCACACGCTCGAGTGTTTCCCACACCTAGATTTAACCAAAAACCCAAAGTGTTTATAAATAAACAACTCATTTGGACATAAACTCACGACACAAAAATTACCGCGAATGCAAGCTTGAAACAAAAAAACGTGTGCGGCTCTCTTCAGCTTGACTTGTGCGGCTTACGGCTCCTTTTTCTTTCTCTGCTTTTGTAGGCTTCGGCGGCTTCACTCTTCTACGTAGGGCTCCTTTTCCCTTTTATATGCGTGTGCCCAAAAGTCAAAGTCTTGACTTTTGGGCCCACCTCCTTCTGTTTCACGTGCAGAGGCTTCACCTTCACACCATAGGGTTCTTATACGTGTGTGCCCAAAGGAGAAATTCTTCTTTTATCTTTTATTTCCTCTTTTGTCTTGTTTTGCATGTCCAAAAGAAAAAAATCCAAGAAGGAAATTGTTTCTTCTTTCTTCAACCGAGTTGAAATCTACTTGGGAAAACTTTGTTGACAAATTCAGTATAATAAATCGTCATCCGAATTCAAACTCAAGAAATTAATTTAACGGAAATGTGTAGGACTAAGTGGGTATATTGTTAAAAGGTTTATGATTAAATTGATACAGTTGAAAGGTTTAAGATTGAATTGGCCACCTTATAGTAGGTTTAACACTTTTTATCAACAACTTTAAAAAGCCGAGAAAGTCAGAAATGGTAGATGATTTATTTGTGAATTTTCAGTGAATCTTCTTATTTCCATGGTGTACTTTAAAGCTTGTGAATTTTAATATTTCTTGAGGATTTAATAGTTGAGAAAATCTAACTATCATGAATTCATGTGCGTCGATCTATTAAAGGAAGTCTTAACACATCTTGATAATGTACATAAGGGCGATTGAATAATTATCTAGCATGTTGGCAGGCTATTATTGTCATTAATGAGGATAGAAGTGAAATATAATTACATTCTATGAAAAAATAGGGCTTGCATTAATGTTCTAGATATTCCAAAATACCGTTACATATAGTTGTTGTATAGCGTATTCGCAGTTCATACCATATTTCTATAGCGACTTAGTCACTACAATGGCTTGTACCTAGAAAATCACACCGACACGTTTAATGTGTAAATTTAACATAATTTTGAAGATAGAACTAAAAACAATAGTTGAAATTTTCGACCAGTACTAAGTTGTAGAGGCTGTAGAAAGCCATGTAGAATTCCTCAACCACCAATTCTTGTACTTGGTTCTATTGGTAAAATTACCTAAAAAGTCTTGAACTTATTGTAATTATATCAGTTTAGTCATAAACCCTTTTTATTAACAATGGAGTCTTACACCTTTTGCATTTGTGCTAATTCAGTCAATTCGATCAATTTTGACCAGAAATTGTTGACATGGATACTAGCCATTTGAAATGGCGCGGTCGGTCTTAATATGGATAATTTTTAATAAATATTTTAATATTTTATAAAAATATATTATTTTTATATTATTTATTTTATTTTCTTTCTCTTTCCTTTTTTTTTTCTCCTTTTTTACTCTTGCCATCTATTGGCCAGAGGCGAGGGTCGGCCAATCATCTTCTCAGACCACCGCCCCTACCAAGGCTTGACCTTGCCATTCTAAGGGAGGTCGGCCTCGCTAGTGGCTAGGCAAAATCCACCTCTCCGACCCTCACCTCTGGTTAGTCATTGAGGTCTAGCGACTAGCTAGAGGAAGAAGGAAGGAAAAAAGAAAAAAAGAAAGAGAAATAAAAGAAAGAAAAGGAAAAGAATAAATAAATAAATAGATATTGAAAATTTATCAAAAATTCTCTATGTCGAATTGACTGCACCATGTAGGATGACTTGTGTTTATGTTAGCAATTTCCGATCAAAATTGACTGAATGGATTTAATTAGTAAAAAATAGGATTTGGAATTGAATTGGCATAATTGTTACAAATTTAGGACTTTTTTTGGGTAATTTTCTCTCATTTTTTAGCTTATGAAAGTCTACCAGGAAAAAGAAAAGAAAAAAACAAAAAGCCATTAGTATCACTAAGGAAAAGCCATGTCTAACCCCCCCCCCAACCCCCAACCAAAAGTCTACCAGGAAAAAGAAAAGAAAAAAACAAAAAGCCATTAGTATCACTAAGGAAAAGCCATGTCTACCCCCCCCCAACCAAAAGTCTACCAAGAAAAAGAAAAGTAAAAAACAAAAAGCCATTAGTATCACTAAGGTACCCCCCACCACCAAGAAAAGAGATTGTTCTTTGGCTGAGCGAGCCTATACGATCTACCTACCTCATAGAAAAGTGGTTTGCCCACTAGGACTATGACTCCACAGAAGAGTCTGTTCAACCTATCTACCTCATAGAAGAAGAGTTTGCCCCACTGATTCTTTTGCTATGGTCATGATTCACATTTTGACATGACAGCTCCGAAAACGAATCAACTCAAAGCCATGAATAAATAAACCTCATAGGTTCGTGCAATCTCCCATTCAAAGAGGCCAGCCAAATTCTTCTCAACAAAATCTTCATGGAGTCCCAAAAATCATCAATTCAATCTCTCGTCAATACGATCAAAAGGGATATACTTTCTGTCATGGGCTCACACTCATTCCTCTCCCCTTCACCATATGACACCGCATGGCTAGCAATGATTCCCGATCCTCGCCGACATGATCGTCCCATGTTTGAGGGGTGTCTTAATTGGGTGCTTCACAATCAGAATGAAGAAGGCTTTTGGGGATATCATGATTATGATAGACATGAAATGCCCGATGGAGTGGAGTGTCTTGCTTCGACCCTTGTTTGCATGACCGTGCTCAAAAAGTGGAATGCCGGTTCACCTTTGATAGAAAAAGGTACTGTGTGCTTCACTTCCAATCAAAAATGATTTTTCTTTATCAACACTGACTATGGCCATTGCAAACGTAATTTTTCTCTAGGATAAAATATATTTTGGTGAGTAGATTACTAATCAAAACTCCACACTTAACTTTCAAATAAACACACAATTTTCAATCCCCTTTCATGCGGCCACTCAACTATATTCTAACTTTCAATCCGGTGATTTGTGCACTTTTCGACACAAAATCTAATTTGGCTTATAGACAAAATAAAGTCAAGTGATGATTAAAGAAATTCGAACTTAGGCCAATACAAACATGATATTTCCAACAATAAGAAAGCTTATGAAGGACGTTGCAAGTAACTTTTGTATTCGTTTCCTTACTGAAATGCAATAGTCATATAGTTCTTCACAGACTCTTCTCTAATACCTCTCGATTTTTCACGTTGCAGGATTAAAGTTCATTCACAAAAATGCAGAATTACTTCTTTCAAGATACAAGCATGGAAAGTTTTCTCGTTGGATTGCTATTGTCTTGCCTGGAATGGTTGAATTGGCACGTGCTAGCAGTTTGGAGGTCGTATTCCCCGAAAGCGTAGACCGTGCTCTAGCAGATTTGTTCATCAATCGACGACAAATTCTCGAAAGGTAATTCTAATACTTTCCTTCTTTATTGGTCGAAAAATATCATACACTTCTTTTTTTGGTAAAAGTTCAAAAATAGTCAGAGCCTCAAATCTTAAAATTAAATATGACAAGTACCGACAACTCCTATGTTTCTTTCACTTGAGATGCTATCATAACTTTTAGGGGTTTGGCCATTTTGCAGGGAAGAACTTGTGGACAAGAATCAATATTGCCCGTTGTTGTTGTATCTTGAGGCATTGCCTCCGACATACAAAATCAGCCATGAAACCATATTGAAGCATCTGGACAGTGACGGTTCTTTATTTCAATCACCCTCTGCAACATCACGTGCATACCTATCCACCGGGAACGAAGCATGCCTGGCTTATCTTCAATCTCTTGCTTCGAATTGTGCTTCTAGTGGCAGTAAGGGAACTCTACGTCCAAGAGATTTTTAGATGCTTTTGGAGTATATCATTCTTGTTTCCCGGACTAATGTCATTTCACGAAAATAATATTTATCACTTTCGGAAAAGAGAATAAGGCAATTGTAGTTATAGACTGGTTGTGGTTAACTTGAGTTGATGAAAATGTCGTATATCAGGAGTATCGAAAATATGTTGCTCTATAGAAGGTATGACAAAGGATGCATCAACTTCATTGCGATCTTTTTTGTTTCTTTTAGCTTGACTTTTGTGACGGCCTCAAACAGGAAGCCATTCGCACATAGGAACAAAACCAAAGACTTTGGTAATTCAGCGGGTCAATTCTGTAGTCCTCGTAAGAGCGACTGAAAGCTAAACAAATGAAAGCTGATTTTATGAAAGTAGGGTAATCATAGGATACGCCGAAGATTTTATAAAAACTGATTTATCCATTATTAATTTGGAAATTGGTTTATCGAATGCATATATTTGTCTTTTCTACCAATCATGACCCTCCAATATCTTTTGGCTTTTCTTGATGATTGAAGCAGTTCCATCTCTCTATCCCGTGGATGAAGATCTTACAAAACTTTCCATGGTTCATCAACTGGTAAGATTAGGGTTGACCGAGTATTTCGACAGGGAGAACGATGAAATTTTGGTACAAATCTATCGGTCAGTAAAAAATTCCTAGTCTCTCTGTTTTTTTTTTAATAGAAAATCCACTACTAAAAAAGGGGGGAATTGGGGGCGGGCAACACTGTCCTGAAAAGCTCCAAGGCCCATCCCTACAAAGCTAGGAAAATTAACAAAAAATTCCTAAACCTCTTGTAGTTGTGATAATTTAGTCCTAAATATTTTGACGATTTGCCAATTTAGTCTTAAATCTTTTCACGATTTATCAATTTAGTCATTCTATTTAATTTTGATCGGAAATCACTCCTATGGACAATTTTTAAAAAAAGATTATGAATTTTATTATGAATTTTTTTTTTATTTTTTTCCTAGCCAAAAACTGAAGAGGGCTAGCAACCCTCGTTTGGTATAGGTGAGAGTCTTTGTGCCCTTGCTGGCCATAGGGGAGGGTGTTGGCCTTCTCGTAGATCCAAGTGAGTGCTACAACGCCCTAGCCAAGCTATGAGTGAGGTTCATGGCCCTTGCTTAGTCTAGGGGAGGGTTTGCGGCCTTCGCTTGGATGTGGGCTAGGGTTTGAAACCCTCACTTGTGGCCAGTGAGGGCACGGAGGCCCACATCCAGACTAGGCAAGGGCCATGACACCCTTGGCCAAACCATGCGAGGATTGCCAACCCAAAATTAGGGAAACAAAGAAAAGAAAAGGAAAGAATAAAGAAAATAAGAAAGAAAAAAAAATTTTCAAAAATTTTCAAAAATCTAAAACAATTTTCAAATTGCTCACGTTAGAACCAATCGTACCACATCAAACATTCGGCCTTGACTAGACTATCGTGCCAATAATTTCCAACTAAAATTGGGCAAATTGACTAAATTAGTAAATTGTCAAAAGACTTATGACTAAATTGACAAATCGTCAAAATATTTACAATCAAATTGACACAATTGAAATATTTAAAATTAAATTGGCATAAGTGCAATAGTTATATGATTTTTTTGGTAATTTCCCCTACAAAGTTGTACACTAGTTTCTATGTTTTAGTAGCAATCACTTTTGAGGTCACCGAAATTTTCCATATGACATCTTTAATTAATTCAAGCATATCAACATATCTTTTTTCAGGAACTACAAGCATGAAAAACAAATCACAAAATCAATTCATTCGATCGCTGCGGAGCTATACAAAGATTGTTTGGAATTCTGGCTTTTGCGCATGCATGGTTATAGGGTATCACCATGTATGAGCTGCGAGCTTTATAAGTTCCTCAATTGGTTCCTTTTCCTTGGGGTCATTCACTGATGATTTTTTTTAAGTGGTTCAATTAATTTCAATTAAATTACGCATTTTGCAGCTAGCTTTTGTTGGTTTCTAGATCATGAAGAAGTTCGAGATCACATTGAAAAACATTATGAATACTTCTCGAGCGTGCTCCTTTACATTTATAGAGCCAGCAATCTTATGCTTCGGGACGAACACGAACTCGAGAAAGCAAGAATTTTCTCGAAGAAATTTCTTGAGAAAATTGCGTCTAGAGAAACAAGAGATTCAAGCATCATCTCGTCGAGTCACTGCAGAATGGTTAGCAGGAATATTCAATACTTCTTTTCATCCCCTAGGCTATAATCGTTACGATATCGATTGATGCTTGATATTTCCGTATAGATTGAGCACGAATTGGGTCTTCCGTGGATGGCTCGACTAGACCACCTGGAACATAGGATGTGGATGGAGGAAAAAGATGCTTGTGTACTATGGATGGGAAAATTTCCATACAATAGGTATTTATGTCTTAAAAGGGACAGTCTTATCTTATCGTATTACCATGCCATAACATGCAAGTAACCTTTTGCTTTTCTTTGGTTTCATTAGGCCATCATTTGTTCATAATCAAGATATAGTACAACTTGCTCTGCAGAACTACGTATTGCGACAATCTGTTTACAGGATGGAGCTTGATGTAGTAAAGAGGTATATATGCAAACTGTATAATAAAGTATTGTTCATTAGCAAGTACTTATTCCTAATGACTGTTATGTAATGGATGAGTTCAGGTGGTCCGAGACAACCGGACTTAGAAAGATGGGGTTTGGCCGAGAGAAGACATTGTACTCTTATTTTGCTGTTGCCGCTTCCATTTCTCTACCTTGCAACTCCGATGTTAGAGTACTGGTCGCCAAGAGCGCAATCATGATAACCGTTGCCGACGACTTTTTCGACATGGAAGGTTCATTAGAGGATCTGGAAAAGCTTACTAATGCAGTTCAAAGGTATGCTTATCACCATTAGTATTTGTTTAACTCCAACTTAGTATTTCGATAATTTATCTCTAGAGTTTGCATTGACTAGACTATATGCACGAGGGGATGCCTACATACAAAATTAATGTGTGTACGTTAAACTGATAATTCCATTCAATTATTTATCCTTCTGATCACCCCCTTTTTTGATCGGTGACAAACATTATATTAGGTGGGATGGGGAAGGATTAACTGCGCACGCCAAGACTATATTCGAAGCCCTCGACGATCTCGTCACTGACTTTAGAATGAAATGCTTCAAACAATCAGGGAAGGACATCAAGAAAAACCTTCAAGAAATAGTAAGTCTCGTGTTCCCACGTTATACTTCTCTTTCTTTAATTTGCTACATCGAGCAATGTCTTCTGCTGGAATGGGCTGAAATGCTATGTGTTTGGTTGGAAAGTGGGGTGAGACATTTCATTCATGGCTCGTGGAAGCGAAGTGGAGCAGAAGCGGGGGTGCGCCTCCAACGCAAGAGTACCTCGATGTGGGCATGACATCAATCGCAGCACACATCTTAGTCCTTCCCTCTTCGTGCCTCGCGAGCCCCAAGACCCCGTTGCATCAGCTGTGGTCCAACGCTTACCAGCCCATCACCAAATTGCTCATGGTCATCACTCGGTTGTTGAATGACATCCAAAGCTACGAGGCAAAGTTTTTAATGTTGGATAGCATCAGTTGAGGCTATTTGAACTGTTCAATATGATAGAGCTAAGTCTGGCCGCTGCTCCCTGAGTGGCGCTTGTTCATTGCTGCTCTTATTGTGGACCTACATTCACTCTCTTATTTCGTCTCCTTTTTTCTACGATTTTCTCACATTACAGAAAGAAGAAAAGCAAGGGAAATTGAACTTTGTGCTGCTCTACCTAAAGGAAAACCCCGAGGCCAGCATTGAGGATTCCATCAACTTCGTGCAATTGCTGCTAGAACAACTGAAGAAAGAGTTCCTCCAACACGTCCTTGAGGAGCTCTGCAACTTGCCTGAACCGAGCAGGCGGCTCCACCTCGGGTGCTTGAAAGTGTTCCACATGTTCTTCAACTCCTCTAATCGCTATGACTCAGAGACGGGCATGCTCCACGACATCCAGAAAGCGCTTGTAGTCCCACCGCGAGTCCCCAAATTGAAGCCCTTGAGGCCTTTGCCGGAGCAACTGGGACCGAAGCCACGGGAGTTTGTGACCAAGAGCCTGTATGGCCAAGTCGGCCTTGAGCGTTTTCCTAGGAAGAGTTTTGTTGGGTATCGAATATCTTCCCGAACTGGCCCACTGGATAGATGGGAGAAGATGTACAAGTCATCTAATTTTAAGTTATGTTTCGCTTAGTTATAGCAGTAGTAAATCTTCATGTACCATGGTCATGAATTAATCTCATAGGTTCCCCCACCTGAAGCTATTTTGGTTTATATCAATAATGAAATAAGTGTGTAAGGGCAGAGTACTCTCTCCAAGTAGCTTATAAAGATGTGTAAATCGGAAGTGGACAGTTCATCCACATACTTCAATGCAATAATATTTTGTGCTTCAATGTCATTGTTGTCCATGTGGAAAGCGTTACAAATCCACCTTCTAATTTGGTTAGAATTTGAACAAATTGGGATCTTCTAATTGAGGATTCAGTAAAAATAGTTTCGGTAAAAATGGTAATGGTTAGTTATCATATTTGATGGAGATTGAGTTGCGATGAGTGTCATCTACACACACAACTAAATTTGAACTATTGAAAATAGTGAGTTCAATATGGGTCCATTTGGTAACGCTTCTGTTCTGGAGAATAATTTGTTTTCAAAATAGTCTTTTTGTATTTCTATTCCTTGGAATAATTTCTTAGGAAAAGAATGAGTTTAATGACTATACAAAATTTTTATTCTTGGAATGGAAAAAAAATTAATGTGTTTAGTACGACCCATAAATTTTTTTTGCAACATATAATTTATTTTATTTTTTAATAATTTCTTAAGTTTTTTTTTCTTTTCTTATTCTTCCTTATCGACGGCTGCCGATAGTTGGCTGCAGTCGATGGTCGGCTGGTGGAGGTGGTAATTTGGATCGCAGAGGGCGGCTGTGACATCCCAGATTTTCAGTCCTGTTTTCTACTGAATAAATCGGGCATTTCATTGACGTCTTATAGGGCTGTTCTCAGAGCTAATCACTCTTGAGATAACTACACTATTCAGGGAAGCCATTAAGGAATTTTAAGACAATAGACTTGAGAATTCGACCAGGAATCGACTTCTCGACCGTGTTCATCTTTAGAGGCCATTACAACACAGTATAAAATTGATTTTAGATCAGAGATAGGTCGATTCGACTGTGATGTGTGGCTAATCGTGGGTGACACCACTAAATTGGAAAATTCTCGTCGACCAGCCTTAGACTGATTCTTCTATCGTTTTGGTACCCTGTGTCCATATTTGAATCCTTGAGATTTTCACGACACTCGAGAGTCGCCAATGTGTCGAGTGGGTTCATTGTGGCTCGAAGAAAAACGACCACGGGTCATTTGTACTAAAAATCTCTGAAAACTACTCGGTAGTCTAGGTCACGCTAAAAACGCGCCGAATGGAAATTAACCGCGAATTCGAGTTCAATTTCAGAAAATGAAGATTTTGCCATATCACAATAAATGCTAGGAGCGTCAACTCAGTCTCAGAAGATTTTTCTGAAACCCGAGACTTTTTGAGAAAAAGTCGGCATAGAACCGTTTTTGTTTAGAAAAAGGCCGGGATCGTTTTTGATCGCGTATTTGGAATGCAAGATGGATCCATAGGTGAGGAAAAATATCAATTGGAGCATTGAGATGTCAATTGAATTTATAAAGGCCATATGAGATTGAATTGAAGATGAAACTATGTCCAATTGAAGCCAAAGCTCCTCAAATTCGTATGCCCCCCTTCCCCTAGCCATTTTGGACCAAATCAATGTTGCAAAGAGGGCCTTGGTGGCTCATTGAGAGCCAAGGAAGGTGTGCATGGCCATGGATGGGTCAAAGGGACAAAGCATTGGAAGATAAGCAAGTATGTAGCCCTTGTCTCCTTATCATTCCAACTCCAACCTCATCTCTTCCTTCTCTCTCTCCCTCATTGCCATCCAAGCCATCTCTCTATCCCTTCATCCTTGCTATTCGAAGACCACCAGTAGCCAAGGAAGTCGCCGGAGCAGCCACACCACTGCTAGATTGTTTTCCTCCTCTATTTTCACTTTTGCTGGTTTCTGCTCCAGCTGACCTTTCGCCAAAGATCCGAGTAAAAATTTGACTTCTCGGATGAATCAGCGAACGAGCCACCCATCGCCGTGTCGAGGACATCCATTCCATCAAGTCTGACCTCGCCCCGAACGGAGCCGCCGGCCGTCCGGTACGCCGGCGTGAAGTTACCGATCGCTGGACCATTTGAAGCCCTGCTGAGTGAACTGTTTCGCGTTTTTCGCGAGTTTCTCCCAATTCCGACCCTTCCTTTACCCGTTCTAACCACCAGCATATCCCCCCTTGACCTTGGAGCCATCGGTTGCCGACCACCCACTTGCCGGAGCTCCGATCAATCCGTTTCTTCGCCGTTCGGCCGTCGGTTACCTCTCCAAGCCATCCACCGGTCTACTGTCGTCATTCGCTCACCAAACCAGCTTTTGTTTCTCCATTTTGTAGCTTAAAATAGAGAGGAATTTTGTGGGTTTCCAGCCGGCTTCCGGGCCCGTTTTGAGGTGGTTCCGGGACTTGAAAGTTTGGCCCGCTTTGGAGAAAGTCGGTCCTTGTTGCGTTCCCGACGTTTTGAACAGGATGGATCGCGAATCAAGTGAGTTTTGCTCACTAATCCCTACTTAGTAGGCTAATGATGCTTAGGGGTTGATTAGATTTAATTAAGTGTAATTAGGTGGATAGATTATAGTAGAGCAATTAGTTTAGAGCCTTATTAATGCATGTTAGGCAATTGGTTAGTGACATTAGCAAGTAGACTCGTATTATTATTTACTGAACGAGTCTCGAAAATTTTCTAGGTCCATTCCGGCTTCCAATTAGGTGTTACAGGCCTAAGATGGATTTATTGCATTTATTTAATATTTTTCGTAATTAATTAATTAATTAATTAATTTCCGAAAATTAGGCTAGGATAGCCGACGACCGAAAATTTATGCTGATCGTGATGATGTGATCTATTTATTTATTTGAGTGCTAAATCGTGCCGAATTGATTTAATTCTGATTTTAGGATTTTATTCATAAATTAATCAATTTTGGTAATTAATGGGAAAATTACCGGGCGTCGGTTTACAGCGCCAAAAATTATGATATTTTGGCTAAGGCCGACCGTGTCCCCATACGCGGCTATTTTATCGAGAATGATAAAAGATGGAATTGATTGAATGGTTGGGATGGTATACTATATCAGCCTACGGGCGATATGTCAGTTTAGATTGCGAGCAGTATACTGGTATACTATATCATTCTATGGGCTCTGATATGTTAGCTTAGATTGCGAGCAGTATATCTTATTAGCTTAGAGAGAGCATTAACAGTATACTATATCATCCTACGGGCTCTGATATGTCAGCTTAGATTGCGAGCAGTATACTTTATCAGTTTAGAGAGGGCATTATTAATGTACTATATCAACCTAATGGTTCGATATGTCAGCTTAGATTGTGAGCAGTACATTATTTATCATCTTAGTGCGAGCTATACTATCTATTTATCAGCTTAGCAGTGAACAATCCTGATATGAACGGACTTTATAGATAGTATGAGATGAGCCAACCAAGAAAAGGGTCGAGATGACATGTAATCGACTAGGTCGATTGATCAATGATTTGATCTGATGCTGTGAATTGATTGGTTGTTGTGCTTTGAGGCATTTGTAAATGACATTGATTTGCAGGGTCGAATTGAGGCCAAGGTAAGTCTTCTGACTCGTGTTGTGCTTAAGCAACCTAAGGTGTATTGGGTTCCTAATTGGGTCTTAGGGGGTAGAACTTGCTGAGACGTAGTCTCATCTCGGTTGTGGGACAACATTTTAGAAGAAACTTGAGGAGGAAGAACCCTAAGAGGAGGACCCTGATCCGGAGGAGGAGTCTGAGGAGGACCCCGAGGATGATCCGGAGTATGACCGGGATGAGAACTGAGACCTCACCCTGTTTTGCAAACTCTAAGTTGTGATCTGTTATGTGATAGATCTGACTTATTAATAGTATTGTAATATATATTATGAGGTTTGCTTGTATGAAAGTGTGGTTGTGATTTTTCAGTTGTGAAAAATATAGCCCTACTTTTCTATCACATTACTTTATTGTCTGAGGATTTTATATGCTTCCGCATGTGTATTAAAATGAAAGGGTCAGCGATGCGTCCTAGGACGTCGCTATTTAATCGACCAGGTGAGGGATGGGCACGTACTTGAGGATTGGGGCATGACATCTTGTTTAAGTGGTATTAGAGCAATGGTTAAGGATTGAAGTGATAAGGTGTGATGGACCATGAGATAGTAGTAGGAATGACATTTAAATTCATGCTGGTGCATGTCGATGGTAGTTGTGTGATAATATTGTTTGTTGTGTGTCACTCATCTTCTAATCTAGTATGGATTTGGAAGACAGGTTTTAGTAAAAAAGGCTGAACCATGAGCGAGCCGGAGCAGAGAACTTCAAGTAAGAGAATCGTTAGGCCTACGGCTCGGGTTAGGTCGTCGACTAGGGTCGATACCCGAGGAGGCCGCGATAAAGCGCTAGCACAGGCTAGCACTAGTGGTGAAGCACCACCTCCTGTTGGTGCTGGGATAGTAGCCCCTGGTGATCTCAGAATCGAAGGGATCATGCGAGTGCTAGAGATTATGGGTAACCAATTGGATTAGCAGGCTCAGAATCAAGCAGCTGCTGTTGAATTCGCCGCACAGGCCGCCGCTATTGCTGCTGTTGCCGCCGCCGCTGAGGCTGCCGCCACTATAACACTTGTCGCTACACCTGCCGTCGTCCCTGCTGAAGTTTTGCCAGGAGTTGTGGTCCCTGGGAGACCGATCCACAAGTTAGTGGAGCAAATTCTTGAAGTTGAACCCGTCGAGGTTCACTGGTACAGGAGATCTGGAAGCTGCGTCGCTCTGGATACAAGATTTGGATAAGGCGTTTGCACTGCTAATGTGCAACGAGGAAGAAAAGGTGGTACTAGCTGTGTACCAACTTCAAGGTAACGCCAACATTTGGTGGAGAGCTGCCAAGGATACTGTGTTCCCGAAAGGTGTGGCCCAAGTGTGGGACACCTTCCTCAGAGCTTTTAATGAGAAGTACTTCTTAGGTACTGCCCGGGAACAAAAGATTGAGGAGTTCCAACGTCTCTGCCAGGGGAGCATGACAGTTGACCAATATGGGGTCAAGTTTGCAGAACTGTCACAGTATGCTCCAAGATTGATAGAAGACCCTGAAGAGAAAGCCCGAAAATTTAGAAGTGGTCTTTGTTCTGAATTGAAACAACCATTGTTACCATTGGACTTGAAAGATTATCGAGAAGTCCATCGTCGAGCTTAGATGATAGAGAGAGGTCTGAACGAGTAAGCTGCCTCGTTTGAATCGAGGTTTAACTCTCACCGAGATGCAATCTGTCAGGGAAAGAGGCCTATGCTTGGAAGTACATTCCAGATCCCGCCCAACAAGAAGGGTGGACTTGGAAGGTCTGGACCAAGCAAGATCGAGACGTGTCGCCTTTGTGGAAGACGATATGCTGTGAATCAGTGCCCCCGAAGGATGGGTGCCTATTTTGAATGTGGCTAACAAGGTCACATGGCCAGAGATTGTCCAAGGCGACCAAGAGGACAACCTCAGTTACCATCGCCGCCGCCGATGGGCCAGATTAGGGGATATGCGCCTCAGAACGCGCCGCAAGGGGGTCAGTTGAGACCACCAGTTCAGGGCACAGTGTACACCATCACCGGAGGACAGAACAAAGGGAAAACACCGCATATAGAACACCACTAGGATAACGAAAGAAACAGGAATGGACCGACTAGGCAACGAGCAAAGGAATAATGTTTTTGAGGTGTTTTTATCAGAGTAGCCTAGCAGGATTTTGAGTGAAGGTTGTAGAATTTCCGTTGTTATAATAAAGTGGTAGAAAGATGAATCTCTGACTATAGTTGTACTTGACGGGTTTGCTTATGCATAACTTTGATACCATATATAAAAAGATTTGGCTCGAGGAGCTTTTGTTGTAATGAATTGTTGTTGCAATGCTACAGTTTAATCCGTCGACAGAGGAAAATTTCGAATTTATCAGAAGTCGAGGAGGACTCTCGATTTCCCTAATCTCGTTGCTAGAGGCAACCCATTTGTTAGACGGGGGTTGTCAAGGTTACCTGGCGACTGCCGTTGATACGATAGTTGAGGAACTGAAAATTTAAGATATTTCAGTTGTGCAAGGATTTCCAGATGTAATCTCGAAGGAATTGTTGGATAAGGCATTCATTCGTCCTAATGCACCACCTTGGGGGACACCAATTCTGTTTGTAAAGAAGAAGGATGGTATGTTGAGTTTGTGCATTGATTATCGCCAACTCAATCAGGTGGCGATCAAGAGCAAGTGTTCATCGTTGAAGATCGACGAATTATGTGACTAGTTATAAAGAATGTCGATGTTTTCAAGGATCAACTTAAGGACAGATTATCATTAGTTGAGAACCAGGAAGGAGGTTGTACTGAAAACAACGTTTCATACTCGATATGGCTTTTATGAGAATACTGTAATGCCATTTGGTCTGACAAACGCTCTAACTGCTGTCATGGATTTGATGAATCGAGTATTTGAGAAATACCTAGATCAGTCCATGATCATGTTCATCAATGATGTTATGATGTATTTGAGTAGTGCTAATGAGCACAAGAGTCATCTGAGTATAGTATTTCAGACCCTGATGATCTATGGATTGGATGCTAAGTTTAGCAAATGCGAGTTGGGTTGACTCATGTCGTGTTCTTAGGTGACGTGATTTCAAGCGAAGGAAAATTTATGGACCCAAGTAAGATTGAAGTAGTGATCAACTTGCCAAGACCGACGACAGTGACAGAAATCAGAAGTTTTCTGGGTTTGGCAAGTTATTACAGATGATTTATGGAAGGGTTCTCATCTTTAACGTCGCCACTGACAAGAATTTTAAAGAAAGAAGAGAAATTTGCGTGGACAGACAAGTGTGAGACTAGTTTCCAAGAGCTTAAGGAAAAACTAACTACCGCACCTGTGATGACAATTCTATCTGGTCTTGGAGGATATAAGATCTATAGTGGTGCATCATTCAGAGGACTGGGTGGCGTGCTGATGCAACATGGTAGGAGTGTTGCATACGCGTCCCGCTAGTTGAGACCTCGTGAGTTGAACTACCCGACGCGTGACTTGGAACTCGCAGCATAAATTTTTCGTACTAAAGACTTGGAGGCATTAGTCGTGTGGAGAAAGATTCTGGACCTTCACTAACCAACAAAGTCTCCAGTATTTATTCTTTTAGAAGGAATTGAATGTGAGATGGCACTATGAATAAGAACTTTTAAAGGACTAGGATGGTGATATCTGTTATCACCCTAGAATGGCGAATAAGTTCGCAGATGTGTGAGTCGGGAATCTTCAGTGACTCATATGCTGGTTAAAGTATGGATCTTACATGAGAAAGTTCGAGATTCGATTTTCAAATTTGAGATGGGCTACCTTCTACATCTTATAGCCGCTCTCAGAATTGAGTCGGATGCTCAGATTAGAATCAAGGCACAGCTTTGTAAGCCGAGAGGACACTATTAACCTCTCGAGACCCCAGAGTGGAAATGAGTGCACATCACGATGGACTTTGTGATGGATTCACCAAGGAGTCAGAAGAATAATGACTCCAATTGGGGTATTGGTCGACAGACTGATGAAGTCAGCTCACTTTATCGCCGTATGGAAGGATCTTGATTGGAATAGGCACGCAGAAGTGTATGTGTGTTAGACAGTTCGTCTGCATGAAGTGCCAGTGACGATTATATCAAATCTAGACCTGAGGATTCCTAGTTTTAGCAGAACAATTAGACGGTTCCTTTTGAAATAGGACAGGGCAGAGTGTACAGAACTTTAGATTGTTGAGATGAGGTCAGAGAATGGAAGATCGTAGCCTAGAGTCTGTTTAGCAATCAGTGATTGCAGTTGCCGTGATCAGAGATAGATTCAAGACCGCTAAGAGCTGCCAGAATTGTTGTATCGTTGAGCATCAAAGATCCTTAGAGTTCCAAATTGGTGATTACATCTTTCTGAAGGTATTACCAATGAGGGATACCTTGTGCCTTGGCAAGGAGGGAAAAACTAAAACCGAGGTACGTAGGTCCATTTAAGATTCTAGAGAAAGAATCAGGATCCTAACGTATCATCTTACATTGTCGCCAAGGTAGGCACAAGTGCATGGCGTCTTTCACGTGTTGAGGTTGAGGACGTATGAGCCTGACTCGACCCACGTGCTAAATTTTGAAGAATTAGACGTGGATGACAGAGTGTCGTACGTGGAAAGCCCGGTTCAGATTGTGGTTCAGAACATATTCTAAGTATCAAAAAGGTCCCCTTGGTCAAAGTGGTTTGACAACGCCACGGGACTGAAGAAGCAACCGAGGAAAGTGAGACTAGATGAGATGACGATACCCCCGCATTTTGTTTAAGAATTGGTAAATGTTTAAATTTCGAGGATGAAATTTTTATAAGAGGGGAAGAGTTGTGACATCCTAGATTTTCAGTCATATTTTCTACTGAATAAATCGGGTATTTCATTGACGCGCTTATAGGGCTGTTCTCAGAGCTGATCACTCTCGAGATAATTAGACTATTTATGGAAGCCATTAAGGAATTTTAAGGCAATACACTTGAGAATTCGATCAGGAATCGACTTCTCGACCGTGCTCATCTTTAGAGTACATTACGCCACAATAGAAAATTGATTTAAGATTAGAGATAGGTCGATTCGACTAAGATGTGTGGCTAATCGTTGGTGACACCACTAAATTGGAAAATTCTCGTCGACCGGCCCTAGACTGATTATTCTGTCATTTTGGTACCCTATGTCTATATTTGAATCATTGAGATTTTCACGACAATTGAGAGTTGCCAATGTGTCGAGTGGGTTTATTGTGGCTCAAAGAAAATTGACCATGGGTCATTTGCACTAAAAATCTCTGAAAACTATCCGGTAGTCTAGGTTACGCTAAAAACGCGCCAAATGGAAATTAACCGCGAATTCAAGTCCGATTTCAGAAATTAAAGATTCTGCCATCTCACAATAAATTCTAGGAGTATCGACTTAGTCTTAGAAGATTTTTTTGAAACCTGAGACTTTTTAGGAAAAAGTCGGCATAGGACCGTTTTTGTTCAGAAAAAGGCCGGGATTGTTTTTGATCGCGTATTTGGAATGCAAGATGGATCCATAGATGATGAAAAATATCAATTGGAGCATTGAGATGTCAATTGAATTTATAAAGGCCATATGAGATTGAATTGAAGATGAAACTATGTCCAATTGAAGCCAAAGCCCCTCAAATTCGTATGCCCCCCTCCCCTAGCCATTTTGAACCAAATCAATGTTGCAAAGAGGGCCTTGGTGGCTCATTGAGAGCCAAGGAAGGTGTGCATGGCCATGGATGGGTCAAGGGGACAAAGCATTGGAAGATAAGCAAGTGTGGAGCCTTTGTCTCCTTATCCTTCCAACTCCAACCTTATCTCTTCCTTCTCTCTCTCCCTCATTGCCATCCAAGCCATCTCTCTCTCCTTCCATCCTTGCTATTCAAAGACCACCAGCAGCCAAGGAAGTCACCGGAGCAGCCGGACCATTTTCCTCCTCTATTTTCACTTTTGCCGGTTTCTGCTCCAGCTGACCTTTCGCCAAAGATCCGAGTAAAAATTCAACTTCCTGGATGAATCAGCAAACGAGCCACCCATCGCCGTGACGAGGACATCCAGACCGTTCCATCAAGGCTGACCTCACCCTGAATGGAGCCGCCAGTCGTCCGGTACGCCGGCGTGAAGTTATCGGTCGCCGGACCGTCTAGAGCCCTACCGAGTGAACTGTTTCACGTTTTTCACGAGTTTCTCCCAATTTCGACCCTTCCTTTGCCCATTCCAACCACCAGCACATCCCCTCTTGACCCCGGGAGCCATCGGTTACCAACCACCCACTCGCCGGAGCTTCGATCAACCCGTTTCTTCACCGTTCGGCCGCTGGTTACCTCTCCAAGCCATCCACTGGTCCACTGTTGTCATTCCCTCGCCAAACTAGCTTTTGTTTCTCCGTTTTGCAGCTTAAAATAGAGAGGAAATTTGTGGGTTTCCAGCCGGCTTTCGGGCCCGTTTTGAGGTGGTTCCAGGCCTTGAAAGTTTGGCCTGCTTTGGAGAAAATCGGTCCCCGTTGCGTTCCCGACGTTTTGAACCGGACGGATCGCAAATCAAGTGAGTTTTGCTCACTAATCCCTACTTAGTAGGCTAATGATGCTTAGGGGTTGATTAGATTTAATTAAGTATAATTAGGTAGATAGATTAGAGTAGAGCAATTAGTTTAGAGCCTTATTAATGCATGTTAGACAATTGGTTAGTGACATTAGCAAGTAGACTCGTGTTATTATTTATTGAACGAGTCTCGGAAATTTTTTGGGTCCGTTCCAGCTTCCAACTAGGTGTTACAGGTTTAAGTTGGATTTATTGCATTTATTTAATATTTTTCATAATTAATTAATTAATTAATTAATTAATTAATTTTTGGAAATTAGGTGGGATAGCCGAGGATCGAAAATTTATGCTAATCGTGATGATGTGATCTGTTTATTTATTTGAGTGCTAAATTGTGCTGAATTGATTTAATTTTGATTTTAGGATTTTATTCCTAAATTAATGAATTTTGGTAATTAATGGGAAAATTACTAGGCATCGGTTTACGGTGCCAAAAATATGTAATGGGCTATTGAAACTGGTGGGTCGTTCAAAAAGTGAAATTATGATATGTTGGCTAAGACCGACCGTGTCCCCACACACGGCTATTTTATCGAGAATGATAAAAGATGGAATTGATCGAATGGTCGGGATGGTATACTATATCAGCCTACAGACGATATGTCAGCTTAGATTGCAAATAGTATACCGGTATACTATATCATCCTACGGGCTCTGATATGTCAGCTTAGATTGCGCGTAGTATACTTTATCAGCTTAGAGAGAGCATTATTGATGTACTATATCAACCTAATGGTTTGATATGTCAGCTTAGATTGAGAGCAGTACATTATGTATCAGCTTAGTGCGAGCTATACTATCTATTTATCAGCTTAGCAGTGAGCAGTCCTGATATGAACGGACTTTATAGATAGTATGAAATGAGCCGACTAAGAAAAGGGTCAATATGACATGTAATCGACTAGGTCGATTGATCAATGATTTGATCTGATATGTGAATTGATTGGTTGTTGTGATTTGAGGCATCTGTAAATGACATTGATTTGTAGGGTGGAACTGAGGCCAAGGTAAGTCCTCTGACTCGTGTTGTGCTTAGGCAGCCTAAGGTGTATTGGCTTCCTGATTGAGTCTTAGGAGGTAAAACTTGCTGAGACGTAGTCTCATCCCGGTTGTGGGACAACATTTCAGGAGAAACCTAAGGAGGAAGAACCCGAAGAGGAGGACCCTGATGAGGAACCGTAGGAGGAGTCCGAGGAGGACCCCGAGGATGATCCGGACTATGACTCGGATGAGAACTGAGACCTCACTCTGTTTTGCAAACTCTAAGTTGTGATATGTTATGTGATAGATCTGATTTGTTAATAGTATTGTAATATATACTATGAAGTTTGCTTGTATGAAAGTGTGATTGTGGTTTTTCAGTTGTGAAAAATATACCCCTACTTTTCTATCCCATTGCTTTATTGTTTGATGATTTTATATGCTTCCGCATGTGTATTAAAATGAAAGGGTCGGCGATGCGTCCTGGGACGTCGCTATTTAATCGACTAGGTGAGGGATGGACATGTACTTGAGGATCGGGACGTGACATCGATGGCGGCAAACGGCAGGCAGCAAGGAAGAAGAAAAGAAAAATAACTTATTTCTAAAAATTGTTACACGAAACTATTTTTTTACTGTGGCACCCCACCAAACGGCCCCCGAACCGTTAGGGTCGCCACAGCTCACTTACCTTTCACTTGACTTGGTAATATTCACTCTGATACCATAGAGTTGTAGTGGGTCCACATGTCTTGGGGGTTTATATCATTTAGATCGGTCCCAGCGCGGTTCATATAGCGGAAGCATATTCGATATCTCCCTAAGCCATACTCAAACTAAATAATACAATGCAGTGCACACCAACTACACCTTATATATATATATAGATATATATATATATATATATATATATTTATAAGTTAGAGTCGAACCACTTTTATTTACATAATTTGATCGGACATCAAGGGTCGGTACATCAAAAGGCCAAGGCTTTACTAAGCTCGGCTATAACCAAAAGTACCCGACCCCACAACGGTCATGTACATCGATCCATCATCCAGTGTCGGCTATCCAAAAAGTGTCATCCGCTACCCATCACACGCACAATCACACCCAGCCTAGTGCATCGGCTGGTGGCGGCGGCAGCATCCCCATCATGGTCCCGTCGCGACGAACATGCACAGACAGGAACTCCTGTACTACGGGGCCATCCGGTAGACCCACGTCATACATGACTAAGACTCGAACACGGACGAATACCAGTCCACGAACACCAACATAGGCATGCTCCGAACACTCAACCTCGACGTCGGTCGGTATGCCATAAAAAGTACCACGTGTGACAAGTAACAGAGGCATCTCTTAATCTGAAATGTTAGTCCCCAAAAGGGGTGAGTACAACCACTCAGTAGTAAAAGATCCATAAACTCACAAAATGCAACAAACAAGGCAACCAATATTTCATGTGAGATGCACATATCATCCATGCAATCTTACATATGTCTCCATGAGATCCATTCAATGCCTAAATGACCACACTTCCAATGCCAAACAATACCAATTCAAGTTCATAGTCAATTTATATCCAATGCCATATGCACACACATGCGCATGATTTAATTCCCATTTTGATTTTCAAAAGGATCTCATTTTTTTCTTCCAGGGACCAGTGTTTGCATCCCTCATATCTCTCGCACCCAACCTGCCATCGCGAGGAACCTTCGGCACACACCTCCGGGCATCCGGCACACACCTCCGAGCATCTCGAAACTCCCGAGGCATCGTCGACTTAGCAGTTCGACGGTATCATCATTATCATTTTACATGGATATATCTCACTTTGGAAAATGCCATTTGATGCAATAAGGAAAAATGTCACAAATGGTCCCTATACTATTACTTAATGTGCAATTTGGTCCCTGAACTTTCGATCGGCTCAATTTGGTCTTTGAACTATTGATAAATGTTCGATTTGGTCCCTGAACTTTTGATCGGCTCAATTTGGTCCCTGAACTATTGATAAATATCCGATTTGGTCCCTGAACTTTCGATCCGCTCAATTTGGTCCCTGAACTATTGATAAATGTCCGATTTAGTCATTCGTTACTATTTTTTTTTCTTTTTTTTTTTGCTTCTTCTCTCTTCCCTCCGCCGGCTTCGGCGGAGGGAAGAGAGAAGAAGAAAAAAAAAAAAAAGAAAAAGAAGAAGAAAAAAGCAAAAGAAAAACAGTAACAAATGACTAAATTGGACATTTATCAATAGTTCAGGGATCAAATTGAGCGGATCGAAAGTTCAGGGACCAAATTGAGCCTTTTATCAATAGTTCAGGGACCAAATTGAGCCGATCGAAAGTTCCAGGACCAAATCGGACATTTATCAATAGTTTAGGGACCAAATTGAGCCGATTGAAAGTTTAGGGACCAAATTGCACATTAAGTAATAGTGTATGGACCATCTGTGACATTTTCCCATGCAATAATGCCAAAAGTTTCATTAAATTTATAAGATTTCATCAATTTTGGTGTCATATGAAATGCATAAATGTCACTACACATGTTATATAAATAACAACTCAAGGTACCACATCTCATAGAGTAATTTATTTGTTCTTAAAAATTAAAACGAATTTCGATTAAAACAGATTACACTTCTTAAGTTAAAATTCTGGAAAATCAGTAAATGGTCTTAATAAATTCTAAAAATTTAACATGTTGTAAACGAGACCTAAAGAAAAGGGTTTTATGAAGAACACCATGTCAAGAAAGTTCCATATAAATCGCATAGGTCCATGCATCACAGCAAAAGAAATTCCAACACCACTTTTGCACAGTTTTAACAATAATTTCGATTAAGTCCTTAAATGAACTCATAAAATTCTGGGATTTTAATATGTTATATTTAAGACCTAGAGGTAAAATTCTCATGAATAAATGGAAGTCGAAATCATTCTGGATTAAAAGCTATAATTATTATAATTCTCCCTAACTCTCGGTACAGTTTCCAGCTTAATCCCTTTTAAAAGAAAAATCGTTTCCCCAATCAATAATTGTCCGTTTATTCTCAAATTTTAGTATGTTACTCCTTAATATGTCATCTACAACTTTAATCAAGGACATGAGATCAAATTCTGACTGGATAATTGCACAAAATTCACGGAATCGGCAAAGGTCAAGCTGTGTTTCCATAAAACAGTTTACCAATCTTAAAGAACTACTCCTACTAGTTCGAAACTTCAACATCCAGCATCAAAATTTATGCATCCCCAAGTCTATTTACACTTCACACAACCACAGCAAGCATAATGTAGGCTAATGGACTTCACTTGCCTTAAGTTCAACGAAATCAAGCAAGCAAAACGGTGACTTGAGGCTTCAGCGGGCTCGATCGACGGCGGAGCTAGGTGGCGTCGACGGCGGCAGCAGGCGCATGCACGGCGGGGCCGGTCTTCTTCTTCCCCTCGCCGATGCACCCTCACAAATCTCTCTCGGTTTCACTCTCTCTCTCGACCTCACTCTCTCTCTCGATCAATCCGCTTCTCCCTTTTTCCCTTAAGCTCTTGATTAGCTAGTAATCATTTGATTTTGCATGCAAGGGACACTTGGCTCCAAGGGATAGACATGTGGCTTCATCAAGAGGACAAATGGAGAGGTGGCGTGGGGCTGCTCCATCCGGTTCCTCTCCCTCCTTCGGTCGACAGCCTTGTGGGCTTCTTGGGCCGGGCCTTGGTCGGTCGAATGGTGGGGGTTGTGGGCTACTTTGGGCTGTTTTAGGCCTTAAATATCCAGCCCACAATTGCTCCTAATAATCCACCTTAATCCCTACTTATATAAATACATAATTACAAATATTCACATGGCCATAAAATTTTGCAACATTAATCGGTGGTAATCCAACTTATAGAGTACACGGCCAAGAATAGAAAATTTCTCATCAATTCATCTTTTAGCACAACCTAGATCACACATGAGCATATAATATATTTCCCATAAAATAATAATCCATTCAATGCTCGGCCTTGTTTAATTGAAATCCGTTGGTCTAATGACTATAATATAGTCCGATGGCGCTTCTGATACCTTTTCATGGGTTGCAGTGTATCTAGGGATTATTATGAAATTTTAGGATGCCACATTTACTTCTTATTTTTGTTCAAAATTTATTCCCCGATCATTTTTCTATTCCGGGGATTAGAAAAATTAGTTGACGTTATCAAACGGATTTCTGATCTTTTTTTGTTCTAAGGAACAAAAGAGTAGAAAAACAAAAGAACAAGAACATTAAAAATAGGCTCTATAAATCTCAAGGAGATTCCATCAAATGTGATGCTTGTTCAATTTCTGCTTAGTGCATTACTTAGATTGCAGAATTATTTTGTGAGAGAGAAAGAGATCACAATTAATCGGTGGAAACTAGAATTGTGGGATCAAACACGTGAGAAGAAACAAGATCATGAACCTTGGCTATCCCACTTACCTCAGCGTGAGGGCCACCGCCGCCACAGCCGACTATCGTTGCCTCCGCCCTCGACCACAATCGTGACATTCGCTTTCCACCACTGCCTGTCACAGATTTTCACCACCAAAGCCTCTAATCTCGGCTGACTCATTTGCCTCTGTTTTCCACTCGCATGGCCACAACTTGTCCACATTGCCGTTCATCCCAAGCTTGGCCAATGCGCTTGAGCCTCAAATCTCATATATGAGTTTGAGCCTACCCTAGATTTGACATCTAGTGCTCGAGCCTAGCGTTGCCAAGCCCGAGATCCGAGGCTTGCGATTGAAGGGGTTGGCTCACACCCGAGGGTGAATCCTAAGGAGGAAAGTAGATGGGCTTCCGACACAAAAAAAAAATAATAAAAAAGAAAAAGAAAAACGGAACAATTGTCCTAAAGGGACCACCTTAAAAAACAAATTGCCAATGGGGCTAAATTCAGTGTGGTGTATATACTAAACTATATTCGGATAATTAAAGATGATGGAACTCATGAATTTCGGGTGTATCTCATGAGATTTCACAGCTGAAATGCAGTTTAATGTATGCATTAAATTGGTTGAAAACTTGTAATAACATCGCTAAATTCATACATGGCAACATATCACCAACACACTAGATTTAATTTCTATTAACTAAAAAAAATTCACATGATAGAAGATTGGAAAATTAACTTGGACTATAATGTTTGAGAGTAGCACGCAAGAGAGTATGTTATAAATATTACTTGAACGTGAACGGAGAAATCAGGAGATGAGGATGGCACGAAATATGTTTTAATAATTGAAGGAACACGAGGGACTTTTTTTTGGAAGAAAAATAAGGAAGGGATTCAAATATGCCTTATTCTATACATGTATGGAGTAAAAACAATAAAGAAGAGAGAGAGAGAGAGAGAGATGGGCTAGAAGCCGCGTGCTTCGCTTCTTGAAGGAGCTAATTAGCCTGTCCTTGTTCTTCTGGTATTAGACGGAGAGAGGAAGAGGAGTTGCGACTTTCTAGTGACTGTACTGTGCATTGTAATCCCAACGCAAAGTTTCTTTACATTCGAGCATTTAAAATGTCTTCAACAGACATTCAAGATCTTGTCGATGGATCCACGTGCAATGGCAACCTACCCTCGAAGGAGCAGTTCCTCGGGAATTTTTAGAAGCGCCCCTCGAACATTGCACTAAAGACAACAAAATTATGAACAAACAAACAATACTGCCAAGCTTATTATACTAAAAATGCAGTGTCCAAAAGTGCAGGACAATTAACAGGCCTACCATAAGCCGCAACTTTCAGAAAACAAATGAAAAAAAGCCTAAACTCACAGAATCATAGGAAGTCACCTGGTGTATAGGAACAGGCGATTTATATATGCTACATATACAATTTGATGTATTTTCACAATTCACATACTAATTACAACATACTTATAAATAAATGATAACAGATGTTTATCTTAATCATATTGATACAGGATACTAGTTTATACCAATAGTACTATTGAACCAATGCATGGTCTTTTCTTAATATGAGATCAATCGATTAAACTTTAATGATAGACTTAACCATTTGGAAAAAAGAATTAATCTAATTTTTTATTGAAAGTCCTAAAACTAGTTTTAAATGGATAAGTGTATTGAAACTTTTAAAACTTATCACGAAAGTGCAATTGAGTCTCAAAATTTTCAAAATGTGCAATCAAGTCCTTAAACTTGTTGCGAAAATGCAATTGGGTCCTAAAACGGAATGTAGTTTCTTCAATGACGGAAATGTTGATTATGAAATGCATTCTATTGATTAATTTTTCTAAAATGATACGAGTGATCATTTTAAAGATAAGGTTTTACAAATCATTGATGTTTTGTGAAACAAATGCATTCATCCGCAGGATTCCTTAACAATAGACATCTCGCGAATCAATTCTAGCTGTTATTCTGGTCTAGATTGGCTATTAGTCAGTTGGAGTCATTGTTGAGGGATGAAGACTAACAACTGACCAGCTAGCATCTTCAGGAGTTCCAAACGAGGAGGTAGGTAGCTTGTTCCAAGAATTTGTGGAGTGGCAGGATCAATAAAGATTGAATTAAGAGGACTCAAGTGATGGAAATTTATGTGTCGTGATTTTAGTACTTCATAACTTATTATCCAGGGTAAGTTAAGGCACACGCAATTTTTTGTCTAAGCACCATCTCTTATTTTAGTACTTTAGAAGTAGCTTAGTATGCGTAGATACTCTCATCACCTGATAGCCTAAGTTTCAAATATACGTTTATCACCTCACATTTTATGAACTTTCAGCGGTTTGATTGCACTCGTTTATGTCACAAGTTGATGCATTCTTTAATCTCACCACTGAAGGACTCCATATTACAGTTTGCATCCAAATTGAAGTTCAGACCCAGTTAGCACATTTAGCAAATCGAGCAGATTTCTCAAGTTCCACCAATCAGAAAACGCCACCAATTAATTTGTCAGTTCAACTGGATCCTCCTGGGTATTAGGAGTTGGGCCTACTTTTACGTAATTTGAGGTAGAGTAATGCCGAAGTTGGTTGATGTTCTGTTCAAATGGCATGTCCGGAAATTATGGATAATGAAAGATGACATGACATCAATAGACTTGGATTAATGGACCTTTGATTTTCATGGTACTTCCTTGAGATAGGGATGTCAAAGTTACCCGATTCAACCCGACCAGAATTTCTCGGGTATTTTCAATTTGGTTCAAGTTTCATGTTTCACGTTTTGCTTTTTTTTTTTCCTTTCTTCCCTTCTTACCTACGTAATCTTTCTAAAGCACATGCCACATATGCAGTATTGTTTTTTTTTTTTTGGTGACCCAAGGAACCCCATAAGCCGACAGCCAGCGAGCAAACCTTGGGGGAGTGACTGCAGGACCCACCACCACAGTACTTCAGGTAAGAATCCCTAACGACGCCTCTGGGATTCGAACTTCTCCCCTTCGTGAAGAGGAGAGAGTCCAAACCAGCTGCGCCGCTGCGGGTGGTGGTCCACATATGTAGTATTGTTTATAAACAATCATTTATTCAAAAGTTGCGTGCAAAAAAGAATATTAAATTAACATATAAAGAATGACCAAGATAGTCAAATGTCATTAATGGCGAGCAAACAGAAGAGTTCTTCTAGATATATCGAGTTCATCCATGAAATCAATACAATCAATGATGTGACCAAATACAAAGACAAATCATTTCCGACGTAAATGAAAGTTGGAAAAATCATCTAAAACACGAACTTTCGTGAATCAACAAGAGAACAACGGCCTCTCTTGCTTCAACATAGAATTGACTCTCATGATTGGAAGGTTGATTTAGTCGGGGGTCGACATATTTGGACGATGGATCACTGAGGACGCGCTAGGTGTGAGTGTGGCTCCAGGGTAGAACCTGGAACTTGAGAATCGAATCGGTGGGAACCTGTCCGGTTCCAAGTTTCAAAAATTGGGAAACCTGTTTCAATGGTACTTGGAACAAGTTTTTGTATAATTCTTGGCCTATGTCTTCATGCAAACTTGCATTATTCCATGACGTTCGATAATGAGTACATATATGTAACAACTAGTTTGAACTTCCATTTTATGACCGAGACTTTTGCTTTATTAATACTTCATATTTTTCATATGTCTAAATATACGTTATGATAAGTGTTGTAACAACAAGTGATGGTTATTAAATGTGATAATTTATGACAATCGTTTAGTTAACAATACAAGCGAAACTTAGGTAGACCTTGGAACATGTGACAGGATAAGTTCCAGGTTCCAGGATATGCACGATAGGTTCTAAGTTCCAAAAAATAAGGAACCTATTCTAACATGTAGGTTTAAAGTTCCAGTGGAATTTATATGGAACCTAGAACTGCTCATCCCAAAATGGTGTTGACTTGCCATATACTTAAGCAAAAGAACCCATGAGTATACCGGATATCCAAACCATGAGCACATCTCACCAGTTTCCTCGATATTTTTATTTTATTTTATCTAGTATTTCATCCTTATTGGCTAAAATACTTTTTAAGAAGCTAAAAAAAATAGGCCACCAAACCCCATATGTATTGATAGATGAGAGAATTTCTTAAAAAATATAAAATATGAAGTCATTTTTTTTTAAGATGAAGCTAAAAAGTAAAACAAAAACTCAGCCAAAATTGACTTTGAAAATCAAGTCAACTAATATAAATGAAGGATATGTAAGAAGTGGATAAAGTTATTATTTAATGTGATAGCAACAACATATAGCAATTCATATTAGTTTGGCAAAAAAAAAAAGTCTCGAAACTCGACCTAATCCAACAGACTTGATGATTTGGGATAAGTGTGTTTCAGGTCGGGTTGGGTCGAGTAGAGCATGGTTCCATTTGTTTCAAGTCAAGTCGGGTATTCCGGATACCCGATCCATTGATACTCCTAACATGAGATGCATGAGTTCTTTGCCACTAGAAAGGAGCACTTGACTGGAAACCCTGCATGAAAGCGAAATTTGTTTTGAAACTTCCTTGTCTCATCCTCTCTTTTTCCTCTATTCCTTCGGAGAAACACTAGGCTGCGCTGAAATCCTTTTTTCTTGTGCACTTTTAGACAACTGAATTCCATTTTAGGATGTCTTTTACCACGATATATATATTAGATAGATAAATATTATACTGATAAAAATATTCACTAACCTGACATGCGAGTAGAGTCAATTAGGGTGTTTTCATTGATCTCTATATCTTTTAGGATTGTAGAGCCTGTCATGTAACATGTTAGCATGTTCTTCTATTATTCCTAATTCATTATAATTGATAACGAAATAAGAAGCTATTAAACAAAGGTATGACTTAATATTTAAATATTATATCACTCCCCTTCACACTTAATCTAATCTTTTTGATTAGTATTAGGGGTCTCGAAAGATTTAAACTCAGAATTTCCTTCTTTAATACCATATAAAGTTTTGTGAGACAACTGCTAACCATTTTAAAAGTTTAAGCCATTTAGGTTAATATCATAAAGAACCCTAAATTAGTATATTTGTGACAAATGTACTAAAAATTAAATTTTTAACCACCAAAAACCCCAAAATGGTATACTTATGACAAATTTATCTTTTGTTAGTATCCGTCAAATTTTACTATTAAAAATGTAGATGTAGATGACACATGGTGATGGGATATAGTGATGTGGTAAGTCTATGTAAAAATCCATAAGGTTAATACCACGAAAAATCTCTAATTAGTATATCTATGATAAATTTACCTCAAATTATTTTTTAGTTGCCAAAAACTCTAAACGGTTACAGGTATGATATATTTATCTTGTGACATATTCACACAAAAAATTCGTCTATGTGGAGCAAATCATATGGTGAATCTTTCAAGCCAAACACTAGTATTAAATTAAACACTTCAAAGGAGTTTTAAACCAACAACAATAACGCAAATTTGTGGATGATATGATATAAATATGCAAGACCGACATAGGGATAGTGGCAATACTGTTATGAGATCACCCAAGGGCTGCTTGGAACTCTTGAAATGGCCAAATAAGACCTTATGGCTTGTTGTCTAGCCCTTCAGGCTTGTTGGATAGCGCGTAATTAGTGCCCATTTGCCCATTAAACGATCCCGAGTGAACCTTGAAACGTCTCGACATGACAGCGGGCCCTCGGGACCATCCCTAGACACCTCGATACACATATTCATCAAATGACGGCGCCGAGACCTCACTGTCAATTGGCTGGGTCGGAGTGTCACGCACCCAACCAATGGCAGGCTCGTATCTGAGATGTTTCCGGGTTTGCTCGGGATCATTTAACGGGCAAATGGGCATTAAGTACGCGCTATCCAGCAAGCTTCAAGGGCTGGACAACAAGCCACGAGGTCTTGTTTGGCCATTTCAAGAGTTCCGGGCAGCCCTGGGTGGGTCCCATAACGCTATTTCTGCTATTCCTAAGAACCATCAACATCCACCATGTGAATCATGCTCAGGAGCGGCGCCGCATTATTTAATGCGCCAACAGCAACACGAGTTTCAAGCTTCAAGAGCGTCGAGAGTTTCAAGTTCCAAAGACAGGAGTCCCCACTTAATCAATGACCCATGAGTTCACATCTATCCACGTCATTGGTTTCATCACATTGATAATCGACACAAGAAGAAAATTGAGAGGAAAGAGAATAAATGACAAAACTAATTTTGTTTTCATGCAAAGTTTCCAGTCAAGTCCTCCATTTCGTTGGCAAGAAACTTCCCATGTAAGCACCAGAAAAATCAATGACCCATGAGTTCACATCTATCCACGTCATTGGTTTCATCACATTGATAATTGACACAAGAAGAAAATCGAGACGGCAAACGGTATCACAAGAGGGTTTCCCGATTGGTAAATTTGTCGTCATTTCATCTTTCAGTGCCAATTATTTTGGGACATGCCATATGTGGACAGGAAATAAATTCATTGGACATATTTCCTACGATAGACAGTGACTCGTGTGTGTCCAGTTTTAACGGTGGACAACGTAGGAGGTGTTCCACTCGATAACAGATGAAGATCACTTCATTGTCTGGTGGGCCATCGGAAATCCTTTGAAGCCAATCGGAATATCTGAACTCAAAAGATTTTCACTTTTAGGGGGAAACGAGTAACTTAGGGAGTTCTATCAAAAGAGAAAGTTAAAATTTGATAGTTTGAGAAAATTTATTTATCATGAACTCACGTGTGTCAATCTATACACATCTTAGTAATGTAAATAATGTTCCATTAGTAAATTCTGTAGCATATCCATAAACTATCATCGACACTAATTAATATTACTTGTATGCAATAAAGAAAAAGGGATTGAATTAATGTTGTACATTCGTCACAATATTTGTTAAATATAATTGTCATACTGTGCATTCACTATTTATACTATAGCAACTTAGTTGACGCAATGGATTTTGCCTAGAAAATCACACTAACGTATTTAATGTGCAAATATCACTTAGCGTCGAACATAGAACTGAAAACAATGTTTGAAGTTGTCGACTAGCACTTGGTTGTGTAGCACTTGGATTCCTCAACCACCAATTCTTGGTTCTGACAGGTTTTGAGGGTACAATTTCCTGGAGGAAGCCAAGTCTTTCGAAATTGATTTGCCAAGGATCGGCCAGACGAGTTGAACATGAACGAAGATAGTACAGCTATAAACCTTTAGAAACCTTTCAATTATAAAAATTATCAAAAAAATGGAATCATCCCATATGAAAGTTTTAGAAAAATTATCAAAAAAATCCTAAATCTATTACAATTAAGTCAATTCAGTTATAAACCTTTCAATTATACCAATTGAATTCTAAACCTTTTAAAGTTTTGTCAATTTAGTTCATCTGATCATTTTAAATAAAAAATTGCTAACATAGACGTCGATAGTCCAATATGGCACAAGTGGCATTGGACAGCCGATGTTGACGTTGACAATTTTCATATATTTTCTGATTTTTTATATTGTTTGTTGTTTTTCTTTTCTTTTTCTTCTGTTTGTTTTTTTCCCCCTTTTTTTACAACTCTAGGCTGGTGAGGTCGTTGGCCAACCTTTGCCGACCATAGGCAAGGCATTGGGTCCTTGCCCAAATCTAGGCAAGGGTCGATGCCCTCACAGTTATGGGCGAGGGCCTTTGCATCCTTGCCAAGATCCAGGCAAGGGTGCCAAGCCCTCGCCTAGATCTAGGCGAGGTCCACAACACCCTTGTGGGCTATAGGCAAGGGCATCGTGAAAATAAAAGAAAAGAAGAAAAAGAAGAAAAAATAGACGAATTCTCAATACCTCATTATGACACAGTTGAACCAACAAATTAATAGCTAGCATTTTCTAGGGAAAATTGCCTAAAATGTCTTAATCCTATTACACTTTTGTCAAAATTTTATTATAAACCGTTCAGTTTTGCCAATTGAGTCTTAAATTTATTCACATTTTGTCATTGAATCCATCCAACTAATTTTAACAAATACCGTGGATACCGGCCCTTCTATATAGCATGACGGTACTGACATGGATAGTTTTTTTTTTATAGTATTTTAACAGTGTTTTGGTTTTTTTCTTTGTTTTCCTCTCTTCTTCCTTTTGTGGGTGGCCAAATAGGCTAACCTCGCCTAGGCGAGAGTCACCCTCACTTGGGCAAGAATGAGCATCAATGAGGGCTCCCCTTGCAAGATTTGTCAAGGCCAAGGCAACCTTGTGAGGTGTCACCTAGGCAAGGGCAAGGCCTAGTGAAGCTGCCTTGGCCTTGTGAGGGTCGGCCTCATGAAATTTGGCTTGGGGGCTAAGCTTTTTTGAAGAATTGACAAATGCTTGTACAAGTCTTCGAGGATGAGTTGTCGAGTTTATTGAGATCCTAGGGCTCGGCCATGTTCGCCACAAGTTTCAAACCGATCTTAATTTGTTCGTCTTTAGTAGCCTCAAGGCCCCAATTCTATGACAATGCCAAGGTCCAAACCCGCCCACACAAGCCATCTAGATTGGGATCATGCATTGCCCCTCCTCCAATCATCAAAGTCGTAGTTCGCCCCTCAGGGTGTATGCTCACTTTAACAGACGTACGGTGGGTCCACTCCCATTGTCCTCTGAAGGGTTAGGAGGTGAAGACAGCCCGACGACATAGGAAGGAGGTAGGAGGGAACAAGATTTTTGGGGCTCGAAAGATTTTGATGACATCATGGGCCACTGTTAGGCGACACTTGTATAGTTAGGTGGGAGGGGTGACCGACCTAGA
Source organism: Eucalyptus guilfoylei (assembly GCA_016097605.1). Taxonomy (NCBI): domain Eukaryota; kingdom Viridiplantae; phylum Streptophyta; class Magnoliopsida; order Myrtales; family Myrtaceae; genus Eucalyptus; species Eucalyptus guilfoylei. The sequence continues at coordinate 9,452,286 of CM027863.1, forward strand.
GTACAGTATAGTCAGTTTAATATTGACCTGTTGTACTTCCCCATAGCATCCCACCTGTCGTCTAATGTACATGTATAAATAAATAAGAAATGAAGTTGTCTTGTTTGCAGAAAATCGCATGTACCCTAGAATTTCCTATAGTCCCTTACACTTTCGCATGCTTAAGAAAATTAAAATGAAGAAGATATTGGCGATAGTAGTTCTACAGTAGCCATGACGTGCCAGGGTTGTCACATGGCTGCCATCGCAGCTTCCCAAGTCTCGTCTCGTTGCCTCAGCTCGTGGATCAGGGACCCCAGCAACTCGCCTCAGAGCTCTCCCATGCCGGCTTTGAGCTCTTGCATCCCGACCTAGAGCTCCTCCTTTTCGGCTTTCACTCCATCGACGGTCTAGCACAAGTCCTCTTTCATCCTCTAGACGTCCAAGATGGTCTCCTCCATGACTGTCATTCGGGCGTTCTAGGTTGCCCATTTGATCCCTTGAACTCGAGACACCCCGGGTTTTCTTTGGCTTGGGAAGAGCCTTCTCGTTAGTCCTACCGCGGTCCTTAGAATCCTCGACCTGAGCGTTCGCAACATCGGGACACTGATAAGCCATCGTGCTTGGAACGAAGGCTCTTATACCACTTGTCACGGGTTGATCGGTTCCGAATGATCACGTACACCCGTGCGGCCATAGGAATTCAATCCCAAGTTAGCTTCACACACACACGCTCGAACACAAGGGTCATATGAACAAAGGGGCGAGTGTATTTGCTTATGAACGAGTTGAATACAATGAGAGGGAGGGTCCCCTATTTATAAAAGTTTGATCCTCATCTCAGCCGTCGATCCTCCCTCTGATCCAACGGTGGTGTTTGAACGTATATTATCATTACAAGTTTGTACATTAGGCCACTCAATGGCTCTAGGCCTGGAAAAGCCCAAGGGCGTGTATTAAAAGCAAGGGCGGGGCCGCTTGACATGGAGTAGGTGAACGGTCACGGATTTTTGTTCGCATTATGCATGGACTAGTTGTGTGCTGATCATGGGTCGTTCATGGGTCGATCGTGGGTTGCTCGCGGGTTGGCCCTTGTGCATAACACAGCCCCATCATAGACGATCTTGGATCATGCTTCGTCCGTGGGCCGTGTCACTTTGCACTTGCCACAATGTGGAATCTATGCTTCATAATTCTACTGCACTAAAATTTTCTATGATTTGAGTTGAAAAATGAAAATGAATTTGTTGGGTAATAGGCAATCTCTATTATGAAGCCGTGGAAGAGTCGTGCGTGTGGGATAGCATACTTGCCACAAATTTTGCTTTCATTTTTTTTGACTTGTATCATAGGCCAATTTCTTGTGGGGAGGACCATTGTCACATGACCCTTTTGATCATGGTGAATTGTAGCTTGCACTCAATCTAGGTTTTGATAGAGAAAACCCATCACTCCAACTTGAGAATTTACCCCAACTTGGCATTCCATCAAGTTCAACTAATGTTCTGACAAGCTCTCATTTGTCATAAAAAAGACAAAGGCCGTTTGAATTAAATCGGAAGTTGCTCTAGCCATTGAAGAAGTGAAGAAGCTCCTTGATGCACTTAGGCAGCAGTGTACAGAAAGAAGCACTTTTAATCCTCTTGACATCCTATCTAGCTCTTATTAGCCTTTAGATGATATAGGTACCGAACATCATCAAACTTTAGAAGTCGAAAAACTCATTAGAGAATATATGAGACAAAAGGATGGAGATTACTCGGATAGTTCGGATGATGATGAGCCAATTCATAAGTACAATTTGTGAAGAAGTTGAAAGAAACATGTGGAAATGCCTGAAGACAAGAGATCTGAAGCATCTGAAGCTCCATGTGAAGAAGAAGAAAAAATTGACCTACGCACTATTGACGGCATTGTTCATGTAGTGATTGGTATTGTTCATAGCATTGTACCGTACTGTTTGGGACTATAACATATTATAGCAGAAGTGGAAAAAGCGGGCTAAGAGTTTGTCATAAGTAGAAAAGTCAATTTATTAGTATGAGCCTTCACAAATGCAAACAATTGGCCATTGTTGGCCAAAAAGGTTCTGTAAAGTCATAGTGTGTTTGTCTTCATTGGTTGTTTTATGCCTATACAAGGCAATGCATGTAAATGTTAGGGGTAGAATGCACCCTCCCAAAAAAATTTATTATGTGGTTTTACTATGAATCTTTAAAGCTCTCTCATCTCTTTCTTTTTGCCTGGTATGATTCTTTAAAACTAGAGATATTTTGATTAATTCTAGTGGTATGCTTTACACTTGCTGCAATGTAAAATCCGAGGATAACAATTTTGCTACCCTAAAATTTTCTATGATATGAGTCAACAAATGAAGAGGAACTTGGTGGCTGATAGGTAGTTTCTTTTCTAAGGCCATGGAACTTAAATAAGATATCTAAAACTATAACTGAAATATGGGAATTGAAAAATATTTTAATTATGAAAAAATAAGACAAATTTGTGAGAACGTTGAATTCCTTAATTGATTGGCGAGAGTTTATAAAGAGTAAGATGTGGTTATTTAAAGCTTACAATTGACGGTTACAAATGGAATTTACAGAACTCAAATTAATAAGTAACTTCTTAGTCTCCTTTTATCTAGCAACATTTGAGCCCAAAAAATATTGCTACTTCTCATTTACACGTCGATATGGATATTTATGACTTTTGTTATTCACCAAACTCTGCTACTATTAATTAAGTCTCATTGTTGATTATAATAAATAAATAAAAAGGCCATTTCAGGGTGTCATAAGGAAATGAGCTCGATTTGCTAAATGAGCTATTTGGGTCAGAAGTTCCATTTGGATACGAACTTGTAATCTTTGTCATTGATCTCTCCTCTTCCCGGACGGCTATGATTGATCCATTAGGTTCTTCGATTTGTTCGGAAATGAACCCCATTTTCAGTGGTGAGATTACAATGTGTCAATATACGTCATCAATGAGTGTGATGAAACTGAGGAAAATATGTTCCGCGAAATAAACAAAGTCTATATGGAAGTTCTTGAAATGGGAGGTGGTAGACATATGTTCGAAATTTAAACGATCAGGCGACAAGAGTGTTCATGCATGATACGCTACTACTGACCTAAGTATCTGATTAACATGGGATTTTAGTTGGGCGGCATTATGACTGGAACTAAGGTTAGCGATTCATGTTGGCATGTACTCTTCATGTTTATAATTTGTGTCAATTTGATTCGGCCTACAACATTTTGATTTTCATTCGACATGTCAAATGATTAAATCGTGAAGAGAAAATGTTATTCATATTAATTTATGTAAACATATAAAGTTTGCATGTCAAGTAGCATCGCATTTGGCTTTTGTATCTTTATTTTGTGTTCAATCGCTGGGGCAAATGAGCCTTGGGAGGTTGATAAGCACGTTGCACGAGATAGACACGGCTTACATAGCAGCTCCAATTATTGCGTGATATTTTCTTTTATAATATGACTGTTCAAGGATTTTGGCTCGAAACTCCATGGATTTATACAATAAAATGGCATATGGTAAGACTTGAAGAAAATTATCAAAAAAGTTCTAAACCTATTATACGATAGCTAATTCAATCATGAAACTTTTTAATTGTATTAATTTAATTATAAACATTTTTATGACTTATCAATTTTGGTTATGAATGTTTCAATTGTGCTAATTTAGTCCTAATTTTTTAACGATTTTCTAATGTAGTCCTTTTGGCCAATTATTCAAATAATAGATTTAGGACTGAATTAGCAAATTTTCAAATAGTTTATAACTAAAGTAACACAATTGAAATGTGTAGGACTGAGTGGTATATTGTCAAAAAGTTTAGGATTAAATTGACACAGTTGAAATGTTTATGATTGAATTGGCCACGCTATAGTAGGTTTAGCACTTTTTATCAACAACTTCAAAAAGATGAAAAAAGTTAGAAATGGTAGATGATTTATTTGTGAATTTTTTGTGAACTGAACTAGCCTCCAACTCAAGGAAGGACATATGCTATCACAAGAGGACAGGCTGAGGATGCGCCTGATGTGATCACAGGTACGATCTCGTTGAACGACCATGCTGCTTATGCTTTATTTGACCCTAGAGCTACTCATTCATTTATAGTTGAGCAGTATATTAAGCTGGTAGGATTGATTCCTGAGTTGTTGGAGTCAGTGGTAAGTATATTTACACTGTTAAAGAATAAGGTGTTAGCTACAGTGGGTTGTCGTGGTTGTAAGTTAGTGATTGGTGAGCGAGAGGGTTGTCCTAGCCATGTATGATTTTGATGTAATAATTAGCGTGGACTGGCTCACCAAGCAACGAGCTAAGATGGACTGCTATCGTAAATCGATTCAATTTAACCCGTTAGCGGGTGAAAGTTTCGAGTTTATTAGGAGTTGAGGAGGACCCTCGATTACCTTAATCTTGTCGCTTGAGACAACCCGTTTGTTAGACGTGGGTTGTCAAGGTTACTTGGCAACTATCGTGGATACGACGGTTGATGAGCTGAAGATCGAGGACATCGCAGTAGTCCAAGAGTTTCCAGACGTGTTTCTGAAAGAATTGCCAGGTCTGCCGCCAGAGAGGGAGATAGAGTTCGTGATTGAGCTAGCCCTCTGGACAGAGCCAATCTCTAAGGCTCCTTACCAAATGGCGTTATCGGAGCTGAAAGAACTGAAAGTGCAAATGTAGGAATTGTTGGATAAGGGATTCATAAGTCTCAGTGCATCACCTTGGGGAGCGCTAGTTCTGTTCGTGAAAAAGAAGGATGGTTCATTGTGCCTGTGCATCGACTATTGTCAACTCAATTAGGTGACAATCAAGAACAAGTATCCACTGCTGAGGATCGACGACTTATTTGATCAATTGCAAGGAGCGTCGATATTTTCTAAAATCGACTTGAGGACAGGGTATCATCAGCTGAGGATCATAAAGGAGGCCATTCCAAAGTCAGCGTTTCGTACTCGATACGGCCATTATGAGTTCACTGTAATTCCGTTTGGCTTAACAAACACCCCAGCTGCTTTCATGGACCTGATGAACCGAGTGTTCAAAGAGTATCTGGATTAGTTTGTGATCGTGTTCATCGATGATATCCTGGTGTACTCGAGAAGTCCTGAGGAACATGAGAGGCACTTAAGGATAGTGCTTCAGACTTTGAGGATTCATGAGCTGTACACCAAGTTCAGTAAGTGCGAGTTTTGGTTGACTCGTGTTGCCTTTCTAGGTCACGTGATTTCAGGCGAAGGAATCTCTATGGACCCTTCCAAGATCGAAGCAGCTATCAACTGGCCAAGACCGACAACCGTGACAGAGATCAGAAGCTTCTTCGATTTGGCAGGGTACTACAGACGGTTCGTGGAAGGATTTTCGACGTTAGCGTCGCCGTTGACTCGACTATTGAAGAAGGAAGAGAAGTTTGTGTAGACAGACAAGCGCGAGCGTAGTTTCCAAGAGATGAAGTAGAAGCTGACTACCGCACCCGTGTTGACGATTCCATCTGGTCCTGAAGGATACGAGATCTATAGTGATGCGTCGTTTATAGTACTGGGTTACATGTTGATGCAGCATGGCAGAGTTGTTGCATAAGCGTCCCGTCAACTGAGACCTCATGAGCTAAACTACCCGACATGACTTGGAACTCGCAGCGATTATCTTTGCTCTGAAGATTTGAAGACATTATTTGTGCGGAGAAAGATTCCAGATTTTCACAGACCATCAAAGTTTCAAGTATCTATTCTCTCAGAAGGAGTTGAATATGAGACAGCGCTGCTGGATGGAAATTCTGAAGGATTATGATTGTGATATCTTATATCACCTTGGGAAGGCGAAGAAGGTCGTAGATGCGCTAAGTTGGAAATCTTCAGTAGCGGAGATGTTGATCAAGGAACGGACTTTACTTGAGAAGGCTCGAGATTCGGTTTTCAAGTTTGAGGTAGGCTACCTTTCAAATCTTATGGCCACCATTAGAATTGAACCAGAAGTGCAGATAAGAATTAAGACGCTTTAGCCGACAGACCCGAATGTTTAGAAGATCCTGCAATTCTAGATTTTTGAAGATGAAACACTAAGGTTTCGAGGACGATTGTGTGTACCTAATGATGCAGAGCTTAAGGAAGAGATCTTGTCAGAAGCTGATCATAGCAGTTACAGTATTCATCCTAGTAGTACGAAGATTTATCAGAACTTGCGTCAACACTATTGGTGGTATGGTATGAAGGCGGACATCGCCAAGCATGTCGCCAAGTGTCTGACGTGTCAGCAAGTAAAGGCACAGCATTGTAAGTCGGGAGGACTTCTGTAACCTCTCGAGATTCTTGAATGGAAATAGGAACACATCACAATGGATTTTGTGATAGGCTTACCAAGGAGTCAAAGAGGAAATAATTCCATTTGGGTAGTGGTCGATAAATTGACGAAGTCGGCTCACTTCATTACAGTACGAAAGGACCTTGATTTGGACAGGCACACAGAGTTGTACGTGCATCAAATTGTTCGTCTGCATGGGGTGCCGGTGACGATTACTTCAGACAAAGACCCGAGGTTTATAGCCACTTTTTGGAAGACCTTGCAGATTGCTTTAGGATCGAAGCTGCAGTACAGTACGGCTTATCATCTTCAAACGAATGGCCAATCGGAGAGGACTATTCAAACCCTCGAAGACATGTTGTGAGCTTGCATGTTGGATTTCAAGGGAAACTGGGAGGAACAGCTTCACCTTGTCAAGTTCGCCTACAACAACAACTATCAGCAGAGTATTCAGATGGCGCCTTTTGAAGTGTTGTATGGCAGAGTGTGCAGAACACCAGTGTGTTGGGATAAGGTCGAAAAGTGGAAAATCACAGGCCCAGAGTTAGTCCAGCAGTCAGTGGATGCAGTTGCCGTTTTCAGGGACAGATTAAAGACCGCTTAGAGCCGCCAGAAAAGCTACGCCGATAAGCGTCGGAGACCATTGGAATTCCAAGTTGGTGATCATGTTTTTTTGAAGGTATCCCCAATGAGGGGTACTTCACGCTTTGGCAAGAAGGGAAAACTAAGTCCGAGGTACGTAGGTCCCTTAGAGATTCTTGAAAGAATCGGGATCCTAGCGTATCATCTTGCATTACCACTGAGGTTGGCACAAGTGCATGACATCTTTCACGTGTCAATATTGAGGAAGTATGAACCTGACCCGACCCACGTGCAGAATTTTAAGGATTTAGACGTGGACGACAAAGTGTTGTACGTTGAAAGCCCGGTTCAGATCGTGGATCGCAAGGAACATGTTCTGCGCACCAAGACCATCCCATTGGTCAAAGTGGTCTGGCAACACCACGGCACTGAAAGAGCAACCTAGGAAAGTGAAGAGTCGATGAGACGATTGTACCCCCACCTTTTTGTTTAAAGATTGTAATGGTTTAAATTTCGAGGACGAAATTTTTATAAGAGGGGAAGAGTTGTGACATCCTGATTTTCAAGTCTATTTTCGATGAGATGAAATGGACTTTTCATCGACGCACCTATGGCCTTTTTCTCGGAGTTGGCCACTCACGAGTTAACTAATCTATTAGGTGAAGCCGTTAAGGAATATAAATGTAATAGACTTGAAAATTCGGCCAGAAACCGACTGCTCAACCGTATTAATCTATAAGGGTCATTACGGCATTGTCAAAATTGACTAGAGATCGGAGATATGTTGATTCGACTGAGGTATGTGATTAGTGCGTGGGTGATTCCACTTAATCACAAAATTCTCGTCGAACGACATTAGAACGATTTTTCTGTCGTTTCTGTACCCTATGTCCGTATTTGAAATCTCGAGATTTATACGACAACCGAAAGTTGCCTATGTGTCGAAGATGTACATTGTGGCTCAAAAATAATCGACCAAGAGTCAAATGCGCTAAAAATTCCTAAAAGCTACAAAGTAGGTTAGGTCACGCTAAAATTGTGCTAGATTGAAATTAACCGCAAATTTGAACTCGATTTCAGAAATTGAAAGTTCTGTATTGTCACGAGTCATTTTAGGAACGTCGACTCATCATTCGAAGAATTTTCGGCAAGCTCGGGATTTTTTCGAAAAATCATTTTGGACGATTCGGAAAAGAATAAAAATTCGGATGGGCCAAATTGAAGGGATTTTTGGGTTTCAAACCGAGCTATTTGGTGAAGGGAACTTGAAGAAATTGTGGGGGCTTCCTCCTTAGCAAAAATTGGACATCAAATCGGGGAATTTGGTCAAGAAATTGAAGTACTATTAGTGAAATTCGGAGGCTGGTTGGTAGGCTGCAATTTTGGCATCAAAATTGAGTTTTTGTGGATTAATTTGCAAGAAATAATTATGGGGACACAAGGGATAAGCATGAAGGCTTTTGGTCCAATGAAATGATGATTTTAGATATTTTTAATTGACTTTTGCCCCCTCTCTGTCTAAGCTTCTCTCGGATGCCAAGCTGACCCCCTCCACCTTCGTGGCTTCTATTTTGCTTTCGACCTTGTTTGGTTCAGCATCCCAAGGGGCTTTTAACCCCGAAAGCCCCTTGGGAAAAATTTTAGGCATTTGGTTCAGCATTTGGAGGTATCCTTGGCCAAATGCTAGCATTTGGAATGCTGAAGAGGGTTTTAATGAATTTTTTTCTTCCAATATTGCCTTCACTGATAATTGCATTTTCCTGTTTTACCCTAAAAAACTATTGTTCATCGTCTTCCTCGTTGGACTTATTTCTTCAAGAGTGAAGCTCAGCCGGCGGAGCTCAACCGGCCAGATCTGGTCGCCCACGCACCGCCGTTGCCACGCACCGCCGTCACCACGCACCACCGTTGCATGGGTTGCGGCCTCAGGCGGTGTCGCCTGGGTAACGCGACCCACGCGACGGGCTGAGTGGTGCTCAGCCGGCCAGATCTGGTCACCCACGCATCGCCGTCGCCACGTACTACCGTCGCATGGGTCGCGGCCTCAGGTGGCATCGCCTGGGTCGTGCGACCCACATGATCGCCGTCGCGTGGGTCGCTGCCTCAGGCGACGCCGCCTAGGTCACGCGACCCATAGGACGGCGGTGTGTGGGTCGCGCGACCCGTCACCTCCCCACCACTACTGCCACCAGCATCCTCCCCCACCATAGCCACTAGCCGCCTCCCCCACTAGCTCCGGCTGCCTCCCAATCGTTCCCCTCTGCTTCAACATCTCCTCCTCCTTTTTCCTTTTCTTTTTTTCCTTTTTCTTTTCACCTTAAAGCTACTTTGCAAAAAATACACCAAAATAAGAGTACCCAAACACTTCAGCATTCACTAAATGCCCATTCTTCTAAAGATACTTGGGGAAATGCAAAGCCATTTCCCCAAAGTTGAACCAAACGGGCCCTTCATTTCCCCTCACCTAGATGAGCTGCTTCTGTTTTCCTTCATTTCCTTCGAAGACTCCACCTCCTCCACTGAAATTCTGCAGCTGCTTCAAAGACCGCCTCTGCCCTCCTTTCATTTTCTTTTTTCCTTCGTTTGATGCCGTTGATGTCCACCAGCGAACAGCAACTCCACCGAAGTCCCTTCCCCCTACCACATGTCCATTCCCCTTGCCCCTCTTCCCCAGCGAATCCCTCCACCGTTTGGTCTCTGCTCCCACTCACGCTGCCACTCGTCCAACGCCCGCATGTCTCCACCAGTCAACCCAGCAAAGCTGAAGTTGACCTCAGCAGCTCCTTTGTGCGCTAGCTGCCTCACGTCCCCAGCAGCACCATCGAAACGGCTTCTTCCTCACCGCCAGTAGCGATCGAATTCTGCTGCTCCATCTTCGCTTTCACTTGTCCAACTTCATCAACCAACTTTGCCTCAGTCAGCTTTGCTGTCCAGCCATTGACGCTGCAACCAACCCCATCTCGGACCAAGACCAGCTCAGCTAAGTAGAACCGGTTTCTCCTCCTTCAGCAACAACTTGCAGGGCCGTTTTTAGCCCAGTCCAAGCTCCCGTTGGCGTCTCTGCTTCGGAGTTTGTCGCTCGTCTCCGCGTTGCCGTTGCCATAAACTCACCGGCTCGCAAATCCGATGAATTTACTCACTAAACCTCACTTAGGAGGTTAATTATGCTTAAAATGTGTTTAGTTTAAGTTAATTAGGGATTATGTGGTTAGTTTAGATTAGTGATTTAATTGTTCAATTATGCATGTTAGATTATTAGATTAGATTAATTAAGGCCTAGACAGGATTTGCTATTTATCTAGACAGGTTCGGGAATTTTCTCGGTCCATTTAGGCAGTTAATTTAGCAAGTACGGCCTAAGTTAGTATTTTTGGTATTTAAATTGAATTATTTAATTAAATTTGGTAATTATTTAATTATTTAATATTTTCCTGAAATTAGATCGGATAGTCGGTGACCGGAAATTTGTGCCGATTGCAATGGTGTGTTCAGTTTATGCAATTGAGTGTTAATTTGTGCAACTTGAGTGCTGATTGGATTTTTAGTCATTTTTTCCAAAATTTGGGAAATTTCATTATTTATTCAGAAAATATCGGGTGTCGGATTTTAACACTGAAATTGGTTTTATATGCTATATAAAATAGTGAGATTTTAAAAAGAAGGTTATGAACTTTTTGGGTTCAATCTGACCGTGTACCCACACACGACTATTTTCATCAAGTGTTTTTAATACGAAGAAAATAAGCTAGGATCATTATTTTAATTGAGGCATTTGAGTGTAAAGCATGGTGTCTTGGGCCGAGAATGAATGGTCGTGTGTTGGTTAAGAGAACCCGTCCCAAGCGTTTACGCCGGATGTTACCCATTCATTAGGACTCGGGTTGCAGTAGATTTTAGATCTACGCTCCTTCGAGAAAGCTGTCTTTGAGAGACGTCGCAGTGCTCAATGGTGATGAGACGATGCCTGGCTACGCCAGTAGACCGCCGAACTTGGGAGTAGGCCGTACTCTTGAGGTGTGAAATTAACAATTGGAACGCATGGTTGATTAAGTTAGATACCCCTGATTATGAGACAAAACTGTGTGGGATGATATGAGACGTGTCATAACGGTTTGACCTTATAATCGGGACCCATTTATGTCTAATATAGTTGAGTGAGGCATTTCAATTGTTGTGTGCCTTGATTATATGCATCGTGTGTATATGAACTGTGCTGACATCTAGGAGCGAACTGAGGCGAGGTAAGCTCTCTGTATTGTGTGGCTAGGCCACCCTTTGGTGTATTTTCTTCCTAATAGGGGTTCAGGGGGTGAACTTGCTGAGACAATGTCTCACCTCGTCGTGGGCTTAACTTTTCAGGTCCTTAGATGGTGTTGGTGGAGGACCCGAAGCCCAGAGTCTGTGGAGGTGGAGTCTGAAGGATCGGCGTATGTGTCCGACTAGTTGTTGTAGGACAGCTTCTTTTTGGGAGCCGATATTTTGTAGACTTTTACCTAGACTCTTTTTGTACCTAAACCTAGTGTATTTATAAAAGGTGTTTTGTGGAAATTTGTGTCCTGTTATTTCTATCCCACGTTGTTTGATGTCAGGGGTTTATTGTTTCGCTTCCACATGAGTACTAAAATGAATTGAGTCAGTGACTTGTCCTGGGAAGTCGCATTTTTATTATCGACCACCGAGAGATGGGCACGCGCTCGAGGATCATGGCGTGACAATTCTTGTACTTGGTTCTATTGGTAAAATTACCCAAAAAGTCTTGAACTTATTGTAATTATATCAGTTTAGTCATAAATCTTTTTTATTGTTAATGGAGTCCTAAACCTTTTGTATTTGTGCTAATTCAGTTAATTTGATCAATTTTGGCCAAAAATTGTTGACATAGACACTTGCCATCTGAAATGGCGCGGCCGGTGCTAATATGGATAATTTTTAATAAATATTTCAATATTTTATAAAATTATTATTTTTACATTTTTTATTTTATTTTCTTTCTCTTTCCTTTTTTTTTTTCTCTTTCCCTTTTTTCCTCTAGCCATCTATTGGCTAGAGGCGAGGGCCAGCCAATCAACTTCTCAAACCACCGCCCCTACCAAGGCTTGACCTTGCCATTGCTAAATGAGGTCGGCCTCGCTAGTGGCTAGGCAAAAACCAGCTCTCCAATCCTCGCCTCTGGCTGGTCATTAAAGTCTAGCGACTAGCTAGAGGACGAAGGAAAAGGGGGGAAAAAGAAAGAGAAAGAAAAGAAAGAAAATGAATAGAATAAATAAATAAATCGATATTGAAAATTTATTAAAAATTGTCTATGTCATAATCGACTGCATCATGTAGGATGACTTGCATCTATGTCAGCAATTTCCGAACAAAATTAGCTGGATGGATTTAATTGGTATATATACAAAAGGTTTATGATTTGATTGGTAAAAAATAGGATTTGGAATTGAATTGGCACAATTGTAATAAATTTATGACTTTTTTTGGTAATTTTCTCTCATTTTATAGCTTATGAAAGTCTACAAGGAAAAAGAAAAAACAAAAAAACAAAAACAAAAAGCCATTAGTATCACTAAGGAGAAAAGCCATGTGTAACCCCCCCTCTCCCCCCAAACTAAGAAAAGAGATTATTCTTAGGCTAAGCGAGCCTATCGGATCTGCCTATCTCATAAAAAAGGAGTTTGCCCCACCAGGACTATGACTCCATAGAAGAGCCTATTGGACCTACCTACCTCATAGAAAAGGGGTTTGCCCAGCCAAGGCGAGGCTGACCTTGCGCCGCCTAGGCGAGGTCGAGCCTTGTTGACACCTAAATTTTGATTAGGTTATTAATTAGGCCTTAATTTCTTTTATTTTTCCTTTTTTTAGATAATAAAAAATAAATGAAAACAACAAAAAAATAGTAAAAACAAAAGAAAACAAAAAAAAAAAAAACCAGTCATCGCCGGGGGGGGCCGGGTCTTCGAGCCCAGCCCCTCCCCTCTTCTTCTTTTCCACGCGGGCTTAGGGCCCAGCCCTCTTTTTTCCCAGATCCGGCCCGGCCCCCTTCTCTTCTTCTTCTTCCTTCTTCCATCTTCTTCCCCTACGCCTCTGCAACTCACGCGCACAGAGGATGCCGACACGCGAAGGACAACCTACGGCCGAGGAGGGTAGGCCGACGTCGGCCGGAGATGACAGATCTCAGGCGCCATTAATGGTTGCCTTCAATGCCGAGCACGCCTTGTTGGAGGAGCGAGGATGGGACGCCGGTTCAGCCGCACCCGAGGCCGCTCAGTGCGCAAAGATCGGCGGTCGAAGCTTCGTCGACCGGCCACCCCCTCGCCTATAAATAGCAAGCCACAAGCTCCGTCGAAGGACACGGCGAACTCAAAAACCTTCCCTAGAGAGACTTCAGGGGAGATCGAAGAGCGAGTGCGAGAGAGAAGTCGGGTCGCGAGCTCGAACGATCTCCCTCCGAGAGACTTCGGGGGAGACCGGCGGCAAGCGAACCCGGAGAAGGGAGACCAGAGGGGCTGAGATCCGCGGACGCAGATCTGTCCATCCGCCGTGCCGTGTCGCCCCGAGCCAGGCCGTCGCCGTCTCCGATGTCGCAGCACCAGATCTCTGCCGAAGACGTCCACCGTCGTGCTGCCCCCTACCAACGAGCCTCGGTTGAAATTCCCAAAGCCGGTGAGCATCTCTGACCTCCCCTCGTCCGCCACCTCGCTTCTGGGTTGGCCATCTCTGCTGTAGCCGCGTCGAAGCCGCTCCGCTGCCGCTCGGATGCTTTCCCCACCCCCCGACGCTCGTCATGGCCGCTGGATCGTGAAGGCAGCAGCGGCTGCGAAAATCGGGTCAGCCGGGTCGGACGCGTGACCCGGCGCCCTAGGGTTTCCATCAAGTAGGTCGGGTCGTTGGGCTGGGTTGTGCGCGTGGGCCGGGTAGCCTTTGGGCTGAAGTTTTTATGAAAACAGGCCAAGAGCAGTTTGGGTTTTTTTTTTTAAAATGAGAGAAAAAAAACCTGAGTCGGGCCTGCGTTGCGGGCCCGTCTGTGTCTCGGGCGAACGAAGCGGGTCGGACCCAACCCGGGGATCCGACCCGGTTCGTTTTTAAATATTATTATAATATAAAATAATATTTTAAAAAATAAAAAATCAAAAAATAATTTATTTTCCAGAAAATCAAAAAAATCAAAAATATCCCATATTTTCCAAAAAAACCAAAAAAGTCAGAAAAACCCAAAAAAGACTTATATTTTCCAAAAAGATCAAAAATCCAAAAAAAAAAATGCTTTTTATGTCCAAAAAAAATGATAAAAATACCCAAAAAAAATGTTTTTCCTCAAATGCATGGAAAATCCCTCAAAAATCCAAAAAGCCTTAGGGTTTAAACAAGATTAGGTACCGAAAGGGCATTAGTGATTAACTAGTGTAATCAAGTCCCCGATCATAATTTCTCTGGTTGCGCAGGAGCAAGTATTTCTCCCAATACTTCGCATGGGTTTTTAATCAACCTACCCCAAATTGATTAGTGGCGACTCCATTTTAAAAATTAACTTGCAGGTTAAAAATTTAGACCATTAAGTCGTGAATTGGTGGACTTGGGAGAGTCCGGGCTAAAATAAATTTAGCCGAACCATTAGCCTCCTTAGGCGCCCGCCCCGATCGGGCGCCGAGAAAAAAAGAGGTCGCGACAAGCCTCGCCGGCTAGCGTGAGGCTCGGCCTCGCCTATCCACCGAGGCCACCGGCGAGGCTTGGCCTCGATTAGATCTGGTGAGGCCGAGCGTCGCGGTGGCCTGGCGAGGTCCGGCAAAACCTTGCCCAGCCGGTCGCCAGCCGTCGCCGTGGCCGGCGACTGGCCACAAAGGAGAAATAAGGAAAAAAAAAAAAGATAGAAGAAAAAAAGGAAAATATAATAAAAATATTGAAAAATTAAAATAAACAACAAAATTATACAAGTTTACCAAACGCATTTCTATTCTTGGAATATAAATTTTTTGCAGTTACCAAGTGCGTTCTTATACTCAGAAATTGTTCCCAGGAACAGAAACAAAAAAAAAAACTATTTCTATTCAAAAATTATTCCCCAGAACAGAGACGTTACCAAACGCGCCTAATTAGCTTGTCTTTATTCTTCTTGTATTAGACGGAGAGAGGAAGAGGAGTTGCGACGTAGTGACTGTACTGTGCATTGTAATCCCAACACAAAGTTTCTTTACATACGAGCATTTAAAATGTCTTCAACAGACATTCAAGATCTTGTCGATGGATCCACGTGCAATGGCAACCTACCCTCCAAGGAATAGTTCCTCGGGAATTTTTAGAAGCGCCCCTCGAACATTGCACTAAAGACAACAAAATTATGAACAAACAAACAATACTGCCAAGCTTATTATACTAAAAATGCAATGCCCAAAAGTGCAGGACAATTAACAGGCCTACCATAAGCCGCAACTTTCAGAAAACAAATGAAAAAAGCCTAATTTCACAGAATCACAGGAAGTCACCTGGTGTATAGGAACAGGCGATTTATATATGCTACATATAAAATTTGATGTATTTTCACAATTCATATACTAATTACAACATACTTATAAATAAATGATAACAGATGTTTATTTTAATCATATCGATTTCAACACTCAGTACAATTAATTCATAAGTTACAATTGATGCCGGATACTAGTTTATACCAATATTACTATTGAACCAATGCATGGTTTTTTCTTAATATAAGATGCATCGATTAAACTTTAATGATAGACCTAACCATTTCGAAAAAGAATTAATCTAATTTTTTTATTGAAAGTCCTAAAACTAGTTTTAAATGAATAAGTGTATTGAAAATTTTAAAACTGATCACGAAAGTGTAATTGAGTTTCAAAATTTTCAAAATATGCAATCAAGTCCTTAAATTCGTTGCGAAAATGCAATTAGGTCCTAAAACGGAATGTAGCTTTTCTCTCATTTTCTAGCTTGTGAAAGTCTACAAGGAAAAAGAAAAGAAAAAAAAACAAAAAGCCATTTGTATCACTAAGGAAAAGCCATGTCTATGCCCCTCCCCCAACTAACACCCCCAAACCCCAACCAATAAAAGAGATTGTTCTTAGGTTGAGTGAGCCTATCCAATCTACCTACCTCATAGAAAAGGGGTTTGCCCCACTAGGACCATGACTCCACATAAGAGCCTATTCAACCTATCTAGCTCATAGAAAAGGAATTTGCCCCACTGATTCTTTTGCTACGGTCATGATTCACATTTTGACATGACAGCTTCGAAAACGAATCAGCTCAAAGCCATGAATAAATGAACCTCATAGGTTCGTGCATTCTCCCATTCAAAGAAACTAGCCAAATTCTTCTCAACAAAATCTTCATGGAGTCCCAAAGATCATCAATTCAATCTCTCGTCAATACGATCAAAAGAGATATACTTTCTGTCATGGGCTCACACTCATTCCTGTCCCCTTCACCATATGACACCGCATGGCTAGCAATGATTCCCGATTCTCGCCGACATGATCGTCCCATGTTCGAGGGGTGTCTTAATTGGGTGCTTCACAATCAGAATGAAGAAGGCTTTTGGGGATATCATGATTATGATACACATGAAATGCCCGATGGAGTGGAGTGTCTTGCTTCGACCCTTGTTTGCATGACCGTGCTCAAAAAGTGGCATGCCGGTTCACCTTTGATAGAGAAAGGTACTGCATGCTTCACTTTCAATCAAACATGATTTTCTTTATTAACACCGACTATGGCCATTGCAAACATGATTTTTCTCTAGGATAAAATATATTTTGGTGAGTAGATTACTAATATAAACTTTACGCTTAACTTTCAAATAAACACACAATTTTCAATCCCCTTTCATCAGGCCACTCAACTATATTCTAACTTTCAATCTGGTGATTTGTGCACTTTTCGACACATAAAATCTAATTTGGCTTATAGACAAAATAAAGTCAAGTGATGATTGAAGAAATTCGAACTTAGGCCAATACAGACATGATATTTCCAACAATAAGAAAGCTTATGAAGGACGTTGCAAGTAACTATTATATTCGTTTCCTTACTGAAATGCCATAGTCATATAGCTCTTCACAGACTCTTCTCTAATACTTCTTGATTTTTCACGTTGCAGGATTCAAGTTCATTCACAAAAATGCGGAATTACTTCTTTCAGGATACAAGCATAGAAAGTTTTCTCGTTGGATTGCTATCGTCTTGCCCGGAATGGTTGAATTGGCACGTGCTAGCAGTTTGGAGGTCGTATTTCCCGAAAGCATAGACCGTGCTCTAGCAGAATTATTCATCAATCGACGACAAATTCTCGAAAGGTAATTCTAATACTTTCCTTCTTTATTGGTCGAAAAATATCATATACTCTTTTTTTGGTAAAAGTTCAAAAACAGTCAGAGCCTCAAATCTTAAAATTAAATATGACAAGTACCGACAACTCCTATGTTTCCTCCACCTGAGATGCTATCATAACTTTTAGGGGTTTGGCCATTTTGCAGGGAAGAACTTGTGGACAAGAACCGATATTGCCCATTGTTGTCGTATCTTGAGGCATTGCCTCCGACATACAAAATCAGCCATGAAACCATATTGAAGCATCTGGACAGTGACGGTTCTTTATTTCAATCACCCTCTGCAACATCAAGTGCATACCTATCCACCGGGAACGAAGCATGCCTGAATTATCTTCAATCTCTTGCTTCGAATTGTGCTTCTAGTGGCAGTAAGGGAACTCTACGTCCAAGAGATTTTTAGATGCTGTCGAAGTACATCATTCTTGTTTCCCTGACTAATGCTATTTCACGAAAATAATATTTATCACTTTCGGAAAAGAGAATAAGACAATTGTAGTTATTGACTGGTGAGGTTAACTTGAGTTGATGGAAATGTCGTATATCAGGAGTATCGAAAAGATCTCGCTCTATAGAAGGTATGACAAAGGATGCATCAACTTCATTGCGATCTTTTTTGTTTCTTTTCGCTTGACTTTTGTGACGGCCTCAAACAGGAAGCCATCCGCACATAGGAACAAAACTGAAGACTATGATAATTCAGTGCGTCAATTCTGCAGTCCTCGTAACAGCGACTGAAAGCTAAACAAATGAAAGCTGATTTTATGAAAGTGGGGTAATCATAGGATACGCCGCAGATTTTACGCAAACTGATTTATCCATTATTAATTTGGAAATTGGTTTATCGAATGCATATATTTGTCTTTTCTACCAATCATGACCCTCCAATATCATTTGGCTTTTCTTGATGATTGAAGCAGTTCCATCTCTCTATCCCGTGGATGAAGATCTTACAAAACTTTCCATGGTTCATCAACTGGTAAGATTAGGGTTGACCGAGTATTTCGACAGGGAGAACGATGAAATTTTGGCACAAATCTATCGGTTAGTAAAAATTTCCTAGTCTCTCTCTCTGTTTTTTTTAAATAAAAAATCCACTGCTATAAAACGGGGGAATCGGGGGCGGGCAACACTGTCCCGGAAGGCTCCAAGGCCTATCCCTACAAAGCTAGGAAAATTAACAAAAAATTCCTAAACCTCTTGTACTTGTGATAATTCAGTCCTAAATATTTTGAGGATTTACCAATTTAGTCTTAAATCTTTTCACGATTTATCAATTTAGCCATTCTATTTAATTTTGATTAGAAATTGCTCCTATGGACAATTTTTAAAACAAAATTTATGAATTTTTCTTTTCTTTTTCTTTTTTTTCCTAGCCGAAAACTGACAAGAGCCAACAACACTCGTTTCATATAGGTGAGAGTCTTTGTGCCCTCGCCGGCCATAAGGGAGGGTGTTGGCCTTCTCATAGATATAAGTGAGTGCTACAAAGCCCTAGCCAAGCTATGAGCGAGGTTCGTGGCCCTTGCTTAGACTAGGGGAGGGTTCGCGGCCTTTGTGTGGATCTGGGCAAGGGTTTGAAACCCTCACTTGAGGCCGGTGAGGGCACGGAGGCCCACATCCAGACAAGGCGAGGGCCATAACACCCTTGGCCAAACCATGTGAGGATCACCGACCCATAATTAGGAAAAAAAAGGAAAGAATAAAGAAAATTAGAAAGAAAAGAAAATTTTCAAAAATTTAAAAAATTTAAAAATGATTTTCAAATTGCCCATGTTAGAACCGATCATACCGCATCAAACGTTCAGCCTTGACTAGACTATCGTGCCAATAATTTCCAATTAAAATTGGGCAAATTGACTAAATTAGTAAATCGTCAAAAGACTTATGACTAAATTGACAAATCATCAAAATATTTAGAATTAAATTGGCACAATTGAAATATTTCAGATTAAATTGACATAAGTGCAATAGTTATAGGATTTTTTTAGTACTTTCCCCTACAAAGTTGTACTCTATTTTCTATGTTTTAGTAGCAATCACTTTTGAGGTCACCAAAATTGTCCATATGACATCTTTAACTAATTCAAGCATATCAACATATCTTTTTTCAGGAACTACAAGCATGAAAAACAAATCACAAAATCAATTCACTCGATCGCTGCGGAGCTATACAAAGATTGTTTGGAATTCTGGCTTTTGCGCATGCATGGTTATAGGGTATCACCATGTAAGAGCTGCGAGCTTTATAAGTTCCTCAATTGGTTCATTTTCCTTGGGGTCATTCACTGATGATTTTTTTAAGTGGTTCAATTAATTTCAATTAAATTATGCATTTTGCAGCTAGCTTTTGTTGGTTTCTAGATCATGAAGAAGTTCGAGATTACATTGAAAAACATCATGAATACTTCTCGAGCGTGCTCCTTTACATTTATAGAGCCAGCAATCTTATGCTTCCGGATGAACATGAACTCGAGAAAGCAAGAATTTTCTTGAAGAAATTTCTTGAGAAAATTGCGTCTAGAGAAACAAGAGATTCAAGCATCATCTCGTCGGGTCACTGCAGAATGGTTAGCAGGAATATTCAGTACTTCTTTTCGTCCCCTAGGTTATAATAGTTATGATATCGGTTGATGATTGATATTTCTGTATAGATTGAGCATGAATTGGGTCTTCCGTGGATGGCTCGACTAGACCACCTGGAACATAGGACGCAGATGGAGGAAAAAGATGCTTGTGTACTATGGATGGGAAAATTTCCATACAATAGGTATTTTTGTCTTAAAAGGGACAGTCTTATCTTGTCGTATTACCATGCCATAACATGCAAGTAACCTTTTGCTTTTCTTTGGTTTCATTAGGCCATCATTTGTTCATAATCAAGATATAGTGCAGCTTGCTCTTCAGAACTATGTATTGCGACAATCTGTTTACAGGATGGAGCTTGATGTAGTAAAGAGGTATATATGCAAACTGTTTAATAACGTATTGTTCATTAGCAAGTACTTATTCCTAATGACTATTATGTAATGGATGAGTTCAGGTGGTCCGAGACAACCGGACTTAGAAAGATGGGGTTTGGTCGAGAGAAGACATTGTACTCTTATTTTGCTGTTGCCGCTTCCATTTCTCTAACTTGCAACTCTGATGTTAGAGTACTGGTTGCCAAGAGCGCAATCATGATAACCGTTGCCGATGACTTTTTCGACATGGAAGGTTCATTAGAGGATCTGGAAAAGCTTACTAATGCAGTTCAAAGGTATGCTTATCACCATTAGTATTTGTTTAACTCCAACTTAGTATTTAAATAATTTATCTCTAGAGTTTGCATTGACTGGACTATATGCACGAGGGGATGCCTACATATAAAATTAATGTGTGTACGTTAAACTGAGAATTCCGTTCAATTATTTATCCTTCTGATCACCCCCTTTTCTTTTATCGGTGACAAACATTATATTAGGTGGGATAGGGAAGGATTAACTGCGCACGCCAAGACCATATTCGAAGCCCTCGACGATCTCGTCACTGACTTTAGAATGAAATACTTCAAACAATCAGGGAAGGACATCAAGAAAAACCTTCAAGAAATAGTAAGTCTCGTGTTCCCACGTTATACTTCTCTTTCTTTAATTTGCTACATCGAGCAATGTCTTCTGCTGGAATGGGCTGAAATGCTATGTGTTTGGTTGGAAAGTGGGGTGAGACATTTCATTCATGGCTTATGGAAGCGAAGTGGAGCAAAAGCGGGGGTGCGCCTCCAACGCAAGAGTACCTCGATGTGGGCATGACATCAATCGCAGCACACATCTTAGTCCTTCCCTCTTCGTGCCTCACGAGCCCCACGACCCCGTTGCATCAGCTGTGGTCCAACGCTTACCAGCCCATCACCAAATTGCTCATGGTCATCACTCGGTTGTTGAATGACATCCAAAGCTACGAGGCAAAGTTTTTAATATTGGATAGCATCAGTTGAGGCTATTTGAACTGTTCAATATGATAGAGCTAAGTCTGGCCGCTGCTCCCTGAGTGGCGCTTGTTCATTGCTGCTCTTATTGTGGACCTACATTCACTCTCTTATCTCGTCTCCGTGTTTCTACGATTTTCTCACATTACAGAAAGAAGAAAAGCAAGGGAAATTGAACTTTGTGCTGCTCTACCTAAAGGAAAACCCCGAGGCCAGCATTGAGGATTCCATCAACTTCGTGCAATTGCTGCTAGAACAACTGAAGAAAGAGTTCCTCCAACACGTCCTTGACGAACTCTGCAACTTGCCAGAACCGAGCAGGCGGCTCCACCTCGGGTGCTTGAAAGTGTTCCACATGTTCTTCAACTCCTCTAACCGCTATGACTCAGAGACGGGCATGCTCCACGACATCCAGAAAGCGCTTGTAGTCCCACCGCGAGTCCCCAAATTGAAGCCCTTGAGGCCTTTGCCGGAGCAACTGGGACCGAAGCCACGGGAGTTTATGACCAAGAGCCTGTATGGCCAAGTCAGCCTCGAGCTTTTTCCTAGGAAGAGTTTTGTTGGGTATCGAATATCTTCCCGAACTGGCCCAGTGGATAGATGGGAGAAGATGTACAAGTCATCTAATTTTAAGTTATGTTTCGCTTAGTTATAGCAGTAGTAAATCTTCATGTACCATGGTCATGAATTAATCTCATAGGTTCCCCCACCTGAAGCTATTTTGGTTTATATCAATAATGAAATAAGTGTGTAAGGGTAGAGTACCCTCTCCAAGTAGCTTATAAAGATGCGTAAATCGGAAGTGGACAGTTCATCCGCATACTTCAATGCAATAATATTTTGTGCTTCAGTGTCATTGTTGTCCATGTGAAAAGCGTTACAAATCCACATTCTAATTTGGTTAGAATTTGAACAAATTGGGATCTTCTAATTGAAGATTCAGTAAAAATAGTTTCGGTAAAAATAGTAATAGTTAGTTATCATATTTGATGGAGATTGAGTTGCGATGAGTGTCATCTACACACTAAACTAAATTTGAACTATTGAAAATAGTGAGTTTAATATGGATCCATTTGGTAACGCTTCCATTCCGGAGAACAATTTCTTTTCGAAATAGTCTTTTTGTATTTCTATTCATTGGAATAATTTCTTAGGAAAAGAACGCATTTGATAACTAAATAAAATTTATATTCTTGGAATGGAAAAAAATTAATGTGTTTGGTACGATTCACATTTTTTTTTTTTTTGTAACATATAATTTCTTTTATTTTTTAGTAATTTCTTAAGTTTTTTCTTTTCTTTTCTTATTCTTCCTTGCCGGCGGTTGTTGATAGTTGGCTGTGGTTGATGATCGGGTAGCAAAGGCGGCAGCTAGATAGCAGAGGGCGGTGGCGGCAAACGGCAGGCAGCAAGGAAGAAGAAAAGAAAAAAAGAAAAGAAAATTAACTTATTTCTAAAAATTGTTACAATAAACTATTTTTTTCTTCTTATTTTTGTTCAAAATTTATTCCCGACCACTTTTCTATTCCAGGGAATAGAAAAATTAGTTGACGTTATCAAACGGATTTTTATTCTTTTTTTGTTCTAGGGAACAAAAGAGTAGAAAAACAAAAGAACAAGAATGTTAACAAATAGGCTCTATAAATCTCAAGGAGATTCCATCAAATGTGATGCTTGTTCAATTTCTGTTTAGTACATTACTTAGATTGCAGAATTATTTTGTGAGAGAGAAAGAGATCACAATTAATCGGTGGAAACTAGAATTGTGGGATCAAACACGTGAGAAGAAACAAGATCATGAACCTTGGCTATCCCACTTACCTCAGCGTGAGGGCCACCGCCACCACAGCCGACTATCGTTGCCTCCGCCCTCGACCAAAATCGTGACATTCGGTTTCCACCACTGCCTGCCACAGATTTTCACCACCAAAGCCTCTAATCTCGGCTGACTCATTTGCCTCAGTTTTCCACTCGCATGGCCACGACTTGTCCACATTGCCGTTCATCCCAAGCTTGGCCAATGCGCTTGAGCCTCAAATCTCATATATGAGTTTGAGCCTACCCTAGATTTGACATCTAGGGCTCGAGCCTAGCGTTGCCAAGCCCGAGATCCGAGGCTTGCGATTGAAGGGGTTGGCTCACACCCGAGGGCTTCAAAGATCGATAAAAAAAAAAAAATTTGTTGACAAAACTCGGGAGAAACAGATGGGCTTCCGACACAAAAAAAGAAAAAAAGAAAAGAAAAAGAAAAACGGAACAATTGTCCTAAAGGGACCAACTTAAAAAACAAATTGCCAATGGGGCTAAATTCAGTGAGGAATATATACTAAACTATATTCGGATAATTAAAGATGATGGAACTCGTATGAATTTCAGGTGTATCTCATGAGATTTCACAGCTGAAATTCAGTTTAATATATGCATTAAATTGGTTGAAAACTTGTAATAACATCGCTAAATTCATACATAGCAACATATTACCAACACACTAGATTTAATTTCTATTAACTAAAAAAAATTCACATGATAGAAGATGTGGAAAATTAACTTGGACTATCTAATGTTTAAGAGTAGCGTGCGAGAGAGTACGTTATAAATATTACTTGAACGTGAACGGAGAAATCAGGAGATGAGGATGGCATGAAATATGTTTTAATAATTGAAGGAACACGAGGGACTTTTTTTTGGAAGAAAAATAAGGAAGGGATTCAAATATGCCATATTCTAGACATGTATGGAGTAAAAACAATAAATAAGAGAGAGAGAGATGGGCTAGAAGCCGCGTCCTTCGCTTCTTGAAGGAGCTAATTAGCCTGTCCTTGTTCTTCTGGTATTAGACGGAGAGAGGAAGAGGAGTTGCGACTTTCTAGTGACTGTACTGTGCATTGTAATCCACACACAAAGTTTCTTCACATACGAGCATTTAAAATGTCTTCAACAGACATTCAAGATCTTGTCGATGGATCCACGTGCAATGGCAACCTACCCTCGAAGGAGCAGTTCCACCGGAATTTTTAGAAGCGCCCCTCGAACATTGCACTAAAGACAACAAAATTATGAACAAACAAACAATACTGCCAAGCTTATTATACTAAAAATGCAGTGTCCAAAAGTGCAGGAGAATTAACAGGCCTACCATAAGCCGCAACTTTCAGAAAACAAATGAAAAAAGCCTAAACTCACAGAATCACAGGAAGTCACCTGGTGTATAGGAACAGGCGATCTATATATGCTACATATACAATTTGATGTATTTTCACAATTCACATACTAATTACAACATACTTATAAATAAATGATAACAGATGTTTATCTTAATCATATCGATTTCACCACTCAATACAATTAATTCATAAGTTACAATTGATGCAGGATACTAGTTTATACCAATATTACTATTGAACCAATGCATGGTTTTTTCTTAATATAAGATGCATCGATTAAACTTTAATGATAGACCTAACCATTTTGAAAAAGAATTAATCTAATTTTTTTATTGAAAGTCCTAAAACTAGTTTTAAATGGATAAGTGTAATGAAATTTTAAAAATTTATCACGAAAGTGCAATTGAGTCTCAAAATTTTCAAAATATATAATGAAGTCCTTAAACTTGTTGCGAAAATGCAATTAGGTCCTAAAACGGAATGTAGTTTCTTTAATGACGGAAATGTTGATTATGAAATGCATTCTATTGATTAATTTTTCTAAAATGATATAGGAGTGATCATTTTAAAGAGGTTTACAAATCGTTGATGTTTCGTGAAACAAATGCATCCATTAGCAGGATTCCTTAACAATAGATATCTCGCGAATCAATTCTAGCTGTTATTCCAATCTAGATTGGCTATTAGTCAGTTGGAGTCATTGTTGAGGGATGAAGACTAACAACTGGCCAGCTAGCATCTTCAAGAGTTCCAAATGAGGAGGTAGGTGTTGACACTTGATTTTTAGTTGACGCATTATTAAAAAGTAAAAAAATTGAGATTTAGGTTTCTGATCGCGACAGAACTCTATCTCACGACCAAAAAGTATCGTTTTTCGTTTCTTTCTTTTGCATTGTTGTTTTTAAGTAGTTTTTAGCTCATTTTAAAGAAAAATCCGAAAAGTCAAAACGGTTGACTTTCGGGTTGACTTTTTGGTCAACCCTTTGACCAAAAGCCAACCCTAAGTCAAAAAATGACTTTTTACCCAAAAAAATTTCACTTAGTTTTAATTTCACTTTTTTCAAATCAATTTCTTGAAAATTCAAAAATTTGACCAAAAAATCAACATTTTAGAATTTTGGTCAAACCTTTGTCCCAAAAAAAAAAAAATGCACAAATACATTTCTTTTAATGCCAATTTGACTTTTGTGTCAAAAATTTCACAAAATTCGATTAAGAACCTTGATTTCTGAATTTTTTAGTTTTAGGTTCGAATCGACCAAAAATAAAATTAGTTTTATTCTAGTCATATAATTAGGTGTAGTTCTTTCTTTGACATTTGGTATAGAGACTACCTGATTTGAGCATTGAATTTCACGATTTACCGAGTCAAAATACGAATTGCCGTTTTGAGCCCTAATTAGGGGACCAAAATTGATTCTTCATAACTTGCGAACGGACAATTGTTTCTCACTTATTTTCTTAAGATAAGTCTAAATTCGATATCAATTTTGTGAAATTCATACATGAACTCATCAATTTGAAGAATTTTATCCTCCAAAGCATTGGAAAGTCAAGCAATGAAGCTTCAATTGACAAAATTCAAATTGACCCATTCATGGCTACGGTTTAATTTCGTAAATCTAGGTCCAATTTTAATATTAGGCTTAGATCCATTTTTGACCTAAGCTCGAGCACTTCAATTCAATGTCAATTTGAATGTGGTAAGTGATCTTACCTATGGGTAGCTCATTAGATAGGGCAATTGTGACACTAATTGAGTTTAATTTTAGTTAATTTGTAATTTTGCCCATTGAATTGCAAATTTGACCATTTTAGCCCTTTAGGCTCAATTCAAAGCACCCATGGTTTCGACTCATTTTTTTCCATGATAATCATTCAATTAGGTCAATAAAAGACCCATAGTTCACGCTCATAAGATTTGATTGGCTTAATTGTATCTTAATTGGTCAATTTCTTCATAAAAAATGATACAATTCATTTTCAATTAGGTCATTTAGGGGTCAAATTGCATAAATTTTTTACCCACAGGGATCCCAAGTGGACAAAATAGTAGGAACCGGACCAAACCGGTCAAGAACCGGTCAAAATACGGCCGAATCAGACCGAACCGGTCTGGCCAGTTTGATTGGCCATCGGCGGGACTGGCCGGTTCAGGCCCTTTTCGGCCGGTTCATGGCCTCCGGCCACTGGTTCTGGAACCCTCTCACTCACAATTTCACTTCTACGCCTTCAATTTCCCAAAATTTTACAAATTAGTCCTTAAATTTCGTCAAATTGCAAATTAACCCATAATTAGACATTTTGTCGCAATTTCTGATTTTGGCTTGAGTGTTTGCAAATCAAACCCACTAGATCAATTACCCGACACCTCAAGATCATAATGGAGCCTTCGAAATAGATTTTTGACGGTTGGATCGAGATTTTGGCCATCGGGTCGAATTGACGGCCAAAATCGCTTAATGTAGTAGTATATAAGTGAAATGTCTTCTATTTTCAAAGGGGGTTCATTTACACGATTTTTTTTTCTCTTCTCAGTCTCTCTCTCTCTCTCTCTCTCTCTCTCATTTCTCCCTCCAAAATGCTGCACAAATAGATCACGATTTCTCTCTGTAGATTCGGTTTGCTTCTTGGACCAATCTCGTTCTAGGTTCGAACTGGCAGTTGTCGGAGCTCCCAAACCTTCAAGTTGCTGGTGATCTGTTGTAACAATAGTCTTTGATGTTGCTTTGGAAAGAGGAGATCGGATTGGTGGCCGGATCTTCACCGGCGGCCCGATCTTCGCCGGCAAGTCAAGGCCAGTCCGTTTTGGACCGGTTCTTCCTTTTTTCCTTGAGTCGGAGGTTCGATTGGCCCCAATCCGAGTCATAGTGACCTGATCTAGGTTCTTGGAGTCTCAATCGTGATCCGGCGATTTGCTCCGACTAATCACGATAGAAACGGACGAACAGGAAGGGCAATTGAATTGTGCGCTGCTCTTCCTAAAGGAAAACCCCGAAGCCAGCATTGAGGACCCCATCAAATTCGTGCAATTGCTGCTCAACCAAATGAAGAAAGAGTTCCTCCAACACGTCCTAGGCGATGTATGCAACTTGCCGGAACTGGGCAGGCGGCTCCACCTTGGTTCCTTGAAAGTGTTCCACATGTTCTTCAACTCCTACAACCGCTACCACTCTGACACAGACATGCTACGCAACATCCAAAAAGTGCTCGTGGTCCCGCCGCAAATCCCCAAATTGAAGCCGCTGAGGCCTTTGCCAGAGCAACCAGGACCGAAGCCGTGGGCGTTTGAGACCAAGAGCCTGTCTAGCCAATACGGCCTCGGACGGGCTCCTAGGAAGAGCTTTATTGGGTATCGAATGTCTTCCCAAACTGGTCCAGGGAAGAGATGGGAGAAGATGTACAAGTCATCTGGCTTTAGGTTTTGTTTGGCTTAGTTATAGCAGTGGTATATCTTCATGTACTATAATTATTAAACAGTCACACAGGTTTCCCCTCTGGAAGCTATTTTCTTCATTGGAAAACTCAGATATCAATTTCAAAAATGAAACCAATGTGTAAGAGTTGATCCAGATACTTCAATGCAATGGTATTTCAAACTTCAATCTTGTTGTTGTCCGTTTGAAAAGCGCTACCATTCCCCCTTTTAATTCATGAAATTTTGAACAATTTGGAATCTTTTGGCTGTAAGTTACAACCAAAGTAGCAATGGTTAGTAGCCATATTTGATTGTGACTAAGTTGCCATGAGAGTAACACAAGTTCTAAACTAGATTTGAGCCAATGAAAATAGTGAGTCCGATATAGGTCTTATGAGGATTCCATCAAATATGATGCTTGTCCAATCTTAGTTTAGTGCATTAGTTAGGTTGACTGAATTATTGAGAGAGAGAAAGAGAGATCATGTTTAATCGGTGGAAATTAGAATTGTAGGCTTGGGCACACTAGAAGAGACTAATCACGAACCTTGGGTGCGGAGCTAGGAATTTTCATCGGTTAGAATAATTAATTATTAGAATTATGTCTTCATTTAACAATTTAAATTGTTTGAATAGCTAAATTTAGCTACGATCCTATAAAAACTCATCTCATCAATGGGGCAACAATGAAATGAAGAGCAACGTGTTTTTCGCCATATACTTTATTTAACAATTTAAACTTGTTTTAGGAAAATTTATGATTATCTTGTTACTTGGACCTTTAAAACCATCATTGCATAGAATGGTATCGAGATTGAAACTACTCTTGATACCATGATATTATAAATTCACACATCTTATACCTTTCTACCATATCTACTCCACAAGCGACGATCTAATTCCTCCCACCATACTTCTTTTCTGCATAAATATATGAAATAAGTGTATTAAAAGTACTAAAATTTATCACAAAAGTGCAATTAAGTCTTGAAACTTTTAAAAAAAAAATGTAATTAAGTTCTAAAAGGTTTTGGGACTCAATTGCAACTTCATGACAAATTTTAAGAATTAATTACATTTTTTTTTTTTAAATTATAGGACTCAGCTACATTTTTGTGATAAGTTTTAGGACTTGATTGTATTTTTTGAAAGTTTAAGAACTCAATTACATTTTAATGAAAAATTTTAAGACTTTTATTACACTTATCCCTAAACATATATAACCATCCAACATTGAACACATTCCTTCTGCACTCTATTAATTTAATGACTACCTGTTACATGTATAGGTAGGTTCATATGACTTGAAATAATTGTTCAGGATTTAAATTCCATATCAATGCCCATTCATAATGTTCATAACAAAGTGATTGGGTGACTGCTTGTATATCCTAATAAATTTATCTACGTTAAATGAGTTGAACATTCGTCTAGCCTAAGGACCTTAAACAAAGGCCGTGGTTATCGGAGCCCCCCTTCCACGTAAATAAAGGGAAGGGTTAACCGCGGGGGGAATTTGTAACCAAATTTGGAAACAACCCCCCGGCCTGATCCTAGCTTTGCTGCACTGGCCTCTTGACGACTGCCAGCCCAGTCTTATAGAAATGATGGAGCTGGTTACAAATTTCGATCATATATTTTTTGTTTTGAAAGAGAAGCATATGAAAATTATCTGGGAGAATCAGTAAATCAAATCCCACTTGGTAAGATAACACTTTGACTATTCTTCCTACTTTTGTTGCGGGTCGAATATTTTTTTCATGACCTAATCTTGTTAATTTCTAATAATTTATGAGAAATCTGAGGGTCAACATCATTATATGACTTGTTAAGTGACATCACTGACAAAATATTTATGAGAACATAATTAATTTTCCAAGGAAAGATTCATATTAGGCGGAAAATTTTGAAGATGGTAGACATATTGCGGCGCTGCCGCAGAGCACCCTTACGTTCCAAGATTCACGTAGTGGATGTTGATGGTTCCCATTACAACCGATTACTTTGTCGCCATCTCGTCACTTCACACGGCCTGAAGATACATGTTTTGTAGTGCATCTAAGATAGGGATTTCTTTTGCATTTAGTCGTGAATGAAAGATAGATGAGACATATCAATTTCCCAAATTCTATTATTTCTTTACAAACTTATAGTAAAGAATAACGCGGGATAAAAATTACGTAACTTATGTATATATCTATGTAAATGTCTCTATCTATCTCTTAATATAGAGTACATGAATCTATTTTTAGACTTTATTAGATGATTATCTAAGGTAACAAAATTATTTCGATATCAATTAAAACCAATCAAGGATATGCATAATCAAAAGAGAGATAATTCTAATAAATATAAAAGATCAATAGAAATATCCTAATTATTCCTAACATCCTCTCCAACTCAGTGATAGTTTTAATATATTGACAATATGATCAACTCATTAAGATCGGTCCGCCAAGTTATGCAACAACACGCTGACATGGCTGCGTGCAGGCCTTGCAACAAAAAAAGCGGCTAACGTGGCTATGGTACTTCGGTATGGGGACAAAAGAAGAGGCTTGTCACGACCAAAATTTCCATAAAATTTTGACCTCGGACTTGCAAATAATTTAAATGCACTTAAATCCACCGATAAATAATGAATTTATCTTTTATTGTACAATTAATTTAATTTCAGCTAATATCCATCAAAGTCTTTTGTACAAAAACCCGTCCTATTGTTGGTGCACACTTTGGTTCAATACCTACAAGTGATTTTCAGAAGAGTTAATCTAAAAGCTCTTGAACTACGGATGATGGACAATCTTTCCCATCGACATGCTATGGCCATCGAAATTAGTGGGACCATCGAAACCCCTCAGTGATCCGACTAACTCACTCAAGCAGTCCCATGACGACTTGTACAATAGAACTCGCTTAGTATATACTATTGATGATTTTGGTACATGCACATCTGGACATTCAACCCATCAGAGCTTCGAAAAGTAATGATGGGGGCATTTATCCTATATATTTGGCCAAAAAAAAAAGGGAGTGAGTCGAAACCCAATAAATGAAATTTCTAAGTCTAAAGTAGAAAATCCTCTTACCACTCAACCTAGTACCAACAAAAAATGTGAGTGTTAAATAATCATATTTGACTGATGCAAAAGGAAACCTTTCCTATCATGATGTATCATAGAAACCATTAACAACACTTCATAAGATTATTTACTCAAATGCAAGCAGGCGGCATACTATTTCATGATGCGTAAATAACACATAATAGATCATCGATATACATAGGTAAGTTCATACTTGTCACTAGCCAGGATCATCTCATTTTATGAGTCATCTCAACTAACAAGGTATTATGACCACCAACTCATTGGTGATGGAATCATATATACATTTTGCCACGCCTCTTACCCCATTCATCACGGGTCTCCTCTATATCAATAAGGATAAATACATCATTGTACATTTGCATGATGATGGTTATTTCTTAACATCATATCATGATTATACGAGCCACACCATTATAAGATTTCATGTCATCTCAACCTTTAAGAGAATCGTCTTCTACGTAAAACATCTACCTAACTCAAAAGTCTCATTCATATACTTATACAAGAAAATTTGCTTGGTGAAAAATATGTCGTGACAAAGGTCTTAATTACATGGCATTAAAGACATGCACATTATTATAATACAAAAATTGCCATATGCAAACAATGATAAACAAATAATTACATGCACATCAACCTTCCATCTCTTTCCAAGCTAAGCCGTCATTATAAAATCAGAAGCCACAGATAGGTAATTCATAACTTAAGAACCGATACTTATAAATGGACAACTTTAGAACCTGTAACTTTATTTAGAAATCGACAAGTCAAGGAATCAATTTCTTAGAAACCAACAGCTTAAAGGGTCGACAACTTTAATCGTTAGCTCAGATACTTGACATTTTTAGAAATCAACAATCGATAACTTAGTGGATCGACAACTTTGATGATGACTTGATTAGACCAACACTTAGCTAGTAAATACAATAACTTGGTCTGAATTACGACAATATCACTTCCAAATCTAGTTTCATGATTTTCACATTTTTGCACCTAAATACTTCATATCTTATGGAAATCAATCAATCACGTACTAAGCATGACATAAATAAACTTCTCGATTCAAACATGCTCTAATTCTCCAAAGATATATGATTTATCCCAATAAAGTTTCTCAATTTATAATTTTCTGTACTCCCCCAACTTTCAATTTTCACTTAATCTAGGCCATATTAATCAAACACCAAAGCGGATTTTTTTGTAATCTAAGACATATGAGTAAATAATTTACACTATGGGCATGCGACAAATTTTATAAAATTACCAAAACAGCCTACTTCCAAATTAATTACACAATTTGATCCAATTTTGCATAATCGGGTATTCTTTCAAACACCTTTTAGGCATGTATTAAAGATTTCAATATAGGCAAGAATCACCATAAGTCTACTTGTTAATCTTGGAACCTACTTGCATCACTTAAGATCAAATTCAAACTAACAAACACCAACCAACCAAGTCAAAAGTACTAAGTAGCACAACCTAACTTAGTCCCTAGAGTTTCACTTCCCGTAGAAAAAGACTTTAGCAACTCAAGTTTTAGTCACCTTCAAGTAAAATAAACAAACAAAAAAATTGACAATTCTTACCTCTAAATTGACCAAAACCATTTGTAAAAAGGTAGTAGACTCCAATAGTTACCTTGTTAACACCTGAAAATTTAAGATAGAAGCTTTAAAAATTCAAATGTGGGACCTTTACTTTTTTACTTGCAAGATTCGAAAATGAAAGTCAGAAGAAGAAAGTTGGAAATCGGAAGTTAATGAAGTAGGGACTCTTGTCTTTGGAACTTGAAACTCTCGAAGCTCCAACTATATGACCAAGAAATGGTATGTAACTAATAAGCGATACAAGAGTTATAAAAGGTTAAGATTGATTAACTAAGATTAAAATAATAAATGACCTAAAGTTAGCAACATTGTGTAAAAGAATAGAGATAGGTGCTCCAACCCAAAACTACACGTGGCCCTGAGTGAGTAGCTAAAAGAAGATATTTTCATCGGTAAAGAGAGAGAGCTCCTTCAGCCAATTAAAATAAATAGATGAGAGATAAGCTTATCAGAATCATTAATGGGCTAAGGTGATGTAATGCATGATGTCATTGCTGAGCAAAGTAGATATTTTGTTAAATTATCAAAATATCTAGTAAATCAGTGCATAAATAAAGAAATTAGTATTTGTTCCAAGTATTGATAAATCTGAAAAATATTTTGAATTTACTGAAAAGTTTCGCGGAAATTACTAAATACTAGGAGAATCACAACTAAGTAAAGCAATCGAAACTAGAGCAAATATTCATTAATTTAACCCTAATGGTATCACTTTTCAAAAACTGCAAGCACTGAAAATATAATTCGGATTTACTTCTACTACACCGTTAACAACCCAATTAAAATTTCCACTTGTGACATTTATGGCCATCAAATACTAATATAATATTAATTGACGTAGGAATTTCCGAATGTCATAAGGCCAACATGGCTGCAATGTAAGACAACAGAAGAGGGTGACTTGTCTATGGTGTAAGAAAGCAAAAGAGACCGGGGCCGTAGCAGGGATAGCAGAAGAAGCTTACGTGATTACGTGGCAAGCCATGCGATAGCCAAACATGCTAATGTGGTTGCGTGACAGGCTATGCAACAAGTTGACATGACTTCATAATAGGCTATTGATGTCACCACTAGAAGAGATGAATAATGTTGAAACTCACCCAATCACGGGCAGCACAGTTGGCGTGCGTTCTCTCCCTCATCGTAGAGGTCGAGGGTTCGAACCCTTTTATTGTTAAAGTGTCTTAAGTGGGGGTCTCTGGTGTTAGGGCCCTGAGCTAGTCCCTTCCAGGTACTGACATCTAAATAGCGGCTTGCAGCGAGGCTCGCTAGTGCCACTGGGCACTGGCGGGTCGTGTGAACCTGATTAACGTAAGCCGAAGGGGGCTTCAGCGGATCTTGGATATAAAAAAAATAAAAATAAATAATGTTGAAACTCTAAGTTGCAAGAGAGCTATCAATAGTAATTGAATAGAGAACGACACGATATGCGAGGTATGCTCTGAATGTGCACTCTTAGTAGTAATTTTAAAAAAAAAAAAAAAGACATGAGATGCAAGGTGCACTCCTGGTGCAATGTGCACCCGGTGCACCAAGATTGCCTAGTTACAATACTAAGATAAGAATAATGCAGAAAAAGGATTGTGTAATTTATGTATATTTTAGTTTATATATTTCAATGTGTCTAAATTGAAGAGTACATGAACCTATAGGTTATATTAGATTATTATAGGTAACAAGATTTTGTGACATCAATTATAATCAATTGGTGATATGCATAATCAAAGAAGATATATGCACATCTCTGAAATATAGAAAATCAGTGGAATTATCCTACTTATCTCTAACACATAATAAAAAATAGAATTTTTTTAGCCATCTTTACCCAAATTTATGACCGCATTTTTTATATTGTGATTTATGACTAGGAATTAGAATTTTTTACGCGTTAATTTTGTTAAGATATGCAACGGGCGAACGTCATATCTTCGATGTTCTACGCTTCCAAGCATAAATAATACCATCTTCAGACCACCTGCTCTGAAATAGATTTTTTTCGTGGTTAAAGAAATCCTAAAATGGTATTCGGTTGTCTAAAAGTTTCGGCACCAAATTCTGGCCTTGAAGATAGATGGGAAAAGTGAGGAAAAGAGAAGAAATGACAAAACTAATTTTGATTTAATGCGAAGTTTCCAGTCAAGTCCTCCTTTTCGTCGACGAGAAACTTCCCACGTAAGCACCACGAAAATCAATGGCCCATGAGTTCACATCTATCCACGTCGTTGGTTTCATCACATTGATAATCGACACAAGAAGAAAATCGAGAGGAAAAGAGAAGAAATGACAAAACTAATTTTGATTTCATGCGAATTTTTCAGCCAAGTCCTCCATTTCGTCGGCAAGAAACTTCCCATGTAAGCACCAGGAAAATCAATGACCCATGAGTTCACATCTATCCACGTCATTGGTTTCATCACATTGATAATTGACACAAGAAGAAAATTGAGACGGCTCACGGTATTACAAGAGGGTTTCCCGATTGGCAAATTTGTCGTCATTTCATCTTTCAGTACCAATTATTTCGGAACATGCTATATGTTAAAGGAAATGAATTCATTAGACATATTTCCTACGATAGACAGTGACTCGAGTGTGTCCAGTTTTAAGAGTGGACAACGTAGGAGGTGTTCCACTCGATAATAGATGAAGATCACTTCATTGTCTGATGGGCCATCGGAAATCCTTTGAAGCCAATCGGAATGAAGGACAAGGAGGCTCGTATATATCTGAACTCAAAAGATTTTCACTTTTAGGGGGAAACGAGTAATTTAGGAAGTTCTATCAAAAGAGGAAGTTAAAACTTGATAGTTTGAGAAAATTTCTTTATCATGTACTCAGGTGTGTCAATCTATACACTTCTTAGTGATGTAAATGATGTTCGATTAGTAAATTCTGTAGCA
The DNA here is from genome assembly GCA_016097605.1 of Eucalyptus guilfoylei. NCBI lineage: Eukaryota > Viridiplantae > Streptophyta > Magnoliopsida > Myrtales > Myrtaceae > Eucalyptus > Eucalyptus guilfoylei. The sequence goes on from CM027863.1 coordinate 9,487,689, forward strand.
TATCCATAAGCTATTATCGACACTAATTAAAATGGCAATGACATGTAATATTACTTGTATGCAATAAAGAAAAAAGGAATTCAATTAATGTTGTACATCCGTCACAATATTTGTTAAATATAATTGTCATACTGTGCATTCACAATTCATACTATAGCAACTTAGTTGACGCAATGGATTTTACCTAGAAAATCACACTAACGTATTTAATGTGCAAATGTCACTTAGCGTCGAACATAGAACTGAAAACAATGGTTGAAGTTGTTGACTAGCACTTGGTTGTGTAGCACTTGGATTCCTCAACCACCAATTCTTGGCCCTGACAGGTTTTGAGGGTACAATTTCCTGGAGGAAGCCAAGTCTTTCGAAATTGATGTGCCAAGGATTGGCCAGATGAGTTGAACATAAACGAAGACAGTACAGCACTGCCCGGATGGCATAAATGCTTGAGGAAGCAAAGAGTTTGTACTTGACTTTGCCATTGTCGTTAGCTATAAAATAAGTAACTTTGATTTGGTACGCTAATTAATTTAAAAAAAAAATATCTTCCATAAATACAGTTCATGTGTTGATGCCTATAAAGGTTTTTATCTTGCAAATGGAATCATCCCATATGAAAGTTTTAGAAAAATTATCATAAAAATCCTAAATTTACCACAATTAATTCAATTCAGTTATAAACCTTTCAATTATACCAATTGAATTTTAAACCTTTTAAAGATTTGTCAATTTAGTTCATCTGACCAAGTTTAATTGAAAATTGCTAACATAGACATCGATAGTCCAATATGGCACAAGTGGCATTGGACAGCCGATGTTGACGTTGACAATTTTCATATATTTTCTGATTTTTTTTATATTGTTTGTTGTTTTTCTTTTCTTTCTTTTGTTATTATTTTTCCCTTTTTACAACTCTAGGCTGGTGAGGTTGTCGGCCAACCCTTGCCGACCATAGGCAGGGCATTAGGTCCTTGCCCAAATCTAGGCAAGGGTCGATGCCCTCCCAGCCATGGGTGAGGGCCTTTGCATCCTTGCCAAAAGATCCAAGCAAGGGCGCCAAGCCCTCGCCTAGATCTAGGCGAGGTCGACAACGCCCTTGTGAGCTATAGGCAAGGGCATTGCGAAAAGAAAAGAAAAGAAGAAAAAGAAAAATAAATAAAAATGGACGAATTCTCAATACCTCATTATGACATAGTTGAACCGACAAATTAATAGCTAGCATTTTCTAGGGAAATTTGCCTAAAATGTTTTAATCTTATTACACATTTGTCAAAATTTTATCATAAACCATTCAGTTTTGCCAATTGAGTCTTAAACTTATTCACATTTTTTCATTGAATCCATCCAACTAATTTTAACGAAAAATTACTACTGTGGATACCGGCCCTTCTACATAGCATGACGATACTGACATGGACAATTTTTTAACAATGTTTTGGTTTTTTTCTTTGTTTCCTCTCGTCTTCCTTTTGTGGGTGGCCAAATAGGCTAGCCTCACCTAGGCGAGAGTCACCCTCACTTGGGCAAGAATGAGCATCAATGAGGGCTCCCCTCGCAAGATTTTTCAAGGCCAGGGCAGCCTTGCGAGGTGTCGCTTGGGCAAGGGCAAGGCCTAGTGAAGCCGCCTTGGCCTTGTGAGGGTCGGCCTCACGAAATTTGGCTTGGGGTGGCTAAGCTTTTTTGAAGAATTGACAAATGCTTGTACACGTCTTGGAGGATGAGTTGTCGAGCTTACTGAGATCTCGGGGCTTGGCCATGGTCGCCACGAATTTCAAACTTATTTCAATTTGTCCGTCTTTGTAGCCTCAAGGCGCCGATTCTATGACAATGCCAAGGTCAAAACCCGCCCACACTAGCCATCTAGATTGGGATCATGCATTGCCCCTCCTCCAATCCTCAAAGCCATAGTTCGCCCCTCAGGGTGTATGCTCGCATTAATAGACGTACAGTGGGTCCACTCCCACTGTCCTCTGAAGGGTTAGGAGGTGAAGACAATCCAGCAACATAGGAAGGAGGTAAGAGGGAACAAGAATTTTGGAGTTCGGAAGATTTTGATGACATCATGGGCAACTGTTAGGCGACACTTGTACAGGTAGGTGGGAGGGGTGACTGACCTAGACTCCAGTATAGTTAGTTTAGTATTGACCTTTTGTACTTCCCCATGGCACCCCACTTGTCGTTTGATGTACATGTATAAATAAATAAGAAATGAAGTTGTCATGTTTGTAGAAAATTGCGTGTACCCTAGAATTTCCTTTAGTCCCTTACGCTTCCACATGCTTAAGAAAAATTATAATGAAGAAGATATTGGCGATCGTAGTTCTACAATAGCCATGACGTGTTGGGATCGTCACATGGCTGCCATCGTAGCTTCCCAAGTCTTGTCCCGTTGCCTCAACTCATGGATCAGGGACCCCAGCAACTTACCTTAGAGCTCTCCCATGCCGAATTTGAGCTCTTGCATCCTAGCCCAGAGCTCCTACTTTCCGACTTACGCTTCGTCGACGGTTTGGCACAGGTCCTCTACCGTCCCCTGGACATTCGAGACGGTATCCTCCATGACCGTCACTCAGCATTCTAGGTCGCCCATTTGATCCCTTGAACTCGAGGCACCTCGGGTTTTCTTCGACTTGGTAGGAGCCTTCTCATTAGTCCTACCGCGGTCCTCGCGATCCTTGACCTGAGCGATCGCAACATCGGGACGCTAATAAGTCATCGCGCTTGGAACGAAGGCTCTGATACCACTTGTCACAGGTCGATCGGTTCTGAACGATCACGCACATCCGTGTGGCCATAGGAATTCAATCCCAAGTCACCCTCACACACACACGCTCGAACACAAGGGTTGTATGAACAAAGGGGCGAGTGTATTTGCTTATGAATGAGCTGAATACAACGAGGGTGAAGGTCCCCTATTTATACAAGTTCGGTCCTCATCTTAGCCGTTGATTCTCCCTCCAATCCAACAGTGGTGTTTGAATGTATATTATCATTACAAGTTTATACATTAGGCCATTCAATGGCTTTAGGCCTGGAAAAGCCCAAGGGTGTGTATTAGAAGCAAGGGCAGGGCCGCCTGACATAGAGTAGGTGAACGGTCACAAGTTTTTGTTTGCATTGCGCTTGGGCTGGTCATGCGCTGATCATGGGTCGTTCATGGATCAATCGTGGGCTTCTCGGGGGTTGGCCCTTGTGCATAACATAGCTCCATCATGGACGGTCTTGGATCATGCTTCGTTCATGGGTCATGTCACTTTGCACTTGCCACAATGTGGAATCTATGCTTCATAATTCCGCTGCACTAAAGTTTTCTATGATTTAAGTTGAAAAATGAAAATGAATTTGTTGGGTAACAGGCAGTCCCTATTCTGAGGCCGTGGAAGAGCCATGTGTCACGGTTTGCGAATCCTCCCGTATTCGTGACACTTGTGAGTGGTGCTTGGGGTTATCGAGTGAAGAGTGAGGAGGCAAAGGGGACGAACACAACTGGTCTGTGGGAGTGGTGTCAGGATGGTTGGTGCTAGGAGTTCTAGTATAGAAGGATTATATTACTCAGGAGCTCTGAAGGCGGAGTTGGTTTCCTGTGCACAAATTGGTCAAGAGCTAATGTCGCTCTCCTGACGAGGCCATGGTAGGCCGAAACCAGTTGTTGAGTCTAAAGAGATCTGCTATCTCACTCGATGGACTAGACGCCCTGTAACGAGCTGTGACGTCCCAGGGCGTCACGTGCTAAGCACAAGCGGAATTAGAATTATTATCATCTTATTGTCTAACTTGTAATCTCCTTTTGATAACCTATAGTGTGTACCATTGAAAGTTAGCATGTATAACATGGATTATTTAAAATCTCAAGTTTATATTATGAGGTTATCCTGCAAACACTCTACCTTCAAATTCAAAGATTGGCCAAATCATTCATGCACATAAACAAGAACACGAGAAACTTCATTACTTCATATCATCATTAGGGCTTACAAAATTTATCAACCTGGACTCTTTCCATGTTCATCGCCTATATATACAACTTATACATAACAAAAGTCAAGCGTAACAAAAGTCAGGGATAAAGGGTCAGGGTATCTACTCCACAAGTTCCCACACAAGCCCGCATCTAACAAAAAACAAAAGTCAGTCATCTTCTACGAGATCAAAGGCGTCTAGGCGCCGTCCACACCCCGCTCCAGGTCCTCCTGGTCCAAAGGGTAAAGGGCCAAATAACTCCCCTTCATGGTTGACAAACCATGCCACGAACGTCATCGATGTCAAGACTGCACTACCGTCATCCAGCCATATAGTCGCCTCATATCGGGAGAAAATCATGTCAATGTCGGGATCATACACGTCGTGAAGAGAAACATCAAGACTCACTATCGCCCCATATCGAGCAATTGGCGGTACATCCATGCTATCAATCTGAAAATGTAAGGTATGAGCAAACAACCTTGCCTAGTAAAGAATGATAAAACTCTAACTTAAACAATCCACAGTCATCAATATTGCAAGAGAATCATCAAACAATTTAGGATGCTAAAGGAAGTAAATCACAAGCATAAACAATTGGATATTAACACATTATGTATATAATCACCTTATGAGCATCCATTTCTATGCTTACCTTTCTCAAGCTCAATCTCATATCAAGATGTAATGCAATAACAGTAAATGGACTCACTTGCCAAATAGAATTATATTTAGTGAACATATGATCCACCCTCGATCAATCACTAACTAGAATTCAACCGGCCGATCGAGTCACTTTCGGAAGTTACCTTATCCGAACTTCCACAATATTTCTATCATGGGCATCTTACTCCAAGGCATCTCAGTATCACACAACCGAGGTCCTCCCAAGACCACTCAGCAAGGGGCATCTCACTCCGAGGCATCTTAGTATCACACAACTAAGGCATCCTTGATCAAACACAAGGGCATCTCACTCCGAGGCATCTCGATATCTCTCTACCGAGGCATCCAAGACCACTCAGCAAGGGCATCCCAACTTTTGAGGGGGATCATCGGTATCTCTCTACCGATGGGTTCATTCACTCTTTTAAGCACACGTTTCACACCACCACACCTTTGATTAATGCATTTATCGTATGCAAAAGAAAAGACTCCAAAGTATCTAACTATATATCTAACTCTCATGAACCTAGCACACGTGCGTGTCCAAATTATAAGATAAAACCCATTACGACATGTCCCATACCATGCCGAACAAATATTTATCCCATAATTAAGCACTATGCATCGCACTCATTGCACACGCATGATACTATATGCACTTACACCTCAAATGATATATGAGACTTACTCTTACATAACTAACATCAATTATGAGCTTATTAGACTCTATGTGCATCACAAAAGCCTAACATAAAAGACACAGCATCTAATACATGTTCTCGGGTCCAGACAGTTTACTAGCTAAATGAACAGTTTCGGTTTCGAACACAGAAGGTATATCAATTCTTGTCGAAATACTACCAAATTTTAGTATGCCAAACTAGAGACATAGATTAACATTTTCTGTGAAGAAACTTAAGTCTAATTCTCACTGTATTAAGAGTAACAATTGCCATAATCTTTACTAGTACTCTGTACCGACATCCAGATTCTTTATCTACAAAGAAAATTGTTTCACTAACCAATTCTTATCCATTTATTCTCAAATTTTTACACATTATTACTTAAGATGTAATCTACAATTTTCATTAAGGATTCGAAGTCCAAATCTAACTAGGTAAATACAGAAAATTCGTATAATCAGTAAAGGTCAAACCGTTTCTCACAAAACAGTATACTAGTTTTACTAAGTCCACTTCTATCTCTACGTTTTATATATTCGTATGGTTGTAGTTAAGTATCTAATTCAATCTTATCGATGTTCTATCATGTAGAATGGTTTCTTTCTTATTTCCATTAACATACATAAAGAAAATAACACAGAACAGAAGACTCCATAACCGTTTTCACCTAGAACAGAATAGGTACACGATTTCCTTTGCTTCTAACCCAACTAAACCACTTATCTTTTCACAAACTTCTTCTACAATACTTCAATGCCTAATCATAGTAACTTAAGACACCTTCGGCATGTCTTTCTCTAACAAATAATCAATCCACATCTCGGCTCGAAGTATAAATGCATCCATGAGTTCACTCATCACAGTATACGCCATATCCATCCACTCGGCATCCATTTCATCACTTCACTCAACAAAACAGCATACTCACACTTGGATTTCGAAACATGCAAGGCTCAAAAACAACATGCAATGGTTTCTACCTTCAATCTAACACTTACTCAGCTTAGATTAACCACAAAACAGCAACTACAAACTAAATCCTTCACTGTTTGGATTGACCCGCAAGCTTTCTTGATAGAACAATGGATAACTTTCAATTTAGAGTTGTATCTTTCCTTACCTTGCTTCAGCTACTAAACAACACAAAGATGCTTCAAGATCAACACCAAAATCTCGCATGCAAGAAGAAGAAATCGCAGGTTTGCTTCTGGTTCTACCGCTCAGCCGAGAGAAAAGAAAGAAGAATATGAAGATGGGTTGCTCGGTTTTATATAGAGAGAGAGAGGGGTTACGAAACTTAAGGGAGAAGCAGATCTACATAGCTAATCCCTAGGCTAGAGTAATGATGAGATTTTACTAATGATTGTTTTCCTTGAGCTGATGGTTTCGGTTTCTAGAGGAAAGAAAACCGTGGGTGTCGCATGCAAGGAGAAAAGAGAGAGAGTGATGTCATGGCCTCCAATTTTGATCTCTCAAATTTAACTTGTCACTCAAATCAATTAGTCTCTAATGTTTTTCAATTAATTACCTTTTGTTTCTACTTGATTTCAATCCTTTTATAATTATACAAAGTCATGACATAACATATCGACTAGTCAATGTTAATCTATAAAGAATTCATCACAAAAATGCTAAAGTCAGAAATTTGATATTAACATTATAAACACTAATCAAATGATCATAACTATAATCTATAAAATAAAATCACTCGGGCCTAAATATTCATTTCCGGCCCAATAAACTTAATCTATAACAATCCGGCCCACTAAACTAAATCTACAAATCTAATAATTCTGAACCTTGGCCCGCTTCAAGCCAAGTCCAAGCCCATAATCTCTCATTAGATTTCTCAAGTCCAATTCGTGTGGCCCACTTATTTCTCAAGCCCACACATTTTGCACGATCCATCGGGTTCACTTTCTGGCCCAATTTAATTAATCTAAGTTCCGAATGATCTAATTACACTAATGAAGGTTGGTGAAATTTGGGATGTCACACGCCCGAGCGAAGCTGGGTATGGTACGATCTCGTACAGAGAAGCTATTCACCATATTGTTCGCTGGAACAGCTATAGAAGGAAGGCTGGCTTGGCGAATTCTGCTCGCCAGGCGCCGCACGGGTCGTTCCGCAGCCAAGGAAACTGTCAGCCTGTGACACATGGTATAAGAGCAGAAATCCCTCCAGTAAGTGGGTGAGTCAGAGAATCAGACTCCGCGCTCTAGTGTGAGTTGAACTGAGTGAAAGGGCTAGTAAGAACACCTAGACGGGAGTGAATAGGTGTGAAAATAGATTTTGCGAAATGCAGTGAAAAACTTTACTTTTAACTTGAGTCTGGTTGACTACAGACTTTGCAGAAGGAATCAGACTCTACAACTGTTAGAGAAAACTCCTTTATTGTTTTGAAGCTAATAAAACATTTCCAAAAGTCTAATATGAAGACTTGCAGACTCAAGTATTATAGTATGAAGAACTCTAGACTCTACTGTCAAAGTCTTAAGACTGCTAGACTTTAATCTCAAAGTCTGCCCTCACTGGCAGGTTCCAGACCAAAAAATGAAGACTTATCCAGATGCGGGATTATGTTCAAGGATTCGGTTCGTATGGAAGACCTTGGTTGGATATAACATCTACTTGATTGATTATTCTTATTAGAATTAAGTCTGATATGAAGATCTTTTGAAAGGTGAAGTATACTTGGAAGGTTCTACTTATGGAAACCAAAGATCCTAATTGTATAGGCGAACAGGATTGACGGGCTTTCATCACAAATCTAACGACTCGAGATCACCTTAATTGATTCTGTCCAACGGGTAGATTGGAAGAGTTCATTTGGAAAGTGCCAACGGTTGTGAAGGCATGAAGGAGTATTTAAGGCGGACTCTCCAGTTGTTTGAAGTAGTGTGTGAAAGAAAATTTTCAAAATCTGAAGCTTTCTAGTTCTTTGCTTTCTCATTCATTGAGCTCGAAATTGTATATAAAAGAGAGAAACTCTTAGTGAGACTTTGTGAGAGATTAGGAGAAACTCTTCACTGAAGAAGTCGAGATCACGAGCTGTAAAATCTCTTTTGATTCATAGTGAAATCTAGCAAATGAGCTGTCAGTGCGAGAGAGTGGACATAGACTTCATTTAAGCCGAACCACTATAAACATTGTGTTTCTATTCTCTTTCCCTAAACTCCTTACTTCAATTCATGGCTTTATATAATTGTTTAAAGCTAATTACGTTCTTAGTCTATTATCTTCTAAAGGCAATTTACTTTTAGTAAGTCTTGTGAAAATTTTTATTATCTATTAACCCCACCTCTAGGTGTTGATACTAGTCCTATCAATTGGTATCAGAGCCTGTGTGCTCATTTTATTGAAGTGCTTTTACTTCTGAGTTAAAGATCTATGGCTAGTATTTTGGCTTTAGGTTTGATTGAAGGCCAAAGCAACACCAGACCTCCTTACTTTGATGGAAATGAATACAATATGTGGAAAAACAAGATGAATGCATTATTGAGATCAAAAGATCCCCTCGAATGAGATGTAGTAGAAAAAATGGATTATTCCCAAAGCTACATCAATCTCAGAAAGAGGAAAAGAAGTTGCAGACGCTGGCGAAATGGCATAAGAAGAAATAACCAAGAGACAAGCTCTTGATGCTAAAGCCATCTATTCCTTATACTGTACTTTATGTCCTACTGAGTATAACATAATTTCATGTTGTGAAACAGCAAAAGAAGTCTGGGACAGGTTGCATGTTACCTATGAAGGAACTGATCGAGTTAAAGAAACAAAAATCAATATCTTACTCAGACAGTATGAAGCCTTCAAGATGAAGCTAGGAGAATCCATCACTAACATGTTTAGTCGTTTCACAGGGATTGTAAACGATCTAGCATATTAAGGACATCCAATCTCAGGACCAATGAAGGTCAATAAATTGCTGCTTGGATTCTCCAAAGACTAGAATCACGTGAAGACTTCAATAAGAGAAACCCAGAGGATCATGCCCCTTTCAGTAGATGAACTAGTTGACACACTTCAATCATATGAAGTGGAGCAAATCAATGAGGAAGAAGATCCTAAAGGTAAGAAGTCAATTGCTTTAAAATCTAATGGTGATTCTGATGATACAGATTCAAAAGAAGACATGGACGATGAAGAACTAGCACTCATGATAAGGAGGTTCAGGAAGCTGAACAAAAAGGGAATAAGATTCAACTGGAAGAAGCAAAGCACTCAAAAATCCATAATAAATCAACTGAGGATGATGAAGTCAACAAAGATGTGATCTGCTTTGAATGCAAGAAAAAAGAGACACATCAGATCCAACTGCCTTTTGTTGAAGAAAAAGAAAGGAAGAACTGAGAAATACAAGAAGGCTCTCAAAGCAGAAACATGGAGCGATACCAAATGCGAGGAAAGCGATGAAAAGTATGCCAACATATGTCTAATGGCAAATTTAGAATCAGACTCAGACTTTGAAATAGATTTAGACTCAGACAAAGAAGTTGAGGTTAGTAATTTAAAAATCCCTGTTAAAATCTCGAAGTATATAGATGAACTTTGTCTTAGTCTCAAAACATCTCTTAAAAGGATTTCCGAGCTAAAAAAGGAGAATTCTAAATTGAAGCAACAGGAAATTTCTTGGAAAGAAAAGTTTGAAAATCTAGATAAAAGTTTTGTTAATTTGAAAGAAAATGCAGATTCTCTTTCGAAGGAAAATACCTTTTTGAAAGAGGACATTTCAAATATCACAAAAATGCTTTCAATAGGATCTGAGAAGTTGGAAAAGATTCTTTTAGTATAAAAACCTTATTTCAACAAATTTGGTTTGGGTATGACACTAGAAACCATTCCTTTAATTGATTTTCCAAAAGTGAAGGAAATAATCAAACAAAGACCTACAAAAACATTTTACAAGAACCATTTTCAAAAAGTTTTTGTAAAACCTGTTGGCCGAAGTGCTCTCAAATGTTTAAAGTGTAACGATTCAGAATATTTTGAGAAAAAATGTCCCAAGGTTTGGAAACCTGTTAAGAGGGATTGGGTAAAGACTGTATTTAATACTAACTCCCCTGGACCCAAGAAAATGTGGGTACCAAATAAAGCTTGAGTTCTTTTTATAATTGCTGGTCACTATCAAGAAAAAGATCAAGTGGTATTTGGATAGTAGTTGTTCGAGACACATGACAAGAGATTCAAGTTGTTTTATAAAGCTTATGCAAATAAATAGTGGAAAAGTTTCTTTTGGTGGAAACAACAAAAGAAAAATTGTTGGATGTGGAACTGTGAAGATTAGAAGTCTCACAATCAACAATGTCTCCTTGGTGGAAGGATTAAATTACAATCTACTCAGCATTAGTCAATTGTGTGACACTGGATTCAAAATTAATTTCCAAGAAGGCATTTGTTCGGGAACTAGTAAAGATTTCTCTCAATCTTTTACTAGACGAAGACATGAGAATATTTATCTTCTGGATATAAAAACAGAAAGTTCTCAGTGTCTAATATCCATTCAAGATGAAGCAAACCTTTGGCATAGAAAGCTTGGCCATGATAACATGAAACAAATTGCCAAGATTTCCTCTAAGAAGCTTGTTCGCGGACTGCTCAACCTAACTTATCAAAAATCTGAATTATGCACACCATGTGTTTTGGGAAAACAGGTTAGAAGTTCTTTCAAACCTATAAATCAAGTTTCTACTAATCGAGTTTTGCAGCTTCTGCATTTGGACCTTTTTGGACCAACTAGAACTCAAAGCATAAATGGAAAAAGATACTGCCTAGTAATCGTGGATGATTACTCTCGTTTTACTTGGGTTTACTTTCTAGCAAGTAAGTTTGAAACCTTTTTTCATTTTTCAAAGTTTGCAAAGAAAGTTCAGATTGAAAAAGGATATGCTATTTCAAGTATACGTATAGACCATAGAGGTGAGTTTGAAAATCAAAACTTTGCAAAATTCTGTGATGAATCTAGTTTCCAATATGTTTTCTCTTCTTCATACACTCTAGAACAAAATGGGGTTGTGGAAAGAAATAATAGATCTTTGCAAGAGATGGCAAGAACACTCTTAATTGAGAGTAAAATTTCCTCTCGATTTTGGGCTGAAGCAGTCTCTACAGCTTGCTATATCATTAATAGAGTATTTTTATGGCCTATTATAGAGAAAACTCCTTATGAAGTGTTTAAAGGGAAAAAGCCAAATGTTTCTTATTTTCATGTGTTTGGTTGTAAGTGTTTTGTTTTGAAAAATGCAAATGATCAAACTGGTAAGTTTGAAGAAAAGTCAGACGAAGGAATTTTCCTTGGCTACTCTACCTCGAGCAAAGCATATAGAGTTTTCAACAAGAAGACTCAATCCACGGAAGAATCAATGAATGTCAAGTTTCAAGAATCTATGCAGAATCAACTAGATCAGACTCAACTTGAAGAATCTGAACCTGCTTCAGATCTTACAAAGTCTACTTCCCATGAAGTGGTTCAGACTTCTAAATTCAAGTTTCAAGAATCTATGCAGAATCAACTAGATCAGACTCAACTTGAAGAATTTGAACCTACTCCAGACCTTACAAAGTCTACTTCCCCTGAAATGGTTCAGACTTCTGAAGATCAGAAACAAGCAGAGCTAGAAGATTTAACTGAAGCAGAGGATCAACAGACTTTTAAATTAACTAGTAACTAGAAGCATAAGTCTAGTCATTCCAAGGAACTCATCATTGGCAACATTGATGAAGGAATTTTCACTAAATCCAAAAGGCGAGAAGAGTCTAGTGCTTTAGCACTCGTTTCTGAAATTGAACCCAAAAGTATAGAAGAAGCCTTGGCTGATGAAAGCTGGATTGAAGCTATGCAAGAAGAGCTTAGACAGTTCATCATCAACGATGTTTGGGAGCTAATTCCTAAACCTAAAGGTAAGTCTATTATTGGAACTAAATGGGTTTTCAAGAACAAGGTGGATGAGAAATGAAAAGTGGGCAGGAACAAAGCAAGACTCGTGGCCAAAGGATATATGCAAAAAGAAGGGATAGACTATGATGAGACCTATGCCCAGTAGCGAGGTTAGAAGCAATTAGATTATTACTTGCTTTTACTTGCTATAAAAATTTCAGGTTATTCCAAATGGATGTAAAAAGCGCATTCCTAAATGGATTCATCCAAGAAGAAGTTTATGGGGAACAACCACCTGGATTTGAAGATCCAAGAAAGCCAGACTCAGTCTTCAGATTGAAAAATGCCCTATATGGATTGAAGCAAGCACCTCAAGCCTGGTATGAAAGGCTAAGTAAATTCCTAACTCAAAATGGTTTTATTAAAGGAAAAGTGGATACTACCTTGTTCATTAAAAGAGAAGGTAAATATTTTCTACTTGTTTAAATCTATGTTGATGATATTATTTTTGGATCACCTAATGAAAATCTATGCAAGAAGTTTTCTCAGTCTATGCAGGATGAATTCAAGATGAGCATGATGGGTGAATTAACTTTCTTTCTCGAATTACAAGTCAAACAATTGAAGAAATGAATTTTCATTCATCAAGAAAAATATGCAAAAGATAAATTTGGATTGGAGAAATGCAAAAAGATTGAGATACCGATATCAAATTCTTCGAAGCTGGACAAAGATGAAGGAGGAAATAATGTTGACCAGAAGCTCTACAGGAGTATTATTGGTTTGCTTCTTTACCTTACTGCATCTAGACCTGACATTTTGTTTAGTGTTTGCATTTGTGTTAGATTCCAATCGGAACCCAAAGAATCTCATCTAAATGTTGCAAAACGCATCATCAAATACATTGCGACTACTCCAAAGCTAGGTCTGTGGTATCCCAAAGAATGAGTCTTTACTCTTCTTGGATATTCAGACGTAGATTTAGCTGGTTGCATAGTTGATAGAAAGAGTACTTCGGATACTTGTCAACTGCTGAGCAACAAGCTGGTGTCTTGGTTCTCAAAAAAGCAGAAGTACCATAGCTCTTTCAACAGCTGAAGCAAAATATGTGGCTCTTAAAAGTTGTTCTCAAATCTTGTGGATAAGGCAACAGCTAAGAGACTTTGGAATTGAAGAATCATGCACTGAGATCAAATGCGATAACACTAGCGCCATCAATCTCACAAAGAATCCAATTCTTCATTCAAGAGCAAAGCACATAGAAATTCGATGCCATTTCATTAGAGATCATGTTCAGAATTGAGAATTTATGATTCAGTTCATTGACTCGAAGAATCAGTTGACAGACATATTTACAAAGCCACTGGAGAAAAGCTTATTTGAGTTTATTTGCATCAGACTGAACATCATACCTTCTATCGGTTAAAGTCTGAAGATGGTCAGACTCAGAACGACCAAAAGATATGACTGTAAGTTAATTCTTTTTCAATACAAGTAATTTAATTTTATGATGAAATTTTGAAAAGGTACGTTTATTTTGAATCGCTACTTGCTTATTTTATTTTTAGAAATTGTCTTTTTCGAGTTTTGAATTTATGGCAGTTTTTCATTTTCAAATAGGCAGTTTTTACTTTTTTCTTTATGACGATTCGTATACCCCATTTCACTTGCTTTATATACCGTCTGTCGTGACCTCTTTTAGGCGTCAACACCGTCGAAATTCTTCTTCTCCGTTTACGCTCACTTAAATCCTAGAATACAGAGATCCTACTTTCTCTCATTTTCTCTCAAGTTTGATCCAAAAAAGCTTTGATCTTTTTCAACGAGCGAGTTCAAGAAATCCTCCAAGACAGTGATAATGTCTTTCCAGAGGAAGTCTTTTAGAATTGCGAACAGGGGATCATAGCACATGCTAGAGGGTCCTACCCATTTTGATCTAACCGAGGAAGAAGATTCTCCTCAGCAGCAGCAACAACAACAACATTCTCAATAGCATCACTCTTCACAGCAAGGGACACAAGTTCCTCTGCAGCAACAAGTAGAAGAAGAGATCGTTGAAAATATTGAACCTGTAAGAACACTAAAACCCCAATTTCTCTTTAAACTCTACTCTAAGTTAAAGGAGGGTGGTATTGTGATGACTTTCATCGACGAGTTTTTACAAGAGAGAGGGTACAAGAACGAAACTTTGTTCTTGCAATCTATGGAAAAGATGGGCATTGCGCTTGAAGGTTTGGCAGCAAGGACTTTTGTCAACTTTCCAAGTGATCCACGGTTCGGTACTTTTAATCAGCCAGAAGGGAAGGATGATGATGAGAGGATGTATACCAATTTTCAGCCTAGGATGGGCATTGCTGCAAATGTTCGTGGTGAGGGGACAAACCTATTTCGTTCTAAGGACCACAAGAAGACTTATTCAAAACTACTGAAGAGAGGGTTTATGAACCCTAGAAGTGTGGACTTCGATTTTCTTGATTCCTTGAAGGTGAATCTGATGGAGAAGTTTGTACTCCTTCAACTTGAACGCTTTTGCTCAGAGACCTCCGTCGCCTATCTAGAACTAACTGCTTATTTCTATTCAAATATATCTTTTCTCGATGCGAATAGATTTTCTTTTATGGTTAGGGACAAAGAATTTGTGGTAGTTTTGATGAGCCAGAGGACAGAGAGAACAGAGAAAGAGAAGAGACAGAGAAGAGAGGTGAAGAAAGAGAAGAAAGGAGAACAGAGGAAGAAGAAAGAGAAAGAGAAGAAGAGGAAGAAGAGGGTCGAGATGATTCTCTTGAACCAACATTTGCTGTATCATTGTCAGATGACTCAGACAAAATAAGGAGTGGAAATGCAGGAGAAGAAAGAGAAAAACATCACCTTGGTGTTGAAGAAGAGCAAGAACAGGAAGAAGAATTCTTTTCTCCACCTAAAGGCATAGAAACAGGGGGAGCAACTGACAAAAGAGGTACTTCTTCACCTGTTTTCACTAGTGATATTAGTAGATCTCCAGCAGATTCAGAGGATGTCTATGCCTCTCAATACCTTGAAGCAAATCTTGAGGCATCCACTCCAAGTCCTAGTGATCGAACTGCTGATGTTCCTTCACATATCAAGACTCTTGGAATTGATTCAGCTGGACCAAGTGCTACATCAGAACCAACAGCAGACTTTCAAAGGCTGCTGGATCTCATTTTGGAATTGAAGGGTCAGCAATATAGTTTCGAGTTTGAGATGAAGAACATAATGACAATTCTCAAGTCGAATTCAGACTCTCTACAAGAGTAGATACAAGCCCCGAAGCTTCAAGTGCAAGAAAATGCAAAGGGTGAGGATATTCAACAGTTGAATAAGACTTTGAAAAATCTGGAGGAGACTGTCAAGTCTATGGGGGATTTCCAGATTGTTCACATCCCCAAACAGCCATTATTTTATCCAACTCTTTTTAAAGTTTTCTCCACTTTTTGCTGTTGACAAAAAAGGGGAGAGTTTTATGCAGATTTGACTGGGTACTTTTTGCTTGGTTTGATTTTGATTTTGATTTTGATTTTGATGACTTTTTGTTTGGTATTTTGGTTTTGGACTAACTTTGGATTGGTACTTTGGACTTTGACTGCTGTTTGATTTTGAATCTTTTTTACGCTTGCAGTAACTAAGTTTGTGATATTGATTGTGGCTGGATAGTTATTTATCTTGCAGGATTAACATGTTTTTTGTGGTTATAGAATCGATGATATCCAGGTCCTAATTAACTTATTTTTATAAGATATCACTTTTTGCTTAAGTGTTATTTTGCAGGTGTCACGACCAAATTTTCGGGTGTGAACCACCTAGGGTTTGGCTAATGGATTGTTAAGCCTAGACTTAATTCGAGCTCTCCCAAGCTCATACCAATTCGTGACTTAAGTTCAAATTTCTTAACATGCAAATGGATTTTATCTAGGAGTCGCCACTAATCAGTTTACAGTAGGTCGATTAGACACCTAAGTAAAATAATGGGAGGATTATTTTACTCCTACGAACCAGAGACTTTGGGTACGGGGATTTGGTTACACTAGACTTCTCTAATGCCCTTTCGGTACCATTTCTTTTATTTTGAAAAAATGTTTTTGCAAGTAGCTTGGATTAATTTAAAATCTATTCCCTAACATGTGAGGTAATCATACGGGTGCGCAAATCACCAATTTAACACCCAAGAAAAGCAATGAATAAATTGCAAGAGCTTACCTTGTAGCAACGAAAGCATTTGCAATGTTAGATCATAATTCACATCATCAACCTTAGATATAATTTCTAATTAACACGCAATTTCTTTTTGTTTTCATTTAATTAATGAGAATCATGCTTTATGCAATGCAATATAACTAAATGACCTAATTCTAATGACATGCAATTTCTAATTAAGTGGACCTAGTAACGATCACTAAATGACATGCACTTCCATGAAATGATTCTAAATGATATGCACATAATATTTTTTGTGTTTTCTTAATAAATGTGCAATCTATCCTAAGAATGGAATTAATTTATCCTAACACATTTTTTGTAATTTTTTTAATGGAATTCGAAATTAGAAAAATGTGAAAATTATCTAGCTAAATTAAGATTCTATCCGAATTATATCAAGGATTAGGTCAAGCTAAACCCTAATTTAAACCAAGATATCATCTTAACTTAGCAATCTCTAACCTAAGACGCAGTCTATCTAAATCAATCTAACTTAAAATGAAATATGCAATTTTATCCTAACTTGCAATGACGTACAAAGGATGCCCTAATTCTACATGACATATGCATGATGATTTTTTATTTTTTTAATTGATTTCGAAATTAAAAAAATGTCAAATAATTAAACATGCAATTTAAGCTAATGAAACAAAAATCTAACATCCTAAAAATTTATGGTTTTGGCATTTTTTATTTCAAAAATTCAGAATAAATAAAATGCTTAATCTAAATATGCAAATTATCCTAAATCATGTGATATTCTAATATGAACCTAATCTAACTCAAACATATTTCAAGATAAATAAAGCAATCAAGACGAGACAAGCACCAAGCCATTCATAATCATCAAAGATATCATACATTGCTCGAATTAGGGAACAATATCTAAACCAAACTTAATTATTTCGCTAATAAAATCAA
Organism: Eucalyptus guilfoylei; assembly: GCA_016097605.1. NCBI lineage: Eukaryota > Viridiplantae > Streptophyta > Magnoliopsida > Myrtales > Myrtaceae > Eucalyptus > Eucalyptus guilfoylei. The sequence goes on from CM027863.1 coordinate 9,505,011, forward strand.
TAAATTGATCTTAAGCCTTAAAGATCAAAATATCAATTTTATTCCCGCTTGATTAATTATTTCATCTAAAGCCTTATAGACGGAATAAAAAATCGGAGTGCGGTTGCGAATTAGGCAAATAACCCTAATCAAGAAATACGTCCATCACTTATAAACGTGCACGCTATATACCAATAGACGTATATTAGGCAGTGAATAAATTAGGCGCGAATATTTTACCTAAATTTGAAGATAATTTCCAAATCCAGGCCTAACGCGATTAGGGTCGAGGCGACTCGCACTCGAAACTCCGGCGATGGGAACGATGAAGGAGCTCGGGCTACCAGTGCCGTGACCTTACTGCAGGTGCAGCGGCTGTGGACAGAGGGCAGCAGCTACGAAGTCAGCGGTGAAGCTGCAGTAACGTCATCGGTGAAGGAGCTACGGTGACGTCGAGGGATGCTCGAATTGGACGACCTCCTCTCTCCTTCTGTTGACTTATTGACCGGTGGACCCAGACCACTTTTTTCCACTCTCGTCTCCTCTGTATGATGGCTTTCCTCCAATGGTGGCCGTGTGTGGTGGGGAGAACTAGCAAAACAGAAAATTGATAGACAACACAGCAAAACTCGCAAACCGAGGCACTGAATCAGTGTTCTTCGTTGAAAATTCAGCAAAATCCCATGCAATGCAAGGAGGACCTTGTCGGAGAACCATAATGCAATAGCTCGAGCGCTCGCTGGATCGTTGTCGAGATTGGGACTTCAACTTCATGGTTTCGCCGGTAGCTTGCAGGCGATGGTGGCGTTGCGGGAAAGCCTAACACTCTGTGGATTCGGCCGAAAAATACCATGGAAAATTGTCGGAATTTTTGCCAGTGCAGGTGTTGAAGCAAGGCGAAGCTGGAACGGGATATCCCAGCCAGGGCCTGGTCGCTCTCTCTTTCTTTTCTCGCGTGTATGTGCTCTTTTAGAATTGTGTGTAATGGCCATGTATGGAATTGTTTGGCCTCCTTTTTTGTCTATCGTGAGCTTGCTTTTATAGCGTCCGACTCTGCACTTCAAAACAGGAAATATGAATATACTAAAGAAAACCACCTACTGACTTCCTTCTTTTGTGAGGTTTTATTCTTTTTTTCTTTCCCTTGTATGCATTGCGGATCCATGTGTCCTCATTGAAGAATATTTTTTAAACATTTCTTCCCATCAGCTAATCCTTTCTTGCCTTTTTCTAATGTCTTTGTCCGCAAGTTTACATTCACACGATCAGCAAGAAATCCTTTTTCCCATTAGATCGTCCATTAATTTTATTATTTTTAATAACTCACCAAAGATTGATCAAACATTGCCAAATTTCCTTGATTGTAATCGATTTTTTCCAAATTCCGAATCTCACAAAAATGAGCTTGCATTATCTCCTCGAAAATACTGAAAAATCCACTGTCAATTCTCTATAACGGCTTAGGCTAATTTGCTCTCTCCGTGGGCTTAATCCAACTCATTAAATTAAAGTTCAGAACAACCAATTCAAGCCCATCTGTCACCAGCCCAATGTAAATGCAAATTAAAATAAATGTACCTAAAACTATATGCTATGCAATTAACTATTTTTTCGGGGATAAAATTATCCCCTAATTTTTTAATGCAATAAATGACTAATCGGGTCGCCAAAATTTAGATGTCAACAACAGGTCAAAAATTTTCAAATCTGCAGGAAAGTTTTGTCACCATAAAAAAGGGGGAGATTGTTAGAGAAAACTTTTTTATTGTTTTGAAGCTGACAAAACCTTTCAAAAAGTCTAATTTGAAGACTTGCAGACTCAAGTGTTATAGTTTGAAGAACTCCAGACTCTACTATTAAAGTCTGAAGACCGCCAAACTTTAATCTCAAAATCTGCCCTCACTGACAGGTTCCAGACCGAAAAATGAAGACTTATCCAGATGCGGGATTATGTTCAAGGATTCGGTTCGTATGGAAGACCTTGGCTGGATATAACATCTACTTGATTGATTATTCTTATTGGAATCAAGTCTAATATGAAGATCTTTTGAAAGCGAAGTATACTTGGAATGTTCTACTTATGGAAACAAAAAATCTTGATTGTATGGACAAACATGATTGACGAGCTTTCATCACAAATCATTTAACGACTCGAGATCACCTTAATTAATTCTGTCCAACGGGTAGATTGGAAGAATTCCTTTGGAAAGTGCCAACGGTTGTGAAGGCATGAAGGAGTATTTAAGGGGGACTCTCTAGTTTGAATTAGTGCGTGAAAGAAAATTTTCAAAGTCTGAAGCTTTTTAGTTCTTGCTTTCTCATTCATCGAGCTCAAAATTGTATATAAAAGAGAGAAACTCTTAGTGAGACTTTGTAAGAGACCAAGAGAAATTCTTCACTGAAGAAGTCGAGATCACGAGCTGTAAAATTTCTTTTGATTCATAGTGAAGTCCAGCCAATGGACTGTCAGTACGGGAGAGTAGACATTGGCTTGATCTAAGCCGAACCACTATAAACATTGTGTTTCTATTCTCTTTCCTTAAACTCCTTACTTTAATTCATGGCTTTATATAATTGTTTAAAGCTGATTACATCATTAGTTTATTATCTTCTAGAGGCAATTTACTTTTACTAAGTCTTGCGAAAACTTTTATTTACATCTATTCACCCCTCTCTAGGTGCTGATACTAGCCTTGTTAACAACTATTTTAAAACACAGAAGTATATCGCAGTAAATAAAGTAAAGGAGTTCAGGGAAGAGAAAAAGAACACATAATTAATAATGGTTCGGCTTAGATTAAGCCTATGTCCACTCTCCCACACTGACAGCTTTCTGGCTAGTTTCCACTATGAATCAAAAGAGAATTTACAATCTTGCGATCTCAACTTCTTTGTGAAGAGTCTCTATTGCTCTCACAAAGTCACAGTATAAGTCTCTCTCTCTTTTGAGTACAAATTTGAGTAGAGTGTAAGGAATAACCAAGTAAATGGAAGCTTCAGACTTTGGAATTCTTCTTTCACGCACTCTGTCAAACAACTGGAGAGGTCTCCTTAAATACTCCTTCCTTAAATACTCCTTCGTGCCTTTTCGACCGTTGGCACTTTCCAAAGGAATTCTTCCAATCAACCCGTTGGATAGAATCAATCAAGGAGATCTCGAGCTGTTTGAAGATTATGATGAAAGCTCGTCAATTCTGTTTGCCCATACAATTAGGATCTTGGTTTCCATAAGTAGATTCTTTCCAAAATAACTTGCCTTCCGAAATGATTTGAAGTATCTAAATTGATTCCAATAAAGATAACCAATATTGTAGGTGATATTTCCAACCAAAAGACCATATGTATCCTGTATGAGCCGAACCTTTGTCAGAGTGGGCAAACTTCTGTTGTAAGATAGACTTTGACACAAAAGTCTGGCGATCTTCAGAGTAGAACTTAGATATGTTTTGTTAGCTTCGAAACATCATAAAAGTTTTCTCCAATAATCTCCCCATTTTTGAAGATGACAAAACTTTCCTGCAGATTTAAAGACTTATATCCTGCAAAACAATACTTTAGCAGTACATGATAACTTATGAAAATGGATTGTTGAGGATCTGGATAACATCATTCTGCAACCACAGAAAATACGTTAATCTTGAAAATTTAGACAAGATTCAATCATTCACATCCATAATCACAATCACAGCCACAAAAGGTTAATTGCATACTATAAATGTTCAAAAACACAAGACAACACAACAAGTTCAAAGTGTTCAACACATAACAAAAACATTAGATGCGGCATCTTCCCTTTCTTCAGGTTGGGATGAGACTTCACCTTCTTTAGCCTTTTCTTGGTTAGCACTAGATCCCTTCCCTTGTTGATTGTCCGCTCCTTTAGATGTAGCATCTTCCCTTTCTTCTTCAAAAACGCTTTTCTAAGTCTCGTCTGATAGTGGTATTGCACCACTTGCTCCATCAAAGTCTTCATCTTCATGGTCCTTCTCTGGTGATCTTTCAGGCTCATCTTCTTCTTTTGTTTCTGCTTCAACCTCTGTTTCTGCTTCAACTTCCTCTTCCTCTGTTTCTTCAAAATCAACTCCTTGAAGATTTTTCAAGGCAAGAGCAGAGATGGTCAGATCATCCTCCTCTTCTTCATCCATCAGGAGGATAGACCTCTTCTCCTTCGAACTTGTTTGGGCAACACTCTTCCCTTTTCTTTTTCTTGTAACAATCGATTCTGCCTTGGTTCTGCTTGTGGATTCCTTTTTTAGATGCTCAATGGCCTTGCTCAGATCCTTCAGCCTCATCTTTGAGATCATCTTTAGTCCAATCTCCATGGGACTAATGGTTCTTGAACAGAGTTGAGAGGGAAACTAGATCTTAAAGTGGCGGAACAACTTGGTGATCAAGGCTGCGTAAGGCAATTGCCCATTTTCTTTCATAACTGTCCTATACATTTGTAGGAAAATGGTGTGTGGCAGAGAAAAAGGAATGCCATTGCAAATCGCCCACATGATTTTTGCCTCGAATATGGACACATCAGTTTTGCATGCTGCCTTAGGTCTTAAGCAGTTGATGACGAATTTGTGCAACAGAACATGGTTGTTGACAATCGAGACTAAGTGATACTCCCACAAGGCACTCTGTCCTTCACTAAGAAACAAGTTGCCTAACCAATGGAAATGTTGATCGGTTGAAAACTGCTTCTTTCTACTCCCAGAATGTCAGCCAACGTGTCAATGTCCATACTAAAGGCTTTGTCACAGACAATAAACTGAATGTGAGTCTAGTCAAAGAAAGATAGATTAGAATAGAAATATGCCATCAACTCAGGATAAGCCACAACAATATCAGCACCAAAACATCTCAAGTTGAAGAGCAGCCAACTTTGCCCTTAAGTCAACCTTGATCGGAGACGCGAACCCCTGGAGTGCCATAACTTAGCAGATTGGGACACTTAAGTGCCATAACTTACGAAACGTACACTTAAGTGCCAAAATTGAAGCAAAATGGATCACTTGAGTGCCAATCCGGCCAAAATCCGACCAAAACGCCGACGTGTCAATTTTCTGGTGAAGCATGTGCAAAACAGCATCGTTTTGGTGTTGACGTGGTACAAAATTAATATAAAAATTAATTAAATTCAATTTATTTAAAACATTTATAAAAAAATACAAATATTAAAAATATTTAAAAAATTTAAATAAGAAAAAAAAGGTGGTGGCCGAGGGCCGAGCTTAGCCGCCGCTCCCCCGCCGCCGGCAAGGGTCGTTGATGGAGGGGGGAGGGTCGGCGAGGGCCCGCGAGCCCTCGCCCGACGGCCCTCGCCCAGTCGGGCCAAGGGCCACCGCTCACTGAGGCCCTCAGCGAGCGGTGGCCCTTGGCCCGACCGGGCGAGGGCCGTCGACCCTCGCTAGATCAGGGCGAGGGCCGCAACCCTCGCCCAGATCGGCAAGGGCTCACAGCCCTCGCCCAGATTCAATGAGGGGGGAAGGAGGAAGAGGGGAAGCAATTGGCGACTGAGGAGAAGGAAGAAAAAGGGAGGGAAGGAGGAGGAGGGAGGCAACTGGCGGCGAGGGCTCAGCCATTAGCCGCGCCTACCTTCCTCCTCCTCCGTTTTTTTTAAATAAATATAAATTATATTATTATTTTGTTTTAAATTTAATTTAATTAATTTTTATATTATATTAAAATTCAAATTATGCCAAAACGACATCGTTGTGGCCAATTTATGGGCTTTATTTTGGCCAACACTCGAAACGACGTCGTTTCGGGTGAATTAGAGCTGACTCAGCTCTTCGGTGAGCCACCTTGGCGAGAAATATTAATATTTAATTGCCACGTATGATTTCCAGTCGGCTTCGCCGGAGGTGGCACTCAAGTGTCCCATTTTTCTTAAAATGTGGCACTTAAGTATACCTTTCATAAGTTATGGCGCTTAAGTGTCCCTTTGTGCCAAGTTATGGCACTTGAAGAGATCTTTTGCCCCTTGATTGAGTCTAGGAAATCGAAATCAACTGTTTGAGGGTTTATCACCCCCCTGTTCAACATCTGGATATAAACCATTTTGTGCTCCTTAGAACGAAACAATCTCGTTCTCTCTCCAGGAACATTAGCAGCCACACCCATTCTGGGTTGGAAATTCATATAAATCTGCTCATCATCGTCCTTATTTTCAAGCTAATGCTTAGAACTAAATCTAGGATCAAAAGGAAAATAAAGAAAAGCTTTTTCTGCCGAACCTTTCGGCGCTATACCCAAACCTTCCATCACTCTTAAGAACACTGTTTCGTTGCCATGCCCATGTCCTCTTAGAAAATTAGTGATAAAAGTTTTTGGAGAGCCACCCTGTTTCAGATAAGTACAGTGCTTGTAAAGAACCTGGGGTGTCAAGACTCTGAGAGGAACTACTTCTTGATCAACCTCCTCTTCCAAAGGTTGGCACAGAGGGTTCAGTGGAGAGTTCTATGGAGAGTTGTCTGGAATCTTCACTAGTGAGATCAAAATGCGTTGGTCCTTCTAGCATGCTCCGAGGACCTTGACTAGCAATCCGAGAGGACTTTCGCTGGTGTGACAGGGATGCAGACTTGGAGGATTTCATCGAGGGAGAAGAGAATCGCGATTAGGGTTTTGAAAGGCAGTACTTGAAATGAATCATTTTGGAAGATATAAAGCATTCGAAAACGGGAAGTTGAAACGACACAAAAGAAAATGCCTTTTCGGAATAAATTGAAAATGGAAATTGCTAAAAATTCAAAAGTCGAATTTTAGCAAGAAAAATATAACTTCTAAAAATAAAATAGGCAAGCAATGATTCGAATAAGAACGTACCTATTCGGAAATTTCATACTAAAATTAAAGTACCTGGATTGAAGAGATTTTCTCAAGTTGAAGTTATGAGTCTGAGCAACTTCAGACTTTGATTGATAGGAAAGATAATATTTAACTTGCTGCGAATAGACTCAAATAAGCTTTTCTCCAGAGGTTTCGTAAATATATCTGCCAATTGATTCTTTGACTTAATGAATTGAACTAGAATCTCGCCATTCTGGACATGATCCCTTATAAAATGATGTCGAATTTCTATATGCTCCGCCCTTGAATGAAGAATTGGGTTTCTGGTGAGATTGACAGCACTTGTATTGTCACATCTGATCTCGGTGCAAGATTCTTCTATTCCAAAGTCTCTTAGTTGTTGTCTTATTCATATAATTTGAGAACAACAACTGTCAAGAGCAACATATTCTGCTTCTACTGTTGATAATGCTATAGTACTCTGTTTCCTTGAGAACCAAGATACTAGCATATTTCCTAATAGTTGACAAGTGCCAGATGTGCTTTTTCTGTCGACTTTACAACCGGCTAAATAAACATCAGAATATCCAAGTAGAGTAAAGTCTCATTCTTTTGAATACCAGAGACCCGGCTTTGGAGAAGTCGCAACATATTTGATAATGTGTTTTACAGCACTTAGATGAGATTCCCTTGGATCAGACTGAAATCTTGCACAGATGCACACACTAAATAAAATATCAGGTCCAGTTTCGATAAACTTGACATAGGAGTCTCTGTCTTCTTGCAATTCTCCAATCCAAATTTCTTGATGAGATCTTTGGCATATTTTTCCTGGTGAATGAATATACCTTTCTTCGATTATCTAACTTGCAATCCCAGAAAGAATGTTAACTCACCCATCATGCTCATTTCGAATTCATCCCGCATAGATCTTGAAAATTTCTTGCAGAGATTTTCGTTAGGAGAAGCAAAAATAATATCATCTACATAAATTTGTGCTAGCAGAAAATCTTTCCTTTCTCTCTTTATAAACAAAGTAGTATCAACCTTTCCTTTTTCAAAACCATTATGAGTTAGAAACTTACTCAACTTTTCATACCAAGCTTGAGATGCTTGCTTCAGTCCATACAAGACCTTTTTTCAGTCTGTATACTAAGTTTGGCTTTCTTGGATCTTCAAATCCCGATGGTTGTTCCACATAGACTTCTTCTTGTATGAACCCATTGAGGAACACACTTTTGACATCCATATGGAATAACCTAAAATTTTTAAAACAAGCAAAAACAAGTAATAATCTAATTGCTTATAACCTTACTACTGGTGCATAAGTCTCATCATAGTCTATCCCTGCTTCCTGTGTATATCCTTTTGTCACGAGTTTTGCTTTGTTTCTGATCACTTTTCTTTTCTCATCCATCTTGTTCTTGAAAACCCATTTCGTTCCAATCACCGATTTGCCTTTGGGTTTTGGAATCAGCTCCCATACATCGTTGATGCTGAATTGTCTAAGTTCTTCCTGCATAACTTTTATCCAGCTTTCATCAGACAAGGCTTCATCTACTCCTCTTGGTTCTATCTCAGAAGCAAGTGCTAGAGCATTGGACTCTTCTCTTCCTTTGGATCTGGTGCGAATTCCTTCATCAATGTTGTCGATGATGAGTTCCTTGAGATGACTTGACTTGTGCTTCCAGTTGATATGTGATCTGAGAGTCTGTTGATCCTCTGCTTCGTTTGAATCTTCTCGATCTGCTTGTTGCTGTTTTCCAGAAATCTGAACCTCTTCGAGGGAAATAGACTTTGCTAAGTCTGGAACTGGTTCGGACTCTTCATGTTGAGTCTAAACTGGTTGATTCTATACATAATCCTGAAACTTGACATTCATAGATTCTTCTATAGATTGAGTATTCTTATTAAAGACCCTGTAAGCTTTGCTTGAAGTTGAGTAGCCAAGGAAGATTCCTTCGTTTGATTTTTCCTCGAACTTTCCAAATCGTTTATATGCATTCTTCAGAATAAAACATTTACAGCCAAAGACATGAAAGTAGGAACCATTCGTTTTCTTTCCTTTATACACTTAATAAGGAGTTTTCTCTAGGATAGATCTCAAGAATACTCTATTGATAATATAGCAAACAGTAGAATGTGTTTCTGCCCAAAAATCGAGAGGAAATTTTGCTCTCTATTAAGAGAGTTTTGGCCATCTCCTGTAAAGATCTGTTTTTCCTTTCCATAACCCCATTTTGTTCTAGAGTGTATGGAGAAGAGAAAACATGTTGAAAACCAGATTCATCACAGAACTTCGCAAAGTCCTGTTTTTCAAACTCACCTCCATGGTTAGTTCGTATGCTAGAAATAGCATAACCCTTTTTATTCTGAACCTTCTTGGCAAACTTCAAGAAATAAAAGAAGGTTTCAGACTTACTTGCCAGAAAGTATACCCAAGTAAAACGAGAGTAATCATCCATGATTATTAGGCAATATTTATTTCCACCAATACTTTGAGTTCTGGTTGGTCCAAAAAGGTCTATATGGAGTAGCTGCAAAACTCGACTATTAGAAACTTGATTTACAGGTTTAAAGGAACTTATGACCTATTTTCCTAAGATGCAGGAAGTGCATAATTCAGACTTCTAATAAGCTAGAATAGGAAGGCCTCGAACCAGCTTCTTAGAAGAAACTTTAGCAATTTGCTTCATATTAACATGGCTAAGCTTCTAATGCCAGAGACGTGCTTCATCTTGAATAGAAATAAAGCATTGAGAACTTTCTTGGTTTACGTCTAAAAGGTATATGTTGTCATGCTTTTGCCCAGTAAAAGATTGAGAGAAGTCTTGACTCGTTCTAGAACAAATGCCTTCTTGGAAGTTTATTCTGAAGCCAGTATCGCAAAGTTGACTCATGCTTAGTAGATTGTAGTTCAATCCTTCCACCAAGGAAACATTGTTGATAGTCAGGATTCCAATCTTCACAGTTCCACATCCTACAATTTTTCCTTTGCTGTTTCCTCCAAAAGAAACTTTTCCTCCATTCAGTCTAACAAGCTTTATGAAGTAGTTTGAGTCTCCTGTCATATGCCTCAAACAACCACTATCTAAATAACATTTGATCTTTTTTTTAATAGTGACCTGTGATCAAAAGAAAAATTCAAACTTTCTTTGGTACCCAAATTTTCTTGGGTCCAGGAGAGTTAGTATTAAAGACAGTCTTTGCCCATTCCTTCTTAACTGGTCTCCAAACCTTGGGACATTCTTTCTCGAAATGTTCTGAGCTGTTACATTTCGAACATCTGAGTGCACTTCGGCCAACAGGTTTTACAAAAACTTTTTAAAAGTGATTTTTGTAAAATCTCTTTGCAGGTCTTTGTTTAATTCTCTCTTTTACTTTGGGAAAATCAATTAATGGAACAGTTTCTAAAGTTATACCAAAACCAGATCTCGTTAAAATAGGGTATTTGAAATTTGAAAGGATTTTCTCCAGCTTTTTCGGATCCTTTTGAAAATCTTTTTGTAATATTTGAAATATCTCTTTTCAAAATAGCTTTTTCGTTTGAAAGAGAGTTAGAATTTTCTTTCAAATTATCAAAATTTTTATTCAGACTTTCAAACTTTTCTTTCTAAGAAACTTCCTATTGCCCGAGCTTCGAATTCTCCCTTTTTAGTTCGGAAATCCTTTTAAGAGAGGATTTAAGATTGAGGCAAAGTTCATCTATATACTTAGAGACTTTAATAGGAATTTTTGAGTTACTAACCTCAATTTCTTTGCCTAAGTCTGAATCACTGTCTGTTTCTGATTCTGAGTTTGATTCTGAATGAGCCATCAGACATATGTTGGCATACTCTTCTTCACTTTCCTCACACTCGGTGTCACTCCAAGTTTTAGCTTTGAGAGCCTTTTTGTACTTCTTAGATTTTCCTTTCTTCTTCATCAACAAATGACAGTTTGGTCTGATATGCCCATTTTTCTTGCACTCGAAGCATATAACATCATTGCTAGATTCATTGTCCTCCGTTGGTCTCTTCTGAAAATTTTGTGTGCTTTGCTTCTTCCAGTTGAATCTTCTTTCCTTTCTATTCAGCTTTTTGAATTTCTTAATCATAAGCGTCAACTCCCCATCATCTATATCATCATCAGAATCAATGTTAGACTTTAAAGCAATTGATTTCTTACCTTTAGGATTCTCTTCATCGTTTATCTGCTCCACTTCGTATGACTGAAGTGTGCCTATCAGTTCATCAACTAATAGTGGCATGATCCTCTGAGTTTCTCTAATTGAAGTCTTCACATGATTCCAGTCTTTCGAAAGCCCACGCAGCAGTTTGTTGACTTTCATTGGTCTAGAAATTGGCTGACCTTGATAAGCCAGGCCATTTACAATCTCTGTAAAGCAACTAAACATATCAGTAATAGATTCTACAGGCTTCATACTCTCCAAGCAGAATGTTTATTTTAGTTTCCTTCACACGGTCAGTCTTTCCGTAGGTAACATGTAATCTATCCCAAACTTCTTTTGATGTTTCACAAAAAAAAAAAAAAAATCAATTATACTCAGTGGGAGATAAGGCACAGTATAAAGAGTAGATTACTTTTGCATCAAGAGCCTGTCTTTTGGTAATTTCAGCTTGTGTTGTTTCGTCAGCATCAATAACTTCTTTCCCTCTGTATGAAGCTGATGTTGCTTTGGGGTTGATCCATTTTTCAACAACATCTCACCCCAGAGGATCTGTGGATCTGAGAAATGCCTTCATCTTGTTCTTCCACACATTGTATTCCTTTCCATTGAAGTAAGGGGGTCTGGTGTTGCTCTGACCTTCAACAAAATCTGGAGCCAAAATACTAGCCATAAAGGATCTTTAGCTTAGAAGTAAAACACTTCAATAAGTAAGCACACGAGCTTTGATACCAATTGAAAGGGCTAGTAAGAACACCTAGAGGGGGTGAATAGGTGTGAAAACAGATTTTGCAAAATGTAGTGAAAAACTTTACTTTTAACCTGAGCCTGGTTGACTACAGACTTTGCAAAAGGAATCAGACTTTACAGTTATTTTAAAATGCAAAAGTATATTGCGGTAAATAAAGTAAAGGAGTTCAAGGAAGAGAAAAAGAACACATAATTTATAATGGTTCGGCTTAGATTAAGCCTACGTCCACTCTCCCACGCTGACAGCCTTCTAGCTGGTTTCCATTATGAATCAAAAGAGAATTTACAATCTTGCGATTTCAACTTCTCAGTGAAGAGTCTCTACTGCTCTCACGAAGTCACAGTATAAGTCTTTCTCTCTTTTGAGTACAAATTTGAGCACAATGTAAGGAATAACAAGTAAATGGAAGCTTCAGACTTTGGAATTCTTCTTTCACGCACTCTATCGAACAACTGGAGAGGCCTCCTTAAATACTCCTTCATGCCTTCTTGACCGTTGGCATTTTCCAAAGGAATTCTTCCAATCAACCCGTTAGATAGAATCAATCAAGGAGATCTCGAGCCGTTTGAAGATTGTGATGAAAGCTCGTCAATCTTGTTCGCCCATATAATCAAGATCTTGATTTCCATAGGTAGATTCTTTCCAAAATAACTTGCCTTCCAAAATGATTTGAAGTATCTAAATTGATTCCAATAAAGATAACAAATCTCATAGGTGATATTTCCAACCAAAAGACCATATGTATCATGTACGAGCCGAACCTTTGAAGAAAGAAAGAAAATCTCGAGTCTGGTTAAGTCTTTATTCTTCACTTGCGTTCAGTCAGGAATTTGTCAGAGTATGCAGACTTCTGGTGTAAGATAGACTTTAACACAAAAGTCTGGTGGTCTTCATAACAGAACTTAGATAAGTTTTGTCAGCTTCAAAACATCATAGGAGTTTTCTCAAACACTGAGAAGTACTAGTGGTCTACCCGGTCCTATGAGGGTGAAGAGTGAATCGCCGGGGCAAAAGGTGCTCGGACAAAGCGCGGTTCTCTAAAGCTCCTAGGATGACAATGGGGGCACCAGGAAGAGTCGGTTCCTCGCCAAGCGGACAGTGAGTTAGAGAAGAATCGAATCCTCGCTGAATGGGGATAACGTTCCTGGATTGATCGGTGAATTCAAAGAAGAGGTCTACTACCACGTTTTCAACAAGGAAAGAACCTCCATTTGGTTTGATGGGGTCAAGATGCTTAGTAGGAAAAAATGGTGTTGCCAAAAGATGCGGTTGGCGAAAAATGCCACACTTGCCAAAGAAATGCAGGTGACCGAGAAGGAACCGAATAGCTGAGATCAAAAGAGGCTACCAATGGAGCAAAACTTTTTTTGTTGAGCGAGCGTGACCATTCGATGTGAAATCCCGAAAGTGGCGCATCAATGGTTAAGGGATGCAAGGAAGCGACAAAACATATCGCAATGAGGGCGTTGCGAAATTGAGTGGGGGAGAATGTCACGGTTCGTGAATCCTCCCGTACTCGTGACATTTGTGAGTTGTGCTTGGGGTTATCGAGTGAAGAGTGAGGAGGCAGAGGGGACAAACACAACTGGTCTATGGGAGTGGCGTCAAGACGGTTGGTGCTAGGAGTTCTAAGATAGAATGATTATATCACTTAGGAGCTCTGAAGGCGAGGTTGGCCTCCCGTGCATAAACTGGTCGAGAGCTAATGCCACTCTCCTGACGAGGCCATGGCAGGCCGAAACCAGTTGTTGAGCCTAAAGAGATCTGCTATCTCACTCGATAAATTAGACGCCCGAGCGAAGCTAGGCATGGTACAATCTCGTACAGAGAAGCTATTCACCGTATTGTTCGCTGGAACAGCTATAGAAGGAAGGCTGGCTTGGCGAATTCCGCTCGCCAGGCGCCGCACGGGTCATTCCGTGGCCAAGGAAACTGTCGGTCCTTGACACATGCGTGTGGGATAGCATACTTGCCACAAATTTTGCTTTCATTTTTCGTGACTTGTATCATAGGCCAATTTCCCGTGGGGAGGACCATTGTCACATGACCCTTTTGATCATGGTGAATTGTAGCTTCCACTCAATCTAGGTTTTGATAGTGAAAGTCCATCTCTCCAACTTGAGAATTTACCCCAACTTGGCATTCCATCAAGTTAAACTAATGTTTTGACAAGCTCTCATCAGTCATAAAAAAGACAAAGGCCGTCTGAATTAAATATGGAAGTTGCTCTAGCCATTAAAGAAGTGAAGAAGCTCCTTGATGCACTTAGGCATCAGTGTCCAGAAAGAAGCACTTTTAATCCTCCTAACATCCTATCTAGCTCTTATTAGCCTTTAGATGATACAAGTACCAAACATCATCAAACTTTAGAAGTTGAAAAACTCATTAGAGAATATATAAGACAAAAGGATGGAGATTACTCAGATAGTTCGGATGATGATAAGCCAATTCATAAGTATGATTTGTGAAAAAGTTGAAAGAAACATGTGAAAAAACCTAAATACAAGAGAGCTAAAGCATCTAAAGCTCCACGTGAAGAAGAAGAAAAAATTGACCTATGAACTATCTATGGCACTGTTCATGTAGTGATTGGTATTGTTCATAGCATTGTATTGTACTGTTTGGCACTATAACATACTATAGCAGAAGTGGAAAAAGTGGGCTAAGAGTTTGTTATAAGTAGAAAAGTCAATTTATTAGTGTGAGCCTTCACAAATGCAAATAATTGGCCATTGTCGGCCATAAAGGTTCTATAAAGTCATAGTGTGTTTGTCTTCATTGGTTGTTTTAAGCCTATATAAGGCAATGCTTGTAAATGTTAGGGGTAGAATGCACCCTCCCAAAAAATATTCTTAAAACTATGTGGTTTACTATGAATCTTTAAAGCTCTCTCATCTCTTTCTTTTTGCCCGGTATGATTTTTTTAAAACTAGAGATATTCTGATTAATTCTAGTGGTATGCTTTACACTTGCTGCAATGTAAAATCCGTGGATAACAATTTTTCTACCCTAAAATAATCTATCATATGAGTCAACAAACGAAGAGGAACTTGGTGGCTAATAGGCAGTTTCTATTCTAAGGCCATGGAACTTAGTCGACAATAAGATATCTAAAACTACGACTGAAATACGGGAATTGAAAAATATTTTAATTATGAAAAAATAAGACAAATTTGTGAGAAAGTTGAATTCCTTAATTGATTGGTGAGAGTTTATAAAGAGTACGATGTGGTTATTTAAAGCTAACAATTGACGGTTACAAATGGAGTTTACAAAACTCAAATTAATAAGTAACATCTTAGTCTCCTTTTATCTAGCAACACTTGAGCCTGAAAAATATTGCTACTTCTCATTTACACGTTGATATCGATGTTTATGACTTATGTTATTCACCAAACTCTGCTACTATTAATTAAGTCTCGCTGTTGATTATAATAAAAAAAAAATGGTCATTTTAGGGTGTCATAAGGAAATAAGCTTGATTTGCTAAATGAGCTATTTGGGTCAGAAGTTCCATTCGGATACGAACTTGCAATCTTTGTCATTGATCTCTCCTCTTCCCGAACGGCTATGATCAATCCATTAGGTTCTTCGATTTGTTCGGAAATGAACCCCATTTTCAGTGGTGAGATTACAATGTGTCAATATATGTCGTAAATGAGTGTGATGAAACTGAGGAAAATATGTTCCGCAAAATAAACAAAGTCTATATGGAAGTTCTTGAAATGAAAGGTGGTAGACATATGTTCGAAACTTAAATGATCAGGCGATAAGAGTGTTCATGCATGCTACACTACTACTGGCCTAAGTATTTGATTAACATGGGATTTTAGTTGGGTGGCATTATGACTGGAACTAAGGTTAGCAATTCATGTTGGCGTGTACTCTTCATGTTATAATTTGTGTCAATTTGATTCGGCCTACAACATCTTGATTTTCATTCTACATGTCAAATGATTAAATCGTGATGAGAAAATGTTATTCATATTAATTCATATAAAGATATGAAGTTTGCATGTCAAGTAGCATCGCATTTGGCTTTTGTATCATAATTTTGTGTTCAATCGCTTGGGCAAATGGGCCTTCTGAGGTTGATAAGCACGTTGCACGAGAAAGACACAGTTTACATAGTAACTCCAATTATTACGTGATATTTTCTTTTATAATATGACTGTTCAAGGATTTTGGCTCGAAACTCCATGGATTCATACAATAAAATGGCATATAGTAAGATTGGAAGAAAATTGTCAAAAAAGTTCTAAACCTATTATACAATAGCTAATTCAATCATGAAACTTTTTAATTGTATTAATTTAGTTATAAACATTTTTATGACTTTTCAATTTTGGTTATGAATGTTTCAATTGTGCTAATTTAATCCTAAATCTTTTAACAATTTTCTAATGTAGTCCTTTCGGCCAATTATTCAAATAATAGATTTATGACCGAATTAACAAATTTTCAAATGGTTTAAAACTAAATTAACGCAATTGAAATGTGTAGGACTAGGTAGGTATATTGTCAAAAAAGTTTATGACTAAATTGACACAGTTTAAAGGTTTAGGATTGAATTGGTCACCCTATAGTAGGTTTAGCACTTTTTTATCAACAACTTTAAAAAGTTGAAAAAGTCAGAAATGGTAGATGATTTAATTGTGAATTTTCTTTGAATCTTCTAATCTCCATGGTGTACCTTAAAGAATGTGAATTTTAATTTTTCTTAGGAGTACTTGAGGATTTAATAGTTGAGAAAATCTAATTATCATGAATTCATGTGCGTCGATCTATTGAAGGAAGTCTTAACATATCTTGATAATGTACATAAGGTCGATTGAATAATTATCTAGCATAGCGGCAGGCTATTATTGTCATTAATGAGGATAGAAGTGAAATATAATTACATCCTATGAAAAAATAGGGCTTGCATTAATGTTCTTCATATTTCAGAATACCGTTATATATAGTTGTTGTATAGCGTATTCGTAGTTCATACCGTATTTCTATAGCAACTTAGTCACTACAATGGCTTGTACCTAGAAAATCACACCGACACGTTTAATGTGTAAATTTCACATAATTTTGAAGATAGAACTAAAAACAACAATTGAAATTTTCGACTAGCACTAAGTTGTATAGGTGTAGAATTCCTCAACCACCAATTCTTGTACTTGGTTCTATTAGTAAAATTACCCAAAAAGACTTGAACTTATTGTAATTATGTCAGTTTAGTTATAAACCTTTTTTTATTGTCAATGGAGTCCTAAACCTTTTGTATTTATGCTAATTTAGTCAATTCGATCAATTTTGGCCCGAAATTGTTGACATGGACACTAGCCATTTGAAATGGCGCAACCGGTGCTAATATGGATAATTTTTTAATAAATATTTTAATATTTTATAAAAATTATTATTTTTATATTATTTATTTTCTTTTCTTTCTCTTTCATTGTTTTCTCTTTCCCTTTTTCCTCTAGCCATCTATCGGCCAAAGGCGAGGGCCGGCCATTCAACTTCTTGGACCACTACCCAAACCAAGGCTTGACCTTGCCATTGCTAAGTGAGGTCGGCCTTGCTAGTGGCTAGGAAGGTCTATGTGACATCCTAATTTTCAACCCTGTTTTCGATGAAATAAAATGGGATTTTCATCAACGCACCTATAATCTTTTTCTCTGAGTTGGCCACTTACGAGATAACTAATCTATCAAGTGAAGCTGTTAAGGAATCTAAACGCAATAGTCTTGAGAATTCCACCATAAATCGATTGCTCGACCGTGCCAATCTACAAGGGTCAATACGGCACCGTCAAAATTGATCAGAGATCGGAGATAGGTTGATTCGATAGAGGTATATGATTAGAGTGTGGGTGATCCCACCTGATTGCAAAATTCTTCTCGATTAGCACTAGACTGATTTTTCTGTCGTTTCTGTACCCTGTGCTCGTATTTGAAACTTCAAAATTTTCACGTCAACCGAAAGCCGTCAATGAGTCGAAGATATACAATATGGCTCGAAAATAATCGACCATGAGTCAAATGCGCTAAAATTTTTTAAAAGCTACCTGATAGGTTAAGTCACGCTAAAATCGCGTCCGATTGAAATTAATTGTAAAATTGAACCCGATTTCAGAAATTGGAAGTTCTGTCATGTCACAATTTATTTTAGGAACGTCGAATCATCCTTCGAAGATTTTTCGGCAAACTCGAGTTTTTGGCGAAAATTCAAAGTTGGGTTATTTTGGACTGGGAAAATTAGAGGACCGCTTTTGAGCGCACTTTTGACTATCAAGTTGGTTCAACTGATTAGGAAAAATCATGGGATGGATGTTGGTACCTTGGCTGAATTTATGGGCACCAATTTGAGTCCAATTGAGTTGGAATAGGATGAAATTAGAGGGGAAATTTTCAAAATTCGTAGGTCCAAGGGGGTGCAACATTTCATCTTCTTCCATGGCTTGTTGAGGAAGATTTGTGAAGGAAATTGAGCAAGGGATAAGGCTGAAGGTGGTAGGGCCTTGAACTTGAGATTTTGGGATATTTTGGAAGACTTATGGGGCTCTTGGTCCCCCACAAGCCAACGGCCTTTCTTCTTCTTCTTCTTCTAGCTTCATCTTCCTCCTTTGTAGTTGTTTGAAAGCCTAAGAACAAGTAGAGAACCAGAGAGACCGAGCTAGCCCCCTACCGTCGACTACAAGCTACCCCATCGCCGGTCCAATGCCGCTCGAGCCGCTTGAGCTCCGCCCGTCGTTCCGCGCTAGCCCACGTGACTCCAACCGCTGCTGTCATGCCCCGATCCTCAGGCACGCGCACATCCCTTACTTTTGGTCGATTTTAAAATGCGATATCCCAGGACTATGTATCACCAACCCTTTCGTTTATATATGCACATGCGGAAGCAGTTATAAATCCCCAGACAATAAAACAATGGGATAGAAAAGCAGGCCATGTTTTTCGTAGCGAAAATTCACAACCACACCTTTTTTACACGCATCTCATAGTATTCTACAATACTATATATATGCAAATCTAATCTAACATCTATTCACATACAGACAAGGTCTGACAAGATAGGACGGGATCTCAGTCCTCATCCGGGTCGTACTCGGGGTCCTCCTCCACGTACTCCTCTTCGAGTTCCTCATCAGGGATCTCCTCATTAGATTCCTCCTCCTTAGGCTCTCCATCCGGGTCCTGAAATGGTTATTCAATAACCACTGAGACAACGTCTTAGCAAGTTCTACCCCATAATACCCGATTAGTAAACCAATACACCATCCAGGTTGCCTAGGCATAGCACGAGTCAGAGGACTTACCTTAGCCTCAGATTCCACCTGCATATTAGCACAGATCAAATAGGCATCCAAGCAATCACATCACTGATCGAAGCATCGAGCAAATCGACCTAGTCGATTACATGCCAACAAGACCACTCACGGTCATTTCCATTCAATCAATCATTTCACAGCATCAAGTCAAAGCAAAGAATCACATCAAATCACACTCAAATCGAATCATCGATCAATTGACCTAGTCAATTACAAGTCAGTCGGACCATTTCCCAGGTCATTCTAGTCATTGCTATACAGTCTCAACTGATAAAACCAATCACCGAGCCACGTACATTCTCCGAGGTGATGAAATCGATCACCGAGCCACGTGCATTCTCCGAGGTGATGCATCAACTCACCGAGCCCACGTGCCCTTTAAAATGCCATTCTGAATCAGCGAGCCCACGTGCATTCTCCAAGGCGATGCATCAAGTCACCGAGCCCACGTGTCTCTTCAAGATGCCTAATGAACTCATTGAGACCACGTGCATTCTCCGAGGTAATGCATCAAATTACCGAGCCCATGTGTCTCTTTCAAGATGCCAAACTTAATCACCGAGCCCACGTGCATTCTCCCAGGTGATAGACCAACTCACCGAGCCACGTGCCTTCTCCAAGGTGATATATAACCTATCATGGATCCACTATACACATGACCAAATTCCTAGAAGCCATGTCTAGGCATCGGGTCAGCATACATCTTATACACTCACTTTCATTTCCATAATTTCCAGTATGATCGGTAGTCTACCACAATACCTTTGTCACTGGCAACCAATACTCAATTATTCACCAGTCAATTACTCAAATTAATTCAATTTAGGAATAATCCCTAAAAATCCACAGTTAAATTAATTCAGCATGACGTAGAACTCAATTAAATAAACGAACCACACCACGACAATCAGCACGAAATTCCGGTCACCGGTCATCCGGTTGAATTTCCGGAAAATAAATAATTAAATAATTAATTTCGAATATTAAATAATTAAATACAATAAATTCAATTTAGCACAATATAAAGCTCAATTAAATAAACGGGCTACGCCACGATCATCAGCATAAAATCCCGGTCACTGGCCATCCCAGTTGAATTTCCGAAAAAATAAATAATTAAATAATTAATTTGGAAAATTTATATTTAATTCCTAAAAATTCCACTTAGGCCCAAATTGCCTAATTAACACCCGATAAGGGTCGGGAAAAATCCCACGAAGCATCCAATAAATACTATAGGCAATTCTCTATCTAAATACACTAACCAAACAACTAATATGCAATGCAATTAACTAATAATCGCTAATCAATTATAATCTAACCACCTACTTACGCCTAATTAACACTAATCACCCTTTAAGTGTAATTAGCAAACTAAGAAGGTATTAGTGAGTAAAACTAAGAAGGTATTAGTCAGGAAGGCGGGCCGAGCATCCGGGCTCGGGAAGGCGGCCAAAACAGGCCACGAAGGGGATGCCATACCCATTTCTGCACCCTCTGTGCGCTGCTGGTTGGGGGCGAATTCGGGGCTAAGGTGGCGAGGTAAGGGCCGGCGGAAGGCGAGGGGGCTCCGGCGGGTCGAGGTGGCAGTGCACGGTGGCCGGAGGTGGCCGAACCATGGCTTGTGATGGCCAAAACAGAGCTAAACAGAGGCGGCTGGAAGCTGGGGTCGCACGGCGGAGCCGTGAGAGGCGCAGCCAAGCACGGCTACACGCGGGCAATGCGCGGGCAAGGCGGAGCAGCGACGACAGCTCCGGTTCGGCTGCTAGTTCGACAGCAAGCTGCTGTCTTCGTTTCTACTCTTGCTGTGTTCGAACGAATGGAGACGGAGAAGAAGAGACATTATCGAGAGGATGAGAGAGAATGTACCGAGAGAGAGAGAGAGAAAATAAGAGATAAGAGAGAAAGGGAGTAGATAGGTTTGAAAAGTCAAAAAAAAGCAAAAGTGAAAAGTGGGGAAGGAAAGTGAGAAACAGCAAGGCATTCGGTGGAAAGGGGGGGCATTTCGCATGAGGGGGAAAAGGAGAGAGAGAGAGAGAGAGAGAGAGAGAGAGAGAGAGAGAGAGAGAGAGAGAAAAAGAAAGAAAGAAGGAAAGAGAAACTTGTGGGAAAAATTAGGTGTTTGGCCAAATGGGGTAAAAAGAAATGGGAATCAAATCAAAAGAAAAGAATTTCCTCAAATAGAAAATTCTTAATCCAATTTCTTTTGAATACGCTCCTTTAATCCCAAAGGAAATTCCAAACTAGAATTCTTGATTCCCCTCTTGCATTTCCGCATCCAATTTCCCTCTTGAATTTCTCTCAAATAACTCTCATAAAATTAATTGATGTCTCACTTATCAAATTGATTATTTTTCTCATCCAAGAATCCCTCATGCTTCTCAATTCCACAATCCCCGGCTTCAACTTAATGAAAACGGCCATAAACTGACTTTTTCCCAAAAAGTCTCGATTGTCAGAAAAATCCTCTAAGACTGAGTCGACGATCCTAAAATTTATTGTGACATGACAGAACCTTCAATTTTTGAAATCGAACTTAGATTGGCGGTTAATTTCACCCGGACACGTTTCTTAGTGTGATCTAGGCTACCGGGTAATTTTCAGAACTTTTTAGGACAAATGACCCGTGGTCGATTTTCTTCGAGCCACGGTGAACCCACTCGACACATTGGCGACTCTCGGTTGTCGTGAAAATCTCGAGAATTCAAATACGGACACAGGGTACCAAAACAATAGTAAAATCAAATTAGTGCCGGTTGATGAGAATTTTCCAATTTAATGGAGTCACCCACGATCGGTCATTCATCTTAGTCGAACCGACCTATCTCTGATTTTTAATTCAATTTTTAACTGTGCCGTAATGATTTCTAAATATGAGCACGGTCGAGAAGTCGATTCCTAGTCGAATTCTCAGTCTATCTGCCTTAAAGTCCCTAATAGCTTACCCAGCTAGTCTAGTTATCTTGTGAGTGGCCAACTCAAAGAAAAACACTGTAGCTACGTCGATGAAATGCCCAATTTATCTAATCGAAATCAGGACCCGAAAATCTGGATGTCACAACTCTTCCCCTCTTATAAAAATTTCGTCCTCGAAATTTAAACCTTTACCAATCCTTATACAAAAGGTGGGGGTGTTGTCGTCTCATCGAGTCTCACTTTTCCACACTGATCCTTCGATCTCGTGGTGTTGTTAGACCACTTTGACTAAGGAGACCATCTTAGTACACAAAATCTGCTCTTTCTTAACCAACAACTGAACTAAGCTTCTCACATATGACACTCTGTCGTTTACATCTGACTCTGATCTGACAACTGCAAACATTGATTACTGAGCTGACTCTGATCTGTGATCTTTCTTCACCTCACCTTCTTTTCACCCTGAAATTCTGCACATTTTACTATACACTGCTTAAGAAATAACCATCTGAAAACTCTGCCAAACTCGTAATCTCTGATTTAGATTCGAAATATAATTCATCCTCGGCACTCCATGCCGGTGAATTATCCGATACTCACACGCTTCGACATACCCATTCAAAACAAGATCTATTCATACTGCACCAAAGTGGATTGAGTCCAACTATCGATCGACCACTATCCTCAAATGGTATCAGCACTCCCTCGACTCCTTAGTGAGTCTGTCACAATGTTCCATTGTGATATATTTTCATTCTCACTGGGGACTCTCGAGTGATGGTAAAAGTCTTCCGGGTTTGCATTACTGAACTTCCACTTATTGACACCTCTGACACTTACAACCTGCCCGACGGTATCTATCTTTACATCAGTCTATTAATCTGGCTGACGCCAATTCTGATCTACTTTGAATTGTCTAACCAAATATTGCAAAACTTCAGTGAACTTCTGACAAGATCTTTTCCCTGAGTGCTACTCTGTCAAGCGTACTCAATCCCTCATGGAACCCGAACGTTTCATCCTCAGAAGTCTTAAAGTCAGATTCTTTCTTACTAGTATCCTCATATAAGATCTTCTAAACATCTTTGTCTGTCAATTTGGCGCCGATTCTAACTTGAATATCTGGTTCAATTTTGAGGGTGGCTATAGAATTCAAGAGGTAGCCTTTCTCAAATTTGAAAACCAAATTTCAAATCATTTTCAAGTAAAGTCTATACTTTAGCCAGTCTATGAACAATTGAAGACTCTCGGCTCAACACATTAATGACTCATTTCGTTCCTCCAAGGTGATAATTGATATCACTATTATAGTCCTGCCAAAATTCTGATTCACGACACCGTTTCATATTCCATTTATTAGGTCTCAACTGGCGGGATGTGTATGCAACAATCTTCTCATGTTGTATCAATACATACCCAGTCCTTTAAGCTCTGGAAACTATCTTTGCACTTGTCTATGTCGATGAATTTCTCTTCTTTCTTAAGAGGTCAAGCCCGCGATGATATTGATGCTGAAAAATTCTTTCACAAACCTTCTGTAGTAATCTGTCCAATCCCCATAACTTCTGGTCTTTGAGATTGTTGTCGGTTTCGGTCCATTAACAACTGATTCAATCTTAGCTGGGTCCACGAAGATTCCTTTACCTGTAATCACATGATCATTCTTAGGGGCTCTCGTGATCCTCAGCACCTAATGAATACCCTAGCATGTCGCTACACCACACGATCACCATTGATCTAGATATTATTCGAACATTCAGTTGGTTAAATCTATGATAGCGGCTAGAGCATTCGTCAAATCAAATGGCTTCACATCATTCTCACAAGGACAAAATCAAGTGCAAAATGTTGTCTTTAGTATTACCTCCTTCCTGGTTCTCAACTGACGATAACCTGTCCTCAAGTCGATCCTTGAAGACATCAACACTCTTATAACAAGTCACCCAATTCGTCGATCTTTGACAATGAACGCTTATCCTTGATTGTCACTTGATTGAGTCGACTATAGTTGGTGCATAATTGCAACGAACCACCTTTCTTTCTTTCTCACTATGAGGTTGATGTTTCCCCTAGGTAATGCACCGATATGCATGAATTTCTCATACATCAATCCTCACATTTGCACCATTGGTTCTATCAATTCAGACAGCAACAACTGGTAAGAAGCTTTAGAGAATAGTTCTGTTCCGGATGCTAGCTCGATCGTAATTCTATTTCTTTCTCTAGTGACGGTCTGATAATCCTTCTAGCAACACTTCCAGGAATTCTTGGACTACTAAGGTGTCCTCAATTTTCAATTCTTCAATCTGTCTTATCTATGACCACTGTCAAGCAATCTCACTATCTTCTGTCTAACAAACAAGTTGCCTCAAGTGACGAGATTAACAAAGTCGAGGACCCTTCTCAACTCCCAGTAAAACTCGGCACTTCCACCTGCTCCTGGAATAAGCTGGGTTACTCCACCATGACAATTTATCATCACAAGATGTTCCAAGAGTTCATTCTTTTCACACTCAGCAATAAAGTTATACACCAATGGCCAATCTAGTGCGGCTCTAGTCAATGATCATTTTCTCACAACCTTAACATACAACTGAAATTCCACAATTGCATTCCCGATACTCTCTGGCACCATTCTGATAAAATCACCTCAAAACATTCTTCCATTGAATAAAGCATGGTCGATTTTGTTCCAATTCCATTTGCCATCCTAATGGCGTCTCATCCGAGGTATCGGTATCAATGCTCCCTTGGACTCACACTGATATTATTTTTTTTTTTTTTACCTGACAGTCGTGCTGACTAGCATCATAACACATTTTAGCCATTCTCAGACACAGGATTAATCCATGCACTCCTTCCATACTTTTAGCACTTACCTAGTGAGTCTTCTACCTCCTGTCGGATGCCAGCATGCACTATTTCTTGTAACGGGGACCTATCCCAAAAATTCCACGGTGCGTTCTATGGCGCACTTCTTCTGACCCGTCCTACCGACGGTGACAGCATTAACCGTTGTCGAGATTCCATCTACTCATGCGGACAACCCATAAATCACTGTCTGTGCTAGCGACACTTACCACGAATTCATGTCCTCTAAATACACGAGACTGGTCCATACCGTCTTCCATGGAACAAAATGTTCCATTTGTCTGAATGCTGACCTGACTATTCCACCATTCCCATTTAGGTGGAATAGAATACCGTTCCCTCAACATCAGTCTTTACCCGAACCAAATTCCAAGTTTGCTTACACTGAATCTTTACTCAAATATCGAAATCTATTCCCTGATTATCCTCCCAGGTTGTACCTCAGCAAATGTAGCAACAACAACAACTTGATTCTGATCTTACTAGCTCATCCAGATCCCAATGAACACTTGCATCAGAAAGATCTTATCTGACTTAGGATCAATCAACGATGCTACACTAGTACTAACCTGCGGTGGTACTCATATGCTCAAGCTGTCCAGAGTCAACACTCTGCCTTCCGAAACCACACTGATTAAAAGCAAATGATTCGCACACGA
Source organism: Eucalyptus guilfoylei (assembly GCA_016097605.1). NCBI lineage: Eukaryota > Viridiplantae > Streptophyta > Magnoliopsida > Myrtales > Myrtaceae > Eucalyptus > Eucalyptus guilfoylei. The sequence continues at coordinate 9,530,456 of CM027863.1, forward strand.
CAAACAATTCTACCAATCAGCTATCATAGACATGCACCAATCATGAATCTAAAGGCCTTTCCTACTGCTATCCCATAAGTCATCGCACCTTATCACTCCAATACCTAACCATTGCTCTGATACCACAAAAAGGGGATGTCACGCCCCGATCCTCAGGGACACGCACATCCCTTACTTTTGGTCGATTTTAAAATGCGATATCCCAGGACTATGTATCGCCGACCCTTTCATTTATATATGCACATGCAGAAGCAGTTATAAATCCCCAGACAATAAAACAATGGGATATAAAAGCAAGCCATGTTTTTCATAGCGAAAATTCACAACCACACCTTTTTACACGCATCTCATAGTATACTACAATACTATATATACGCAAATCTGATCTAACATCTATTCACATGCAGACAAGGTCTAACAAGACAAGACGGGATCTCAGTCCTCATCCGGGTCGTACTCGGGGTCTTCCTCCATGTACTCCTCTTTGGGTTCCACATTAGGGATCTCCTCATCAGATTCCTCCTCCTTAGGCTCTCCATCCGGGTCTTGAAATGGTTATTCAATAACCACTGAGACAACGTCTCAGCAAGTTCTACCCCCTAATACCCGATTAATAAACCAATACACCATCCAGGTTGCCTAGGCATAGCACAAGTCAGAGGACTTACCTTAGTCTCAGATTCCACCTACATATTAGCACAGATCAAATAGGCATCCAAGCAATCACATCACTGATTGAAGCATCGATCAAATCAACCTCGTCGATTACACGCCAACAAGACCACTCACGGTCATTTCCATTCAATCAATCATTTCACAGCATCAAGTAAAAGCAAAGAATCACATCAAATCACACTCAGATCGAATCACCGATCAATTGACCTAGTCAATTACAAGTCAGTCGGACCATTTCCCAAGTCATTCTAGTCATTGCTATACAGTCTCAACTGATAAAACCAATCACCGAGCCATGTGCATTCTCCGAGGCGATATTCCTTATCACCAAGCCACGTGCATTCTCCGAGGTGATGAAATCGATCACCGAGCCACGTGCATTCTCCGAGGTGATGCATCAAGTCACCGAGCCCACGTGTCTCTTCAAGATGCCTAATGAACTCATTGAGACCACGTGCATTCTCCGAGGTAATGCATCAAATTACCGAGCGCACGTGTCCCTTTCAAGATGCCAAACTTAATCACCGAGCCCACGTGCATTCTCCCAGGTGATAGACCAACTCACCGAGCCACGTGCCTTCTCCAAGGTGATATATAATCTATCATATATCCACTATACACATGACCAAATTCCTAGATGTCATGTCTAGGCATCGGGTCAGCATACATCTTATACACTCACTTTCATTTCCATAATTTCTAGTATGATCGGTAGTCTACCACAATACCTTTGTCACTGGCAATCAATACTCAATTATTCACCAGTCAATTACTCAAATTAATTCAATTTAGGAATAATCCCTAAAAATCCATAGTTAAATTAATTCAGCACGACGTAGAACTCAATTAAATAAACGAACTGCACCACGACAATCAGCACGAAATTCCGGTCACCGGCCATCCGGTTGAATTTCCGGAAAATAAATAATTAAATAATTAATTTCGAATATTAAATAATCAAATACAATAAATTCAATTTAGCACAATATAAAGCTCAATTAAATAAAAGGGCTGCGCCACGATCTTCAACATAAAATCCCGGTCACTGGCCATCCCAGTTGAATTTCCGGAAAAATAAATAATTAAATAATTAATTTCGAAAATTTATATTTAATTCCTAAAAATTCCACTTTGGATCGAATTGCCTAATTAAGACCCGATAAGGGTCGGGAAAAATCCCACGAAGCATCCAATAAATACTATAGGCAATTCTCTATCTAAATACACTAACCAAACAACTAATATGCAATGCAATTAACTAATAATCGCTAATCAATTATAATCTAACCACCTATTTACGCTTAATTAACACTAATCAACCTTTAGGTATAATTAGCAAACTAAGAAGGCATTAGTGAGTAAAACTCACTCAAAACGACGGGGTCGACGCGAGGATCGACTTTCCTCAAAGTGGGCCGAGCATCTGGTCTTGGGAAGGCGGCCAAAACGGGCCACGAAGGGTCTGCCATACCCATTTTTGCACCCTCTGTGTGCTGCTGGTTGGGGACGAATTCAGGGCTGAGGTGGCAAGGAAAGGGTCGGCGGAGGGCGAGGGGGCTCCGGCGGGTCGAGGTGGCGGCACACGGTGGCCGGAGATGGCTGAACCGTGGCCTGTGATGGCCAAAACGGAGCTAAACAGAGGCAGCTGGAAGCTGGGGTCGCACGGCGGAGCGGTGAGAGGTGCAGCCAAGCACGGCTACACGCGGGCAACGTGCGGGCAGGGCGGAGCAGCGACGACAGCTCCGGTTCGGCTGCTAGTTCGACGGCAAGCTGCTATCTTCATTTCTGCTCTTGCTGTGTTCGGACGAATGGAGAGGGAGAAGAAGAGAGATTGTCGAGAGGATGAGAGAGAGTGTGCTGAGAGAGAGAGAAAATAAGAGATAAGAGAGAAAGGGAGTAGATAGGTTTGAAAAGTAAAAAAAAAGCAAAAGTGAAAAGTGGGGAAGGAAAGTGAGAAATAGCAAGGCATTCGGTGGAAAGGGGGGGGGCATTTCGCACGAGGGGGAAAAGGAGAGAGGGAGAGGGAGAGAGAGAGAAAAGGAAAAAGAAAGAAAGAAGGAAAGAGAAACTTGTGGGAAAAATTGGGTGTTTGGCCAAATGGGGTAAAAAGAAATGAGAATCAAATCAAAAGAAAAGAATTTCCTCAAATAGAAAATTCTTAATCCAATTTCTTTTGAATACGCTCCTTTAATCCCAAAGGAAATTCCAAACTAGAATTCTTGATTCCCCTCTTGCATTTCCACATCCAATTTCCCTCTTGAATTTCTCTCAAATAACTCTCATAAAATCAATTGATGTCTCACTTATCAAATTGATTATTTTTCTCATCCAAAAATCCCTCATGCTTCTCAATTCCACAATCCCCGGCTTCAACTTAACGAAAATGGCCATAAACTGACTTTTTCCCAAAAAATCTCGGTTGTCAGAAAAATCCTCTGAGATTGAGTCGACGTTCCTAAAATTTATTGTGACATGACAGAACCTTCAATTTCTGAAATCGAACTTAGATTGGCGGTTAATTTCACTCGGACGCATTTCTTAGTGTGATCTAGGCTACCGGGTAATTTTTAGAACTTTTTAGGACAAATGACCCGTGGTCGATTTTCTTCGAGCCACGATGAACCCACTCGACACATTGGCAACTCTCGGTTATCGTGAAAATATCGAGGATTCCAATACGGACACAAGGTACCAAAACGATAGTAAAATCAAATTAGTGCCGGTCGATGAGAATTTTCCAATTTAGTGGAGTCACCCACGATCGGTCATTCATCTTAGTCGAACCGACCTATCTCTGATTTTTAATTCGATTTTTAACTGTGCCGTAATGATCCCTAAAGATGAGCACAGTCGAGAAGTCGATTCCTGGTCGAATTCTCAGTCTATCTCGCCTTAAAGTCCCTAATAGCTTTAAAATTTATACAGTTATCTTGTGAGTGGCCAACTCAAAGAAAAACACTGTAGCTACATCGATGAAATGCCCAATTTATCTAATTGAAATCAGGACCCGAAAATCTGGATGTCACAGCTGCACCGCACGTCCAGGCCCTCCATCCATCCCCGTTGCCATCCGCCTGAGCTCCATCGTTGCTGTTCCAGCTATCCGAAGCCCCGCCATCGGTCCCCTGCTCATGCTGCCGCCTGCCTAGTTTGTTTCTAGCCACCGTAGCCAAACCGAGCTGCCTCCTTCAACTGCGACCAAAACCGAACCTCACAACTCAGCTATGAGCTTCGTGGGCCTTTTTCAGGCCCGTTTGGACCTTGTTTGGTGTCGCCACAGGCTCATGTGTCACCCGTCTTCACGTCACCATCGCCGTCGACTCACTGGTTCGCTAATCCAGTTAGTTTACTTGCTAAAATCTGCTTAGGGAATTAATGACATTTAGTAGGTAATTAGATTATGCTAAGTATGGCTTAGATGGTTAGTTTGTGACATCCCGATTTTCCAATTCTATTTTCAGTAAAATGAAATGGGCATTTCATCTGCACGCATATAGTTTTTTTCCCTGAATTGATCACTCATGGGATAACTAGTCTACCGGGTGAAGCCGTTAAGAAATTCTAATGCATCGGACTCGAGAATTTGACTAGGAAACGACCTTTCGACCGAGCTAATCTGCAAGGGTCATTACGGCACAGTTAAAAATCGATTAGAGACCGAAGATAGATCGACTTGGCAGAGGCATGTGATCAAGTGTGGGTGATTCCACCATATCGCACAATTCTTGTCAATCGGCACTGGACCGGCTTTTCTATCGTTTGGGTATCCTGTGTCCATGTTTGAAACTTTGAGATTATCCCAACAACCGAGAGTTGCCAATGTGTCAAATATGTACATTATGGCTTGAATTGATCAACCACAGGTCAAATGCACGAAAATTTCTAAAAGCTACTCGGTAAATCAGGACGCGCTAATATCGTGCCAGAGTGAAATTAACCGTGAAATTGAGATCGAATTCAGAAATTAGAAGTCTTGGTGTGTCACAAATCATTTTTGGAACATTGATTCATCTCTGGTGGATTTTTCATGCAAACTGAGTTTTTCAGCAAAATAATCAAATTATGGCTAATTTGGCTTGAGAAATTAGACGGCCCGCTTTTGGTTGTACTTTTGGGACTTAAGTTGGTTCTATGGACAAGTGAAGATGTGAATTGAAGTGTAGTGACATTGGATTAATTTTATGGATTTCAATTTGATTCAATTGGAAAAAGAATTGAGTGGAATTGAAGAAGTTATTGTACAAGATTTTATGCCCCGGCGGAAAATGAAATTGGACCTATTGGGAAGATTGTGGTGGAAGATTTGGGTGAGTGGGAAATGATGTCATCTTATGTCATGGTGGGCCATTTTTGTTGGATTAAAGAAAAAGAAAAAGAAAAGAAGTGGTCCCTCTTCCTTCTCTCTCCCAACCGTGCGGCCGCTTCTCCATCTCCATCTTCTTCTTTTTCTTCAGAGGCTAGCAGTAGGAGAGATCGACCAGCAGCACCGCCGGCCACCCTTCGTCCGCCCGCTCGTCACCACTGGAGCTCGCCGTCGCCACCACCGTGCGTTTGCCCCGCGCCGATCTTTGGCCAGCTCGCCTCTCCACTCCTCCTCAGCCCGCGTCTCCAACCTTCGTTCGGCATCTCCAGCAGCTTCCTGCCGTCGTCGTCGCTGCCGTGAGCCACCACCGATTGCCGCCTAAGCTACCGCCGCCTCTCTCCGCCATTCCCGCACCGACCAGCGACAGGCACCCCCTTCGTCCGACCGTGAACAGCAGCCAAGAAAATGGGTATGACAGCTCGGTCTTGGCCCGTTTTGGCCGTCTTCCCAATCCCAGATGCTCAGCCCGCCTTGAGGAAAGTTGATCCTCGCGTCGATCCCGTCGTTTTGGTTTGCTCGGCTCGCTAATCGGGTGAGTTTAACTCACTAAACCTCGATTAGAGGGTTAATTATGCTTAGGGAGGTTTAGTTTATGTTAAGTGTTGTTAGGTGGTTAGTTTAATTTATTTAAGTGTAAATTAGCTTAACAGATTTGATTAAGTTAAGATGTGTTTAATTAGGGTTAAGAAGGTTTATTTTATAATAAGCCTTGATTAGACATAAAGGATTTATTTTTGATTTAAATAAAGATTTCGAAATTATTTAATAATTTAATAAAATATGATTATTCGAAATCATTAAAATATTATTATTTAATTAATTTTCGGAATAAATTTAATTATCTATTTAATTCCGAAAATTTTGTCGGGACCTTATTTTCTCAGAATTTTGCACTGATTGCTACTGTGTATTCGGATTTTGAAATTGATGGTTGGATATTATAAATTGAGCGTGGATTGTGAAAAATATGGATATTATTATTTAATTAATTTTCGGAATAAATTTAATTGTTTAATAAATTCCGAAAATTATTTTGGGACCTTATTTTTCAGAATTTTCGATGCCGATCGCTGCTGTGCATTTAGAATTTGAATTTGATGAATGGATGTGGCAAATTGAGTGTTGATTGTGATAAATAGGGATTTTATTCATAAAAACCCAAGTGTCGGGTTTTAATGCAAAAATTAGATTTTAATGATTATATTAAATAGTGGGGTTTGAAAAAGTGAGATATTGGCTTTCTGGTTTGAAATTAGCGTGTCCCCACACACGTGAGTAATTTGTGGAATATTTTTAATATGAAGAAAAATGGTCGGGATCACTATTTTAAGTGGAAGCATTGAGTGAAATGCAAAGTGTCCTGGGGCCGAGTATGATTTGGCTGTGTGATAATTAAGAGGAATCGTCCGGGGCTGTTGAGCCAAACTTGCCCTTTATGGGATGCCCACGTAGTGGTTGCGGGTCGCAGTTGATTCTAGGCCCATGCTCCTTCGGGAACGCCGTCGAGGTACTGACGAAGCTGCGCTCCAAGGGGGGAGACGATGCCTGGCATTAATGTCAGTAGATAGCCGAACTGCGAGTAGGCTATGCCCTTGTGTGACAGTGAATAATAACTGGAATGCGTGCTAAGTGCGATTGTGATATATATGAAAGTGATGGCGTTCCAATTGTTTGAATTATTATTACTACCTGAGATTGTGTGATACAAATTGTGCTAATCTGCAGAAAGGAATTAAGACGAGATAAGTCTTCTGTGTGATGTGGCTAGGCCACCCAGGGTGTATTTTCTTTCTAATAGGGGTTTAGGGGGTTGAACTTGCTGAGACATTGTCTCATCCCAGTTGGGGGATTACAATTTCAGGTCCCTGGTGGACAGAGCGGCCAAATAGCTTTGGTTGGCCTTGAGGAGTTGCAGAGGTGAAGTCATGAGGATTGGAGAACGTGTCCGACTTGTAGGTCATAGGACAGTTCATTTTTAAGAGCCGGTCTTTTGTAGACTTTTGGCTGTAGGCCTTCGTTTGTAACTCCGTTGGTTTATGTAAGTGATTGGCTGTGAACTTTCTTCCTGCTTTTCTATCCTGTATTTCATTGTCAGGGGTTTTATAATACGCTTCCGCATGTGCATAACAAAATGAATGGGTCGGCGACGAATGCTTGGGAACGTCGCATATTTGAATGACCATGGTGGGATGTTGCCGCGCTCGAGGTTCGGGGCGTGACATAGTTAGTTTTGATTAGTGATTTAATTGCTTAATTATAATTATTAGGTGGTTAGAATAGATTGACTAATGGCTAAATAGATTGTACTATTTATGTGGATAGGTGCATTAATTTTCTAGGCCCATTTAGGTGGTTAAATTAGTGTTTCCGGCCTAGGTTTGCATTTATTGGATTAAATTACATTTATTTAATTAATTTTGCTATTTATTTAATTATTTAATATTTTCTGGAAATTATCCCGGGATAGCCGGTGACCGGAATTTTGTGGTGATTGCAATGGCGTGCTTAGTTTATGCAATTGATTGTTAAATTGTGCAATTGAGTGGTGATTGTGACTTTTGAATATTTATTTCAAATTATGAAATTTTGATATTTAATTAGAAAATACCAGATGTTGGGTTTCGACGCCGAAAATGTTTTTAAGTATTATATCAAATAGTGGAATTTTAAAAAGGAAGGATATCAATTTTTTTAAAGTTCAATTTGACCGTGTACCCACATACGATTATTTTCACTAGGTATTTTTAATACGAAAAAAATAGGCCAAGCATATTATCTTAATTAAGATATTTGAGTGCAAATCACAATGTTCTTGGCCAAGATTGATTGATCGTGTGATGGTTAAGTGAACCCGTCCCCGATGTGCGTCGAAAGGACGATGCTGCTATATGAGATGCCCTTAAACAATAGATGCCGATCGCAGTAGATTCTGGATCGAAGCTCTTTTAGGAATGCCGTCCACCGATGTGCGTCGGGTGGATGTTGTCGTGCTCAAGGTATGAGACGATGCCTAGTTACGCCAGAAGACCAATGTGTGTCGGGTAGAACTACCTGTGTGGGTAGTAATCAATTGGAACGCGTGATTGATTGAGATAGTCGCACTTGATTATGGAACAAAATTGTGTGGCACGGAATGGGACGTGTCATAACGATTTGGCCTTATAATTGGGACCCCTATGTTTGATTGAGATGTGATTGATTGAGATGTGTTTTATTGAGATGCGATTGATTGAGATGTGATTGATTGAGATGTGTTTTATTGAGATGCGATTGATTGAGATGTGATTGAGACGTTCCAATTGATATGTGCATCTATTATAAGCATTGAGTATATGAACTGTACTGACGTGTAGGGAGGAACTAAGGCAAGGTGAGTCACATTGATTCTGTTGTTAGGCCACCTTTAGGCGTATTTTCTTCCTAATTGGGGTTTAAGGCGTAGATTCACTGAGACATTGTCTCACCCCATTATGGGTTTAATCTTTTCAAGTTCTTAGATGGAGGCACATCATGTGCGCTACGGGGTTCCGAGGGAAGTAGATTTCTAGCGCTCCTATTTTCCAATCTTCGGAACTAGTCTGACCTGTGAGTTTGTGGAGTCCACCGTTTGGGTTGATGAGGGCCTACCTCACTTGGTACCTCATCGTTTCAAGGCGTGGTACCTTCACAAGCCTGATGGGAGTCGGGAGGGTCCTTTAGGTGGTTTTGATGGGCCTCCCATCGAGGTCGGGGAGTGGAAGATAGGGCACCCTTTGGATATCGACACTCTGGATGGTGCCGTGGAAGACCCGGAGCCAGGGTCTGGAGAGTCCAGAGTTTAGATAGCTCCGTAGTCCTTTTTGATCCAAACTTCTGTACATAAACCTTAGGGTTGGCTTGTCTGTATATAAACCTGTTTGTTTATAAAGTGGTTTGTTGAAAATGATTGTCCTGCTTTTTTATCCCATGTTGAGTGTTGTTTGGGGATTGTTTTATTTCGCTTCCGCATGTGCAATAAAATGAATGGGTCAGCAACGCGTCCTAAGACGTCACAATTTTATCGACCACCGAGGGATATGCGCGCGTTTGAAGTTCGGGGCATGACAATCCACCTTTCCGACCCTCACCTTTGGCTGGTCGTTGAGGTCTAGCGACTAGCTAGAGGAAGAATGAAAGGGGAAAAAAAAAAGAAAGAAAAAGAAAAAGAAAGAAAAGGAAAAGAATAAATAAATAGATATCGAAAATTTATCAAAAATTGTCTATGTCGAATTGATTGCACCATGTAGGATGACTTACGTCTATGTCAACAATTTCCTATCAAAATTGGCCGGATTGATTTAATTGGCATAGATATAAAAGGTTTAGGATTTAATTGGTAAAAAATAGGATTTGGAATTGAATTGGCACAATTATAACAAATTTATGATTTTTTTTGGGTAATTTTCTCTCATTTTTTAGCTTATGAAAGTCTACAAGAAAAAAGAAAAGAAAAAAAAACAAAAAGCCATTAGTATCACTAAGGAAAAGCCATGTCTATGCCCCTCCACCCCCTCCCCCCCCCAACCCCAACCCTAAAACCCCGGCCCCCTGCCCCCAAGCCCCAACCAAGAAAAGAGATTGTTCTTAGGCTGAGTGAGCCTATCCAATCTACCTACCTCATAGAGAAGGGGTTTGCCCCACTAGGACTATGACTCCACAGAAGAGCCTATTCGATCTATCTACCACATAGAAAAGGAATTTGCTCCACCGATTCTTTTGCTATGGTCATGATTCACATTTTGACATGACAGCTTCGAAAACGAATCAGCTCAAAGCCATAAATAAATAAACCTCATTGATTCGTGCAATCTCCCATTCAAAGAAGCCAGCCAAATTCTTCTCAACAAAATCTTCATGGAGTCCCAAAAATTATCAATTCAATCTCTCGTCAATACGATCAAAAGAGATATACTTTCTGTCATGGGCTCACACTCATTCCTCTCCCCTTCACCATATGACACTGCATGGCTAGCAATGATTCCTGATCCTCGCTGACATGATCGTCCCATGTTTGAGGGGTGTCTTAATTGGGTGCTTCACAATCAAAATGAAGAAGGCTTTTGGGGATATCATGATTATGATAGACATGAAATGCCCGATGGAGTGGAGTGTCTTGCTTCGACCCTTGTTTGCATGACCGTGCTAAAAAAGTGGCATGCCAGTTCACCTTTGATAGAGAAAGGTACTGCGTGCTTCATTTCCAATCAAACATGATTTTTCTTTATTAACACTGACTATGGCCCTTGCAAACATGATTTTTCTCTAGGATAAAATAAATTTTGGTGAGTAGATTACTAATCTAAACTTTACACTTAACTTTCAAATAAACACACAATTTTCGATCCCCTTCATTTGGCCACTCAATTATATTCTAACTTTCAATTTGGTGATTTGTGCACTTTCGGCACATAAAATCTAATTTGGCTTATAGACAAAATAAAGTCAAGTGGTGATTAAAGAAATTCGAACTTAGGCCAATACAGACATGATATTTCCAACAATAAGAAAGCTTATGAAGGATGTTGCAAGTAACTATTATATTCGTTTCCTTACCGAAATGCAACAATCATATAGTTCTTCACAGACTCTTCTCTAATACTTCTCGATTTTTCACGTTGCAGGATTAAAGTTCATTCACAAAAATGCGGAATTACTTCTTTCAAGATACAAGCATAGAAAGTTTTCTCGTTGGATTGCTATCGTCTTGCCCGGAATGGTTGAATTGACACGTGCTAGCAGTTTGGAGGTCGTATTCCCCGAAAGCATAGACCGTGCTCTAGCAGATTTATTCATCAATCGACGAGAAATTCTCGAAAGGTAATTCTAATACATTCCTTCTTTATTGGTCGAAAAATATCATATACTCCTTTTTTGGTAAAAGTTCAAAAATAGTCAGAGCCTCAAATCTTAAAATTAAATATGACAAGTACCGACAACTCCTATGTTTCCTCCACCTGAGATGCTATCATAACTTTTAGGGGTTTGGCCATTTTGCAGGGAAGAACTTGTGGACAAGAACCGATATTGCCCATTGTTGTCGTATCTTGAGGCATTGCCTCCGACATACAAAATCAGCCATGAAACCATATTGAAGCATCTGGACAGTGACGGTTCTTTATTTCAATCACCCTCTGCAGCATCAAGTGCATACCTATCCACCGGGAACGAAGCATGCCTGAATTATCTTCAATCTCTTGCTTCGAATTGTGCTTCTAGTGGCAGTAAGGGAACTCTACGTCCAAGAGATTTTTAGATGCTTTCGAAGTACATCATTCTTGTTTCCCCGACTAATGCTATTTCACGAAAATAATATTTATCACTTTCGGAAAAGAGAATAAGGCAATTGTAGTTATTGACTAGTTGAGGTTAACTTGAGTTGATGGAAATGTCGTATATCAGGAGTATCGAAAATATCTCGCTCTATAGAAGGTATGACAAAGGATGCATCAACTTCATTGCGATATTTTTTGTTTCTTTTAGCTTGACTTTTGTGACGGCCTCAAACAGGAAGCCATCCGCACACAGGAACAAAACTGAAGACTATGATAATTCGGTGGGTCAATTCTGTAGTCCTCGTAACAGCGACTGAAAGCTAAACAAAGGAAAGCTGATTTTATGAAAGTGGGGTAATCATAGGATACGTCGAAGATTTTACGCAAACTGATTTATCCATTATTAGTTTGGAAATTGGTTTATCAAATGCATATATTTGTCTTTTCTACCAATCATGACCCTCCAATATCTTTTGGCTTTTCTTGATGATTGAAGCAGTTCCATCTCTCTATCCCGTGGATGAAGACCTTACAAAACTTTCCATGGTTCATCAACTGGTAAGATTAGGGTTGACCGAGTATTTCGACAGGGAGAACGATGAAATTTTCGCACAAATCTATCGGTTAGTAAAAATTTCCTAGTCTCTCTTTTTTTTCAAAAAAAAAGAAAGAAGAATATCCACTACTAAAAAAAGGGGGAATCGGGGGCGGGCAACACTGTCCCGAAAAGCTCCAAGGCCCATCCCTACAAAGCTAGGAAAATTAACAAAGAATTCCTAAACCTCTTGTACTTATGATAATTCAGTCTTAAATATTTTGACGATTTGCTTATTTAGTCTTAAATCATTTCACGATTTATCAATTTAGTCATTCTATTTAATTTTGATCAAAAATCGCTCCTATGGACAATTTTTTTTTTTTTATTAATTTTATTATTAATTTTTTTTTTCAGTCGAAAACCGACAAGGGCTGTCAACCCTCTTTGGTATAGGCGAGAGTCTTTGTGCCCTCGCCGGCCATAGGGGAGGGTGTTGGCCTTCTCATAGATCCAAGTGAGTGCGACAAAGCCCTAGCCAAGCTATGAGCAAGGTTTGTGGCCCTTGCTTAGACTAGAGAGGGTTTGCGGCCTTCGCTTGGATCTGGGCAAGGGTTTGAAACCCTCACTTGTGGCTGATGAGGGCACGGAGGCCCACATCCAAACTAGGCAAGGGACATGACACCCTTGGCCAAACCATGCGAGGATCGCCAACCCGAGAATTAGGAAAAAAAAAAAGGAAAGAATAAAGAAAATAAGAAAGAAAAGAAAATTTTAAAAAATTTAAAAAATTTAAAATCAATTTTCAAATTGCCCACATTAGAATCGATTGTACGACATCAAACGTTCAGCCTTGACTAGACTATCGTGCCAATAATTTCCAACTAAAATTGGGCAAATTGACTAAATTAGTAAATTGTCAAAAGACTTATGACTAAATTGACAAATCGTCAAAATATTTAGAATTAAATTGACATAATTGAAATACTTAAATTTAAATTGGCATAAGTGGAATAGGTATATGATTTTTTTGGTAATTTCCCCTACAAAGTTGTACACTATTTTCTATGTTTTAGTAGCAATTGCTTTTAAGGTCACCGAAATTGTCCATATGACATCTTTAACTAATTCAAGCATATCAACATATCTTTTTTCAGGAACTACAAGCATGAAAAACAAATCACAAAATCAATTCATTCAATCGCTGCGGAGCTATACAAAGATTGTTTGGAATTCTGGCTTTTGCGCATGCATGGTTATAGGGTATCACCATGTATGAGCTGCGAGCTTTATAAGTTCCTCAATTGGTTCCTTTTCCTTGGGGTCATTCACTGATGATTTTTTTAAGTGGTTCAATTAATTTCAATTGAATTATGCATTTTGTAGCTAGCTTTTGTTGGTTTCTAGATTATGAAGAAGTTCGAGATCACATTGAAAAACATCATGAATACTTCTCGAGCGTGCTCCTTTACATTTATAGAGCCAGCAATCTCCAGAAATCGAGAAAGCAAGAATTTTCTCGAAGAAATTTCTTGAGAAAATTGCATCTAGAGAAACAAGAGATTCAAGCATCAGCTCGTCGAGTCACTACAGAATGGTTAGCGGGAATATTCAATACTTCTTTTCGTCCCCTAGACTATAATCGTTATGATATCGGTTGATGCTTGATATTTCCGTATAGATTGAGCACGAATTGGGTCTTCCATGGATGGCTCGACTAGACCACCTGGAACATAGGACGTTGATGGCGGAAAAAGATACTTGTGTACTATGAATGGGAAAATTTCCATACAACAGGTATTTATATCTTAAAAGGGACAGTCTTATCTTGTCGTATTACCATGCCATAACATGCAAGTAACCTTTTGCTTTTCTCTGGTTTCATTAGGCCATCATTTGTTCATAATCAAGATATAGTGCAACTTGCTCTGCAGAACTATGTATTGCGACAATCTGTTTACAGGATGGAGCTTGATGTAGTAAAGAGGTATATATGCAAACTGTATAATAACGTAGTGTTCATTAGCAACTACTTATTCCTAATGACTGTTATGTAATGGATGAGTTCAGGTGGTCCGAGACAACCGGACTTAGAAAGATGGGGTTTGGTCGAGAGAAGACATTGTACTCTTATTTTGCTGTTGCCGCTTCAATTTCTCTACCTTGCAACTCCGATGTTAGAGTACTGCTCGCCAAGAGCGCAATCATAATAACCGTTGCCGATGACTTTTTCGACATGGAAGGTTCATTAGAGGATCTAGAAAAGCTTACTAATGCAGTTCAAAGGTATGCTTATCACCATTAGTATTTGTTTAACTCCAACTTAGTATTTCAATAATTTATCTCTAGAGTTTGCATTGACTAGACTATATGCACGAGGGGATGCCTACATACAAAATTAATGTGTGCACGTTAAACTGATAATTCCATTCAATTATTTTTATTTCTGATCACCCCCTTTTTTATTGGTGACAAACATTATATTAGGTGGGATGGGGAAGGATTAACTGCGCACGCCAAGACCATATTCGAAGCCCTCGATGATCTCGTCACCGACTTTAGAATGAAATGCTTCAAACAATCAGGGAAGGACATCAAGAAAAACCTTCAAGAAATAGTAAGTCTCGTGTTCCCACGTTCTACTTCTCTTTCTTTAATTTGCTACATCGAGCAATATCTTCTGCTGGAATGGGCTGAAATGCTATGTGTTTGGTTGGAAAGTGGGGTGAGACATTTCATTCATGGCTCATGGTAGCGAAGTGGAGCAAAAGCGGGGGTGCGCCTCCAACGCAAGAGTACCTCGATGTGGGCATGACATCAATCGCAGCACACATCTTAGTCCTTCCCTCTTCGTGCCTCGCGAGCCCCACGACCCCGTTGCATGAGCTGTGGTCCAACGCTTACCAGCCCATCACCAAATTGCTCATGGTCATCACTCGGTTGTTGAATGACATCCAAAGCTACGAGGCAACGTTTTTAATGTTGGATAGCATCAGTTGAGGCTATTTAAACTGTTCAATATGGTAGAGCTAAGTCTGGCCGCTGCTCCGTGAGTGGCGCTTGTTCATTGCTGCTCTTATTGTGGACCTACATTCACTCTCTTATTTCGTCTCCGTGTTTCTACGATTTTCTCACATTACAGAAAGAAGAAAAGCAAGGGAAATTGAACTTCGTGCTGCTCTACCTAAAGGAAAACCCCGAGGCCAGCATTGAGGATTCCATCAACTTCGTGCAATTGCTGCTAGAACAACTGAAGAAAGAGTTCCTCCAACACGTCCTTGAGGAGCTCTGCAACTTGCCTGAACCGAGCAGGCGGCTCCACCTCGGGTGCTTGAAAGTGTTCCACATGTTCTTCAACTCCTCTAATCGCTATGACTCAGAGACGGGCATGCTCCACGACATCCAGAAAGCGCTTGTAGTCCCACCGCGAGTCCCCAAATTGAAGCCCTTGAGGCCTTTGCCGGAGCAACTGGGACAGAAGCCACGGGAGTTTGTGACCAAGAGCCTGTATGGCCAAGTCGGCCTCGAGCGTTTTCCTAGGAAGAGTCTTGTTGGGTATCGAATATCTTCACGAACTGGCCCAGTGGATAGATGGGAGAAGATGTACAAGTCATCTAATTTTAAGTTATATTTCGCTTAGTTATAGCAGTAGTAAATCTTCATGTACCATGGTCATGAATTAATCTCATAGGTTCCCCCACCTGAAGCTATTTTGGTTTATATCAATGATGAAATAAGTGTGTAAGGGCAGAGTACTCTCTCCAAGTAGCTTATAAAGATGCGTAAATCGGAAGTGGATAGTTCATCCACATACTTCAATGCAATAATATTTTGTGCTTCAGTGTCATTGTTGTCCATGTGGAAAGCGTTACAAATCCACCTTCTAATTTGGTTAGAATTTGAACAAATTGGGATCTTCTAAATAAAGATTCAGTAAAAATAGTAATGGTTAGTTATCATATTTGATGGAGATTGAGTTGCGATGAGTGTCATCTACACACTAAACTAAATTTGAACTATCGAAAATAGTGAGTTCAATATGAGTCTGTTTGGTAACGCTTCTGTTCTAGAGAATAATTTCTTTTCAAAATAGTCTTTTTGTATTTCTAATCCTTGGAATAGTTTCTTAGGAAAAGAACGCGTTTGATAACTATACAAAATTTTTATTCTTGGAATGGAAAAAAAAAATTAATGTGTTTAGTGTGACCCATAAATTTTTTTTGTGACATATAATTTCTTAAGTTTTTCTTTTTCTTTTCTTATTCTTCCTTGTTGGCGGTTGCCGATAGTTGGCTGTGGTCAATGGTCGGCTGGCAGAGGCGGCGGCTGGATAGTAGAGGGCGATGGCAGCAAATGGCAAGTAGCAAGGAAGAAGAAAAAAAAAATAACTTATTTCTAAAAATTGTTACAAGAAACTATTTTTTTACTTCTTATTTTTGTTCAAAATTTATTCCCCGACCATTTTTCTATTCCGGGGAATAGAAAAATTAGTTGACGTTATCAAACGGATTTTGGATCTTTTTTTGTTCTTGGGAGCAAAAGAGTAGAAAAACAAAAGAACAAGAACGGTAACAAATAGGCTCTATAAATCTCAAGGAGATTCCATCAAATGTGATGCTTGTTCAATTTCTGCTTAGTGCATTACTTAGATTGCAGATTATTTTGTGTGAAAGAGAAAAAGATCACAATTAATCGGTGGAAACTAGAATTGTGGGATCAAACGCGTGAGAAGAAACGAGATCATGAACCTTGGCTATCCCACTTACCTCAGCGTGAGGGCCACCGCCACCACAGTCGACTATTGTTGCCTCCGCCCTTGACCACAATCGTGACATTCGTTTTCCACCACCGCCTGTCACAGATTTTCACCACCAAAGCCTCTAATCTCGGCTCACTCATTTGCCTCTGTTTTCCACTCGCATGGCCACGACTTGTCCACAATGTCGTTCATCCCAAGTTTGGCCAATGCGTTCGAGCCTCAAATCTCATATATGAGTTTGAGCTTACCCTAGATTTGGGCTGCGCATGATAAAATTTCTACTTCTCTATTTATCTGTTTTTCTGTTTCCCAGAACATGTTTGGAACATAAATCCGTTTGGTAATGCAATTTGATTTTTCTATTTCTGGAACAGATTTCTATTCCAGAAATTGATTTGAAGAAGAAATTAGAAGCTAAAACTTTTGACTTCTCAATTTCTGGAATAGAAATTGAGAAGTTAATTTCTGGCCATAAATCAATTTATGTTCCAGAAATTTTGTCATGCGCACCCTTGACATCTAGGGCTCGAGCCTAGCATTGCCAAGCCTGAGATCCGAGGCTTGCGATTGAAGGGGTTGGCTCACACCGGAGGGTGAATCCTAAGGAGGAAGGTAGAGGGCTTCAAAGATTGATAAAAAAAGAAAAAATGTTCACAAAACTTGGGAGAAACAGATGTGCTTCCGACACAAAAAAAGAAAAAGAAAAAATGTTCACAAAACTTGGGAGAAACAGATGCGCTTCCGACACAAAAAAAAAGAAAAGAAAAAAAAAGGAATAATTGTCCTAGAGGGACCACCTTAATAAACAAATTGCCAATGGGGCTAAATTCAGTGTGGTATATATACTAAACTAAATTTGGATAATTAATGATGATGGAACTCATATGGATTTCGGGTGTATCTCATGAGATTTCACAGCTGATATTCAGTTTAATATATGCATTAAATTCATTGAAAACTTGTAATAACATCGCTAAATTCATACATATCAACCTATCACCAACACACTAGATTTAATTTCTATTAACTAAAAGAAATTCACATGATAGAAGATATGGAAGATTAACTTGGACTATAATGTTTAAGAGTAGCGCTCGAGAGAGTACCTTATAAATATTACTTGAACGTGAACGGAGAAATCAGGAGATGAGGATGGTATTAAATATGTTTTAACAATAGAAGGAACACGAGGGACTGTTTTTTGGAAGAAAAATAAGGAAGGGATTCAAATATGCCATAGTCTAGACATGTCTGGAGTAAAAAATAAATAAAGAAGAGAGAGATAGAGAGATGGGCTAGAAGTTGCGTGCTTCGCTTCTTGAAGAAGCTAAGGCCCTATTTACTAAAAAGTGTTTCTGTTTCCCAGAACAAAAATTTCTCTTCTTTTGTTCCGGGGAACAAAAAAAGAATAAAAACGTGTTTGGTAAAACTTTTGTTCTTGGGAACAAAAAAATCTATTTTTTTGTTTTCAGGAACATATTTGGAACAGAAACAAGAAGTAGAAAAAAGTTGCTTCTTGTTCCCGAGAACAATTCCGAGAAACAATTTTTCTCTCTTATTTTTTCTTCTCTTTCTTCTTCTTCTCTTTTCTTTCCTTCTTCCTTTTGGCCGATCACCGGCCTTGGCCATGGCTGGCGACCTCGCTGGAGCGTCGCCGGCCCCTAGCGACGCCAAGCCTCACCGTGGTTGGGCGAGGCCGACCTTGCACCGCCTGGGTGAGGTCGAGCCTCGCCGGTGGCCTCGGTGGCTAGGGGAGCCTCGCCAGGCCATCAGCGAGGCTCGACCTCACCCAGGCGACGCGAGGCATGATGAAACTATCAAATTATTTTCCCTTCCTTAATCCCTGTAGGTAAATTATTCGTTCTTTTGATTGGAGTGGTTTTTTCAATTATGGCATTAATTCGAATTTAGGTGCAATTTGAAAAATCAATGTTGTGGCATATGCGGTTGGGCCACATGAGTGAAAGAGGAATGACTATCTTGAATAAACGTGGTCTTGAGAAAGTCGCATACCATAGAACTCATTAATATGAATAATACAATCTTTTCATATTCTCATACTCAACGTGACAATCTAAACACAACTACGTGGCCGGATGCTACCAAGAACTACTAACTTGACGAGGTTGAAATATGTGTACTTGGAAGACAATTAATTCACCAATCTAATAACGGAGAAGGAGATTGGACATGGTAAATTGGATAATGGTCTTTATTTGCTCAAGGGTTGTGGGGCTTCTACTTCGACTTTATCTTCTGCATCTCATCAAGTTAATTTGGCAAAGAAAGGATTCCTCGGCTTGAATTTATATCCCCAGATGGTCCTTACAAGTCTCCGGAAGAGTTATGGGACGAGGAGATTTAATAAAAAAATATCAATTTCTCCAATAAGTTCATTCAACTTGAGAGGAAGTGAGGTACACTCCCATTTGAACGTTTGTCTTATCATGTTGTCATAAAAAAAAAAATTGTGATAACTAAATAAGTTATGAATTCGATAGGGTCCAAACAAATTGCAGAGGATATGTAAAGAAGTGGAAGAGAGTCTTGAAATAATTACCTATTCCAACTTTGAGACCGATCTTTTTGTTTCCTATGATAGTGTCTAGAGAAGATAGTTGCAGAATGTAAGCATTGAAAACTTGATTTGATTTCTCTATTTTGAAGATTTCATGGCCTCGCCATATCTGGGCAAGCTCGAGCCTTGCCAGCTGGCACGAGGCTCGGCCTCGCCTGGCCACCAAGGCCACCGGCGAGGCTTGGCCTTGACTAGATCTAGCGAGGCTCCGGCGAGCTCGCCGGACCTCACCCGGCCGGTTGCCGGCCACCGCCATGGCTGGCGACCAATCATAAAGGAGAAAGAAGAGAAAAAAAAAAAGGAAAAATATAATAAAAATATCGAAAAATTAAAATAAACAACAAAATTATACAAGTTTACCAAACGCATTTCTATTCCTATAATATAATTTTTTTGCAGTTATCAAGCGCATTCTTATATGCGAGAAATTATTTTTGGGAACAGAAACAAAAAAAAAAAAACCATTTCTGTTCAAAAATTGTTCCTCGCAACAGAAACGTTACTAAACGTGTACTAATTAGCCTGTCCTTGTTCTTCTGGTATTAGACGGAGAGAGGAAGAGGAGTTGCAACTTCTAGTGACTGTATTGTGCATTGTAATCCCAACACAAAGTTTCTTTACATACGAGCATTTAAAATGTCTTCAATAGACATTCAAGATCATGTCGATGGATCCACGTGCGATGGCAACCTACCCTCCAAGGATCAGTTCCTCGGGAATTTTTAGAAGCGCCCCTCGAACATTGCACTAAAGACAAGAAAATTATGAACAAACAAACGATACTCCCAAGCTTATTATACTAAAAATGCAATGCCCAAAAGTGCAGGACAATTAACAGGCCTACCATAAGCCGCAACTTTCAGAAAACAAATGAAAAAAAGCCTAATTTCACAGAATCACAGGAAGTCACCTGGTGTATAGGAACAGGCGATTTATATATGCTACATATAAAATTTGATGTATTTTCACAATTCACATACTAATTACAACATACTTATAAATAAATGATAACAGATGTTTATCTTAATCATATCGATTTCAGCACTCAATACAATTAATTCATAAGTTACAATTGATGCAGGATACTAGTTTATACCAATATTACTATTGAACCAATGCATGGTTTTTTCTTAATATAAGATCCATCGATTAAACTTTAATGATAGACCTAACCATTTTGAAAAAGAATTAATCTAATTTTTTTATTGAAAGTCCTAAAACTAGTTTTAAATGGAGAAGTGTATTGAAAATTTTAAAACTTATGATGAAAGTGCAATTGAGTCTCAAAATTTTCAAAATATGCAATGAAGTCCTTAAACTTGTTGCGAAAATGCAATTAGGTCCTAAAACGGAATGTAGTTTCTTTAATGACGGAAATGTTGATTATGAAATGCATTCTACTGATTAATTTTTGTAAAATGATATAGGAGTGATCATTTTAAAGATGTTTACAAATCATTGATGTTTTGTGAAACAAATGCATCCATCAGTAGGATTCCTTAACAATAGATATCTCGCGAATCAATTCTAGCTGTTATTCTGGTCTAGATTGGCTATTAGTTAGTTGGAGTCATTGTTGAGGGATGAAGACTAACAACTGACCAGCTAGCATCTTCAGGAGTTCCAAACGAGGAGGTAGGTGTTGACACATGATTTTTAGTTAACGCATTATTAAAAAGTAAAAAAATCGAGATTTAGGTTTCTGATCGCGACAAAACTCTATCTCTTGACCAAAAAGTGTCGTTTTTTGTTTCTTTCTTTTGCATTGTTGTTTTTAAGTAGTTTTTAGCTCATTTTCAAGAAAAAATCTGAAAAGTCAAATGGTTGACTTTCGGATTGACTTTTTGGTCACCCATTTGACCAAAAGTCAACCCTAAGGCAAAAATTGACTTTTTACCCAAAAAAATTTCACTTAGTTTTAATTTCACTTTTTTCAAATCAATTTCTTAAAAATTCAAAAATTTGACCAAAAAATCAACATTTTAGGAAAAATCAACTAAATGGTTGACTTTTGATCAAACCTTTGACCCCAAAAAAAAAAAAAAAAAAAAAAAAAAAAAATGCACAAATACATTTCTTTTAATGGAAATTTGACTTTTGTGTCGAAAATTTCACAAAATTTGATTAAGAACCTTGATTTCTGAATTTTTTAGTTTTAGGTTCTAAATCGACCAAAAATAAAATTAGTTTTATTCTAGTCATATAATTAGGTGTAGTTACTTCTTTGACATTTAGTTTAGGGACTACCTGAAATTTGTTTGAGTATTCAATTTCATGATTTACCGAGTCAAAATACAAATTGCCATTTTGAGCCCTAATTAGGGGACCAAAATTGATCATTCATAACTTGTGAACAAACAATTGTTTCTCACTTATTTTCTTAAGATAAGTCTAAATTCGATATCAATTTTGTGAAATTCATACATGAACTCATCAATTTGAAGAATTTTATCCTCCAAAGCATTAGAAAGTCAAGCAATTAAGCTTCAATTGACAAAATTCAAATTGACCCATTCATGGCTATGGTTTAATTTCATAAATCTAGGTCCAATTTTAATATTAGGCTTAGATCCATTTTTGACCTAAGCTCGAGCACTTCAATTCAATGTCAATTTGAATGTGGTAAGTGATCTTACCTATGGGTAGCTCATTAGATAGGGCAATTATAACACTAATTGAGTTTAATTTTAGTTAATTTGCAATTTTGCCCATTGAATTGCAAATTTTACCATTTTAGCCCTTTAGGCCCAATTCAAAGCACCCATGGTTTTGACTCATTTTTTTTCCATGATAATCATTCAATTAGGTCAATAAAAGACCCATAGATCACATTCATAAGATTTGATTGGCTTAATTGTATCTTAATTGATCAATTTCTTCATAAAAAGGATAAAATTCATTTTCAATTAGGTCATTTAGGGGTTAAATTGCATAAATTTTTTACCCACATGGATCCCAAGTGGACAAAATAGTAGGAACCAGACCAAACCGGTCAAGAACTGATCAAAATCCGGCCGAACCGGTCCGGCCGGTCTGATCGGCCATTGGCGGGACTGGCCGGTTCAGGCCCTTTCCGGTCGGTTCTTGGCCTCCGGCCATCGGTTCTGGAACCCTCTCACTCCCAATTTCACTTCTACACCTTCAATTTCCCAAAATTTTACAAATTAGTCATTGAATTTCGTTAAATTGAAAATTAACCCATAATTAGACATTTTGACGCAATTTCCGATTTTGGCTTGGTTTTTTGCAAATCAAACCCACTAGATCAATTACCCGACACCTCAAGATCACAATGGAGCCTTTGAAATGGATTTTTGACCGTTGGATTCAGATTTTGGTCATCGGGTCGAACTGACGGTCAAAATCGCTTAATGTAGGAGTATATAAGTGAAATTTCTTCTATTTTCAAAGTGGGGTTCATTTACACGAATTTTTTCTCTCTCCTTAGCCTCTCTCTCTCTCTCTCTCTCTCTCTCTCTCATTTCTCCCTCCAAAATGCTGCACAAATAGATCACGATTTCTCTTTGTAGATTCAGTTCACTTCTTGGACCAATCTCGTTCTAGGTTCAAACTAGCGATCGTCAGAGCTCCCAAACCTTCAAGCTGCTGGTGATCTGCTGTAGCAATAGTCTTTGATGTTGCTTTGGAAAGAGGACACCGGATTGGTGGCTGGATCTTCACCGGCAAGTCAAGGCCGGTCCATTTTGGACCAGTTCTTCCTTTTGTCCTTGAGTCGGAGGTTTGATTGGCCCCGATCTGAGTAGTAGTGACCTGATTTAGGTTCTTGGAGTCTCAATCGTGATCGGGCAATTTGCTCCGACTAATCGCAATAGAAACCGACAAAAATCGTGACAAAGGTAATGATTCGAAACTCGAATCCGATGAAGCGAGATTGAGTTAGTCAATCGGGGCTAGGATTCAAGATTAGGAGCTTTTACATGCTTAATATTGATGAGTATGAATGCTGCAATGAGTTGTTGATGATTTGAATGATGATTGTGATTTTAAGCCTAATCTATGATTTTCGTAGGCTTGTACATAGGTTACTGTTTTGGCCAAAACGAGGTCCGAAACAACCTCGTTTCAGCTCGAGTCTTCTTAGGATTAGATAATAGATATCCCGAGCTTCGAAATGATAGGTTGCACGCCCAAAACGACCATCGTTTGGCCCTCCAAAAACACCTTTGAAGATTAACGATTCTGCAGTAGTTTTTTTTATTTTTTTATTTTTTTTTCGGTTCTAATCCGGTTCCGCCTTCTGGCTTTGTTATTTTTGTGCCAAATTTTATGATATTTTTTGACAAATCATGTTATGCATCTGCTGTAATTTTTTCATGATTTTTGAATGTGTTCAACTAGGTCAGATCTACTTAGATCTAGGCTTAGGTCAATCTATTCCATATCGATCTCTGTTTTTGCTATTTTTGTGATGATTTTTGTGTTGAGTTGTGAATCAAATTTCTTACATGAAAGTTTCTTGTACAGGTGTTTTTCATCTTCTGTATTTTTTTCAAAATTTTTAGACATGTTTAGGTAGGTCAAAATTGCTTAGATCTGGACATAGGTCAGTCTGTCCTGTATTAGTCCGAGATTTGTTTTGATGAAATTGAGTCCATAAATGCACCTATTTGGTCTTAAATTCTTCATGAGAGTTGAAATACATGATATATGTTCAATTGATGTATGCTTTGCAAGGTTTGTACTTTGGCAATGTGAATCAATTGCATGCATTAGAGTAAAAGGTACTACAGCAACATGTGTTGGACATATAGTTTGTCTGTTTTGCCATTTTTGCCACCATTTATATGATCTTAATTGAGTTTCGACTTCTGAACGAGAAATTTTAATCATTGTATGCTCTGTATGTGAGATTTTTGGTAGGATATATGCATGTCTTAAAGATGGCTAAAATCATGCTTGTTCTGTAAACTTGATGCTGAAATGAAACATTGTCATATGTACACATTTCCATGCTTGTTTGAGTCGGTTAGAGATCAAATCTTACGATCAGGCCTTATTGTTGATTGAACCGCATGTTGCAAGATTTGCATACATGTTTAAGTCATGTCATTTGAGTTTCATCTTGCACTTTTAATTTGTCTCACAAAAAGTATTCATCACACTTAGAATTCCCAAGCATATCATAAGGAATCATGAATCATCTCATAATATCATTTAAATTGTATGACATTTTGCATGCCGACTTAGGATTAGATGACTATCCAAAATTTTCATCCCATCTAATCCTAAGTCCCGTGTGATTTCTTCATGCCGTTTGGGCATTCTTTGAGTTATTTTAAGGTTTTCTAATGAATGCTTATGTTCTGTTTTCTTAACTACTAATGCGCAAACTTTTAGAGATCTCGATTTTAGGATACTGAATTGACCTAGTTTGAACTCGAGCTCTTCTAGGAAGATGTAGGAAACACTTAGAAGTTTCTAATGCCACTGATTTCATGTCAATCTCTTATCATTTGGACTATTTTCTATTTTTTCAAAGCTAGATCACAATCTGGACAAGGGATCAAATTCGGATCCCTATTTTAACTCCTGTTTGGACAGACCTTTGATATTTTTGTTCTTTTTTTTTTCTATTTGGAATCGAACTTGACCTCATAATGAAACTTTCTTGTCATCATGTTGGCTATGTTGTGTATAAATTTGATGATTTTTAGACATGTTCTGATAGGACAAATTCTCGTGACATTAGTTGAATGTCCTGTTGTTTTGACAAATTTTCTGATGTGTTGTTGCTTGTTGTTTGATTTTTGTAAACTCATGTGTATCTCGTTCAAGAAAAATTTCTTCACAAAAGTTGTTATTCATCATGTCATGCATGTTAGGAAATTTTTCCATAGCTAGATTGTCAATGGGTATTACTCAATTTTGCCGTCCTTATACGCTTGTTCTGAAATCTCCTGATATAAACATAATTGTGATTGTTTAGTTATACCTTTTAGATTAGTTTGTGCATGAAATTAGGGCATGCCATCTTCATAAAAATTGTTCTAAATGCTTTGATCTTTATTGTTAAACAACCGGCCTTTTCAAATTGCATCTTTCAAGAAATGTTTTGGTACATGTGATGTTTCTCAAAAACGATTCCTAAAAAGGTTATTCTTTAAGGCTTGATTTGGCTTAAGGAAAAATCGTGATTTGGACCATATTCAAAATGCCTGTGACGCTTGTGAGTTCTAATGTGAGCCTCAGGCTAGTCTTGGCAATTGAATGTATTCCATAGCCTAGATATTCTTTAATCCTAAATATTTTCAAACATTTTTAAAACCCTGATTTGACATCATGAAAGTCACAGTTTGAATTGTATTCAAAATGCCTGCGATGCTTGTGAGTTTTAATGCGAGCCCCGAGCTGGCTTTGATAATTGAATGTCTTTCATAGCTGAGACATCACCTTATTTCAAAACTTTTCATGAATGATTTTGAGATATGTTTTGAAATATCGCATGTACCCTTCATACATATAATCCCATCATGCATTAGAAATTGCTTGTGTTTGTGATTGGTGCATGCCCTTGGTAATAAGTGACTCACCGACGATTCACTTTCTTGCTTGATTGGTTGAGAAACAATGTTCAAAAGACCTGCATGCATGTTTATATTTTTGCAATGCACGTGATTTTTAGATGAATGATAGGGTTGATACATGATAACGAGGGAAAACCCTGGGATCACATAGATCGCTTGATTAGGAGACTTATAAGCATTATTGGCCATGCAAGAATACAATTGGTCAATAATTGTTATAAGTCACAAAAAATGGATTGGGTAGGTGTCTTAGTGGGACCCTCGCATGAAAGACAAAGGCCAACCTTGAGGCCCCAAAACTTGACTTTCGTATTGCACTTCTTTTAAATGATGGATTTTGATATGATGTCTTGTTTTTTATTGTTTTGGTGTGTATGCTTGTTTCTTTGCATTGTATGCACCTAGTTATAAGTTTCTTAGATTAGATTTAGATTAGGACCTCGAAGATAGAGAAAGCGCGAAGACGGTGGAGGTCGATGTTCATTCTGACCATTATCATGTACTATTCATTTTCTCGACATATGTCTCGGGTTTCATTTGTTGTATAAAACCCGACAAGTTGTGGGTTTTCTCTTTTTCTCTCATCTTTTTCAATTGTGTTTCTCTTTTATATTTTTTAGGATTGCATGATAGATTTATTGCTTTCCTTGACTGTTTACTTACTGTCTTGCAATTCCAATTTCATTGATTGCTTTCTTTTCTTGTTCTAATGAAAATGACCAACCACGCATGATTACTTAGTCTAGGACAAATGATCCCGAAATGTAAAAAGAAATGCATGGACATGTTAAGAAAACACAACATACTGTTTATGTACTGAAAGGACGCTAATTGAAATATTAGCGTAACCCAAGTCCCCGAACCTAGATATTTGGTTACGTAGAAATCGAGGGAACACTCCCAACTCTCAATTGGGTTTTCTAGCCGACCACCAAAATAAGGCTAGTGGCGACTCCCGTCTATTTTTAGATTGTTATAAACAACTAGACCGTATAAATAAACCCGTCGCGCGGGGTATGAGTTTCGATGAAACTCACCATAGTTTAGCATACTCGATATGGGAGTAACCAAAAAGATGAAGTGATGCCATCCTTATGGGCGAGGCGTACTGTCGAGAGGGCTACCATAGTAAAGGTACCCTTAAATCCAATATCGAAATAATAAACTATTAAACAAAGATATCGAAATAATGTTCTTCTATTAATGTTCTTCTATTATTCCTAATTCATTATAATTGATATCGAAATAATAAACTATTAAACAAAGATATGACTTAATATTTAAATATTATTTCACTCACCTTCACACTTAATCTAATCTTTTTGCTTAGTACTGGGGTCTTGAAAGATTTAAACTCAGAATCTCCTTCTCTAATATCATAAAAAGTTTTGTAAGACAATTGCTAACTGTTCTAAAAGTTTAAGCCATTTATGTTAATATTATAAAGAACCCTTAATTGGTATACTCGTGACAAATATACTCAAAATTAAATTTTTGACCACCAAAAACCAAAAAATGGTATAATTATGACAAATTTATCTTTTGTTAGCGTTTGTCAAATTTTACCATTAAAAAATAGATGTAGATGACACATGGTGATGTGATATAGTGACGTGGTAAGTTTATGTGAAAATCCATAAGGTTAATACCATGAAAAATCTCAAATTAGTATACCCCAAAATTTTTTTTATTCATCAAAAACTCTAAACTGTTACATGTATGACATATTTATCCTATGACGTATTCACACAAAAAATTCGTCTATGTGGAGCTGTCACGCCCCGATCCTCGGGCACGCGCCCATCCCTCACCTTGGTCGATTAATAGCGACGTCCCAGGCCGCATAGCCGACCCCTTTCATTTTAATACACATGCGGAAGCAGATATAAAATCCCCAGACAATAAAATGGGATAGAAAAGTAGGGTTATATTTTTCACAACTGAAAAACCACAACCACAATTTTATACAACCAAACCTCATAGTATATTTTACAATACTATTTACAAAAGTCTGCTTTAACACCTATTAGTTCACACATTGGGTTTGCAAACAAGGTGGGGGTTTCAATCTTCATCCGGATCCTACTCTGGATCATCCTCAGAATCCTCCTCCGGTTCCTCATCAGGGTCCTCCTCTTCGGATTCTTTCTCCTCAGGTTCCTCCTGAAATGTTGTCCCACAACCGGGATGAGACTGTCTCAGCAAGTTCTACCCCCTAAGACCCGATTAGTAAACCAATATGCCATATGGGCTGCTTATGCATACACCGGTCAGAGGACTTACCTTAGCCTCATATTCTACCTGCATATTAGCACAATTCATAATGGGCACCCAATCAATCACAACAGATCGAAAATACCGATCAATGGACCGAGTCGATTACATGTCATTCGGACCATCTCATGGTCGTTTCAATCAATAGCATATATTCCCCATGATGGAATATCTAGTCGTCGAGCCCACGTACATTCTCCAGGATGACGTACCAAGTCTCCGAGCCCACATGCCTTCTCTAAGACGACCTACCTACTCATTGACCCACGTAAATAGTTCAAGGTGGGATATCTAGTCATCGAGCCAACGTGCATTCTCCAGGACGACGTACCAAGTCTCCGAGCCCACGTGCATTCTCTAAGGCGACCTCTTCGCCAAGATGACATACTTAAACATTGGGCCCACGTGCATTCTCTTAGGCACTAGCTCACCAAGATGATGCATCGACTCACCGAGCCCACGTGTCCCTTTCACAATGCCGTACTCAACACTGGACCCACGTGCATTCTCTAAGGCACTAGTTCACCAAGATGATGCATCAAATCACTGAGCCCACGTGTCCTTTTAACGATGCCACATTCAAATCATTGGGCCCACGTTCATTATCTTAGACACAAATTCACCAAAGTGATGCATCGATTCACCGAGCCCACGTGCCCTTTTAACAATGTCATACCAAAACATTGGGCCCACGTGCATTCTCTTAGGCACCAGTTCACCAAAGTGATGCATCAAATCACTAAGCCCACGTGCCTTTTTTACGATGCCATACTTAACCACCACTCTACTATCGATACTGACAACCAATACCCGATCATTTCTCAATCAAATAATCAAAACAACCAATTAGGAACATATCCTAAAAATTCACATTTAAATCAATTCAGCACGATTCGAAACTCAATTAAATAAACGGACTGCACCACGACAATCAGCATAAAATTCCGTTCGTTTGGCTATCCCTACCTAATTTCCGGAAAATAAATAAATAATAATTAATTTCGAAAATTAATAAATAAATATTAAAAATCCAATTTAGGCCTATAATGCCTAATTGAAGCTCGAGACGGTCGGAAAAATCCTGAGATGCATTCAATAAATAATAGTACGTCTCTACTTGCTAATTGCACAATTCAATTGCCTAACATGCATCACAATTATCTAATAATCACTAATCTACTCTAATCTAACCACCTAATTGTACTTAATTAAATCTAATCAACCCTTAAGTATAATTAACAAACTAAGTAAGGATTAGTGAGCAAAACTCACTGGATTAATGATCTGTTCGGATCAATTTGACAGGGACGCGACGAGGCTCGATTCTTCTCAAAGCAGCGACACCAACGGAGCGCAAATCAGGCCCGCAACTTGGCCCGCAAAGCCCAAGATGCTGCTGGTTTTCCCTTGGCTGTTGGCTGTTTTGCGCAGCTGATTTTACGCGAAGAGAAAGGCTGGATTTGCGGCTTCAACAGGCTGTTTCAGTGTAACAAAAACAAACAGCAAAGGAGGAGGATTCGAGGGGGATGGCTCGGTCTTTGATCAAGCACATGAAGAACTGAAAAAAATGAAGAACAGACGGGCCGATGGAGGGGGAACCAAGGGAGAGAAAAGGGAAACGAGATAGGGGAGTGTCGGTCAAAAGCAAAAAAAAAAAAAAAAGACATAAGCTTTGACTCCAAAAAATCAAAGTAATGGAAGAGAAAGGGAAATGGGATACGGTAGGGGGAGGGGACGTCAGCAGGGGTGGGTTCCGTGTGAGAGAGAGAGAGAGAGAGAGAGAGAGAGAGAACGAAAAGGAAAAGGAGAGGGTCGTGCGTACAAGGGGGGAGGAAATAAAAGAAAAGGAAATTAAAAATGAAAATCCTATAACTGAAATTATTGGTCCCACTTGCTCTTGTTTAGTCCAATTTGATCCCAAAAAATCCTCATGCTAAAGTACTTAATCCACACTTGCTTTCTTACAAAAAATTTCCCTCAAACAATAAGTTTTGGGCAACAACAACGGCCATTTTCTTCAATTCCGAATTTTAATTCATTTTCTTTTCGGAATCCGATTTTCTAAACAAACAAATCCGGTTGAGGTCCAATTTGAATTCAGAAAAAACCCAAACAACTTCGATTCATTAATTCACTTACACTAGATGCCAAAAATCCCTTCAAATTGGCCAATCCGAATTTCCGTTCGTTTTCCAAATCGTCCGCAACGATTTTTCCGTAAAAATCCTGAACTCACCGAAAAATCCTCAAAAAATGAGTCAATGTTTCTAAAATGACCTATGTCATGACAGGACTTTCAATTTCTAAAGTCGGGTTCAAATTCGCGGTTATTTTCAATCAAACTTGCTTTTAGTGCGACCTTGCCTACCGGGTAACTTTTACGAATTTTTGGTGCAATTGACCTATGGTCGATTTTCTTCGAACCACAATGAACCCATTCGACACATTGGCGACTCTCGGTAGTTGTGAAAATCTCGAGATTTCAAATACGGACACAGGGTACCCAAAATAATAGAAAATCGATTTAGTGTCAATCGATGAGAATTTTGCAATCAAGTGGAATCACCCACACTTTGATCGCGATCCTAGTCAAATCGATCTATCTCCGGTCTCTCATTGATTTTTAATTGTGCCGCAATGATCCTTGAAGACTAGCACGGTTGAGCGGTCGATTCCTAGTCGAATTCTCAAGTCTATTACATTTAAAATCCCTTACCAGCTTCACTAGATAGGTCAGTTATCTCTTGAGTGGCCATCTCAGAGAAAAACACTATAGTCACGTTGATGAAAGGCCCGACTTATTCGATTGAAATTAGGGCCTGAAAATCAGAATGTCACAATTTTTCCCCTCTTATAAAAATTTCATCCTCGAAATTTAAACCTTTACCAATCCTTAAACAAAAAGGTGAGGGTGTTGTTGTCTCATCGAGTCTCACTTTTCCGCGTTGTTTCTTTGGTCTCCTGGTGTTGTCAGACCACTTTGACTAAGGAGACCATCTTGGTACACAAAATCTGATCTTTCTAAACCAGTAACTGAACCGGGCTTCTCACGTATGACACTCTGTCGCTCACGTCTGACTCTTAATGATTCAGCACATGCGTTGGGTCAGGCTCATATATCCTCAACCTCGACACGTGAAAAACGTCATGCACTCACGCCTACTTCAGTGACAATGCAAGACAATACGTTAGGAATCCTGATTCTTTCTCTAGAATCCCAAAGGAACCTATGTACCTCGGTCTCAGCTTTCCCTCCTTGCTAAAGTGCAAGGTATTCCTCATTAGTGACACCTTCAAAAAGATGCAATCATCAATTCGGAATTCTAAGGGCCTTCAATGCTCAACAATTCAACTTTTCTAGCGGTTCCGTGCGGTTTTTACTCTAACACTGATCTCGGCAACTGCAATCACTGACTACTGCACTAACCCTGGCCCGTGATCTTTCTTTCCCTGACTTCATCTCAGCAATTGAAGTTTTGCACTCTTTGTTATGCACTGCTTAAGAAAGAACCATCTGAAAGCTCTGCCAACTTGGAACCTCTGATATAGATTTGAAATATAATTCATCCCCGGCACTCCATGCCGATGAATTATCTGATATACACACACTTCGGTATACCCATTCAAATCGAGATCTTTTCGTACTGTACTAAGGTGAGTCGACTCCATTCATCTGTTGACCACAACCCCATAGGGAATCAGTACACCTGTCGTAACATTCCATCATGATATACTTCCATTCCTGCTCAAGGCTCTCGAGCGACTGTAAAAGTCCTACCGGTTTGCATTACTGAATCTCCACTTACTAACACATCTGATACTTGCAATCTATCTAGCGATATTTATCTTCATAGCGATCTACCAATCGAGTTGATGCCGATTCAGACCTACTTTGAATTGTCCGGTCAAATACTACAACTACTATAGTGAATTTCTGACAAGGCCTCCTCCTCAAGTTCCGTACTATCTAACACCTATCATCACCCACAATACTTCGGCATTCCATCTTCGAAATCTGAAAGTCAACCTTTCTCTTACCGGTATCCTCTTACAGGATTTCTTGAATATCCTGATCTATCAACTAAAGCGTCCGCTTCTAACCTGAATATCCGGTTCAATTTTAAGGGTGGCCATATAATTTGAAAGGTGACCTACCTCAAATTTGCAAACCGAATTTCGAACTTTCTTAGGTAAGGTCTATACTTTAAGCAGCATATGCACAATTTAAGACTCTCGTCTCAATGCCTCCATAACTTCTTTCATTCTTCCAGGATGTTACCGGATATCACCATTCTAATCCTCCCAAGGTTCTAATTTACGACACCGTCTCATATTCAACTCCTTCTAAGAGAATAAAAACCTGTGACTTTAATAGTCGATGAAAATCTGGAATTTTCCCTCATACCAACTATGTCTCTAAATCTTTAGAGCGAAAATTAATGCTGTGAATTTCCAATTCATGTGCTGGAAATTTTAACTTATGAGGTCTCAACTGGCGGAACGCGTATGCAACAATCCTACCATATTGCATTAGCACGCAACCCAGTCTTCTGAACGACCTATCATCATAGATCTCGTATTTTCCACAACCAGATGGAATGATCAGTACGGGTGCATTAGTCAGCTTCCATTTAAGCTCTTGGAGACTACACTCGTACTTGTCTGTCCACACAAACTATTCTTCTTTCTTCGGGAGTCGAGTCAATGGCGGTACTGATGCTAAAGTTCTTTCCACAAATCCTCTGTAGTAATCTGTCCAATCCATACGGCTTCTGATCTCTAATACTGTTGTCGGTCTTGGTCACTACTAACTGCTTCGATCTTAATCGGGTCCACGGAAATTCTTTCAACGTTCTCAGATGTCTCTCGTGCTCCTTAGCATTCCTCAAACACACCAGAATATCATTGCAAGACACAACCACAAACTGAACTCAATATTCCTTAAACACTTGATTTGCCAAACTAATGACAACATCTGAAGTGTTCACTAGACCAAACGGTCTTACAATACTCTTGTACAAATTATCTCAAGTATAAAATACTGGATTCAATACATCATTCTTTTTTATCCTCCACTGATGATGCCCTGTTCTCAAGTCGATCTCTGAAAGGATCGACACCTCTGTAACTAGTCACACAATTCATTAATCTTCAACCACGAATACTTGTCCTTTGGCCGTCACCTGATTAAGTTGATGATGGTCGATGTATAATTATTATGAACCATCATTCTTCACAAAACAAACCGGTGCTCCCCAAGCAATGCACTAACATACATAATTCCTTATTCAACAATCCTCACATCTACCCCTTTGGTTCTATCAATTCAAACAATGACAACTGGTAAAAAGTCTTAATGAGTGTATTTGTCACGAGGGCTAACTCAATCACAAATTCTATCACACTCACTGACGACAGGCCTGACAATCCCTCTAGCAACACTTCCAGAAATTCTTGGACTACTAAGGAGTCCTCAATTTTCAATTCTTCAATCTATCTTATCTATGACAATTGCCAAGCAACTTTGGCAACCTCCGTCTAACAAACGGGTTGCCTCACGTGACGAGATTGAGGAAGTCGAGAACCCTTCTCGACTCTCAATGAACTCGGTACCTCCACATATTGATGTACTAAGCTGGATTACTCCATGACCATCATTTATTACCACAAGATGCTCTATGAGCCCATTCTACTCATGTGGCGTCCAAATTATATCTCGGCAACTAGTCAAACCCAACTATAGCTAGCGTTTCCCATTTCTTCCACTTTATTTCAACTAACTGAAATTCTACAAACGTAGTCCAAGGCTCTGCTGCGCTACTCCGATAAATTCTCCCCATGAACATTCTTCTTCTGATTGGGGCAAGGTCGGTTCCATTCCTGTCCCTTTCGCCATTCTAGTGGCGTCCTAGCTATAGTAGCGGTGTCTAGGCTACCTTAGACTTTCACTAATAGTCCCTCACCTGATGACCATGCTGATCATCATCACAGTACGTTTTAGCCATACCCGGACACTGGATTTATCTACGCTTTCCATACTTTTGGCACCCATTTGGTGAGTCTTCTATCTCCTGTCAAGTGACAGCATGCACTCCTTCTAGTTGTCTCATCGGTCTGCTAGGACCACTCCTGACTAGATAACCCTATTGGTCACACTCAGAACAAGCACCTGTCTTAATAGGACACGGGGCTGATCCGTGTTAGCTTCCATCAGCATGATACACTACATCCTAATCGATGTGGACTTGCCTATCCCATCTTTCATGATGGGCGGAATAAAACATATTTTTCCGGTCATAGGCTCCTTTCATAATTGGTTTCCATTTCTACTAAATCTGAACCTCGACTCGGATGCGACGGCTTGCTCCTAGATCACATCTCCATATTGAACCTCGGCAAGTGTGACGACAACAACAACGGCTCTGGCACTGATGGTGGTAATGGCAACAACGGCAGCTCGATCCTGAGCTTACTGGCTCGACAAGCTCCTGGGAAAAGCTTGTGCTTGAACGATCCTGCTAGACCTAAGATCGCTCGGTGCTACTACACTCTCAGTACCAATCTACAGCGGTACTTTTACACTCACCCTGGCTTAAGCCGGCGCTCTGCCACAAACACCTTGAGCACCGATCCTCGTCGGCGTTCTATCCCGAGTTCCAGAGGCTACCGTCCTCTTACTAAGAGCCCTCAGCTCCTGATCACTCAAATTACAGGATCTTTATAGAAACCTGTTTTCTAATTCTAATACCACATTAGAATTCGAGTGACTCACAAACAAGTTACAAATCAGCTATCATAAACATGCATCGGCATGAATTTAAAGGTCTTTCCTACTACTATCCCATGACTCATCACACCTAATCACTCCAATCACTAACCAATGCTTTGATACCACAAAAAGGGGATGTCATGCCCCGATCCTCGGGCACGTGCCCATCCCTCACCTTGGTCGATTAATAACAACGTCCCAGGACGCACTGCCGACCCCTTTCATTTTAATACGCATGCGGAAACAGATATAAAATCCCCAAACAATAAAATGATGGGATAGAAAAGTAGGGTTATATTTTTCACAACTGAAAAACCACAACCACATTTTTATACAACCAAATCTCATAGTATATTTTACAATACTATTCACAAAAGTCTGCTCTAACACCTATCAGTTCACACGTTGGGTTTGCAAACAGGGTGGGGTTTCAATCTTCATCCGGGTCCTACTCTGGATCATCCTTGGAATCCTCCTCCGGTTCCTCATCAGGGTCCTCCTCTTTGGGTTCTTTCTCCTCAGGTTCCTCCTGAAATGTTGTCCCACAACCGGGATGAGACTATGTCTCAGCAAGTTCTACCATCTAAGACCCAATTAGTAAACAAATATGCCATAAGGGCTGCCTATGCACACACGGGTTAGAGGACTTACCGTAGTCTCAGATTCCACCTGCATATTAGCACAATTCATAATGGGCACACAATCAATCACAACAGATTGAAAATACCGATCAATCGACCGAGTCGATTACATGTCATTCGGACCATCTCATGGTCATTTCAATCAATACCATATATTCCCCACGATGGAATATCTAGTCGTCAAGTCCACGTGCATTCTCAAGGATGACGTACCAAGTCTTCGAGCCCACATGCCTTCTCTAAGACGACCTACCTACTCATTTACCCAAGTACATTGTTCAAGGTGGGATATCTAGTCATCGAGCCCACATGCATTCTCCAAGACGACGTACCAAGTCTCCGAGCCCACATGCATTCTCTAAGGCGACCTCTTCGCCAAGATGACATACTTAAACATTGGGCCCACATGCATTCTCTTAAGCACTAGTTGACCAAGATGATGCATCGAATCACCGAGCCCACGTGTCCCTTTCACAATGCTGTACTCAACACTGGACTCACGTGCATTCTCTAAGGCACAGATTCGCCAAAGTGATGCATCGATTCACCAAGCCCACGTGCCCTTTTAACGATGCCATACTAAAACATTGGGCCCACGTGTATTCTCTTAGGCACTAGTTCGCCAAAGTGATGCATCAAATCACCGAGCCCACGTGCCCTTTTTACAATGCCATACTAAACCACCACTCTACTATCGATACTGACAACGATACCCGATCATTTCTCAATCAAATAATCAAAACAACCAATTAGGAACATATCCTAAAAATTCACATTTAAATCAATTCGGCATGATTCGAAGCTCAATTAAATAAACGGACTGCACCACGACAATCAGCATAAAATTCTGGTCATCGGCTATCCCTGCCTAATTTCTGGAAAATAATTAATTAATTAATTTCGAAAATTAATAAATAAATACTAAAAATCCAATTTAGGCCTGTAATGCCTAATTGAAGCCCGAGACGGGTAGGAAAAAATCCCGAGATGTATTCAATAAATAATAGTACGTCTCTACTTGCTAATTGCACAATTCAATTGCCTAACATGCATCACAATTATCTAATAATCACTAATCTAGTCTAATCTAACCACCTAATTGCACTTAATTAAATATAATCAACCCTTAAGCATAATTAGCAATCTAAGCAATGATTAGTGAGCAAAACTCAACGGATTAACGATCTGTTCGGATCAATTTGACGAGGACGCGACGAGGTTCAATTCTTCTCAAAGCGACGACACCAACGGAGCACAAATCGAGCCCGAAACTTGGCCCACAAAGCCCACGATGTTGCTAGTTTTCCCTTGGCTGTTGGCTGTTTTGCGCAGCTGATTTTGCGCGGAGAGAAGGGCTGGATTTGCGGCTTCAACGGGCTGTTTCGGTGTAACAAAAACAAACAGCAAAGGAGGAGGATTTGAGGGGGATGGCTCAGTCTTTGATCGAGCACATGAAGAACCGAAAAAAATGAAGAACAGATGGGCCAATGGAGGGGGAATCAAGTGAGAGAAAAGGGAAAGGGTATGGGGGAGTGTCGGTCAAATGCAGAAAAAAAAAAGAGATAAGCTTTGACTCCAAAAAATCAAAGTAATGGAAGAGAAAGGGAAATGGGATACGGCGGGGGAGGGGACGTCAGCGGGGGTGGGTTCCGCATGAGAGAGAGAGAGAGAGAGAGAGAGAGAGAGAGAGAGAGAGAGAACGAAAAGGAAAAGGAGAGGGGCATGCGTCCAACGGGGGAGGAAATAAAAGAAAAGGAAATTAAAAAGGAAAATCCTATAACTGAAATTCTTGGTCTCACTTGCTCTTGTTTAGTCCAATTTGATCCCAAAAAATACCCATACTAAAGTACTTGATCCACACTTGCTTTCTTGCACAAAATTTCCCTCAAACAATAAGTTTTAGGCAACAACAACGGCCATTTTCTTCAATTCCGAATTTTAATTCATTTTCTTTTTTAATCCGATTTTCTCGAACAAACAAATCCAAGGTTAAATCCAATTTCAATTCAGAAAAAACCCAAACAACTTCGATTCATCAATTCACTTACACTAGATGTCAAAAATCCCTTCAAATTGGCTAATCCGAATTTCCGTTCGTTTTCCAAATCGTCCGCAACGATTTTTCTGTAAAAATCCCGAATTCACCGAAAAATCCTCGAAAAATAAGTCGACGTTTCTAAAATGACTTGTGACATGACAGGACTTTCAATTTCTGAGATCGGGTTCAAATTCATGATTATTTTCAATCAAACGTGCTTTTAGTGTGACCTTGCCTACTGAGTAGCTTTTAGGAATTTTTGGTGCAATTGACCCATGGTCGATTTTCTTTTAACCACAATGAACCCATTCGACACATTGGCGACTCTCAGTGGTTGTGAAAATCTCGAGATTTCAAATACGAACACAGGGTACCCAAAATGATACAAAATCGGTTTAGTGCCAATCGACGAGAATTTTGCAATCAGGTGGAATCACCCACACTTTGATCGCGATCTCAGTCGAATCGATCTATCTCCGGTCTCTGATCGATTTTTAATTGTGCCGCAATGATCCTTGAAGACTAGCACGGTCGAGTAGTCGATTCCTGGTCGAATTCTCAAGTCTATTGCATTTAAAATCCATTAACGGCTTCACCAAATATATCAGTTATCTCTTGAATGGCCATCTCAGAGAAAAACACTATAGTCACGTTGATGAAAGGCCCAACTTATTCGATTGAAATCAGGGCCTGAAAATCAAGATATCACAATAGCAAATCATACGGTGAATCTTTCGAGCCGAACACTAGTATTAAATTAAACACTTCAAAGGAGTCTTAAACCAACAACAATAACGTAAATTTGTGGACAATATGATATAAATATGCAAGACCAACATAGGGATTGTGGCAATAATGTTATGGGATTACCCAAGGCCTGCTCGTGTTTGAGATGTTTCCGAGTTCGTTGGGGATCTTTTAATGGGCAAATGGGCATTAAGTACGCGTTATCCAACAAGCTTCAAGGGCTGGACCACAAGTCACGAGATCTTGTTTGGCCATTTCAGGAGCTTTGGGCAGCCCTGGGTGGGTCCCATAACACTATTTCTACTAACCATCAACATCCACCATGTGAATCATGCTCAAGAGCGGCGCCGCATTATTTTTTTCGCTGTTTGCATGTGTCCTTGTGTCAACTCAAACGTACAATAATTTCTCTCACCTTAGGATAAGAGAAGTTCCTTTTTGCTTTTTGTCCCAAATACCAATAAGACCTCCATGACATGTCACATCCGATAAACGATTCACATGGCATCCCTTAAAAGGAACTGGCTCAAAGTCATGTATAAATAGACCTAATGGGTTTATGCAATCTACGATTCCAACAAGCAAGCCAAATCCTCCTCATACAAATCTTTATGGAGTTCCAAAAACCCTCGATTCAATCTCTTGTCCAAATGATCAAAAGAGAGATACTACCCAACATGAGCTCACATTCATTCCTCTCTTCTTCTCCATATAACACCGCATGGTTGGCAATGATTCCTTTTCCTCATCAGCATGATCTTCCCATGTTTAAGGGGTGTTTGAATTGGGTGATCCACAATCAGAATGAAGAAGGCTTTTGGGGAGATTATGATCATGACGAAGATGAAATGTCCAACAAAGTGGAGTGTCTTGCTTCAACCCTTATTTGCATGACCATGCTCAAAAAGTGGCATGTCGGTTCACCTTTGATAGAGAAAGGTATCACGTGCTTTACTTTCATATAAATACCGAAATATGGTCATCACAAATATAATATTTCTTTGTTTACATTGAAATATGACCATTGCAAATATAATTCTTCCTTCTAGAATAAAATATAATTTGTGAGTAGATTACTTTTGTGATCACTAAACTAAACTTTGTACTTAAATTTTGACCAGGTGACTTTGTTCACTTTTCAACCCATGGCCTAACCCACCAATTCTAATATGGTTTCAACTTGGCACTAATCATCTTTTTAATTTTATTTATTGAAATTCGGATTTATTAAATAAATTATGTGTATTTTTGAAATAGTGTGACTGTTCGCAATAGAGTACGATTATTATTATTATTATTATTATTATTATTATTATTATTATTATTATTATTATTATTATTATTATTATTATTATTTCATTTATAATTTTATTAATATTTTTGCATAGTGGTTGTTAGGCACTCTTACAACCTTTGGAAAGTTATGTCCATTTGGGCATAACCTCTTAACATCTGGGTAGTTGCGTCTATTTGGACACAACTCCTTCTCCTTGAAAGGCTATAATTTTTCATAAATTATGAAATCCGAAATTATAAAAATCGAAAAATCATCATCATCATATTTTATTCCGAATTTTCAATATGTTTTTGAGAACATATTTTTTCGGACATAAATTCCATCCGAAAGGTTGCGTTTAGTTCTAAAAAAAAAAAAAAAACTGACACACACACACACACACATATATATAGATTTTACATCTTAATTTTTTTCAGGTTTCAATTCTTCTTTCAAAAAACTATACACCCATCTTTTTCAATTGTTTCTTTTGAGATATCCCGGAGAATACTAGAATTGTTAGATGGTATTCTCATTAAAATTTTATAGTATCCTAGAGGATTTTTGCCAATATTCAATATGTTGTGGGGTAAATAATTCCTTAAAATGAGTATTATCATGTTTCAAAATCCGATTCCATTTCTTCTCATTCCTGACTATATTTGCCAACAGAAAGCCTATAAAAGTTGATGCATGTAACTATTGTGTTTGTTTCCTTATTAAAATGCAACAATCATATAGTTCTTCATAGACTCTTATCTAATATTTCTCTCCTTTTTTCTTTTTTCTTTTTTGGATTTTTCATGTTTCAGGATTAAAGTTCATTCATGAAAATGTGGAATTGCTTCTTCCAAGAAACAAGCATGGAAAGTTTCCTCGTTGGATCACTATCGTCTTGCCTGGAATGGTTGATTTGGCCCGTGCTAGTGGTTTGGAGGTTATATTCCCCGAAAGTGCAGAACGTATCATTGCAGATTTATTCAGTAATCGACAACGAATTCTAAAAAGGTAATTTTATTGCATTCCTTCTTCAGTGCTTGAAATTTACCATGTGTTTTTAGTTTCAAGTTGACCTACGTTTGCATTTCGGTCACGATACTTTTTAAATTTCATTACTAATATAGTCCCAACCATTTCAATTTAATTCAATCTTAGTCGATCAACCCAAATCAGCATGCGATTGCATTCATCCTTCTTGACGGAAAGTCGCGACCTACCTTTTTTGTCCAGAGAAGAAAAGATATAGGTTTAAAGGTATTGTCTAAAAGATGACTTATAGCCCATGATTAGGCGTGGGCTCTCTCAAGCCCATACCTTGTGCGACGTTGAGGTGTTTGTAAAAGATCTTCTAATGAGCAGTCGCCACTAGCCTATTGGGGTTGGGTAGAAATTAAGTGAGGCATAAGAGTATACCTCACTTCTTACACAACCAGAGAATCTAGGGACATGGACTTGATTACACTAATTAATCAATTAGTGCATCTTCAGTACCTAATTTTGTTCATTTAAAGAAAAAGTTGTAGGCAATCTAGATTGATTTAATATCTATCTACTATCATATAAGGTAATCATGTAGGTGAATAATCATTAACGTAATAATGCATCTATACATAAGCCTCAAGAAATATTTATCCTTAAAACTCAGATTGTTGTAAAGACGTGGGATGTTTTTATTGGCATTTTTCTCGATGTGCCAAGTGCATAAACGGGGTGTTGTGTATTTGGAAACACCATTCTAATGGCTTTTGCCATGGCTGCGTCTTGATCAGCAAACATTGTTTTTAGAGTCTTATTTCCCATAGACTTAGCAACCAAGGAAAACATTAAATACATTTTATGGGATAGTAAAGACTTAATACTAATGAAAAGATAAATGCTAATCCTAACTAAACTAAAGGAAAGCCAAAATCAACGTATTAATATTGCGTAATCAACAGCGTTTGTCTCTAAGGGAAATTGAAACCGTAAGGTAAAGCCCTAAGGGCTCGGTCAACCTTGAGCATAATTCTAAATTGAAAAACTTCCACTTTTTAGGAAAAAAATAACCCAAAAAATTAATTTTAATCTTTTTGAGAATTTTTAATTTTTAAAATTTATTAACATTTTTTCAGACATTTTGAAAAATTTGAGTTTTTTAATTTTCCAAAAAAATTATGTACTTTTATCTGTTTGAATTTTTTCTTTTTTATTATTGTTTAATTACTATTGAAATTTTTAGACATTTTCCGAATATTTTGAATTTTTCTTATTTTTTAATATTTCTGATTTTTTAAATTCCGAATTTTTTAATAATTTCTGAAATTTTTTGAATTTTCGGAATTTTTTTGAATTTTTAATGTTCTGTGAAAGTTTTTGAATTTTTGGAAAATTTTAAATTATTATTGATGAAAATTTTATAATTTTTGAAATTTTTAATATATTTTTAATTTTTAATATTATTATATTCGGGAAAACGGGTTCGGACCCAATAAACCCGATCCGGCCCATTGATCCGATCTGATGACCCGGACCCGCCATAACAAAGAAACTATTTCTTAAAACCCTTTTTATATTAATATTAATATTTTGATTAATTCTTTTTTTTTTTGTCTTTTTTTTTTTCTTCTCTTGGTCTTCTTCTTCGTGCAGGCCTTCTGCACGTCCGAAGCTACCTTCTCTCCTACACTCTTTTTCCCCGAAACTCATCAGCCAAACCGACGCCATTTTAAACAAGCCTCACTACCCTTTGTCACCGGCGCCGATGCTGCCCCCGCTCAGGCCACCGCCGAGCCGACACCCACTCTCTCACGCATACGGACAAGGAGGAGAACGGGACACAACTTGCACAAAAATAAGCCCACATCACAACATATGGCCTCAAATCTAAAAGCGCCAAAAAGTTGGGGCGCTAAAGCCACAGACAACTCCTATGTTTTACCCGCCTCAGTCACAATTAAAACTTATCCGGTTTTGGCCTATTGCAGGGAAAAACTTGTCGACAAGAAGCAATATTTCCCGTTGTTGTCGTATCTTGAGGCATTGCCTCCAACATACAAAGTCAGCCACGAAACCATATTGAAGCATCTGGACAGCGACGGCTCTTTGTTTCAATCACCCTCTGCGACAGCAAGTGCATACCTAGCCACCGGAAATGAAGCATGCTTGGCTTATCTTCAGTCTCTTGCTTTGAATTGTG
The DNA here is from genome assembly GCA_016097605.1 of Eucalyptus guilfoylei. Classification (NCBI taxonomy): domain Eukaryota; kingdom Viridiplantae; phylum Streptophyta; class Magnoliopsida; order Myrtales; family Myrtaceae; genus Eucalyptus; species Eucalyptus guilfoylei. The sequence continues at coordinate 9,573,121 of CM027863.1, forward strand.
CTTCTAACGGCGGTAAGTGAATGCTAAGTCCAAAAGATTTTTAGATGCTTTTGAAGCATGTCATTCTTGTTTCCCCAGTTAATTTCATTTTATGAAAATTATATATTGTCACTTTCGGAAAAGAGAATAAAATTATCATAGTAATTGATGGGATGTGGTTGATTTCAGTCGATGGAATTGTTGTATACAAGAAGAATCGAAATTCTATCCTTCTATGGAAGGGAGGACAAAGAATGCATCAACTTTATTTCTATATTTTGATTTCTTTTAACTTAACTTATTTTGCCAATTAGATGGCCTCAAACTGGGACCGATCTGCCCACAGTAGGAACAGAAACTTCTATATTTTCTTCAAATTTGGACTGTAAACGCAAAACCAAAGATTTTGATATTTCAATGGGCAAATCCTTCCAATCCTTGTATAAGGACTTAAAGTTGAAACTAAAATCTTGCTTTTAGATTAACTAGGCTGTGTTTGGCTTAAAACACGACTTCAAATGCTAGATCACTATAAGCTAAACTAATGAAAGCTGATTTTATATAAGTAAAGTAATAAAAGCTTATACCATCAGTGTAGAGTTTGAAAATTTATTTATAAAATTTATATGGTTTTCCTTTTATAACGTTCATAACCCTTGAATATGTTTTGGTTTTCTTGATGATTGAAGCAGTTCCATCTCTATATCTTGTGGATGAAGAGCTTACAAAACTTTCCATGGTTTATCAACTAGTGAGATTAGGGTTAACCGAGTACTTTGACCAGGAGAAGGATGAAATTTTGGCACAAATCTATCGGTTAGTAAAAGCTTCCTAGTCACTCAGTTATTTTTATTTTTATTTTCCTAGAAAACTACTAAAATAAAAACAATAGAATAGGGGACAGGCAATGCCGTCCGTAAAAGCCTAGAAGCCCGTCCAGGCAAAGTTGTCGCCTATTTTCTATTTCCAGTACTAACTGCTTTTGTGGTCACCGAAATCGTCCATACGACATCTCTAACTAATTCAAGCATATTAACATTTCTTTTTGCAGGAACTATAAGCATGAAAAACCAATTGTGAAATCAATTCATTCGATCGCTGCGGAGCTATACAAAGATTGCTTGGGATTCTGGGTTTTGCGCATGCATGGTTATAGAGTATCACCATGTACGAGTTGCAAGCTTTATGAGTCCCTCAATCGGTTCCTTTCCCCTGGGATCTTTCATGGACGATATTTTGAAGTGGTTCCATTAATTTCAATTGTATTCTGCATTTTGCAGCTAGCTTTTGTTGGTTTCTAGACTGTGAAGAAGTTCGAGATCACATTGAAAAACATTATGAATACTTCTCGAGCGTGCTCCTTAACATTTACAGAGCCAGCAATCTTATGCTTCCGAATGAACATGAACTCGAGAAAGCAAGAACTTTCTCAAAGAAATTTCTTGAGAAAATCGCATCCAGAGGAACAAGAGATTCAAGCATTATCTCGTCGAGTCATTGCAGAATGGTTAGTGGGAATATTCAGCACTTCTTGTCGTTCTGCATAGTAAGTTAATGATTGAAATGTCTGTGTAGATTAAGCACGAACTGGGTCTGCCATGGATGGCTCGCCTAGACCACCTGGAACACAAGATGTGGATGGAGGAAAAAGATTCTTGTGTATTATGGATGGGAAAATTTTCTTGCCATAGGTATTAATGTCTTCAAAAGGAAATTTATAAACTTGCTTGAATAGTATGCTATAACATGCAATTAACTTTTTGCTTTTCTTTGATTTCATTAGGTCATCATTGGTTCATAATCAGGATATACTACAACTTGCTCTGCAGAACTTTGAACAGAGACAATCTATTTACAGGATGGAGCTTGACGTATTAAAAAGGCATATGTGCATCTGTTTTAGTGAATGGGTTGTTAATTAGCAAATAATTATTTTTAATTACTCTTTATCAATGGATGAGTTCAGGTGGTCTGAAACAACGGGACTTAGCAAGATGGGATTCGGTCGAGAGAAGACGGTGTACTCTTATTTTGCTGTCGCCGCTTCCGTTTCCGTGCCTTGCAACTCCGATGTACGAGTACTGGTCGCGAAGAGCGCAATCATATTAACTGTCGCCGATGACTTTTTTGACATGGAAGGTTCGTTAGAGGATCTGGAAAAGCTTACTGAAGCGGTTCAAAGGTATGCTTATCATTTTTAGTACTTGTTTAACTCCAACTTAGGGTTTCTACAATTTATTTCAAGAGTTACATTCACTAGACTACATGCCTACATACAAGATTAATGATTGTACGTTAAATTAATAATCACCTCACAGTTCATTCAATTATTTATCCTTCCAGTTGCCTTTTTTTTTTAAACGGTGACGAACATTATATTAGGTGGGATGGGAGAGGATTGAGTGCACACGCCAAGACCATATTTGAAGCCCTCGACGATCTTGTCACCAACTTTAGAGTGAAATGTTTCAAACAACTGGGGAAGGACATCAAGAAAAACCTTCAAGATATAGTAAGTCTCATGTTCCCACGTTATACTTTTCTTTTTTAATGTAAGATATCGAGCAATATCTTTCTTTCAAACGGGCTAAAACACCGTGTTTGGTTCGAAAGTGGGGTGAGACATTTCATTCATGGCTCATCGAAGCGAAGTGGAGCAGAAGTGGAGATGTACATCCGACGCAAGAGTACCTCGACGTAGCCATGACGTCTGTTGGAGCACACGTCTTAGTCCTTCCCCCTTCGTGCCTCGTGAGCCCCACGACCTCATTGCATCAGTTGTGGTCCAACCCCTACCAGCCCATCACCAAATTGCTTATGGTCATCACTCGGTTGTTGAATGACATCCAAACCTACGAGGTAAAGTTTTTAACGTTGGATAGCATGCATCTTGAGGCTATTTGAACTGTTCAATATGATAGAGCTAAGTCTGGCCGCTGGCCAAGCAGCTATAATTGGCCGCTGCCCCCTAAATGGTGCTCGTTCATTGTTGCTCTTATTGTGCACTTGTGTACACTCTCCTATTTCGTCTCCCTGTTTTTACGATTTTCTCATGTTCCAGAAAGAAGAAAAGCAAGGGAAATTGAACTTTGTGCTGCTCTACCTAAAGGAAAACCCCAGGGCCAGCATTGAGGATTCCATCAACTTCGTGCAATTGCTGCTAGACCAACTGAAGAAAGAGTTCCTCCAACACGTCCTTGAGGAGCCCTGCAGCGTGCCTGAGCTGAGCAAGCTGCTCCACCTCGCCTGCTTGAAAGTGTTCCACATGTTCTTCAACTCCTCCAACCGCTATGACTCAGACACGGACATGCTCCACGACATCCAGAAAGCACTTGTAGTCCCGCCACGAGTCCCGAAATTGAAGCCCCTGAGGCCTTTGCTGGAGGAACCGGGACCAAAGCCACGGGTGTTCGAGACCAAGAGCCTGTTCGGCCAATATGGCCTTGAGCGTTTTCCTAGGAAGAGCTTCATTGGGTATCGAATGTCTTCCCAAACTGGTCCAGTGAATAGATGGGAGAACATGTACAAGTCATCCGGTTTTAAGTTATGTTTCGCTTAGTTATAGCAGTGGCATTTCTTCATGCACTATAGTCATGAACCAATCTTATAGGTTCCTCCACCTAAAGTTATTTTGGTTTTCACATAAAAGTAAAGAGTATATCAATAATGAAAGAAGTATGTATGAGCAGAGTAGCTTAGAAAGATGTGTAAATTTTTAGTGGACAATTCATCCATATACTTCAATGCAATGGTATTTCATGCTTCAATCTCGTTGTTGTTTGTGTGGAAAGCGTTACTAGTCCACCTAGTAATTTTGTTAGAACTTGAGCAATTTGGGATCTTCTAACTGAAGTTTCAATAAAAACAGTAATGGTTAGTAGTCATATTTAATTGAGACTAAGTTAAACTAAATTTGAACTATTGAAAATAGTGAGCTCGATATAATTCCTAAGGGGATTCCATCAAATGTGATGCTTGTCTAATTTTAGCTTAGTGCATTAGCTAGGTTGACTGAATTATTTTGTGCGTGTGCGTGCATGTATAAGAGAGAGAGAGATCACATTTAATTGATGGAAACTAAAATTGTGGGCTCAAGCACATGAGAAGAAACAAGATCCTGAATCTTGGATAGACCACTCGCAAGAAAGCGAGGACTCCTGCTGCCATAGCCGACTATTGTTGACTCCACCTTTGACCACAGTTGTGACATTTGCTTTCCACCACTGCTCTTTGCCTAGATTAGTTATGGGTTTCTATATTGATCTACCATGGTGTCACAATCCATCCGATTAGGTACCCTTAGAATCGACTCTTTCGGTGGGTGACCAACATTAGACCAGTTGGGACTGTAAAGGACTAAGTGAGCACGCCAATACCATATCCAAAACCCTAGATGATCTCGTCGGCGACTTCAGAATGAAATGCTTAAAAAAATCGGGGAAGAACATCAAGAAAAACCTTCGAGATATAGTACGTCTCGTGTTCCCACATAATACTTCTCTTTCCTTACTTTGCTACACCAAGCAATATCTTTTTTTACTGTGTTTGGTTGGAAAGTGGGGTGAGACATTTTGTTCATGGCTCATGGCTCATCGAAAAGAAGTGGAGCAGAAGTGGAGGTGTGCATCCAACGGAAGAGTACCTCGACGTGGCATGACGTCTATCGCAGCACACATCTTCCGCTGCATCAGCTGTGGTCCAACCCCTACCAGCTCCTCACCACCCCGTGCATCAAACTATTGAATATGATTCGGCTAAGTATAGCTGCTACCGAAGCCGCATGCAATGGCTGATGCTCGCTGGACAACACTTGTAAATTGTTAATAAATTTCTGCCCCTATGAACTCAATAATGCAATATCTCTGGTTTTTTTCCTTCTCTTTTCGATTGTGTCCTTCCAAGTGCCACCTCTCTCTCTCTCTCTCTCTCTCTCTCATCACAGAAAGAAGTACAGGAAGGGCAATTGAATTGTGCGCTGCTCTTCCTAAAGGAAAACCCCGAAGCCAGCATTGAGGACCCCATCAAATTCGTGCAATTGCTGCTCAACCAAATGAAGAAAGAGTTCCTCCAACACGTCCTAGGCGATGTATGCAACTTGCCGGAACTGAGCAGGCGGCTCCACCTTGGTTGCTTGAAAGTTGAAAGTGTTCCGCATGTTCTTCAACTCCTACAACCGCTACGACTCTGACACAGACATACTCCGCAACATCCAAAAAGTGCTAGTTGTCCCGCCGCAAATCCCCAAATTGAAGCCGCTGAGGCCTTTGCCAGAGCAACCAGGACCGAAGCCGTGGGCGTTTGAGACCAAGAGCCTGTCCAGCCAATACGGCCTCGGAAGGGTTCCTAGGAAGAGCTTTATTGGGTATCGAATGTCTTCCCAAACTGGTCCAGGGAAGAGATGGGAGAAGATGTACAAGTCATCTGGCTTTAGGTTTTGTTTCGCTTGGTTATAGCAGTGGTATATCTTCATGTACTATAATTATTAAACAGTCACACAGGTTTCCCCACCGGAAGCTATTTTCTTTATTGAAAAACTTAGATATCAATTTCAAAAATGAAACTAATGTGTAAGAGTTGATCCACATACTTCAATGCAATGGTATTTCAAACTCCAATCTTGTTGTTGTCTGTTTGAAAAGCGCTGCCATTCCCCCTTTTAATTCATCAATTTTTGAACAATTTGGAATCTTTTGGCTATAAGTTACGACCAAAATAGCAATGGTTAGTAGCCATATTTGATTGTGACTAAGTTGCCATGAGAGTAACACAAGTACTAAACTAGATTTGACCCAATGAAAATAGTGAATCCGATATAGGTCTAATGAGGATCCCATCAAATGTGATGCTTGTCCAATCTTAGTTTAGTGCATTAATTAGGTTGACTGAATTATTGAGAGAGAGAAAGAGAGATCATGTTTAATCGGTGGAAATTAGAATTGTAGGCTTGGGCACACTAGAAGAGACTAGATCACGAACCTTGGATACGCCACTTACAAAGGCGCGAGGATCACCCCCACCATAGCCAATCGTGGCTGCCCCTCGACCACAGTTGTGAGACCCGCTTTCCACTGCCCCTCACCAAAGTTTTCCGCCACCAACCCCTCTAACATCAGCTGACACCCGGGCCACCTCTCGTTCGCGGAGAAAATATTGGGTACCCTAACAGTGCCACGCAATCCGTGCTCTGATCCATTCACGGGTTGACACCTGTCCGCTGGCAGGTCCACGTCGGCTCCCTCGGCTCCCTCTTCTCTCCGACGTCGTTCCAAATTAAACCAACGCGCGGGCATTTAAAAAATTGAAAAGGGCATTCTCTCTCCTCTGTCTTCTCTCTCCTCTTTGCTCTCTCTTCCTCCTCCGACGCTCCTTCCGATCTAGCGATTCCTCTCTCCTCTGTCTTCTCTCTCCTCTTTGCTCTCTCTTCCTCCTCCGACGCTCCTTCCGGTCTAGCGATTCCTCCGACGACCGTCGCTCCCTCCCAACGACGGCCTTTCTCTCTCCACTCGACGGCCTCATCTCAGGGCTCCATTCTCTCGGCGCACTTCTTCCAAAATCGCGCTCTCTCCCGACGGCCGATTTCGCTCGCCTCTCTCCGTCCCCCGACTCGCGACCGAGAAGCAATCACTCCGCCCTGCTCGAAGCAGTCACTCGAGAAGCCCTAAATCTGCGAGTCAGGTTCGATTTTATTTCCCGAGGTTTTATGTTCGCATCTTTGTTTTGGGGGAGAAAGCTTGACCTAAATCTGCGATTAGAAGTTCACTGGTTTATTGCTTCTGATTCTAAGCGCAGCAACGCGAGAAGTGAAACTGCGGCTGTCTCTCTCTCTCTCTCTCTCTCTACCCTTGTCCGGTTTTTCCGTTCTTGGCAAATTCGAAGATGAGCCCACTTCTGGATACATGCTCTTAGGCCGACCCGTCAAGTCGAAGCCCGACGTAATCTCGCTGCTTCGCTCCACCGAGCTGTTGAATCGCTTGTGTCCGGGGGTTTCAAGATTTTCCCGGGGGGCAATCGCCTGTTCCGTCATTGCAGACTTCCAGGCGAGAAGAATTGTGCCCACAATGATCACCCCAACACCGAACCACCTCCTTTGTCCTCTCTCGGTATGTCGTCATCCCTTCTCTGCTTTCGTTTTTTCCCTCGTCGTTTGGTTTCAGGAAGTGGTGGGGATGTTATAAGTCAAAGAAAGGAATCGGGCCGTGAGGTTTCGCCTGAATTGTGAGAGATTAACGCGGGAGTGGTCGACCCCACGTCCCGTATATGGCAAACGGTATGATTTTTGAATGAAAGCGGGTTCGCATGAGCTATGAGCGTTGGCGGGGAACGAGCAAGAAAGTGGGTTTTGCTGAAAATTTTGATCTTGTTGAAGTTGGACAAGGGAGTCACGGCATTTCTGTTTGTTGAAAGCTAGTTAATCTTAGATGCTGTTTGTCAAGAAAAATTATAGGAAGAGTAGACATTGAACTGATGTGACTCTTTCGATGAACTAAACACATGGGGAAGCTGATATTACTTGAGATCTCTTGGAATAGTTGGTGGGTGTATCTAGATTCATGAACACCCTGGAATTGAATTAAATGGTTGCATTTCTTTTATTGATAAGCGTTTTCTGCTCCTCTGCTCATGCTTTGTATCTGACTTTAGTGTCCATTTTTCTTGTTTTCTCATTCTCTTTTTTGGTTTTGCCGTAAAGGGAATTAGTTGAATTGCTTGTGAACTTTTCGTCAAGCACATGAACAAATGGCTCTCACTTTTCACTTGTTACATCTTTCCTTTAAAATGTGTGTAATCTCATCAATTTTTTTGTCCTTTGCCTCTTTGTAAGACACATTTTCTTCCAACTGCTTCTCTATTCAGACTTTCGCATTTTTAAGCCTAGGGTAAAATGCACTAAAGGTGACTCAATTTTCAACATTTTTTTCATTAGCCTGGCACAAACTTTTTACTTGTTGAAAATTTGAGGTAGTTGTCTATGTGGATACAGAATGTGGACATGGCTCCCAACGTTTCACTAGGACAAAATGTCCGGACGAGGATAAAGCAATTCTCTTTGATGAATAAGTTCAAGAAGAAAGTTCTCAGAGTGAGTCCTTGAACATTGCCTTGTTGGATTTCATTGCTGCTCTTAGTGCAAAGTTAAACTCGAATTGTGTTTCCCGCATTGTTAATGTAGGTAGTAGTAGACAATTTGCCTGATGAGCAAGTGGATCATATGAAAGAGCTGTTCGACGTGATGGACACCAATAAAAATTTAGATCTGACATTTGAAGACATGGCTTGCACAAATATGGACAGCAAGTTGCTGATCCTGATGTGCAGATGCTGATGGATGCAGTAAGATCACCTATTCAACAGCTTAGCACATTTTACTTTGGACATGGTTTATGTTTTCTTCTTCCATGTCGACGCATTGTATGCTGTGAAGTGCATGATTTTGCTTAAATTGCAAGGCATTTGGAAGATTAAGGATGGATTACATAATACAGAAATATATTTTTCATCAGTTAGTCAAAGATTTGATCATGAGGTTGTGTCACCATTTCACATAATTGATAGAACTTCTTGTAAAATCAAGTGGGTTTCTAATAATTTGATGAGTCACGATTTCTTGTATTAGCATCTAAAAATAGAACTCCATCTTATATGAGAACAGGCTGATGAAGATGGAAGCGGAACACTGAACTTAAAGGAGTTTGTGACTATGTCAGTCCACTTGAGAAGGATTGGCAACGATGACCACCTTACTCGAGCTTTTGAATTCTTTGACAAGAATTGAAGCGGATATATTGAATTCGATGAGTTGAAAGAAGCTTTGATAGATGACAATCTTGGTCCGAACAACGAAAAATTTATTGAAGACATCATTTTCGATGCTGATCTAGATAAGGTAATACATAACCAGAACAACCTGCAATTTGGAATCTGTGTATATCTTGTTCATATACGAAATAGAGTGCTCATTCTGTGATGGATGTATTCCAGGACGGTCGAATCAGTTATGATGAATTCAAGGCCATGATGAAAACGGTCATGGACTGGAAAATGGCTTCACGCCAGTAGTCGAGAGCGATGCTGAACGCGCTTAGCCAGAAGATGTTCAAAGACAAACCTTCTTCTCTCAGAGGCTAAAAGATGTTCCACCCATGGCTTCTTAATCTGATCCAGATGAACCGTGGAGAAACAAAATCGAAGTCTCATCAAAAGGGTATTTGGGAAGGAGGCATTATACAAAATCATTGCATTGGTTTGCTACTGCAGGGACATAAATGCTGTGGTTATATTATTTAGCATGCGCCGTTTCTCTGTAATTAGAGCTGCCTTTTGTTCATGCTAGACTTTTGAACAACTGCTTTGCCTTTCCTATATGAACTACAGATCCTGATTGACCTAAGAATGACAAGGCAACCATTCTTACGGACACAATCCAGGTGCTGAAGGATTTAACCACGGAAGTTAACAAATTGAAAGCTGAATGTGCAGCTCTTATTGAAGAATCTCGTGAGGTGATTTTATCTTCATCCAGTATCCTGAGGTTCTAATGTCCATTGTTTGCCTTGATGCTAATAGTAACTTTGCATTACAACCAGCTGATGCAGGAGAAGAATGAGCTCAGAGAAGAGAAATCATCTTTAAAATCTGAAGTTGAAAATCTTAATGTCCAGTACCAGCAAAGGATGAGGGTTATGTACCCTTGGGCTGCCATGGATCCATCCGTCGTCAATCGTCATGGGTCCAGCCTACTCATATCCAGTTCCAATACCCGTCACTCCAGGTCCAATACCCATGCACTCACAACTTCAGCCTTTCCCTTTCTTTGGAAATCAGAATGCAAGTGCTATTCCCGCTCCGTGTTCTACCTTTATCCCAAATTCAATGCCTGCCAATCCCACATTTGAACAGCAGTCAACCCAATATGCTTCCAGTTCTCACGTGTCAAATAAAAAAGACTCCAAAAGCAGGTCTCAGATCATCAAAGGGGCAGCATTGCAGAGCAAGACGAAGATTCAAATGACGTGGCAACAGACCTTGAACTTAAGATGCCTGGAACATCATCACAGCAGGTTTTTTGTATATTCTGAACCAGAGCTAGATCTACTCTGTAAATTGGCACAATATGCATAACAGTATATATTATGCAGGACTTGACGTCCGGAGAAAAGAAGGGCAAGCAGACCTAGAGGAAGGAGATAAGTATTTTACTGATGGGAGCTCGTCTAGCAAGCTTTCCTCATCTCAGGCTTTTCCCGATAGTTCCTCCAATAGTGTTAGTGACAACCCAAAGTCCAGTAGATGAAGAGTTAAAGTCCAGAAAATCTTAATGCCATAATTTTCTTTTCCTATTACAGGCCTAACTCATTTTCTAGTCCTTTTGTAGTTTGTACCCTAGTTAACCGAGGCTGGTCAGTTGTATATTATGTTGCGTTTGCTTAACTTACAGGGAATTTTTTTAGTTTATACAGATTTCAGAGCATATGCCTGAAATTTGAACAATGAAGGGCACATTCATTACTTTTTTAAGGATTTAGCTCCAGCAACCATGACATAATTGATTGGAGCTCAGATTTTGCATCCAAACTATCTTGCGACTTTTGACCTGCCATGAGGCATAAGCCAGGCTGTACTCCTGCATGAGTCATTCGCATCTTGTATTTGTGATGCCCTGGTGGTTATTAGATAAAAAAGTCTCCAGAGATACTATTGTCAAGAGGTAACGAATCAATGTACCGATGGAGATGCGAGCTAGCATACGCTTTTGGGTATTCCCAACATCATTGACCGGAGCAGAAAAAGGCGAATTCTTTATGTTCTGCGCATCACCTCCTACATTCGCTAATCTATTGGCCATGATTCAATGCGATGATGAATGGCTCTTGAAACCAAGAAGCGTCACCCTAAATAATATGATCAATTTATTTTCGTTAATGGCTGCTCAGCATACATCTCTAAATCCTTCACAGAAAAAGCAGGTGCATTGCCCATCTCTGAGAGAGACTGAAAAATGTTTACACTTAATTCATTTGCGATGCCAAAAAAATCGGGAAAAGAGAAGGCCTTACAAGTAAAAAAACATTGCCCATTCTGTAATAGAACAGGCCCCCAAATTCGAGGGCGTTAAATATACGCTCGCAGCCTACACATCCCACACTCATTAGAAGACGTACGCCCGTATAGCCCTTCCCTCTCACCAAGTAAACGACCACAGCCAGCAATCTCTCCAAACCTTCATCCTCAAGCACTTCTCGGCTAACTTGGGGTGCCATGCAAAATCCCTTGATACTAACTTTTGTACAGGGATTTCCACTGGCAATGGAGCGGAGTACAGAGGCGGTCATCATGGTTGGCTCGGTATATCTTGAGTAACCAAAATACGTAACCTGTCTCGTGCTCCCTCCTCTCTTTTTAACACCCAAAAGCTCCAGAATGGATCTATATCTTCCTCAAATTCCAATAACCAGATGGGCTCGGCAAGTTTTGAGAGCCCATGCTTGCAGTTTTTAACAGCCTTCTAAACTCCGATAAACTTATTTTCCCATCTTTGTCGACGTCGGCTTCCTCTAGCAGAGGACCGAGGGAGCCTTTCAAATCTGTCTGCTGAAAAGGGCATGGGAGCATCATGTCAAGGTTACACGTTAACATGCTTAACCATTTCTTTGTACCAAGCAACATAAAAAACCTGCGCCACTACTTTGTGCAGAATATACAACAAGAGGCAATACATTCGGCTAGCATTTTCAGATGAGACAATAACCAAATTATCAAGGTCACAAGCTGAACAGTTTCTTTATGTGAAGCTGCAACTGAAAGTAGCTATGCTACTATTTTGTGCCCAATATGCAAAAAGACAGACGACTTATCCCAACTTTTGGGCAATTTTGCAAGAAACAAACTTCAAGCTCCCAAGAGACAGGGTCAAAATTCAGTTACAAATTAAAACAAATACATTTAGCCTTGTCTACGTAATTTAATTTTCACTCTACCTATACCCATAGTGACACAAATGAGAACTAGAGGGCAAATGAATGGGGAAGGGATGAATAAATGAAGATAGTCAAAATTACCAGTCGAAGTTCTTCTGGGGTTATATAACCATCACGATCAATGTCAAATTTTTCAAAAAGCGGCCTGTGACCACAGCTGCCACTTCTCTGAGTCATGTTCCTCCATTCGATGTACATGAAGAGTAGCTGCAACAAACTCAGTAAAATCCACTTAGCTCATCCGTGTTGCTATCGATCTACATGAAGGAAAAATAAAAGAGATTCTTATGCACCATTCAGGACTCACATATTTGTGCAAAATCTATAAGCTTGGCAGCAGCTCATCTTATGAACGAAAAAATCAGTCCAACATTTCTTGGCTAACAACACAAGCAAGTTTTCAAAATGATGAAACATGAAGCAAGAACTAAATGGAAGCTTCAAGCATCGAATATGAACAAAAGAGAATCACCAAAACAATAAAAGAAGAAAGTGAAACTGACAGAAATGGTATTCCACAAAACCCACCAGAAAAACAAATCTCAATTGCTAATACACAAGGAGAAAACAAGGCCATAACAAAGGTAAAGATAAAAGTTACCGCTTGAAGAATCTCTAAGACACGTGGTTCCTTCATCTTCCAGGGAAGATCCTGAGCAAGGGCCTGCATGCATACAACACTCATGATCATGATGTAATTAAAATATTCATCAGAGTGAATGTGGAATGAGAAAGAAATGGATACCTCTTTCATTTCTTCAAGACTAATAGAACCATTTTTATCTCCATCAATTGCAGCAAATTGATCCTTGAGGTCAGCAAGTTCCTCTTCATCAAGTGTGCTTGCTAGTGCCTGCAAGCAATATTTGTTAGACATTGACATGATATAATATCCTTTCCTCCTTGAACAAATCTTACAGAGCAGTTTTGTTACCCGTAAAGCAAATTGTTTCAGTCGACCGTACTTCACAAATTGTCTCATATTGTTCAAAACTGATATATCAATAGGGAAATCTGATGCATTTCCTCCTTCTCTGACCCATGGATATGCTGAAAGTTGCAGCAATGAATAAAGATCAATGTTAAGAGGAAACAGAAAATCCTCAGTTCCAAAGAAAATGAAAACCTCAGTTTTCAACCTCAATACTAAACTTGCGGCCTTTTACATGCCAAATCTCATGCCATCCAAAATTCCAGTTTGATAAGCAATTCAAGTGGGCTTGATCAGAAAGACTCTTAATATGAAATCTCATTTCTTCGCAGAGAATATGGAGAACCAATAAACAATCCACAAGAAAGAATAGTGTCCATCTCTCTCTCACATATCAACAAGAAATAAGTTGCGAGAATATATGTACACACAACATACATAGGACATTCCAAAGTTTGATTTAACCGGCAGTGACAAAAGTTGGGAAAGGGTAGTGTCACCTCAACAAAAAGATAAAGAAAAGGGACACCAAGAGGAGCAACCATGATTTTCAAAATGCTCCATTTATCCAGTCTTTTCATTTCCACAACCGTATAATGCGCAAGCTATACACACCGTTCACTCAAAAGTTCGCAACCATGCTCTACAGGGACCTGGATAGCTTCAGAGCTACCCAGCTTAAGGTTAGCACTCATCCTCAACAATGCTTCAAATATCATGATCATATATAAAACCATGTTCATGATCAAGTCTCAGAAAATTGACTCTGTAATTCAGTACGAAGTCCATTAGCCTCAGAAGTCCTCTTACTTCGAAGTCTCTTCACAGAATTCACGAACATCCTGATATAAAAAATTTAATTCCAGAATCAGATAGAAAGGATGGCATGCATAGAGAAAAACTTAACTGAGAACACATACATAGATATCAATTTGTCGAGCATTTTCTGTCACTACATCGCCTAGTCGGTGCTATTCTAATATCATGCACTAACCGCTTTTATCCACACAACCCCAAATATCCCAGAAGAAAAGCCATAGAGTATTAACATGGCACCGAATTCTACCAAGTAGAATCCAAAATAAAAAAAAGAAAACGAACCTTGGGACGTACGGGAGTCGCCAATGGGATGCCTATCGGTGGGGCTTGGGAAGGCGACGGCGTTGGCGGCGTCCGCGTTCAGGAGCAGGGGGCGCTTCGCGGAGGAAAGAGAAAGAGCGAGCAGAGCGACCTTCGCTCGCGGAGAGGGAGGCCAAAACGCGAGCAGGGGTTCGTCGGCGTCGGGGTTGGGCTCTCCGCAAAGGAAAGAGGGAGAGAGCGGAGTCGCGAGAGGGAGGCGAAGGGGCGTCGGCGTCGGCGTTGGTGTCGGCGTCGGCGTTGGGCGCGTAGGCGGAGGCCGAGGCGGAGGCGTCGGCGTCGGAGTCGGGGGCGACGAACTCCGACGCCGACGGAGGCAACCGGCGGAGGGGCGTCGGCGTCGGGGTTTGCCGGAAGAGAGGCGAAGGAGCGTCGGCGTCAGAGTCGGGTCCAGGGGAGAAGGCGGAGGCTGCGTCGGCATCGGAGTCGAGGGCGACGGAGGCAACCGGCGGAGGGCCGTCGGCGTCGCGTTTCGCTGGAAGAGAGGCACGACTTCGCGGAGGGGGGGGGGGAGAGAGAGAAGAGCGGAGGTCGCGAGAGGGAGGCGGAGGAGCGTCGGCGGCGTCGGCGTCGGTGGGGGACGATGGAAGCAACCAGCAGAGGCGGAGGGGAGAGAGACAGAGAGGAGAGAGAGGAGAGAGACGATCTGCAGAGGAGAGAGAGCGTCAGAGGGCTTATGCTCGAGAGAGGAGAGGGAGAACTTCCCGCGCCGTTGGTTTGAAACGGAGAAGTGGACGACGTGGACTGACCCTTGTCCAGGTGTCACGCTCTGAATGGTTCAGAGCACGGATTGCGTGGCACTGTTAGGGTACCCAATATTTTCTCCCGGATCGCGTGGCCACAACTTATCCACGTCGTCGTCGAGCCAGAGCTTGGCAAGCGCGCTTGAGCCTCAGATCTCATACATGAGTTTGAGCTTCCTCTAGGCTCGCGATCATGGGCTCGGGCCTAGCATTGCCAAGCCCAAGATCCAAGGGTTGCGCTCAATTCAAAGCTCGATCTGAGCTCGAGCTTGTCGCAGCTGCGTATCCTCCCCCTTTGATGGTGAGGCAACGCGGGAGGGGGAGGTTGGAGAGGCTTGCTCGCATCCAAGGGTGAACGCTGATCGGGAAAGCAGAGGGCTTCAAAATTTTGATAAAAAAAAAGTGGATAAAACTTGGGAGAAACTAATGGGCTTCCAAGACTAAAGAACTTACAATTTTCCTAGAGAGACCTCTTTAAAATATGGGTGAGCAATTTTAGATTTCGTGCAGGTTTTAACTCGAACTTAGAACCTATCTATTGGAATAAATTCCTTATTTTTTGAAATCTAGAACCTATTATGCATATCCTAGAACTGGAATGTACCTTGTTATAAGTTTTAGGGTTAGTTCCAAGTTATTAATAAAGTAAAAGTCTCAGTCATAAAATTAAAGTTCATACTAGTGATTTCAAATTATATACTCATTATTGAACGCTAAGGAATATCGCAAGATTGCATGAAGACATAGATCAAGAAAAATACATTAACTTATTTTAGGTTCTAGGTCCTACCTACTCGGAATTTAAAACCTACCATTTGAAACAAGTTTTCCAATTTTTGGAACTTGGACTCTACCCTATATACCTTGGAACCTGGAATCGGATAGGTTTCCACCGGTCCGGTTCTTCGGTTCTAGGTTCTACCCTAGAACCATGCTCACCTCTGCTTTAGAATACATATTGCCAATCTGCCTAAAATATATTTTTAAGGAGGATTTATTATTGAGTTTGGTATATATTAAATTAAATTCGAATCATTGGAAATGTTGGATCCCATATGGGTTCCAAGTATATGTTGATTAGCTTCATATAATTCTGTAAACACTAATTTTCTCATCTCACAAGATCTGACAGTTTAAATTCAATTGAATATATGTGTTAGACTCATTGAAGACTTGTAGTAACATAGACTCATACATAGCGACATGTCACCAACACGCCAGATTTGTAAAAACATTCACATGATAGAAGATAGGGAAAATTAAGTTGAACTACAATGTTTAATAGCATCACGAGAAGAACATATTCTATCTTTGTAAAATTAAATAAACATAAAATAAAGGAAGGAATTCAAATAAGCCATGTTCTTGACGTGCTTAGAGTAAAAACAGTGAAGGAAAGGAAAAGAAAAAACAAAAGAGAAATGGGCCAGAAGCCACTTGCTTTGCTTCTTGAAGAAGCCTATTAGCTTCGCCCATGTCCTTCTGGCTTTAGACGGAAAAAAGAGAGAGAGACAAAGAAATTGCGACTTTTTGTGAGAGAAATTGAATTCTGCTTCGTACCTCAAATCTCACCCAAATTTTCAACAAATTTCATGTCCTGTTACGCTAGTAATGATTTCACGTTGTTGGCCTCCAAATGATGACTGAATTAATTTGTTGAAAATTGTATTTGTTTCAACTGACACAGTAAAAATTATAATTGGCAATTTAGACATGATAAATATTGTCAAGTGAAAATGATATTTGATGAACATTTACTATTTGGGGTAAGAAACACCATTTTAACTAAGAAACGTTTAAGCAGATGAAAAATAAGTTAAATGAATTTGCTTCTTGTAAATGAAAACAAAAATAACTATAACCGAACGGCACCTAAATTTGTCATTAATCGTAACTCAGATTGTGAAAATTTTACAAATCGAAAGTCTTGATTGTGAAGCTGAAAAATAAGTGCTGTAAGCGCTAAAATCTTTAAGCATTTGATATAAAAATAAAAAATATTTCATAACATAAGAATATTAAATATTAAATTCTATTTTTACTTATGAAACATGAAATAGTGAGCACTATTCAAATGTTTTGACAATCTAATTGGTAAGATACTACTTTCCATTGCATATTTTATTACTTGACCAATCAAGTGAGTCTTTCTTACTTACCACAATAGGTGATATTTCACTTAATCCAATCAATTAAGTAGTGTGAGGGTAGTGGTTATCAAACACACTTAACAACATTTTAGTACTTAGCGTGGTCATCAAACACACCCTTAATCTATTAGACTAAAGTAATCATATTTAAAAATTTTATGGGACCTGAACTGAATCCCACTAAAAATAAACAATAATCTCAATGCGTAATTTCTATTTAGCAATTGATTTGCATATGATGGGTGATTAAGAAATGAACCTTGTCATAAAAGAATGCTAAAAATGAGAGTTTGATAAAATAAATAAATAAAGGCTAGTGAATGCGAAATGAAGACAATAGTGAGGCCGATTAGGAAACCGTGGGCATCATCACATGCTCGTACGCAATATCATTCACCCGTTCTTAAAATATGGTCGGTTTGATTAGTCTAAATCATTTTGAAATGATTCGTGCTTGAATTAGTAGCGACATATCAAATACTCGAAACTTACTTGTACAAATAGAGTATAGATTACAGATGTATAGATTCTTATAAGGTAGCTATTACAATTTTAATCCAAGAAACTCAAGTGTGGAGCTTGGAATTTTCATCAGTTAGAATAATTAATTATTAAAATCCCATTTTCATTTAACAGTTTAAACTTTTTGAATAGCTAAAGTCAGCCGTGATCCGTAAAAACTCATCTCATCAATTGGGCAACAATAAAATGAAGAGACACGTGTTTATTTTATTCCCCTATAATTTATTTAATAGTTTAATCTTGTTTTAGGAAAAGTTATGATTATTTCGTTTTTGGACCTTTCTAACCATCATTGCATAGAACGATATTGAGATTGAAACTATTCTCTACACCAACTCCAAGTTATTATTAATTCACACATCTTATAACTTTCCTCCATATCTACTCCACAAGTGATGATCTAATTCCTCCCACCATACTTCTTTTCTTCATAAATATACGGAATAAATATATTGAAAGTTTTAAAATTTGTCACGGAAGTACAATTGAATCTTAAAACTTTCAAAAAAAATATATAATCAAGTCTTAAAAAATTTGGGACTCAATTGCACTTTTATGATAAATTTTAAGAATTAATTGCACTTTTCGAAAATTATAGGATTCGATTGCATTTTCATGACAAATCTTAGGACTTAATTGCATTTTTTGAAAATTCTAGGACTCAATTACATTTTGATGACAAATTTTAAGACTTTTATTACATTTGTACATATAACCATCCGACATCGAACGCGTGCATTGCACATTCCTCCTTGTTGGGAATAACTGATTCCCTAAAACCGGTTCGACACTCAATCGAACCTCTAAAACGAATGCGGAAGACAAGCCCAGAAATCACATGCATCACCGATCAAAGATACACCACGGAATCGAGCGTACCTTATTGTCCACAGGTTAAACACCAACGTTGAATTCGAGGAAGAATCTGATCCTAGTCTACTGAGGAGCGTACTATTGCTATTAGGGGGAGAAAACTCTTTTTCTTGGAAGTGTCCTGTCTTACGTTGTTTACAAAGGGGGAGAAAGCTTATGACGTACGTACTCCAAAAGGTATGTTCACTTTTTCTTTTCTTTCTTTTTCCCTCAAAGCGTCTCCTCCAAAGGACACAACCCCTCAACGTAATATCTATCCCAAAAGACGCAACCCCTCGCATCGCAACCATTCCTCTATGGGCCCTTATCTTGCCGGCCGGGCTTTTAGGCCCAACATGGGCGGACGGGCCCACTTAGGCCCATCAACACATGAATAAAAACCGTCATCTCCCACTCGCACATGGTGGACTGAACATGATCCTCTTTACCTCTCTGCAACATTCATATCAGTGAATAATCCGTGTGACCAACATACTTTGAGAGCTCGTTGCTATACATCTGTTAGAGATATATAGCAACTCATAATGGGCATCACACTCTGAGTAGATTTAGTATGCAGTACCCTAGATCGATCGATCACATTTATATCTCTCTCTTGATCTATTTTTAAACAATGATATATTGTATTCACAGTTATGATTATCCCAAAGACAGTCATAATTGATCGACTAGTGAACACAAAACTAGAATGTGATTTTCCAAATTCGATCTTCCTCTTTCCTTCAAACTCTCAATTTCAGTTCAGCTTACTTTTCTAGAAATGTCCCATTAGATCGAATCAATTCATGATCATTGGCAACATCCTAAGATAGCAAACACTGAATAGAAATTTTGAGAATAAGTAAGAGTCATGAGGGTACTAAATTGAGGAACTCTTTTCCTCAAGAGTCTCACACGGCATAAAAGTTGCGATCAAACTTTTGTCACTCTTATTAGTCATCTCATACATACGTATTACAATATTAACTCATTTTCCATGGAGCGTATGTCTACACTATCAATACCGTACAGATGATAGTTCAAACATCTCTAATGTCTAACTTTAGTTCACATATCTACTCATTCACGAGACGGATTTGGAAATTTATCAGAACTCACATCTGGCATCATAGACGGATAAAGTAAAATATGTTGGTCATTTTACTTTCGGACATAATAAATATTATGTCCTCATCTTAACACTCAGTTAAGGTGACATATATATTTTAAGCTTGAACTCTCGATTATCACCTAGATAATAAGCTTAAAAAACCGTCTCATCTCTATTTATCACATAGTAAATAGAAGCGATTACCCGTGTGAGTGGGCTAATCTTTCATTTGTCTAACATACTTTCTCAACTTTATATAATGCACTGAGCATTAAGATACATAAATGTCAAACAAAAATCCATAGGTATTAATAATGAAAAAATACGAATTCATTAAATGTGAACCCCTCATGGAAATTACAATATTCAGTACATCAGCCTCTACGCAATCCAAGAGATTTCACATGGCCACAAAACACATTTCTAGGTATTGGCTTTGTCATAGGATCTGCTACCATTCTATGCGTAGATATGTACTGTAAGTTTACATCTTTTCGTGCAACCATATCCTTGACAAAATTATACTTGGTATCTATATGTTTGGTCTTGCCATGATATTTTGGATCATTGGTGTACGCTACAGCTGCTTGGCTATCACAGTTAACCAATAATGGATTTGCAGCATACCCAATAACATATAAATGATCCAAAAATCTCTTAAGCCAAACACCTTCTTGTACTACTACTGATAATGCTACGAACTCAGCTTCCATCGTGGACAAGGCTATGCACATTTGCTTCTTACTACTCTAAGATATGGCGCCATTATTCAGTAAGAAAGCAAAACCAGAGGTAGATTTCCTTTCATCTAAATCTCCTCCCCAATCAGCATCTGAATAGCCTTCAAGTCGTAGATCCTTTCCTTGGTAATTCAGCTTGTAATCAGCAGTTCCCCTCAGATACCTCAGTATTCTTTTAACGGCCTTCCAATGTGCTTGACCTGGATTGGATTGGTATCTACTCACCATTCCAACTGCAAAACATATGTCAGGTCTTGTACACATCATAGCGTACATCAAGCTCCCAACAGCACTAGCATAAGAAACATGTTTCATTTGTTCATTCTCTTGTGGAGTCCTTTGACACAGTCTATGGCTCAATCCTTCACCTTTTGCAATAGGAGTATCTATGGGTTTACAATCTTGCATACGAAATCGTTCAAGAACCTTATTTATGTATGTTTCTTGCAAAAAAGATAATAATCTCTTCGAACGATTTCTTGAAATCTTAACTCCAAGAATGTATGCAGCCTCACCCATATCTTTTATCTCAAAGTTGGAAGATAACCAACTCTTCACAGTATTAACAAACTCCATATTGCTTCCAGCAATTAGTATATCATCAACATATAATAATATGATCACAAATTGATCTTTGGATCTTTTGATATATACACAATGATCATCATCTATCATTGTAAAATCATATGCCATTATGGCATTATGAAAACGTATATACAATTGTCTCGACGACTGCTTAAGGCCATATATCAATCTCAAAAGTCGACATACATTTCCTTCTTGGCCTTCCATAATGAAACTAGCAGGTTGTTCCATATATATTTCTTCCTCTAATTCTCCATTGAGGAAAACAGTCTTTACATCCATTTGATGTAACTCAAGATCCATACTTGCCACTATTGCCAGAATAATGCGAATCGAGATAAATCTCACTACAGGAGAAAATGTTTCTTCATAATCAATTCCTTCATGTTGATTATACCCCTTCGCCACAAGGCGAGCCTTATACCTTTCTATCGAACCATTAACTTTACGCTTTATTTTGAGAACCCACTTGTTCCCAATAGCTTTGCGTCCTTTTGGAAGATCAATTAGTTCCCAAACATGATTTGACTTCATTGACTCAATCTCCTCTTCCATTGCATGCATACATTTTTCCTTATTAGGGCAATTTAAAGCCTCATTAACATTTCTTGGCTCATCCTCATCTTGTGGAGCAACCATAAAAATTTTCCCTTCAATGTCAAAACGTCGACGGGGAATACTTTTGCGACTTGTTCGCCGTATGGGAGATTGTGCACTTTGTACATCATTCCCCATCATGCTCCCACTCGGATTAGATAATGATGATATCATCTCATCGTGTGGTTGTAATTGAGAGTGAGTTGAATTAAATTCATCACTTCTCATGTTACTCCCACTTGGATGAACTCCACTAAGTTCATTATCTTGGTCCAAGATTTCAAATAGGGAGTAATCCTCACCTATTTCGTCCTTCTTAGGAAATTCATTCTCTAAGAATGTGACGTCCCGTGATTCGAATTCAGTTATACTTCCACTTTTCTGCTCACCTATGAACACATACCATTTCGAGTGTTCAGAGTATCTTATGAAAATACTCTTCTTTCCTTTGGGACCCAATTTCCCAAACTTGTGAGAGGGCTCATGAGTATAGGTAGCACAACCCCATGGTTTAAGAAAACTTAAGTCCGGTTTTCTACCTGTCCATAACTCATATGGAGTAGAAGTAACTGATTTGGAAGGCACCCGGTTAAGTATATAGACAGCAGTTAATAATGCATCACTCCAAAAAGTGATAGGTAAGTTAGCATGTGCCATCATGGACCTAACCATTTCCAGTAGGGTTCTATTCCTTCTCTCCGCAACACTATTTTGTTGAGGAGTATATGGAATAGACAATTGTCTTTCTATTCCTTTTTCATCATATAATTTTCTGAACTCATCAGATAAATATTCTCGACCTCGATCGGATCTCAATACTTTTATTTTCTTGTCTAATTGATTTTCTACCAAGTTCATAAACCTTTTGAAACAACTCAATGCTTCAAATTTATAAGAAATCAAATAGACATATCCGAATCGAGTATAATCATCTATAAATGTGATGAAATAAACAGCCCCATGCCTTCCTCTCACATTCATCGGACCATAGACGTCAGAATGAATTAAATGCAAAGGAAATTAAGCTCTTTTACCTTTTCTAAATGGTTTCCTTGTCGTTTTTCCTACTAGGCAATACTCACATATGGGCAAATTGACTTTTTCAATGTTGCCCAACAAGCCCTCTTTGGCTAATCTGTTCATACGTTGTTGGCCAATATGACCAAGTCTAGCATGCCACACATTCACATCATTATCATATGAATTAGGAGACGTGAAAATGGAATAACAAACATTGGCATTACCATAGTCAATATTTAATACAATGAAACCATCTAGAAAATAACCATAACCATAGTAATTTGTATCCAAATACAAATTCACACCACTATTATGGAAGTTCATATTAAAACCAAGTTTAACCAACACTAAAACAGATACTAAATTCCGACGAATCTCCGAAGCATACAACACATCATGTATGAACAAAGTGCGTCTACCACGCATGTTCAATTGGCAGGTGCCAATCCTTTTTACTTCTGCTCTGGAGTTGTTTCCCACATAAATCCACTTAGTTCCAGTTGGTACTCGTCGGAATTCCACGAAGGATTCTCTATCATTCGCTACATGGTCTGTCGCTCCTGAATCTACAGTCCACAAAGGATTAGACTCAATTAAGAATACATAACTTGACACATAAGCAAAGTTCTCAAAAGTACAAGGGGTGTGTACCTTCTTTGTCTCGCGACAATCGCGAGCATAGTGACCATTCTTGTCACAATTGTAACATTTCACCCTTGTCAGCTTCTTCATTCGAGGACGCTTTCCTCTTTCATGTTGGTTTCTTCCTTGAAGCACTTGCTCCCTTGCCTTTCCTTTTATTGAACTAATCAGGATGTTTGCGCTTGGAGCTCGAAGCTCCATATGAGTTGGAACCAGCATGATAAATTTCAGTTTCTGGCTTAGCCGCCAAGAGGTGGTCCTCTTCCAGCTCAAGATGACGCACTGCATCCTCAAAGGTTTTTATATTCTCATTATGAGTCAGGTGCACCTTCATATGCTCCCAACTCTGAGGCAAGGAACAAATCACTGCTTGCACTTGCTGCTCATCAGTTAGGACATGGCCAACATCTTTCAGCTCATTAATCATGTTTGACATCTTTCTAAGGTGTTGCTTCATGGTCTAACCATGAGGCTTCTTATAAGAGTCAAACCTTATAGTGAGTTGTCTTAGTCTGGTCGCCGAAGTATGACCAAATCTTGCTGCCAACGCTTCCCACATTTCCTTGGCATTCTCAAAACGCGTAAACTCTCGCATGACGTCATTTTCCATGCTACTCAACAACGTAATGCAAGCAAGAGAGTTCTTTCTTTTCCATGCAGCAAATGCATCCTTATCTCTTTTATGTTGCGTAGTGTTTCCATCTTCAGGTTCTACCATGGTCAGGTTAAGAGCTTCTAGTGCCTCTTACTCTTCCAGCACATATTGGATTTTCATGTGCCATATTTCATAGTTATCGTCATTGAGCTTCTCACCTTTGTTCAGCTCAGCGACTATGCTCTTTGTGGCTGAAGCCATCGATCTGAACATATCAGACACATGTGCACGAATTATTAATGCCTATCATTTATACATCCATTTTGCACAAACCCATCATATTAATGAATGATTTCAAGTAAGGTTTCGGAATCAAAAGGTCACTATGTTTCCAATCATCATCCAAAAATCCTAACTTAGAATTATTATTAATATAATCTTTTATGCAAGATAAATTCTTTGAAGCTACAAAAACTTCTATGAGCTACCCACAATAGCTAACAATTAACAGAAGCAAATAATATTTGACATCCAATAATGATAGAATAATAATGCTTTCACATAATACAACTAACATATCAGTTGCTACACCAACAACAACTAGGTAGAAAACATTTACATAATATGTCTATAAAGCTTACTAAATAAAGACCAGTCAAAACATCTAACACCAAGTCAATATATGAACTAGAAAAGATCATTTTTTGTTCAACTTCTTGATCTTTTCTTTTGTAACAATCCGGTAATAATCATCTATAAAAGCCATCACAATTCTCTTATACGAAGAAGCTCTGTTGACTTCCCATAAGCGATTCAACACTACTTGCCATTCTGATGGAAGAGTGTTCATGAAAAATCGCACCATCTCAGATTGTGGCATGGGACGACCATTCCATATGACCTTTTGTATTTTCCCGTTGACTTCAAGCACATGATCAATTAAGTCGCCACTCTCCCATCGATAATCAGTCAGCTCAGCTATCAAGCTAGAAAGCCTTTCCTTTTGATCATCAGTAATTGCGCGAATAGGTGTGCGCAACTTAAGGGGAGGCATTGATCCTGCAACAAATGCAGGATAAATAAGGGATTACATATAATTCACATAGAGTTACTTGGCAAAAGAAACACATTCTTTTCCTCCTCCCTTTCCTCTTTTTTTTTTTTTTTTTTTTTGTCAACGGTCAAAGTCAACTGTCAAAGTCAACGGTCAACGGTCAGACGGGTTGAGGTCAACGGGTCAGGTCGGATCGGGTCGGACCGGTCAGACCCGTCTGGCCGATCGAGCCGGTTAGGCGAACCGACCAGCACGTGCCACTCATGTGCATGGCTGACGTCACTATGACGTCAGCCGGCGCGTGCGCGGCACGTGCCAGCTTCTGCACATGCCTTGCACACGCCTGGGACCGAAATGGTGCATCCGTCGCACACGCACGGTGGAGACCGAATCAGCGCGTGCACCAGTCCCTTCCGTCCACGCGTGGCGGCGCGTCCGGCGGCCTCCGGTGGCGATCCGCCACTCGTTTTTCTCGTATCGACGAGACCTTCGACCCTACACTATCACAAAGGAATTTCGACTTACAGAAATCACAAAACAAGGTGAACGGTACCCGGGTGTCGGGATTTTCCGTCCCCGATCGACCGGCAGCGGCTTTTCTCGAATTTCAACAAAAAAGACAATTCATAAACATGAAAAATGGGTCGGGAAACATGAACTAGGGCTCTGATACCAATGTTGGGAATAACTGATTCCCTAAAACCGGTTCGACACTCAATCAAACCCCTAAAACGAATGCGGAAGACAAGCATCACCGATCAAAGATACACCACGGAATCGAGCATACCATATTGTCCACAGATTAAATACCAAGGTTGAATTCGAGGAAGAATCTGATCCCGGTCTACTGAGGAGCGTATTCTTGCTATTAGGGGGAGAAAACTCTTTTTCTTGGAAGCGTCCTGTCTTACATTGTTTACGGAGGGGGAGAAAGCTTCTGATGTATGTACTCCAAAAGATACGTTCACTTTTTCTTTTCTTTCTTTTTCCCTCAAAGCGTCTCCTCCAAAGGACGCAACCCCTCAACGTAATACCTATCCCAAAAGACGCAACCCCTCGCATCGCAACCGTTCCTCTATGGGCCCTTATAATGCGGGCCGGGCTTTTAGGCCCAACATGGGCGGACGGGCCCACTTAAGCCCATCAACACATGAATAAAAACCATCACTCCTGCACTCTAGTAATTTAACGACCACCTGTTAAATGTATTGACAAGTTCATATGACTTTAAATAATTGTATTAGGATTTAAATCCATATCAATGCCCATTCATAATCTTCATAACGAAGTGATTGGGCGACTGCTTATATATCCTAATAAATTTATCTATGTTAAATGAGTTGAACACCAATCATATATTTTTTTTGTTTTGAAACAGAGAAGCATATGAAAATTACCTGAAAGAATCAGTAAATCAAATCCCACTTGGTAAAATAACACTTTGACTATTCTTCTTGCTTTTATTGCACGTGGAATTTTTTTTTATGACTTAATCTTGTTAATTTCTAATAATTTATGATAAACACTTTGACAATTCTTCCTGCCTTTGTTGCACGTGGAATATCTTTTCATGACTCAATCTACGTTAATTTCTAATAATTTATGAGAAATCTGAGCAACATCATTATATGACTTGTTGAGTGACCTCACTGATAAAATATATATGAGAACATACTTAATTTTCCCGGGAAAAATTCATATTAGGTGGAAAATTTTGAATATAGTAGACTTATTGCGGCGCCGCCCCAGAGTACACTTATGTTCCAAGATTCACGTGGCGGATGTTGATGGTTCTCGTTACAATCGATCACTTTGCCGCCACCTCGTCACTTCACACGGCCTGAAGATACACGTTTTGTGGTCCGTCCAGGATGGGGATTTCTTTCACATGTAGCCGCGGATGAAAGATTGATGAGACATATCAATTGCCCAAAATCTATCTTTTCTTCACAAACTTATAGTTAAGAATAATATCGAATAAAAATTGTGTACCTTTTGCATATATCTATGTAAATGTCTATGTATCTCTTAATAAAGAGTACATGAACCTATTTTTAGATTTTATTAGATGATAATCTAAGGTAACAATTATTTCGATATCAATTAGAATCAATCGAGCATGTGCACAATCAATCAAAAGAAAATATATATAAGATCGATAGAAATATTCTGATTTTTCCTAATGTTCTCTCAAACTCAAAGTGATGTTTTGAATAAATTGGCAATATGATCAACTCATGGTAGTAAGATCGGTCCAGCAAATTATGCAACAACACGCTGACATGGCTGCTTCCAGGCTACGCAACAACAAAAAGGCTAACGTGGCTGCGATACTGCGGTATAGGGACAAAAGAAGAGGCCTGTCATGACCTGAATTTCTATAAAATTTTAACCTTGAATGCGCATATAATTTAAATGCACTTAAATCCACCCATAAATAATGAATTTATCTTCTATTGTACAAATAATTTAATCTTAGCTAAGATACATCAAAGTCTTATGTACAAAAACCTGTTTCTACTGTCGGTGCACTCTTTGTTCAATTCCTACAAGTGATTTTCGGAAGAGTTAATCTAAAAGCTCTTGAACTACGGATGGACATCCTTGCCCATCGACATGCCATGGCCACCGAAATCGGGGGAACCACCGAAGCCCCTCAGCAATCCAACTAACTCATCGTTGATGTTCTAGTAACAGTGACAAATCAATGGGGAACTCGCTCAAGCAGCCCCACGACGACTCATGCAATAGAACTACATTTAGTATATAGTATTGATGATTCTAGTACATGCACATCTTGGGCAGAAGTACAGGCCAAGTGCCAAAACTTGGCACGGATGGACACTTAAGTGCCAAAAGTTAAAAAAGTGATAATTAAGTGCCAAAGTCGAAACAAAATGGATTACTTAAGTGTCAATCCGGCCAAAATGCTGAAGTGGCAATTTTTCGGCGAAATAAGTGCAAAATAGCGTCGTTTTGCACGCTGATGTGGCTAGATAATGCAAAAACGACATCGTTTTAGTGCGACGTAGTAAAAAAAAATTAAATTAAAAACTAAATTTATCTAAAACATTTAAAATACAAATAAAAATATTAAAAAAAAAAAAAAAAAGAGGAGGGGGAAGGGAGGGGACAAGGGCTCAGGCCGGTGATGGAGGGGGCAGGGTCGGCTGGGGTCGTCGATCCCTGGCCAACCGGCAGCGAGGGTTCGCAAGCCCTCACCCAAATCCGATGAGGGTTGGCGGCCCTCGCCCAACCGAGCCAAGGGCCGCCGTCCGCTGGGGGGTCACCTCAGTGAGCGGCAGCCCTTGGCCTGGCCGGGCAAGGGCTCGCGGGCCCTCGCCACCGGTCGGCCGGGGTCGCCAACCCCTGGCCAGGGCCAAGCAACCCCGGCCAACGCTCCCCCCACCATCGCCGGTCCTTCCTAGCAATGGCGAGGAGGCGGTGAGGGCCCGCAAGCCCTCACCCAAATCCAGCGAGGGCTCGCGTGCCCTTGCTGCCGATCGGCCAGGGGTCGACGACCCCAGCCGACCCTCCCCCCTCCGTCGCCGACCCTTCCTGGTGGCGGCGGGGGAGGGGGCGGCAGCGAGGGCTCAACCCTCAACCGCCTTCCTTCCCCCCCCCCCCCCCCAATCGCCCTTTTTTTATTTTTTTAATTTCTTTTTTAATTTTTAAATGTTTTAAATAAATTTAATTTAATTAATTTGTATATTAATTATTTACCACATCAAAGACAAAGCAACGTCATTTTTGCATTTTCTAGCCACGTCAACGTGCAAAACGATCTCGTTTTGGACTTATTTCGCCGGAAAATCACCACGTCAGTATTTTGGCCGGATTGGCACTTAAGTGATCCATTATACTCCGATTTTGGCACTTAAGTATCACTTTCCTAACTTTTGGCACTTAAGTATCCCTCCGTGCTAAGTTTTGGCACTCTAGGTGTCCGGCACTCCACATCTTGATATTCAACACATGAAAGCTTCGAAAAGTAATGACGGGGGGATTTATCCCACATATCTGAAAAATAAAGGAGTGTGTCGAAACCCACTAAATGAAATTTCTAAGTCTAAATAAGAAGATCCTCTTACCACTTAACATGGTACCAACAAATAATGTGAGAGCAAAATAATCATATTTGACTAATGCAAAAGGAAATGCACTACTTTTCCTATCATGATATACCATAGAAAGTATTAACAACACTACACAAGATTATTCACTCAAATGCAAGCAGGTGGCATACTATTTCATGATGCGTAGATCCCAAGGTGAGTTCCTACTTGTCACTGGCTAGGACTATCTCGTTTCACGAGACATCTTGACTAACAATGCATCATGACCACCAACTCATTGGGGATGGAATCATTTATACCTTTTGCCACACCTCTTACCCTATTCATCACGGGTGTCCTCTACATTAGCGAGGATAAATATATCATTGTTCATCCACATGATGATGGTTATTTATTAACATCATACCATGGCTATACAAGCCATATCATACTCTGATTGCACAAGTCACGCCATTACAGGATTTTGTATCATCTCAATCTTATAGAGAATTGTTTTCTACGGTAAAATATGTACCTAGCTCCAAAGTCCCATTGATATACTTATATAAGGAAGTTCGCTCAGTGGAAAATATGTTGTGGCAAAAGTCTTAATCACATGGCATTAAAGACATACACATTATTATAATACAAAAATTGCCATATATATCACAATACTTGGAGGAAAATAAAGAGAGGTGGTACAAATTAAAGAGTGACAATTGGCTCAACTATGTGATTTCCAAAGTAGATATTTCGTTATCAAAATATCTAGTAAATTAGTACGTAAACAAGGAAATTGGTGTTCATTCCAAGCATTGGTAAATCAGAAAAATAGTTTGAATTCACAAAAATGTTCCATGAAAATTACTAAATACTAGGAGAATCGCAACTAATAAATTAATCGAACCAAGAGCAAATATTCATCAATTTAACCCTAATGGTATCACTTTCCAAAAACTGCGGGCACTGGAAATACAATTCGGACCTGCCTCTACTACACTATTAATAATCCAACCAAAATTTCCACTTGTGACATTTATGGCCTTCAAATTCTAATATATTATTAATTGACGAAAGAATTTCCGAATATCATAAGGCCAACGTGGCTGCAATGTGAGACAACAGAAGAGGGTGACTTGGCTATGGTGTAGGGAAGCAAAAGGGACAGTGACTGCAGTGCAGGGATAGCAGAAGAAGCTAACGTGATTGTGTGGCAAGCCACGCGATAGCAAAACATGCTAACGTGGTTGCGTGACAGGCTATGCAACAAGTTGACATGGCTTCGTAATAGGCTATTGATGTCACCACTAGAAGAGATGAATAATGTTGAAGCTCGACGTCGAAAGAGAGATACCAATAATAATTGAAAAGAGAATGACACGAGATGCGAAGTGCGCTCTGAATGTGCACTCTTAATAGTAATTTAAAAAAAAGAAAAAAAAAATGAGATGCAAGGTGCACTCCGGGTGCGATGTGCACCTCGTGCACCAAGATTGCTTAGTTATAATACTAAGATAAGAATAATGGGGAAAAAGAATTGTGTAAATTATGCATATTTTAGTTTATATATTTTGGTGTATCTAAAATGAAGAGTACATGAACCTATAGGTTATATTAGATTACTATATAATGTAACAAAATTTATGACATCAATTATAATCAATCGGGGATATGCATGATTAAAGGATATATAAGCATGTCATGCCCCGGTCCTCGAGTGCGTGCCCATCCCTTTGTGGTCGATAAAATTTTGCAACTTCCTAGGATGAGTCGCCGACCCTTTCATTTTATTGCACATGCGGAAGCGAACAATAAATCCCCTAACAGTAACCATCTTAGGATAGACAAGTAGGACAACACATTCACAAACAAACATGCTTTTATAAATATATTGTGTCATGTACAAAAGCCTATACCCAAAAGATTTCAAAAGACTGACTCTAAAAAAGGAGCTAACCTATCTTACCTACACTTTAGGTCACCTCAACTCGGCTTCAGGTCTTCCACCCTACGATCCTGAAAAATTTAAGCCCACGACGGGGTGAGAGATAAATCTCAGCAAGTTCACGCTCGAAACCCTGATTAGGAGGGAAATACGCCTAAAGGCATTCTAACCACACAATCACACAACCACAGAGACTTACCTCATCTCAGATCCTCCCTACACGTTAGTACAATTTATATAACACAGAAGTGGAGTGATAACACTCGATCAATTGAAGCGTCTCAAATCACATCTCCGTCAATCACTACAATTCAGTCGATCATATAATCCAATTGATCACTGTCACACAGGTAAGATCTAACCATCACACAACGGATTTAACCATCACATAGCGGATCTATTCGTCACACAGCGGATCTACCCAGCACACAGCAGACCTAACCGTCACACAGCGGTTTTATGCGGATTTATCTGTCACATAACAGATTTAACTGACACACAGCGGATCTATTCGTCACGTAGCGGATTTATTCGTCACACAGCTAGGAGTCGCCTTGCCCCATCAAGCACGACAACGTCTACCTCAAGATGGCTTTCCACATAAAAGCATCGTTCACCCGACACACAACGGGAGACGAATTCTCTTAACCAGCACTCGATTATCCAATCTCGGCCAATGACATTGTGCTTCGCATTTAAATTCCTCAATTGAAATAATGTCTTGGCCTATTTTCTTCGTGTTAGAAATATTCGATAAAAATAATCGTGTGTGAGCACACGGTTGGCCTGAGCAAAAAATATAATATATTTCTTTTGGAAAATCTCACTATTTAATATAGTACATACAAACATTTTTTACGTTGTAAACCGATGCTCGGTACTTTAATTGAAATTACTTAATTATAGGATAAATACCCAAAATTATAATTTCCACTCAATTTGCACAAATTAACATTCAATTAAATAAATCAAGCACGCCGGTGAAATTAGCACGAAATTCCGATCACCGACTATCTCGGTCTAATTTCCGGAAAATATTAAATAATTAAATAATTATCAAAATTAATTAAATAATTCAATTTAAATACAAAAAATGCTAACTTAAGCCGGAATTGCCTAATTAAATACCGAAATGGATCCGGAAAATTACCGAACCAATCTAGATAAATGATACAATCTATCTAGATGCTAATTTAGCCATTCTAACCACCTAACATGCATAATTAACTAATCAAATCACTAATCTAATTTAAATAACCACCTAATCCCTAGTTAACTTAAACTAAACACTCCTTAAACGTCATTAGCCTACTAAGTAGATTTTAGTGCATAAACTCACTGATTTAGAGCGAAAACCGGTTCACTGCAACAACGGCCAAAACTCGGGCCTACGACGACGCCGAGGGGAGCTTGGGCTGGGCCAAACAAGCCTTGCAAGCCCATAGCAACTGCTGGGCTTTGCTGAGCTTAATTGATGGTCTAAGATGCACGGGCCGGGCTGATTTCGCGGGCTGCAGCGGCTGAACTTGCAGGCTATAGATGGGCTGGGCCTGACTTCAATCGACGGGCTGAAAAAAAAGAATTGTGTGGGCTGCTATACTGAGACAAGCGGGCTACGAGCATGAAGGCTGGAGACGTCGATCGTTGGCAGCGAGCTGAGCAATCCGAAGCAGCGAAGGAAGGAGCTGGTGTGAGAATTCGCTGGCAGCAGGGGAGTCAACTTCGGGAGAGAAATTGCTGGGTTGTTGACTCGGGCTTGTTGGACTGAAGACGCGTGGACGAAGCGCGACGAAGGAGAGATAGCAGCTTCGGTCTTCGTTGTTAGGAGTTGACCGAGTGGAAGCGCTGCACGTGAAGCTGGAAGGTCTGACGGTGGGGGACAAGACTTAGTGGAGGAGCAGAATCGAGGAGGAACGGTGGAGCCGCAGTCGGTCGACGATGCTGATGGTCGACCGAGCTGAAGAGAAGACGCGGATGTGGCAGAGAAGTGGCTGCCTTCGGTGGGGCTGGAGACAAGTGAAGGTGGAGATGCAGGCAAATGCTGGCGTGCGAATGAGCTGGGACCGAAGAAGAGAAATGAAATAGAGAAGACGGGCACATGATGGACGGTCGCTTGAAAAAGATGGAGGCCAGCTGGTTTTTGGCGTGCCGAAGAAGCCTTGGAGGAAGAAGTCAATGAGAATTATCCATTCCATTTATAACTTGGTCTCCCTAAAGCCCTCGTACTTATCTCTAAAGTCCCCAATTACTTTCTAGCAAATTAAATCCATAGATAGATCAAATTGATGCCAAAAATACAGCCCCATGCCTAAATCCGAATTTCATAACTTTGGTGCTTCAATTTCTTCACGAATCTCTCCAATTTGGTGTCCAATCTTGTTGAAAAAAAAAAGCCCACACAATTTCTACGAGTTCCCATCACCAAATAGCTCGGTTTGGAAGCCAAAATTCTTTTGATTTGGCCCATCCGAATTTCCATTCATTTTTTGAATCGTCCGAATCGATTTTCCGTTAAAATCCCGAAATCTCCTAAAATTCTTCGGAGGATGAGTCGACATTCCTAAAATGAATCGTGACATGACAGAACTTTTGATTTCTAAAATCGGGTTCAATTTTGCGGTTAATTTCAATCTGACGCGATTTTAGCGCATCCTGATCTGCCGGGTAACTTTTAGGAATTTTTAGTGCAATTGAACCGTAGTCAATTATTTTCGAGCCACAACGTACATCTTCGACACATTGACAACTCCCGGTTGTCGTGAAAATCTCGATATTTCAAATACGGACATAGGGTACGAAAATGACAGAAAAATCGGTCTAGTGCCGTTCAACAAAATTTTTACAATTAGGTGGAATCACCCACGCACTAATCACATACCTCTATCGAATCGACCTATCTCCAGTCTCTGATTGATTTTGATAATGACCCTTGCAAATTAGCATGGTCGAACAATCGATTCCTAGTCGAATTCTCAAGTTTAATGCTTTTAGATTCCTTAACGACTTCACTCGATAGACTAGTTAACTCATGAGTGGCCAACTCAGAGAAAAATGTTATAGGCATGTCGACGAAAAACCCATTTCATCTCATCGAAATCAGATCTGAAAATTAGGATGTCACAAGCACATTCCCGAAATATAGAGAATTAGTGTAGTATCCTAATTATCTTTAACCCATATGATGAAGAGTAGAATTTTTTGGTCATCTTTACCCAAACTTATGGCCGCATTTTTTATATCATGGTTTATGATTGGGAATTAGAATTTTTTACGTGTGAATTTTGTTAAGATATGCAACAGCCGAACGTCATATCTTCGATGTTCTACCAAGCATAAATAATACCATCTTCAGACCATCTGCTCTAACTTTGACTCATTCCACTTGCATTGCCCAGGTTAGCGGATTATTTTCTTCAGTAAGATATTCGTCTACCTAAAATAGATTTTCTTTTCGTGGTTAAAGAAATCCTAAAATGGTTTTCGGTTGTCTAAAAGCGCACAAATAGAAAAATCCTTCAGCATTAAATTCTGGCCTTTGAAGATAGAATGGGAAAAAGAGAGGAAAAGAGAAGAAATGACAAAACTAACTTTGCTTCCATGCAAAGTTTCCAGTCAAGTCCTCTTTTTCGGTGGCAAGAAACTTCCCATGTAAACACCATGAAAGCCTGTGAGTTCAGATCTATCGACGTCATTGGTTCCATCACATTCATGCAATGGTCGAACGTCATATCCTCGATGCTTTACACTTTCAGGCATAAATAATACCATCTTCAAACCATCTGCTCTAGCTTTGACTCATGTCACTTGCATCGCCAGGTCAGTGGATTATTTTCATCAGTAAGATACTCATCTACCTAAAATAGATTTTTTTTTTCGTGGTTAAAGAAATCCTAAAATGGTATTCGGTTGTCTAAAAGTGCACAAATAGAAAAAGCCTTCGTCACCAAATTCTGGCCTTTGAAGATAGATGGGAAAAAGAGGGGAAAAGAGGAGAAAGGACAAAACTTTGTTTTCAGGCAACGCTTCCAGTCAAGTCCGTTTTTTCAGTGGCAAGAAACTTCCCATGTCAGCACCATAAAAATCAATGGCCTGTGAGTTCACATCTATCGAGGTCATTGGTTACATCACATTGATAATCGACACAAGAAGAAAATCCAGACGGCCCACGGTATCGCAAGAGGATTACCCGATCGTCGCAATTATTTCAACATGTCTCGGCAATTTCCTCGTCATTTCCTCTTTCACCACCAATTATTTCCGGACACATTTCCGGACATGCTGTATGTGGACAGGAAATGAATTCCCTGACATGCTGTATGTGGACAGGAAATGAATTCCCTGGACATATTTGCTAAGATAGACAATGACTCAGGTGCGTCCAGTTCCAACGATTGGACAACGAACGAGGTGTTCCAGTTGAGGATAGATGAAGGTCGCTTTATGTCTGGTGGGCCATCGGAAATCCTTTTAAGCCAATCGGAATGAAGGGCAAGGAGGCTCGCGTATATCTGAACCCTAAAGATTTTCAATTTTAGGTAGGACTTAGCGTCCCGATCCAATCCGATTGTGAGATGGAACTGAGAACTGAATCGAAAGGACTGATTTCCAAATTCTAAAATCGGGAACTGGACCAACCGGTTCTAGAACCAGGAATCGGACTGACCAACTGGTCCAGTCCATGGAACTGGTAATTTGTTGTTTGAGGGAAAAAATAAATCGCGAAAAAGAAGCTCTTTGCAAATAATACATCATAGTACATGGACCGTATAATACACCAACAGAAACGTTACTCTTTTCTTCTTTCCTTTTTAGGTACGATTCATATTTTCTTGTTCCCAGCCTTGCTCTCTTCCGTATTGACTGCTTTGAGGGCCTTGGGAATGTTTTGGAAGTTCTGATCTCTTCATTAGTCCATAGACATGGAAGAAAGTGATCTGCTAAGCGCGGCTCAGAACATGAGTGGCATCGTCGAGGTTTCTTGTTGCAGAGGTGACACAAATCTGAACTGCAACAACAGTGCCATGAAGAAATGGAGAGACTTGATTCCCAAGGTGAAGAGCCCATCACTCGTCCTCTTCCCTGCAACGCCAAGCAAGTCACCTGCAAAAATGGATTTTTAAGTGCTGTCACACAAATCTCATCAGGGACTGATCGATAAGATGAATCCATAACAGTCCTAAGGGAAGGTAAAGGAGAAAGCAAAAAGGGAGAGGGGAAAGCAAAACCTAAAAAGGACAAAGGGTTTTTTTCAAATTTTTTTTTTTTTTATATCAATCAGTCCAATCTATTGGTCCAATCGGTTTGGTTCCCACCTTGGAATCGAAAAGCGGATTGACCGACCACTGGTTTCAAGAATGGGAATCAAGAACCGGACCGCCCTCTCCCGGAACCACCTAAAACCGGCCGATCCAGTCCAATCCAAGCAGTCCCCAATTTGGGCGGTTCCCATTGCACACCCCTACTTTTAGGGGGAAACGAGTAACTTAGGAAGTTTTAACAAAAGAGGAAGTTAAAATTTGATAGTTTGAGGAAATTTATTTATCATGACCTCACATGTGTCAGTTAGGTAGTGTCGTGCTACGGTGGTTGTGATCTAGAGTGGTTGGTGGTTGACCCTTGCTAGGCGCCTGAGAGAGAGAGAGAGAGTTAGGTAGTGTCGTGCTACGGTGGTTGTGATCTAGAGTGGTTGGTGGTTGACCCTTGCCAGGCACCCGAGAGAGAGAGAGAGAGAGAGAGAGAGAGAGAGAGAAGAAGAAGAAGAAGAAGAAGAAGAAGAAAGTGCCAATCATAAAAGATTAAAAAATTAGCATAAGATTTGTTGAACTGCACACATAAACATGTTAATAAAAGAAGTGCTATATGAAGAATTCATATTTATGGTACAGTTAATATATTTAGTAAGCTCATAATTTAATAATATAAGTTTTTGAGTAAAAATGAATTTATATACTTCTTTTATGCTAAAATAGATCTATATCAATTGGTCCAAATTGGATTCTCTAGGTAACGTCCCTCATAATGGAACCATTGCAATTTTGCCCTTAAATCTCTATTGAGTTACTTCCCAAACAAATCGTGTCATCTAAATTCCATCTCATTTATTTCTATATCGCACATAATTCAATTTCATCTCATTTATTCCTTGTTTACGTCTCTTTCAAGTGTCTCCTCAAAAGTACTATAATTTATTTTCGACCTCAGAACAAGAGAAGCCCTTTCTATTTCATGCCTCAAATACTAATCACAACTGTGTTAAAGATGATATCCAAAAAAACTTAGTTCTATACTCGTGATTCACGTTTTGACAAGACAGCTCCCCAAAGGAGCCAGCTCAAAGTCATGTATAAATAGACCTAATCAGACCATGCAATCTCCCATTCAAAGAAGCAAGCCAAATTCTTCTCAACAAAATCTTCATGGAGGCCCAAATATTCTTGATTCAATCTCTTGTCAATACCATCAAAAGAGAAATACTCCTTCCTAACATGGGCTCGAGCTCATTCCTCTCCCCTTCATCATATAACACGGCATGGTTGGCAATGATTCCTGATCCTCGCCGGCATGATTGTCCCATGTTTAAAGGGTGTTTGAATTGGGTGCTCCATAATCAAAATGAAGAAGGGTTTTGGGGAGATTATGATTATGAAGAACATGAAATGTCCAATGGAGGGGAGTGTCTTGCTTCAACCCTTGTTTGCATGACTGTGCTCAAAAAGTGGAATGTTGGTTCACCTTTGATAGAGAAAGGTATCATGTGCTTGACTTTCAAATAAGCACTAAAATATAGCCATTGAAAGCATATTTTTGCTTTATTTACACCAAGATATGGCCATCCAAAACATAGTTCTCCCTTCTAGGATAAAATTTACTTTGGTGAGTCGATTAATTTTGTGATTACAAAAAACTCATTACTTGACTTTTGCTTAGGTAACTTTGTTAACTTTTCAACTCATAGTCTAACCCACCAAATCTAATGTGGTCTCTTGTTAAAATAAAGTCCATCGATCGTCAATGAAAGTCGAACTTAAGTCAACATGGACATGAGATCTCTAATATTATGAAAGTATATAATAGATGATGCAAGTAACTACTATATTTGCTTCCTTATTGAAATGCAATAGTCATATGGTTCTTTACAAACTCTCCTCTAATACTTCTCCATTTTTTCTGAAAATTTCATGTTTCAGGATTAAAGTTCATTCATGGAAATGCGGAATTGCTTCTTTCAAGAAACAAGCGTGGAAAATTTCCTCGTTGGATAGCTATCATCTTGCCTGGAATGATTGATTTGGCACGTGCTGTTGGTTTGGAGATCATATTCCCTGAATGCACCGAATGTGCCATTGTAGATTTATTCCGCAATCGACAACAAATTCTCGAAAGGTAAATCTAATGCTTCCCTTCTTTATTGGTCCAATATTATCGTATGTTTTTCTTTCAAGTCAACGTATTTCTGCATTCGAGCACGATACTTTGAAAATATTAGTACCCTATAGCCCCAACCATTTCAATCTGGCTTAATGTCAATCTCTCGACCAAATCGGCATTAGATTGCGCTCGTCCTTCTTGGCCGAATTAACCCCCCTTTCGAGTCTCGCCTTTTTGACTTGAAAACTTAGTCGCATGATGAATGTGTGACCCAACTGCTTCGATCAGTGTGCTTGTGCTAGTTTTGACTTTCGACTTTTTGCTTTTGACTTGTCAATTACCGTTTAGGTTTCTTTTCTTATTTTGTTGAAGGAACCTACTATATAAAGATCTCTTCGTTGGTCGACCACCTTAACAACGATTATTTGTCATGGAATGAGACTAACCAGAATTTTGGCTCAATGATGGTAAGTCTTGAAGAGTAGACAAAAGGGTTTTCAAGCCCTCATATCTAAATAAGAAATATAAGAAATGTCAACATTTTAACTCATTGGTCGATTCTCTTTTCATAATTTCTGGACAATACGAAGTGCATATGGAAAAAGGCTCTGGACAATAAGAAGTACATTGGGAAAATTTTTTTGGGGCCTTAGTTCTTGAGCCGAGAAAAATATTGTGTGCATCTTATATAACTAACACAAAAAAAGAGAAGGCTCTTGAGACCATGACACATGTTGCGTGTGAGATCCAAATGTCAGACCAAATTTTGGACTAGCAAGCGGGCCTTCTTCTCGAGAGAACGCTCTATCTCTCCTCTACACACCACCCCACCCCCCCCCTCCTCTCCTGCATGTAACCTCTCTTCACGCCCGGCTCTCTCTTTCTGCCCCACTCTCCGACCAAAGAACCACTATGCTGTCCCTCCAGGTCCAGGCGAGCCACCGCATCACCCCTTTGTCTTCAGCTACGGCTACAGCTCGTCCTTTACCTCTGCCATAGCCAAATCATTTGCCTCTCCTGACAATGCCCTCTCTCTCCCTCCCTCCCTCCCTCCCTCCCTCCGAGTCACAATTGAGCCCTCGTCCGACGAACCACCACACAGCCTTTGCCTCTGCCTCAAAAGGTTGCCTCGGTCGTCGCCAAATCATGGGATGAATAGAGGTCACATGCAGAGAGCATTCTCTCAAGAAGAAGGCTCGCTCACTCAATTCAAATTTTGATCTAACATTTGGGTCCAAATGTGACACATATCACTTTTCAGTGACCTTTTCTTGTTGCGCTAGCTACACAAGACGCAGGCAATAATTTCTCCCCTAGAACCACCCAAAAGACTTGATCATACCAGTTAGCATTTTGGCCTTTTGCAGGGAGAAACTTGTGGACGAGAACCAATATTACCCATTGTTGTCATATCTTGAGGCATTGCCTCCAACATACAAAATCTGCGATGATACCATATTGAAGCATGTAGATGGCGACGGCTCTTTATTTCAATCACCCTCTGCAACAGCAAGTGCATACCTATCCACTGGTCACAAAGCATGCCTTGCTTATCTTCAATCTCTTGCTTCAAATTGTGCTTCTAATGGCGGTAAGTGAACGCTAAATTCTAGAGATTTTTAGGTACTTTCAAAGCACGTCCCTCTTGTTTCCCTAACTAATTTCATTTCACTAAAATTATATATTGTTACTTTCAGAAAAGAGCATTGTATTATCAAATGGTGTTTGGGATGAGTTGAAGGAAATGTTACGTGTCGAGAGCATTGAAATTCTCTCATTGTATAAAGGTTATGACAAATATTGCATCAACTTTATTTGTATCTTTTTTGGTTTCTTTTAGCTCAACTTATTTGGCCAATTTGATGGCCTCAACTGGAACCCATCTGCACACATAGGAGCAGCAACTATAATTTTTTTTTCAGAAAATTTGGGCCGTAAACTCAAAATCGAAGATATTGATAATTAAATGGGCAAAATCTTTCAACTCCTTGTATAGGAACATACAGTTGAAACTCAAATCATGCTTTTAGATTAACTAGGCTGTGCTTGGAATGAGACAATTCTTCAAATGCTAGATTACTAAAAGCTAATTTTATAGGAGTAGTGTAATTATAGCATATGCTATCAATGTAAAGTTTGAAATTTATTTATTAAATTTATATATTTTTTCTTTTGTACCATTTTAACCTTGAATATCTTTTGGCTTTTCTTGATGATTAAAACAGTTCCACCTATATATCTCGTGGACGAAGAGCTTGCAAAAATTTCCTTGGTTTATCAATTAGTGAGATTAGGGTTGACCGAGTACTTTGACCGGGAGAAGGATGATATTTTGGCACAAATCTATAGGTTAGTAAAATTTCCTAGTCTCTATGTTTTTTTCCCTAGAAAATCCACTACTAGAAAAAAGAAACAGAGAGAATAAGGGACGGGCAAGGCTGTCCTTAGAAACCCAAAAGCCCGTCCCCCGATTGCTTTTAAGGTACCGAAATTGTCCGTATGACATCTCTAACTAATTCAAGCATAATGACATTTCTTTTTTCAGGAACTACAAGCAGGAAAAGCCAATCACAAAAACAATTCACTGGATCGCTGCCGAGCTATACAAAGATTGTTTGGAGTTCTGGCTTTTGCGCATGCATGGTTATAGTGTATCGCCATGTACGAGTTGCAAACTATATAAGTTCATCGGGAAAAGAGTCAGAAAAGTCCTAAACCTAATGTAATTGTATCAATTTAGTTCTAAATCTTTAAACTTAGAGCCAGTTCAATTATATTATTGACGTGAATGCCGGCCGGCCTATGTGGCACAATCGGCACTGATGTTGACAATTTTTACTAACATTTTAATAGTTTTTAATTTAGATTTTCTTTTCTTTTTCTTTTTTCTTTTCCTTGCGTTTTTTTTTCCCCTTCTCCAGCAAGTCATTGGAGCTCAACAACTAGCCAAAGGCAAGGGACCTCACCAAGCTCTAGCCCCCCTCACTAGCCATTGGTGAGGTTCATCCTCAATGGATGTGGCGCCTCACCTATAGCTGGCAAGGTCCCTCGCCTTGGTAGTGACTAGCTACTGGAAGGGGAAGATTAGAAAAAGAAAGAGAAATAAAAGAAAAAAAGGAAAAATAAAATAAAATAAAAAGTTCGAAAAATTATTAGAATATTATTAAAAGTTGCCCATGTTAACGTCGGCCGACCTACGTGGCATGGTCAGCGAAAATTAGCTGCAAAAGATTAAATTGGCTTTGGGTCAAGAGGTTTAAGACTCATTGGCATCATTAAAATTTTAAGACTAAATTAACATGAATGCAATGGGTTTAAAATTTTTCTAATGCTTTTTCCTTAGTTCCTTCATCAGTTCCTTTTCCTTGGGGTCTTTCATGGATGATATCTTGAAGTGATTCCATTAATTTTAATTATACTCTACATTTTGCAGCAAGCTTTTGTTGGTTTTTAGATCATGAAGAAGTTCGAGATCACATCGAAAAACATTATGAATACTTCTCGAGCGTGCTCCTTAATATTTATAGAGCCAGCAATCTTATGCTTTCGGATGAACAACAACTAGAGAGAGCGAGAACTTTCTCAAGGAAGTTTCTTGAGAAAATCTTATCGGGAGAAACAAGAAATGAATGCATCATCTCTTCGAGTCATCGCAGAATGGTTAGTGTAAATATTCGGTGCTTCTTTTCGTTCTGTATAATAAGTTATGGCATCGGTTAACACTTGAAATGTCCGTGTAGATTGAGCACGAACTGGGTCTTCCATGGATGGCTCGCCTAGACCACCTAGAACATAGGATGTGGTTGGAGGAAAAAGATGCTTGTGTACTATGGATGGGAAAATTATCTTGGCATAGGTAGTAATGTCTTAAAAGGGAAATTTATAATATTCATTTATTACTACGCTATGACATGGAATTGACTTTTTGCTTTTCTTTGATTTTATTAGGTCATCGTTGGTTCATAATCAAGATATTCTGCAACTTGCTCTGCAGGACTTCGTACTGAGACAATCTGCTTATAGAATGGAGCTTGATGTAGTAAAAGGGTACATATGCATACGGTTTAGTAAAGGGTTGTTAATTAGCAAATTA
This sequence comes from Eucalyptus guilfoylei, assembly GCA_016097605.1. Classification (NCBI taxonomy): domain Eukaryota; kingdom Viridiplantae; phylum Streptophyta; class Magnoliopsida; order Myrtales; family Myrtaceae; genus Eucalyptus; species Eucalyptus guilfoylei. The sequence goes on from CM027863.1 coordinate 9,615,215, forward strand.
TTACTTCTAACGACTCTTCATTAACGGATGAGTTTAGGTGGTCTGAAACAACTGGACTTAGCAAGATGGAGTTCTGTCGAGAGAAGACAACATACTCTTATTTTGCTGTCGCCACTTCCATTTCTCTACCTTGCAACTCCGACATACGAGAAGCGGTTGCTAAGAGTGCGATCATAGTAACCGTTGCCGACGACTTTTTCGACATGGAGGGTTCACTAGAGGATCTAGAGAAGCTTACCGATGCAGTTCAAAGGTATGTTTATCAACTAAACGATGTATTATAAGCATCTTTACCTTAATATCATTCAAAATATTAATATCCTTCTTAAGATAAGAAATAGATGGAAGAAACTGCGTCTAATAGGATTTGGACCTATACCAAAGAATTAGTATTTGTCTAACTCTAGCTTACTATATCTACAATTTATATCAAGAGATGCATTCACTAAACCATAGGACCAAGGCGACTGTGTCAAGATACAAAATTAGTGTATGTACGGTTTCTTGGGTTCTATACTCATCTCCCATAGCATCACGGTCCATTCAATTAGTTACCCTCAAGATCGTCTCTTTTCGTGGGTGATGAACATTAGACCAGGTGGGATGGTGAAGGACTAAGTGGGCATGCCGAGACCATATTCAAAGCCCTCATTGATCTCGTCACCGACTTCAGAGTGAAATGCTTCAAACAATCAGGGAAGGACATCAAGAAAAACCTCCAAGATATAGTACTTCTCATGTTCCCACGTTATACTTCTCTTTCTTTAATTTTCTACATCAAGCACTATGTTTCTTTTAAATGGGCTAAAACAGTGTGTTTGGTTTGAAAGTGGGGTGAGACATTTCATTCATGGCTTATGGAAGCGAAATGGAGCCGAAGCGGAGGTGCGCCTCCTATGCAAGAGTACCTCGATGTGGGCATGACATCTATCGCGGCACACATCTTAGTCCTTCCCTCTTCGTGCCTCACAAGCCCCACGACCCCATTGCATCAGCTGTGGTCTAGCCCCTACCAGCCCATTACCAAATTGCTCATGGTCATCACTCGCTTGTTGAATGACATCCAAAGCTACCAGGTAGATTTTTTTTAATGTTGGATAGGATGCGTCTTGAGGCTATTTGAACTGTTCAATATGATAGAGCTAAGTCTGGCCGCTGGCCAAGCGGCTATAATTGGCCGCTGCTCCCCAAGTATTACTTGCTCATTGTTGCTCTTATTGTGCACCTATGTACACTCTTATCTTATTTCGTCTCCCTGTTTTAACGATTGTCTCCTCACAAGCCCCTCCTGCTTGTCTCTCTCTAACATTACAGAAAGAAGAAAAGCAAGGGAAATTGAACTTTGTGCTGCTATACCTAAAGGAAAACCCCGAGGCTAACATTGAGGACTCCATCAACTTCGTGCAATATCTGCTAGAGCAACTGAAGAAAGAGTTCCTCCAACACGTCCTTGAGGAGCCCTGCAGCTTGCCTAAACCGAGCAGGCGGCTCCACCTCGGGTGCTTGAAAGTGTTCCACATGTTCTTCAACTCCTCCAACCGCTACGACTCAGACATGGACATGTTTCACGACATCCATAGAGCCCTTGTAGTCCCGCCACGAATCCCCAAACTGAAGTCCCCGATGCCTTTGCCGGAGCAACTAGGTCCAAAGCCACGGGTGTCTGTGACCAAGAGCCTGTCCGGTCAATTCAGCCTCGGGCGTTTTCCTAGGAAGAGCTTTGTTGGGGGTCAAATGCCTTCCCATAGTGGTCCGGCGAATAGATGGGAGAAGATGTACAAGTTATCTAGTTTTAAGTTATGTTTCGCTTAGTTATAGCAGTGGCAAATCTTCATGTACCATAGTCATGAACCAATCTTTTAGGTTCCCCCTCCTGAAGCTACTTTGGTTTGTATCAATAATGAATAAGTGTGTAAGAGCAGAGTCCCCGCCCCAAGTAGCTTAGAAAGATGTGTAAACAGTTCATTCACTTCAAAAAGCAATGGTATTTCGTGCTTCAATCTCATTGTTGTCCGTGTGGAAAGAGTTGCAAGTCCATCTCCTAATTCTGTGTTACAAAAAAATTGGTCAATGGTCATATTTGATCGAGATTAAGTTGTAGCGGGTATGATATATACATTAAATTAAATCTGAACCATTGAAAATAGTGAGTTGGATATTACTCTCAAGTGGATTCCATTAAATGTGATGCTTGTCTAATTTCATTTTAGTGACTTAGTTAGGTTGGCTGAATTATTTTGTGTGTGAGAAAGATGTCATTTTAGTGACTTAGTAAGGTTGGCTGAATTATATTGTGTGTGAGAAAGATATCACCTTTGATTGTGAAAAGTAAAAATTGTGGACTTGAGCACATGAGAAGAAACGAGATCATGAACCTCGGATGCACCACTTGCAATGGTACGAGGACCACTGCACCTCAGCTGGCCATCGTTGCTTACGCCCTTGGCGACAGTTGTGACATCCGCTTTCCACCACCGCTCGCCATAGATTTTCATCACCAACCCCTCTAATCTCGGCTGACTCCTTTGCCGCTGGTTTCCACTCGCATGGCCACTACTGGTCCATTTTGTCGCTGGACCCGAGTTTAGCCTATGTGCTCGAGCCTCAGATCTCATTTATGAGCTCAAGCCAACCCCAGATTCGAGATCCAGTACTCAAGCACAGCGTTACTGAGCCCGAGATCCAAGGCATGCGCTCCATTCGAACCTCGATACGAATCCAGGCTTGTCACAGCCATGTAAACTCCCCCCTCAATGGTGAGGGTAATGCTGAAGGGGCAGACCGGAGGGGTTGGCTCACACCCGAGGTAAACGCTAACAGGAAAGGTGGAGGGCGTAAAAAATTCGATATAAAAAGTTCAAAAAACTTGGGAGAAACAGATGGGCTTTCGACACCAAAAAAAAAAAAAAAAGGAAACTATTTTCCTAGAGGGACCACCTGACAAAACAAATCGCCAATGTGGCTAGATTTAGTGTGGCAACTATATTTGGATAATTAGAGATGGTGGAACCCATTTTGATTCCGGATATATCTCACGAGATTTGACTGTTCGAATTCAGTTATACTTTCGACCAAAAAAAACTCAGTTTAATATAGGTACTAAATTTGCTAAAAAAATTGCAATTACATCGTTAAATTCATGCATAGCAACATGTCACCAACTCACTAGATTTAATTTCTATTAACGAAAGAAAGTCATAGGATAGAAGATGTGGAAAATTAAATCAAACGAGAATATTTAAGAGTATCGTGAGAGAGTAATTTAGAGATTTTACATGAATGTGAACAGAGAAATCATGGGATTAATATTATATTTTAAGGAACATAATGAGAATAGCTTATATCCATGTCAAATTATCTAAACATGAAATAAAGGAAGGGATTCAACTACGCCACATGCTAGACATGTTTAGAGTAAAAATAACGAAGGGAATTAAATAAATAAATAAACAGGAGAAATGAGCCTGAAGGCACGTGCTTTGCTTCTTGACGAAGCCAATGAGCCTGCCCATGTTCTTTTGGTTTTAGATGGACAAAGGAGAGAGAGGAGTTGCAACTTCTAGTGAGAGAAATTGAATTCTGCTTCGTCCCTCAAATCTCACCCAAATTTCAACAAATTTGACCATATTGGTGTTTGATAAGTCCACGACGAAAAGGCCCAGGTTGGGTGTGGAAATATTTATTCATGTCCGGTTACACTAGTATTTGATTTCGCGCTATCGGCCTCCAGATGATGACTCAATTATTTTGTCTAAAGTTATGTATGTTTCTACTTACATGAGGTTTCGGCCCATTACTGATACTCAATTGAGGATTCGGCCTGTCATCAATACAAAACCGGGAATTCGCCCTGTTATGGGTAGTGAATTATTGATATTGAAATGGGATTTTGATGTAGTTAGATACCAGAAACACTGATACTGAATTGTGACTTCTGTCGGTTATGGATATTGCATAGAAACTTCGGTCCAAATCGTCACTAGATTATTGATATCGAATGGGGACTTCGGCCCATTATTGATGGATTATTAATATTGAAATGGGACTTTGGTCCCAAACTGTTACTGAACACATGGAGAGTTGCACTTACTTTATTACTCCATTGGGTGATGTCTCTAACTATAGACATGATAAAATTGAAATATATATATATATATATATATATATATATATATATTGATCGTGAGTATGCTCTCCACTTACCACTCTCTAGATTATATGAATTAGAAAACGTTTGAGACTTAAGTTCATGAATTTTGGAAGCTAAAAGTCCATCCCTAGTTATGGGCTAAAATAACCATGTTTTGTAAGATAGCATACTTGTCTCGGACATTCATGTTAAATAACCATGTTTTGTAAGATAGCATACTTGTCTCGGACATTCATGATCTTTTGCATAGCCCTGTCACATGTAAGCATACATTATTAAATTTGGCAAATGTAGCTAAGTGGATGTAGCATAATGAAATCTATTGTGTGTGTTCATTTTTCATTACTCGCAAATTAAATATAAGGAAGTATCTTTTGAAAGTATCTCAAGTTGATGGATAAGTCACAAACGACAAATCAAAATCAACCGTTTAATTAAAGAGATAGATTAATCATATTTTGGAACATTGAGCTACATAGGGGTGATCGGTTTCTCGAAACACCCATTAGGAATGTGTTTTGAAAAATTGGAATCGAAAACTGCCCATTGGTGTCATGAACCCACTTAGGAACTAAACTACGAGGTTCAATTCTCAAGTAGGTCCAAAAAACTGGTCGAAATGTCCCCACTTCGGAAGAGACATGAGACTTGAGAGCTAACAACGAGGTCGGAGGCCAGAAGCAACCAAGAATGAGAGTGACAAAGGGAGCAATGAGGCCATAGGCGATCTAGAGTGAGAGAGAGAGGGATCGATGAGGCCAAGGGCGACGAAGAGCGAGAGTGAGAGAGGGAGATGAGATCGCAAGATAGTCAAGCTAGAGATAGAGAGAGGCAAAGAGGAAATTGAGGTTTCAATTTGAAAAGTTAAAACTTATAAATTAAAAAAAAAAATTATATATATGTACCGATCCAGTCCAAGTGAGCAATTTCACATGTAGCACCAGGAACTGGACCAATGCTCACCCATTCTAGTAAATTAGAATCAAAAATCAGACCGATCTTATGGAAACCACCGATTCTGAGTTGGTCCAATCTGATTTTAGGCAATTCCAATTTTTTTACACGCCCTCACTTTTATATGCCCATAATCCTAGCCATTCGAAACTCTCGAAGCTCGTGCCATCAAGTCATATGTCATCACTTTTCAATTAGTAAAAGAAAATTTTATGGTGTTTACTTTAATGATTATGAAAATGAGAAAAGGCAAAGCAAAGAAATTAAATTCTCACCATTAATCGATTTATTAATTTATATCTCGAGTTTAAGCCGAACCTTGACCCCAAATGATTTGGAAGGAAGCCCAATTGATTAAATGAAAGTCCAAAAGTTGAAGGTTTGTGGATGTCTATGGCTGTGCATCGTGGAAATCATATTTCCTGGTTGGTATTAGGGGTGTGTACCGGGGACCGCTCGGACCGGGAACCGCCCAAATCAGACCAGATTGGACCAGCTGATTTTGGGCAATTTCCAAATAGGGCAGTCCGGTTCCTGATTCCTACTTTTGGAATCGGTGGCTGGTCGGTTCGGTTCCTAGTTCCAAAGTGGGAACCGGATCGATCAGACCTACCGAACCGGTTTATTTTATATATAATATATATTTCAAAATTTCTTAAGAAAAAAAACCCTAATTCTTTCAAATTTCTCCCATTTTTCATTTTAGTTTTGGCCCAAAACAGTAAATTTACCGGTTCCACCGAACTGGACCAATCGGTCAGTCTGGTTCTCGGTTCCAAGACCAGTCGGTCCGATTCCTGGTCCCGGAATTTGGGAATTGGTCGGTTGGTCTGGTTCCTGATTCCAAGACCGATTAGTCCAATTCCCGATCTCGGAATTTGGGAATCAGTCCTCCCGGTTTGGTTCTCGGTTTCATCTCGAAATCGGATTAGACTAGGAACTGATCAGTTTTGGTCCAAATAGGATAATTCCTCCATGTTGAGTTCCCATCAATTGGGTGTATAATGTCGTGGCCGTAAGCTATTTTGCTCATTATACAAGATAAGAGCTTCTTCATCAAATTACATCATGTGAAGTTCGAGAGTGTTAAAGCCAATAAACAGTAGGTATAGTGCTATAGTGCTTTCGAGATTGTCGCGACCAAAATTTCGAGTGAACCACCTAGGATTTGGCTAATGGATTACTAAGCCTAAACTTAGCTCGGGCTCTCCCAAGCCCATACCAATTCTCGACTTAGGTTCAAATTCTTAACATGCCATTGAATTTTCAATTATGAGTCACCACTAATCTATTTTTGGTGGGTCGATTAGAAAGCCAAGTAAAGTAACGGGAGATTTATTTTACTCCTACGAATCAGAGATTTATGAGTTCAGGGACATGGTTACGTTAAATTTCTCTAACGCCCTTTCGGTACCTTTATCTTTTATTTTGAAAAAAAATGTTTGGCAAGCAGCTTGAATTGATTTTAATTTGCTTTCCTAACATGTGAGGTGATCATGTGGGTACGCAAACCACCAATTTAACACCCAAGAAAGCAATAAATAAATTACGCGACTTACCTCGCAGAAACGAAAGCATCTGCAATGTTAGCTCAAAGTTCACATCAAAAACCCTAGATATGATTCGCAATCACTCAATCTTTTTAGGATTTTCTCTTGTTTAATAAAAAAAAATAATAATCTATATGCAATGCAATCTAACCAAATGACTCAATTTTAATGACGGGCAATTTCTAATTAAATGAACCTAGTAACAATGACATGAACCTAATTCTATATGACATACATTTCATAAATCTAATTCTATTTTTTCTTCTTCTTTTCTTTAAATTCGAAATTAAAATCGTCAAATAATTAAACATGCAAATTAAATTAATGAAACGAAAATCTAACGTCCTAAATTTATATTTTTAGTGTTTTTATTTCAAAAATTCAGAATAAATAAAATGCTTAATCTAAATATGCAAATTACCCTAAAGCAAGCGATAAACCTAATCTAATTCAAACGGAGTTTGGATAAATAGAGCAATCAAGGTGAGATGAGCATCAAGCCATCAAAGATACCATACATCGTTCAAATCAAGGAATAATATCTAAATCAAACTTGATTATTTCGCTAATAAAATCGATAAATCGATCTTAAGCCTTAAAGACCAAGATATCAATTTTATTCCCGCATGATTAATTATTTCATCTAAAGCCTTATAGATGAAATAAAAAATCGGTGTTCAGTTGCAAATTAGGCAAATAACCTTAATCGGAAATACGTCTATCACTTATAAATGTGTAAGTTATATACTAATAGACGTATATTAGACGGCGAATAAATTAGGCGTGAGTATCTCACCTAAATTTGAAGATAATTTCCAAATTTAGGGACAAACGTGATCGGACCGGGACCGCAATCGGCTCTCGGGTGGAGAGCAGCGATGACAACGACCAAGGGGCTCGGACCGTCAATGTTGGCAGCAGCGGCGGCGGGTGCTGCAGGTCTCACTCGGCAAGGGCGGGCTTACGGTGAGATGGCTCGGTGGTGACTCTTGGGAAAACATGAACAACGAACACCCAAGGAGCGAATTTCCATAGTTTCTCCTTTTCCTTGTCTCCTCTCCACCGTGTATTCTGGACAGTGGAGGCGTTGATATTGTTTGCAAGTAATGGAATAAATCCTGTGTTTCAATTCTTCTTTTCTCGACTTTGACCGCCACTTGACCTTTATTTTCTCCTTAACAAATTCCCGTTGAAAGGGACTCACGGCAGAGGCATTGGCTTGCTACTGAAGACTGGCCCCCCGAAGAAATCTGCAAGAAAGTAAAGCTTGTAGGTGCGACAAGGCTGGACACGGCGACGTGGACTGGAGAGTAGCGGTGGGTCGTCGGCGTCGGGCTGTGGCATCGCGGGTTGCTCGCAGAGTTGCAGCGGTGCTCGTGGGTTCCGGCGGGCGGTGGCGTGGTTCAGATCCGAGTGGGTATGTTCGACTCGTCAAAGGCTCCGCTGGAGATCAACAGAAGAGGGGAGGCAGCGACATGTTGGAGGCGTCGGGCTGGTCAGCGATCGGGTCAGCAGCTCATCGCCGTGGGGATCGGCTGTAGAAAGCCTCGCTCGCGAGGGAACTGCAAAGAAGGCTTCTTCGTCATCTTTGTTTTTTTTTTTTATTCCGTGAAAACCCCCTTTGGCATCTTCTTTATGGCCACTCTCTTGCGGAGCTATCTCAACGTGCCGTTTCTAAATTGTGTATCATGACCAGTCCCCCCTTCCCATCTCTATTTTTTCTGACATTCACTATGGAGAACGTGAAATCCCACTTTTGATGACCGTGTATTCTATCTTATGTGGCCCCCCTTGGGATCGTCTTCTTTCTTCTTATTTATATGTGTCAATCCTGTTTGTACAAGGCAAGAGATATCTTGGGCTGGCGTGAATGAAATCCACCACTTGATATTCTCAATATTATGCTCAGCCCCTATTAGTACATAAATATCCCACTTCCCTTTGAGCCATTGCTGAATATTTCCCTCGAATAATTGGAAAATCCAATTGAATTTGCCTTTTCTTTCTCCACCGCCATACACACATGCACCAATCTCCTTTCTTGATTTTCCCTTACTTTGTTGGTCAAATTTCTCTTTTATGCTCTTGAACGAATATTGACACAATATTTCTTTTGGTCTTGTTCCAATTGTGAATTTTCCCCCAAATATTTGACGAAGATATTCATTTCTTATTTGAAATAAAGAAATATCACATCGAAGAATAGAATACCTTCGTATCTATTAAGCTTAAAACCATTCGTTCAAGTTCATTCACTATCGTCGATCCAATGTGAATGCAATAATAAGAAAAATAAATGTATCTAAAACTATATGTTATGCAATTTTAATTCTATATATTTTTAGGGGTTAAAAATTAATCCCTAATTTTTATGCAATAAATAAATAACTAGATCGTCAAAATTTAGGTGTCACAGAGATTTAATATTTTTGTGAAATAGAGAAATTATGAGGTTTAATACTTTCGAGATTTAATACTTTTTGCAATTGAAGGCTAGAAAATACTGTAAGTGTTTGAGTAATTTGAATGTGGTTGTAATTTATGTTATATCGTTTAATCTATAGTGAAATTATATGTTGTCCTCCCTGTATATGTACGTCACAATGATTGAAGCACGTAAATCTGGTATCCGATTTATTTCCTTCTTTGATTATTTTATTATTCAAATCTCTTGTTATCCACAACACTATCTAACGAAATTCATAAGGACTTGAATACCTAGGCTCAAGGTCGGTCCCAACCAACTTAGTATTAATCAAACGGGCCAAATGTATAGGTCTTTATCAAATTGAAGTTTTAGTTTTCGAAATAATTTCATTTTTTTTTTTTGAACTTTTCATTAATTCACCATAGGAACATGTTATGTCTAAGGCAACATATGCATAATTAAGAGGCCATTTGATTACGTTTACATAAGTAGTTCTTCTATTTTTAAAAGAAAAGAAATATAACTTTCTATGCGAAAACCCCATTCGGATGATTATGGATAACAAAAATCACATAATATAGTATATCGAACTCAATTTTTTTTCATAATCGTAATGTGATTTAGGTTATCTTCAATTACAGATTAGTAGAGGGAAATGATTGCAGATCTCTTATCGTTAAAAACTTATTTCTTCTTCTTTCCCCACAAAATTGATGAGAGCTTTCAATGCCTTTAATAATTATGTTTTCGCAAGGGTTGAAAGGTTGAAAATTTAAATTCAATAGCATCTACATAAAATTTAACAGTGTTCTCTCTCATATCATGTCAAAAGAGCTATTAACATCTTTAAAATATTTGTTCATCTTTTAATAGTTAAATTTTTCTTATGTCTGAATGATACTATTTTTCAATAGAGAATAGTTTTTGAATGTTATAAAGAAATCAACATGCTACTTTTGTTATTCAAACTAATTGATATTTATTAACTTCATAGCTTACGAATTGAAGGATATCATGGAGGAAATTAATACAAGAAAAATTATAGTTGGTAAGTTAGACATTATAAACACTGTTATGGGTTGGTTTGGTAAAATTGAAAAATAAGGGTTCAAATTCCTTATTATTAAGCTTTAAAATCATTAAGCACCGAACATAAGAATTAAAAGTTGTTTCATAATATATGAATATTAAATATTGAATTATATTTTTTTCCTCATCAAACAGGAAATAGTGAGCACTATTAAAATGTATTGACAATATAATTGGTAAGATATTACTCTCCATTGTAAATTTTATTATTAAACCAATTAAGTGAGTCATTTATACTTAGCACAATAGGTGATATTTTACTTGAACCAATCAATTAAGCCGTTCAACCAATATATACATATCAATTAAGTTGTGTGTAAGTAGTTGGTATCAAACGTACTTAATGACATTTCAGCATTTAATGTGGTTACCAAAGCTCCCTCAATCTATTAAATTAAGATAATCACTATTGATACTTAAATTTTGGCCATTGATTTAATCATTTATTAATTGCATAAAAAAATTAGGGATTAAATTTTTAAACCCCAGAAAATTTTTTCATTAAATCACATAGACATTAGGAACATTTGCATTACTAGCATTAGAATTTAATTTTTTTTAAAATAATTAATTAAAAATAATTTTAAAAATAATTTCAAAAATAATAATTAATATTTATTATTATAATAACAATTTATTGAAGAGAGCGAGAGAGAGAGAGAGAAGAAGAAGAAGAAGAAAGAGGGAGAAGCGAGACCGGGCCGAGAGCGGCTCGGCCTTCTTTTCTTCTTTGTATTTTTTTCCTTTTTTCTCTCTCACGTGGCCCAACCCTTTTTACAGCCCAGCCTTTTCCTTGCTTTCTCCTTCTTCTTCTCACAGCTCCCACACCTCTGCAAGAAGGGAAACGTACGAGGACGGAGATAGGGAGAGAGAGCAGAGCAGCAGGTCGCAACGTGATCCCGGGGTTGAGGATCAAGCCGACAGCGGCAGGCTGGAGGTGGCAGAAGCCATGAGCGCCTGTCGCCGGACAAACTTAAAAGGGAGAGAGAGGGGAGGTTCGGAGGGCTTTTGGAGGGGTTCGTTTTGGAGGGTTGGGAGAGAGAGAGAGAGAGAGACCGCGAGAGAGTCGAGAGGGCCGAGAACGAGGGAGCTTCGACCAACAAGTTAGCCGCGCTCGACCCACGTTCGGCGATCTTTCCCAGCTGGCGTCCCCGAGCCAAACCGGTAAGCCCTCTTCGTGGCCTGTTCTTGCCCTGTCTTGGGCATGCCGAGCCGGAGGTTGCGGCTGTCCGGCTCATGCGAACTTCCGCCCCATCGATCCCCTATTGTGTTGATGAGTGTTTGGGTTCGTTTTTCGGGAGCCCCTGTCCAAGTTTGCCTCTCGGTTGAGACGGGCATCTCTTGCTTCTATAGCACGTTCCAACTGCTCGATGAAATGTCTGAACGAGATCTACTCTTTGTGCTTTTGTTTCTGGCCGAAATCGAGTTGTCCATGCGCGTCACGTTCTATTGAGATGTTCCAGTGGTGTTGGGCGACATTGGGTGTCGGCCGTGTAGTCATTCGCTACATTCCCAGCATCGCCATTGATTGTTTAGTGTTTGGCCGACAGTGGGGAAGTTGGCAGGCGAGTGGCATTCGGAGTGGATGACTAATGAAGGGTGGTAGCTCGGCGGTGGCTTCAGATTTGCCCAAGGTTTGTCTAAAAACGTAGGAGCTTCCGGTGAACGACATCGCTCGAGAGGGGGGAAAATAAAAGTAATAAAAAAAAGTAATAAAAAGAAAAGAAAAGAAAAAAAGACAAAATGGGGAGGAGCAAACTAATCATGGGTTTAAGTAGATGTGAGCTTGAAGTTAGATTGATAGGTTTAGGCTTAGTTTGAGAATGTTTTAAATTCTTGACCCAAGCCCGAGAGTCCAAGTTCAGCCCATATTCGGCTAGGCTCAACAGCCCAGCCCAGACCTTTATTTTAAGATTAAAAAATGTTTAAAGAATATATTTTAAGAAAAATTAAAATATTCAAAAGTTCAAAACATTCTGAAAATTACATATTGTCATTTTCTGGAAAAGAAAATGAACTAATTGCTGTACTTCATGGATCGTGATGGACTTAAATTGGCAGAAATATAGAGGATTAGACGCACTGAAATTATCACTCTCTATGAGGAAAGGTACGATAAAGAGCGCATCAACTTCATCTCAATCATTTTTCTTCTTTTAGCTTGACTTTTGTGGCATATTCGATGGCCTCAAACTGGAAGTCATCAAGACATAGGAACAAAACCCAAGACTTTGATAATTCAATGGGTCAAATCCTTAAGTCCTTGTAATAGAGACTTAAACTAGCGATTCAAACTCTGCATCTTGATTAACTAGGATATGTTTGGCATGACCCAAGACTTCAAGTGCTGGAGCACCAAACGTTCAACTAACCAGATCTCACTTTATGGAAGTAGAGTAAGTATAGCACATGCAAAGCAGCCTTATTCATCATTGAAATGAAAATTGATTTACTGAGTTTTTGTGCTTGTCCTTTTTACCGGTCTTAACCCTTGAATATCTTTTGGATTTTCTTGATGATTGTAACAGTGCCATCTCTATATCCCATGGATGAAGATGTTGGATTTTTAGAACTTAAAAGTGGTGCCGTTTCTTATGAAAGTTAAGATTACTTTCTAGAAATCTCATGAAACAGGATTAAGCACAAGTTCATAATAGTGCGGAGCAATATAGAACTTTTCATTGCAACAAGAGGAAGTCTATCAAAAAAGGAAGTTAAAATTTGATAGTTTGAAGAAATTTATTTATCATGAACTCACGTGTGTCAATCTATACAAATCTTAGTAATGTAAATAACGTCCAATTAGTAAATTATGTAGCATATCCATAAGCTATTATCGACACTAATGAAAATGGAAATGAAATGTAATATTACATGTATGCAATGAAAAAAAAAGGTTTGAAAATTAATGTTGTGCATCCGTCACAATACTCATTAAATATAATCCTCATACGTTGCAGATGCACAATACTCATTAAATATAATCCTCATACGTTGCATTCACAATTTATACTATAGCAACTTAGTTGACGCAATGGATTTTACGTAGAAAATCACACCAACACGTTTAACGTGCAAATATCACTCAGTGTCGAAGATAGAATTGAAAACTCTCGAGAACAATTTCGAAGCATTTTAAGCCGTTTGGTAATTGTCCAAAATTTCTAATTCTGTAATAGAATTGTATTTGGTACCGTGCTCAAAATTTCTACTCCAAGTCAGTTTCTTTTAATTTTTAAATAATTTTTTCACTTTTTTCCTTTTTTTTCTTTTCTTTTTTTCCTTTCTCTCTCCTATTCTTCTTCTTCAAGTGGCCGGTCGCCAGACCGGCGACCGGCTAGACGAGGGCCGGCGACCTCACTGGAGCGTCGCCGGCCCTCGCTCGATGAGGCCGGCCCTTGTCGGCGAAGCCTCGCCGGTGGCCAGGCAAGCCTCACCGGGGCCGAGCGAGGCTCGCCTGGCCATTGGCGAGGCTCAGCCAGCCCCGCCGAGGCTCGGCTAGCCCCGCCGAGGCTTGGCCTCTCCAGATCTGGCAAGGCTGAGCCTTGCCGATGGTTAGGCTTGCCTCCGACGAGCTCACCGGACCAATTGCCGGCGACCAACAGTAGTGGGCGGCGGACGGCGGCGATGGCAATAGAAGAAGAAGAAGAAGAAGAAACTGATTTGATTCTTAGATTTGTTCCCGAGAACAAGAATCAACTTTTTTTCTAATTATTGATTATGTTCCAAATCTAATTCTGGGAATAAAAAAATAGAAATTTGTTCCCGGGAACAAAAATTTTACCGAACACGATTTTATTCCAAAACTACTCCCGAGAACAAAAAATCAGAATCTGACACTATTAGGATGGTTACCAAACAGACCCTTAGTAAAAAAATTAAAAAAAAAATACTAGAGTTATTATAATTTTAGGGTTTATTGTTATTTTTAAGAAATTTAAAAAATATATTTTAAAAAAAGACTCGGTACAGTCCATCGGTCTGGTCCGGTCCGATTCTTCCTCGGAATTGGGAATCAGACTGAAAATCACTAGTTCTATTTTTATGGAACTAGGAACCGGACCGACACCCCCGGCAATAGGACTAAACCGGCCGGTCCAATCCAATCTGGGTGGTTCCCAGTCTGGTAGTCCAATATGCTAACCCCTACGTCCAATATACAAAATCAGCCATGGAACCATATTTAAGCATCTGGACAGTAGTGCATACCTAGCCACTGGAAATGAAGGATGCTTGGCTTATCTTCAATCTCTTGTTTCAAATGGTGCTTCTAATGCCGATAAGTGAATCTTATGTTCAAGAGTTAGATAGTTTCGGAGCATGTCGTTTTTATTTTCTTGATTAATTTCATTTCATGAAAACTATATATTGTCATTTTTGGAAAAGAAAATTGACTAATTGCAATACTTCATGGATCGTGATGGACTTGAATTGGCGGAAATATCGCGTATTGGATGCATTGAAATTATCACTCTCTATGATGAAAGGTATGGAAAAGAGTGCACCAACTTCATCTCAATCATTTTTTTTCTTTTAGGTTGACTTTTGTGGCATATTCGATGGCCTCAAACTAGAAGCCATCTGGACATAGGAACAAAACCCAAGACTTTGATAATTCGATGGGTCAAATCCTTTAAGTCCTCGTAATAGAGACTTAAACTAGCGATTCAAACTATGCATCTTGATTGACTAGAATGTGTTTGGCATGACCCAAGGCTTCAAATGCTGGCGCACCAAACGTTCAACTAACCAGATCTCATTTTATGGAAGTAGAGTAAGTATAGCACATGCAAAGCAACCTTATTCATCATTGATATGAAAATTGATTTACTGAGCTTTTGTACTTGTCTTTTTTACCGGTCTTAACCCTTGAATATCTTTTGGCTTTTCTTGATGATTGTAACAGTGCCATCTCTATATCCCGTGGTTAAAGATGTTGGAGGTTTAGAACTTCAAAGTGGTGCCGCTTTTTACGAAAGTTATGATTGATTTCTAGAAAGTTCATGAAACAGGATTAAGCACAAGTTCATCATAGTACGGAGCAATATGGAACTTTTCGTTGAAACAAGAGGAAGTCTATCAAAAGAGGAAGTTAAAATTTGATAGTTTGAGGAAATTTATTTATCATGAGCTCACCTGTGTCAATCTATACACATCTTAGTAATGTAAATAAAGTCCAATTAGTAAATTATGTGGCATATTCATAAGCTATTATTGACACGAATGAGAATGGAAATGAAATGTAAAATTACTTGTATGCAATGAAAAAAAAAAGGATTGAATTAATGTTGTACATCTGTCACAATACTCATTAAATATAATCGTAAAACTGTGAATTCACAATTTATATTATAGCAACTTAGTTGACACAACGGATTTTACCTAAAAAATCACACCAACACTTCAATGTGCAAATATCACTCAGTGTCGAAGATAGAATTATAAACAATGGTTGAAATTGTCAACTAGCGCTTGGTTGTGTAGCATTTGGATTCCTCAACCACCAATTCTTGGTTCTGATAGGTTTTGAGAGAACAATTTCCTAGAGGAAGCCAAGTCATTCAGAATTGATATGCCAAGGATCGAGCAGAGGGGTTGAACATAAACAAAGACAATATAGCACTGCACAGATGACATAAATGCTTTAGGAAGGAAAGAGTTCATACTTGACTTTGCCATTGATCTTAGCTATATTATAAATACTTTCATTTGGTACGCTAATTAATTTTTTTTTTTTAAAGTATCCTCAATAAGCACGGTTTAGGCATTGATGCCAATCAAGGTTTTTATTCGCAAATGGAATCATCCCATCAGTAAATGCAAGTTTTGGGAAAAATACCCAAAAAATTCTAAATTTATTGCACTTATACCAATTCAATTTTAAACCTTTTAATTGTGCTAATTTAGTTCATCTGGCCAATTTTAATCGAAAATTGCTAATGTAGATGCTGGCCGTTCTATGTGGCATAGTTATCAGCACTGTTGTTAACAATTTTTATCATTTTTAAATATTTTCTGATTTTTTTATTGTTTGTTGTTTTTCTTTTCTTTTCTTTCTTTGTATTTTTTTACAACTCTAGGTTGGCAAGGTTGTCGGCCATGCCTTATTGACTATAGGCAAGACATTAGGCCTCACCCAAATGTAGGCAAGGGTTGATGCCCTCACGACCATAGGCGTGGGCCTCCTATCCTTGCCAATATCTAGGCAAGGGGATCAGGCCCTTGCCTAGATCCAGGCAAAGGCTGCATTGCCCTTATGAGCCTTAGACAAGGGCGTCGCAAAAAGAAAATAAAATAAAATAGACCAATTCTTAATACCCCTTACAGCCCAGTTCATCAAAAAAGTGATTGCTGGCATTTTCTAAAGAAAATTATCTAAAAAGTCTTAAACCTATTATACTTTTACCAATTTTATCCTAAATCTTTCAATTTCTGCCAATTGTGTCTTAAATCTTTTTAAATTTTGTCAATTGAGTCTATCCGACCAATTATCGCCGATGTAAATACCAGCCCTCCTACGTGGCATGACGACACTAACTTGAATAATTTTTAATAATTTTTTTTTTTTCCTAAATTCCTTCTTTTGTCAATAGCTGGACAAGCTGGCCTCACCTGGGCGAGAGTTGCCCTTGCTTGGGCAAGAACGAGTGGCGATGAGGGCTCCCCTCGCAAGATTTGGTAAGGGCAAGGCCTAACGAAGTCGTCGTGGCCTAGCGAGAGTCAACCTCACCAAATTTGGCTTAGGGCGGCTAAGCTTTTTTGAAGGCTCGACAATTACTTGTGCAAGTCTTAGAGGATGAGTTGTCAAGCTCGCTAAGATCTGGAGGCTCAGTCATGGTCAGCACAAGTTTTGAGCCGATTTTGGTTTGTCTATCTTTAGTAACCTGGAGGCCCCAATTCTATGATAATGCCAAGCTCAAAAGCCACCCACCCTTACCATCTAGATTAGGATCATGCATTGCCCCTCCTCCAACCATTGAAGCCACCGTTCGCCCCTCCACCTCTACCCTTAACTCTTCCCATCTTTGTCTATGTGTGTTTTGCTCTATCCCCTTATAGTGCATTTGTTGGTCATGGTCGTCAAGCTCATTGAGATCTCGACTACCATAAGCTTGACAAGCATGGAGTAGTGTTGAGCTGGCCAAGAAAATTCGAAGGTGGCGATTAGGTAGTGTCGTGCTGCAGGGGTTGTGATCAAGAGTGGTTGGTGCCTGACCCTTGCCAGGCGCCCAAGCAAGGCCAGCCTGCCTGGCCATTGCTAGTGGATGGTAAGAATACGAAGAAGAAGACGAAGACGAAGAAGAAGACGAAGGAGGAGGAGGAGGAGGAGGAGAAGGAGAAGAAGAAGAAGAAGACGAAGAAGACGAAGAAGGAGGAGGAGAAGAAGAAGGAGGAGGAGAAGGAGGAGGAGAAGAAGGAGTAGAAAGAGGAGGAGGAGGAGGAGGAGGAGGAGAAGCAGGAGGAGAAGGAGGAGGAGGAGGAGAAGAAGAAGAAAAAGGAGGAGGAGAAGGAGAAGGAGGAGGAGAAGACGAAGTAGAAGAAGAAGACAAGAAGAAGGAGGAGAAGAACGAGACGAAGAAGAAGGAGAAGAAGAAGGAGACGAAGGAGAAGGAGAAGAAGATGGAGAAGACGAAGTAGAAGAAGGAGGAGGAGGAAGAAGAAGGAGAAGGAGGAGAAGGAGAATGAGAAGCAGAAAGAAGAAGGAGAAGAAGGAGAAGAAGGAGAAGGAGAAGCAGAAGGAGGAGGAGAAGGAGAAGGAGGAGCAGAAGAAGAAGCAGAAGAAGCAGAAGAAGAAGAAGGAGGAGGAGGAGGAGGAGGAGGAGAAGAAGAAGCTGGAGGAGGAGGAGGAGGAGGAGGAGAAGGAGAAGGAGAAGAAGGAGGAGGAGAAGGAGGAGGAGGAGGAGGAGAAGGAGATGAAGAAGGAGACGAAGAAGGCGAAGAAGACGAAGTAGAAGGAGACAAAGAAGACGAAGTAGAAGAAGAAGACAAGAAGGAGGAGGAGAAGGAGACGAAGAAGAAGGAGGAGAAGAAGGAGGAGGAGGCGAAGGAGACGAAGAAGAAGAAGAAGAAGGAGGAGAAGAAGAAGAAGAAGAAGAAGACGAAGTAGAAGAAGAGGAAGAAGAAGAGGAAGAAGAGGAAGAAGAGGAAGAAGGAGGAGGAGGAGGAGGAGGAAGAGGAGGAAGAAGAAGAGGAAGAAGAGGAAGAAAGAAGAAGAGGAAGAAGAAGAAGCGGAGGAAGAAGAAGAAGAAGAAGCGGAGGAGGAAGAAGAAGAAGGAGAAGAAGAGGAAGAAGGAGGAGGAGGAGGAAGACGAAGAAGGAGGCGAAGGAGACGAAGAAGGAGAAGCAGGAGAAGAAGGAGAAGAAGAAGAAGTAGAAGAAGAAGACGAAGTAGAAGAAGAGGAAGAAGAAGGAGGAGGAAGAAGAAGGAGGAAGAGGAAGAAGAAGGAGGAGGAGAGGAGGAGGAAGAGGAAGAAGAGGAAGAAAGAAAGCAAATGGTGAAATAAATGGGTGGGACCCATTTAGCCCCAAAAAAATATATCAAATGTTAAATAAATTTATTAATAAATGGTGAGGCTAAAAAATAAATAAATAAGTGGGTTAAAAATTATTTCGAAAAATAAAAGCACTAATTTTTAAATAATGATAAATTTTGATCACCATAGAAAAATATAATTTTATTTTGACTCTAATCTCCCATTAGTTTTTTATTTCATTGATAACTTTTGTTAAAGTCAAAAAATGTCTTTCCAATTTTTTATGAATAAATTTATTAATGTTATTAGTGTAGATTCATTATAGAATCTTTTTTATTATTTATTTATTTATGAATTTGAATAAATTAATTTAAATATAACAATTTATCATGTATATATAAAAATATTCATTTAATATACAACGTGTCCCAACATATCGAAATTCTCTTTTTTTTAGAAATGACGTGTCGGCGTGTTGTGTCGTGTCGTGTCGTGTCACGTGTCACGTGTCCGTGTCAGTGCTACTTAAGTCTCCTCAAAAGTACTATAATTTATTTTTGACCTTAGAACAAGAGAAGCCCTTTCTATTTCATGCCTAAAATACTAATCACAACTACATCAAAGATGGAATCCAATAAAACTTAGTTCTATGCTCATGATTCACGTTTGACAAGATAGCTCCCCATAGGAGTTGGCTCAAAGTCATGTATAAATAGACCTAATTGGACCATGCAATCTCCCATTCAAAGAAGCAAGCCAAATTCTAACTTAGTTCTATGCTCATGATTCACGTTTGACAAGATAGCTCCCCATAGGAGCCGGCTCAAAGTCATGTATAAATAGACCTAATTGGACCATGCAATCTCCCATTCAAAGAAGCAAGCCAAATTCTAACTTAGTTCTATGCTCATGATTCACGTTTGACAAGATAGCTCCCCATAGGAGCCGGCTCAAAGTCATGTATAAATAGACCTAATTGGACCATGCAATCTCACATTCAAAGAAGCAAGCCAAATTCTTCTCAACAAAATCTTCATGGAGGCCCAAATTCCTTGATTCAATCTCTTGTCAATACCATCAAAAGAGAAATACTCCTTCCCAACATGGTTTCGAGCTCATTCCTCTCCCCTTCACCATATAACACGGCATGGTTGTCGATGATTCCTGATCCTCACCGGCATAATTGTCCCATGTTTAAAGGGTGTTTGAATTGGGTGCTCCATAATCAGAATGAAGAAGGGTTTTGGGGAGATTATGATTATGAAGAATATGAAATGTCCGATGGAGGGGAGTGTCTTGCTTCAACCCTTGTTTGCATGACTGTGCTCAAAAAGTGGCATGTTGGTTCAACCTTAATAGAGAAAGGTACCATGTGCTTGACTTTCAAATAAGCACTAAAATATAGCCATTGAAAGCATATTTTTTCTTTATTTACGTCAAGATATGGCCATCCCAAACATAGTTCTCTCTGCCAAGATAAAATTTACTTTGGTGAGTAGATTAATTTTGTGATTACAAAAAACTCTGTAATTGACTTTTGCTCAGGTAACTTCGTTAACTTTTCAACTCATAGTCTAACCCACCAAATCTAATGTGGTCTCTTGTTAAAATAAAGTCCATCGATCATCAATGAAAGTCGAACTTAAGTTGACATGGACATGAGATCTCTAATATTATGAAAGTATAAAATAGATGATGCAAGTAACTACTATATTCACTTCATTATTGAAATGCAATAATCATATAGTTCTTTACAAACTCTCCTCTAATACTTCTCCATTTTTTCTGAAAATTTCGCGTTTCAGGATTAAAGTTCATTCATGGAAATGCGGAATTTCTTCTTTCAAGAAACAAGCGTGGAAAGTTTGCTCGTTGGATAGCTATCATCTTGCCTGGAATGATTGATTTGGCACGTGCTGTTGGTTTGGAGATCATATTCCCCGAAAGCACCGAATGTGCCATTGTAGATTTATTCCGCAATCGACAACGAATTCTCGAAAGGTAAATCTAATGCTTCCCTTCTTTATTGGTCCAATATTATCGTATGTTTTTCTTTCAAGTTAACGTATTTCTGCATTCGAGCACGATACTTTGAAAATATTAGTACTCGTATAGCCCTAACCATTTCAATCTCTCGACCAAATCGGCATTAGATTGCGCTCGTCCTTCTTGGCCGAATTAGCCCCCCTTTCGAGTCTCGCTTTTTTTACTTGAAAACTTAGTGGCATGAGGGATGTGTGACCCAACTGCTTCGATCGGTGTGCTTGTGCTAGTTTTGACTTTCGACTTTTGCTTTTGACTTGTCAATTACCGTTCAGGTTTCTTTTCTTATTTTGTTGAAGGAACCTACTATATAAAGATCTCTTCGTTGGTCGACCAACTTAACAACGATTATTTGTCATGGAATGAGACCAACCAGAATTTTGGCTCAATGATGGTAAGTCTTCAAGAATAGACAAAAGGGTTTTCAAGCCCTCATATCTAAATAAGAAATACAAGAAATGTCAACATTTTAACTCATTGATCGATTCTCTTTTCATAATTTCTGGACAATACGAAGTGCATGTGGAAAAGGCTCTGGACAATAAGAAGTGCATTGGGAAAAAGTTTTTGGGGCCCTAGTTCTTGAGCCGAGAAAATATTGTGTGCGTCTTATGTAACTAACGCAACAAAAAAAAACAAAAAAGACTCTCGAGAACATGACACATGTTGTGTGTGAGATCCAAATGTCAGACCAAATTTTGGACTAGCACTCTCCCTCTCTCTCCCACTCTCCCTCTCTCCCTCCTCTGCATGTAACCTCTCTTCACGCCCGACTCTCTCTTTCTGCCCCACTCTCCGACCAACGAACCACTATGCTGCCCCCCCCAGCTCCAGCTCATCCTGCACGCTCTCTCTCTTCGTCCGACTCTGCCCCTTCTCTCTCTCCCTCCGATGAACCATCGAGCCCTTGTTTGATCGATGAGCCACCGCATCACTCCTTCGTCTCCAGCTACGGCTACAACTCGTCCTTTACCTCTGCCATAACCAAATCATTTGCCTCTCAATTCAAATTCTGATCTAACATTTGGGTCCACATGTGACACGTATCACTTTTCAATGACCTTTTCTTGTTGCGCTAGCTACACAAGACCCAGACAATATTTTCTCCCCTAAAACCACCCAAAAGACTTGATCATACCAGTTAGCATTTTGGCCTTTTGCAGGGAGAAACTTGTGGACAGGAACCAATATTACCCATCGTTGTCATATCTTGAGGCATTGCCTCCAACATACAAAATCAGCAATGAAACCATATTGAAGCATGTAGATGGCGATGGCTCTTTATTTCAATCACCCTCTGCAACAGCAAGTGCATACCTATCCACTGGTCACAAAGCATGCCTTGCTTATCTTCAATCTCTTGCTTCAAATTGTGCTTCTAATGGCAGTAAGTGAACGCTACATTCTAGAGATTTTTAGGTACTTTCAAAGCACATCCCTCTTGTTTCCCTAACTAATTTCACTTCACTAAAATTGTATATTGTTACTTTCGGAAAAGAGCATTGTATTATCAAATTGTGATTGCAATGAGTTGAAGGAAATGTTACGTATCGAGAGCATTGAAATTCTCTTATTATATAAAAGGTATGACAAAGATTGCATCAACTTTATTTGTATCATTTTTGGTTTCTTTTAGTTCAACTTATTTGGCCAATTTGATGGCCTCAACTAGAACCCATCTGCACACATAGGAGCAGCAACTATAATTTTTTTTCGGAAAATTTGGACCGTAAACTCAAAATCGAAGATATTGATAATTAAATGGGCAAAATCTTTCAACTCCTTGTATAGGGACATACAGTTGAAACTCAAATCATGCTTTTAGATTAACTAGGCTGTGCTTGGAATGAGACAATTCTTCAAATGCTAGATTACTAAAAGCTAATTTTGTAGGAGTAGTGTAATTATAGCATATACTATCGGTGTAAAGTTTGAAATTTATGTATTAATTTATATATTTTTCTTTTGTACCATTTTAACCTTGAATATCTTTTGGCTTTTCTTGATGATTAAAACAGTTCCATCTATATATCTCGTGGACGAAGAGCTTGCAAAACTTTCCTTGGTTTATCAATTAGTGAGACTAGGGTTGACCGAGTACTTTGACCGGGAGAAGGATGATATTTTGGCACAAATCTATAGGTTAGTAAAATTTCCTAGTCTCTATGTTTTTTTCCCTAGAAAATCCACTACTAGAAAAAAGAAACAGAGAGAATAAGGGACGGGCAAGGCTGTCCTTAGAAACCCAAAAGCCCGTCCCCCGATTGCTTTTAAGGTACCGAATTGTCCGTATGACATCTCTAACTAATTCAAGCATAATGACATTTCTTTTTTTCAGGAACTACAAGCAGGAAAAGCCAATCACAAAAACAATTCACTGGATCGCCGCCGAGCTATACAGAGAATGCTTGGAGTTCTGGCTTTTGCGCATGCATAATTATAGTGTGTCGCCATGTATGAGTTGCAAACAATATAAGTTCATCAGGAAAAGAGTCAGAAAAGTCCTAAACTTAATGCAATTGTATCGATTTAGTTCTAAATCTTTAAATAGAGTCAGTTCAATTATTCCGGTAAATTTTGGTTAGATATTATTGACGTGAACGCCGGCCGGCCGGCCTATGTGGCACGACCGGCACTAATGTGGATAATTTTTAGTAATATTTTAATAATTTTTATATTAACTTTTCTTTTCTTTGCATTTTTTTTTCCTTTCCCTTTCTCTAGCAAGTCATTGGAACTCAACAACTAGCCAAAGGCAAGGGACCTCACCAACCTCTAGTCCCCCTCACTGGCCATTGGTGAGGTTCATCCTCAATGGATCTGGCACCTCACCTGTAGCTGGCAAGGTCCCTTGCATGGCATGGTCAGCGAAAATTAGCCACAAAAGATTAAATTGGCTTTGGGTCAAGAGGTTTAAGACTCAATTGGCACCATCAAAAAATTTAGAACTAAATTAACACAAATGCAATAGGTTTAAAAAATTTCTAATGCTTTTTCCTTAGTTCCTCCATCAGTTCCTTTTCCCTGGCGTCTTTCATGGATGATATCTTGAAGTGATTCCATTAATTTTAATTATACTCTACATTTTGCAGCAAGCTTTTGTTGGTTTTTAGATCGTGAAGAAGTTCGAGATCACATCGAAAAACATTATGAATACTTCTCAAGTGTGCTCCTTAATGTTTATAGAGCCAGCAATCTTATGCTTTCGGATGAACAACAACTAGAGAGCGAGAACTTTCTCAAGGAAGCTTCTTGAGAAAATCTTATCGGGAGAAACAAGAGATGAATGCATCATCTCTTCGAGTCATCGCAGAATGGTTAGTGTAAATATTCGATGCTTCTTTTCGTTATGTATAATAAGTTATGGCATCAGTTAATGCTTGAAATGTCCATGTAGATTGAGCACGAACTGGGTCTTCCATGGATGGCTCGCCTAGACCACCTAGAACATAGGATGTGGTTGGAGGAAAAAGATGCTTGTGTACTATGGATGGGAAAATTATCTTGGCATAGGTAGTAATGTCTTAAAAGGGAAAGTTATAATATTGATTTATAACTATGCTATGACATGCAATTGACTTTTTGCTTTTCTTTGATTTTATTAGGTCATCGTTGGTTCATAATCAAGATATTCTGCAACTTGCTCTGCAGGACTTCGTACTGAGACAATCTGCTTATAGAATGGAGCTTGATGTAGTAAAAGGGTACATATGCATACGGCTTAGTAATAGGTTGTTAATTAGCAAATTATTATTTCTAACGACTCTTCATTAATGGATGAGTTTAGGTGGTCTGAAACAACCGGACTTAGCAAGATGGAGTTCTGTCGAGAGAAGACAACATACTCATATTTTGCTGTCGCCACTTCCATTTCTTTACCTTGCAACTCCGACATACGAGAAGTGGTTGCTAAGAGTGCGATCATAGTAACCGTTGCCGACGACTTTTTCGACATGGAGGGTTCACTAGAGGATCTAGAGAAGCTTACCGATGCAGTTCAAAGGTATGTTTATCAACTAAACGATGTATTATAAGCATCTTTACCTTAATATCATTCAAAATATTAATATCCTTCTTAAGATAAGAAATAGATGGAAAAAACTGCGTCTAATAGGATTTGGACCTATACCAAAGGATTAGTATTCGTCTAACTCTAACTTACTATATCTACAATTTATATCAAGAGATGCATTCACTAAACCATAGGACCGAGGCGACTGTGTCAAGATACAAAATTAGTGTATATACGGTTTCTTGGGTTTCTATACTCATCTCCCATAGCATCACGGTCCATTCAATTAGTTACCCTCAAGATCGTCTCTTTCCGTGGGTGATGAACATTATACCAGGTGGGATGGTGAAGGACTAAGTGGGCATGCCGAGACCATATTCAAAGCCCTCGTTGATCTCGTCACCGACTTCAGAGTGAAATGCTTCAAACAATCAGGGAAGGACATCAAGAAAAACCTCCAAGATATAGTACTTCTCATGTTCTCATGTTATACTTCTCTTTCTTTAATTTTCTACATCAAGCACTATGTTTCTTTTAAATGGGCTAAAATAGTGTGTTTGGTTTGAAAGTGGGGTGAGACATTTCATTCATGGCTCATGGAAGCGAAATGGAGCCGAAGCGGAGGTGTGCCTCCTATGCAAGAGTACCTCGATGTGGGCATGACATCTATCGCAACACACATCTTAGTCCTTCCCTCTTCGTGCCTCGCGAGCCCCACGACCCCATTGCATCAGCTGTGGTCTAGCCCCTACCAGCCCATCACCAAATTGCTCATGGTCATCACTCGCTTGTTGAATGACATCCAAAGCTACCAGGTAGATTTTTTAATGTTGGATAGCATGCGTCTTGAGGCTATTTGAACCGTTCAATATGATAGAGCTAAGTCTGGCCGCTGGCCAAGCTGCTATAATTGGCCGCTGCTCTCCAGGTAGTACTTGCTCGTTGTTGCTCTTATTGTGCACCTATGTACACTCTATCTTATTTCGTCTCCCTGTTTTAACGATTGTCTCCTCACAAGCCCCTCCTGCTTGTCTCTCTCTCACATTACAGAAAGAAGAAAAGCAAGGGAAATTGAACTTTGTGCTGCTATACCTAAAGGAAAACCCCGAGGCTAGCATTGAGGACTCCATCAACTTCGTGCAACATCTGCTAGACCAACTGAAGAAAGAGTTCCTCCAACACGTCCTTGAGGAGCCCTGCAGCTTACCTAAACCGAGCAGGCAGCTCCACCTCGGGTGCTTGAAAGTATTCCACATGTTCTTCAACTCCTCCAACCGCTACGACTCAGACATGGACATGTTTCACGACATCCAGAAAGCACTCGTAGTCCCACCACGAGTCCCCAAACTGAAGTCCCCGATGCCTTTGCCGGAGCAACCGGGACCGAAGCCACGGGTGTCTGTGACCAAGGACCTGTCCGGTCAATTCAGACTCGGGCGTTTTCCTAGGAAGAGCTTTGTTGGGTGTAAAATGCCTTCCCATAGTGGTCCGGCGAATAGATGGGAGAAGATGTACAAGTTATCTAGTTTTAAGTTATGTTTCGCTTAGTTATAGCAGTGGCAAATCTTCATGTACCATAGTCATGAACCAATCTTATAGGTTCCCCCACCTGAAGCAGCTTTGGTTTGTATCAATAATGAATAAGTGTGTAAGAGCAGAGTCCTTACCCCAAGTAGCTTCTCGAAAGATGTGTAAACTATTCATTCACTTAAAAAAGCAATGGTATCTCGTGCTTCAATCTCATTGTCGTCCGTGTGGAAAGAGTTGCAAATCCCTCTCCTAATTCTGTGTTACAAAAAAATTGGTCAGCGGTCATATTTGATCGAGATTAAGTTTCCATGTGTATGATATATACATTAAATCAAATCTGAACCACTGAAAATAGTGAGTTGAATATAACTCTCAAATGGATTCCATTAAATGTGATGATTGTCTACTTTCATTTTAGTGACTTAGTTAGGTTGGCTGAATTATTTTTTGTGTGAGAGAGATATCACTTTTGATTGTGAAAACTAAAAATTGTGGACTTGAGCACATGAGAAGAAACAAGATCATGAACTTCGGATGCGCCACTTGCAATGGTACGAGGACCGCTGCCACCTCAGCCGGCTGTCGTTGCTTCCGCCCTTGGCGACAGTGTTGACATCCGCTTTCCACCACCGCTCGCCATAGATTTTCATTACCAACCCCTCTAATCTCGGCTGACTCCTTTGCCGCTGGTTTCCACTCGCATGGCCACTACTTGTCCATTTTGTCGCTGGACCCGAGTTTAGCCTTTGTGCTCGAGCCTCAGATCTCATATATGAGCTCAAGCCTACCCCAGATTCGAGATCCAGTAGGAGGAGGAGGAGGAGGAAAAAATTTTCCTAGAGGGACCACCTGACAGAAATAAATCGCTAATGTGGCTAAATTTAGTGTGGCAACTATATTCGGATAATTAGAGATGGTGGAACACATGTTGATTCTGGGTATATCTCACGAGATTTGACTGTTCGAATTCAGTTATATTTTCGACTAAAAAAACTCAGTTTAATATATGTAATAAATTTGCTAAAAAATTGCGATTACATTGTTAAATTCATGCATAGCAACATGCCATCAACTCTCTAGATTTAATTTCTATTAACGAAAGAAATTCACAGGATAGAAGACGTGGAAAATTAAATCAAATGAGAATGTTTAAGAGTATCGTGAGAGTATAATTTAGAGATTTTACATGAATGTGAACCGAGAAATCACGTGATAAAGGTGGTAATTGAAAGAACACCATGAGAATAGTTTATATCCATGTCAAATTATACAAACATGAAATAAAGGAAGGGATTCAAGAGTACATCGGCACGGGCATGACGTCTATCGCAGCACACATCTTAGTCCTTCCCACTTCATGCCTCGCAAGCCCCACGACGCCGTTGCATCAGCTGTGGCCCAAACCCAATTTGCCCCTCACCAAATTGCTCATGGCCATCACTCAGTTGCTCAATGACATCCAAAGCTACCAGGTCAAGTTTTTAATGTTGGAAAGCACGCGTCTTGAGGCTATTTGAACTGTTCAGTGTGATAGAGCTAAGTCTGGCCGCTGCTCCCTAAGTGGCGCTTGTTCATTGTTGCTCCTATTGTGCACCTATGTACACTCTCTTATTTTGTCTCCCTCTTTTCACAATTTTCTCACATTCCAGAAAAAAGAAGGGAAATTGAACTTTGTGCTGCTCTAGCTAAAGGAAAACCCCGAAGCCAACATCGAGGACTCCATCAAATTCGTGCAATTGCTGCTCGACCAGATGAAGAAAGAGTTTGTCCAACACGTCCTCGACAAGAAGCTCTCTGACTTGCCGGAGCCAAGCAGGCGGCTCCACCTTGGTTGCCTGAAAGTGTTCCACACGTTCTTCAACTCCTCCAACCACTACGACTCGGACACAAACATGCTCCGCGACATCCAGAAAGCACTCGTGGTCCCGCTGCGAGTCCCCAAATTCAAGCCCCTGAGGCCTTTGCCGGAGCAATCGGGACCGAAGCCACGGGTGTTCACAGCCAAGAGCTGGTCTGGCCAACTCGGCCTCAAATTTTTCCCAAGGAATAGCTTGATTAGGTTTCGATCGTCTTCCCACAGTGGTCCAGTGAAGAGATGGGAGAAGATATACAAGCCATCTAGTTTTAGGTTGTGTTTCCCTTAGTTATAGTAGTGTTATATGTTCGTCTACTATGGTCAAGATCCAATTAGTATAGGTTTTCCCACGTATACTCCTTTCTAGAATATGTAAAGCATAAATTAATAATGAAACAAGTATGTAAGGTTAGAGTACACACCCCAAGTAGCTTAGAAAGACATCATAAAATCAATGCGAGAACGGATTTGCGAGAAAACAAAATCACCATAGAAATCAAATAAGGAACAACAATAAAGAACACCGGAATTTTACGTGATATGTGATTTGAGTTTGAAATCAACAATTTTCCTGGCTGGATTAGCTGTAGATCTACATTCCTGAGGCTCCCTAGCTCTTTAGCATCTCAGCAAGATATTGGAGATACTTATGTAATGTTCTAGGATTCGATTGTATATCCCGACAAGTTTTGCAACTTCTTTGGTTTCTTTCCTTAATAATTATATGTAGATTTAGATCACATTCATTATATACAAGTCGAGAATTTCGAGGGGAACCCGAGAACACATAAAACACCATATTCATGGTACTTGGCAAGTTCCACGGCTCAATTCCGGACACATCGAACCTGGGGATCAAAGACTTCAACGGGTGGCCATCAATCTTGCGCCTTAAGAAGTGGCCTACGAGATCTTCATCACCGGGCTTGAGTCGGTGCCCGGCCAGCAATCGGGACCCGGGCCGCGGAGGATACACCGGAGGTGGATGCAATTCCGGGATCTGTGAGCCTGAGTTCGCCGGGCAGTCCAACTTAGTCTCTTCTTCTAATTGTCCGGCCAACCAGCCGAGAGCGTCCTCTATACCGGAACTTACATGTAAAAGTCCTCTGAACAGCTCTTCATGTTTACGGTAGGTGTTCTCTCGTCTGACCAAACAAGGAAAGTTCCCACTAAAGTAAGCATTTCTCTATTCAATGTAAAGAATGTGAGTCCCAATTGGAAAATGGCTAATTTTTTAATAAAACTTCTTCTGTGATATGTTCCGGAGATGGGCCGATTTCTATTGCCCTGACTTTCTTACTTGACATCAGGTCGGACTTTGCTCGATGGCTTAGACATGATTTAATAAAAAATGTGAAAAATTTTCATGGACAGTTCCTCCACGTACTTAAATGCAATGGTATTTGGTGCTTCAATCTTGTTGTTGGCCGTGTGGAAATTGGTACAGGTCCACCTTTTAATACGTCTAAGTTTTGAGCACTTTGGAACCTTCTAGTTAAAATTAAGGTCAAAATAGTAATGGCAACTAGTCATATTATTGAGAGAGAGAGAGAGAGAGAGAGAGGTAGAAATTAGAATTGTGGGAGATTGGTGGAAATTAGAACTGTGGGCTCGGCCACATACGAAAAGACGAGGTCATGAATCAAATGTAATCGAAAAGTAGATGTCATATTCAAGAAAAAGAAAATGAGTGTCGATTGAGAGGGTTCTGGGCCATGTTCGACGAAGACCGTCGGATGCTTTAGTGAGGAGATGTGAACAAGGAATGAAAACTGGGTTAATTAAAAACTATGAAATATTTAGGCTTTATGGAGGATCTAATAAAAAATTATGTTTAATAGCATAATAGAATTTATACAATTAAGCCAAAATAAATAGTGGGATAAACCTTGATTTTATTTTTCTACTTGGTTTCTGCCTAACACAACATGAACGAAGGGGCGACTTGTGTTAGCAACCATACACACCCATTGTTGGAATATTCGATTTGAGTAACAGCTATTGCTTGATGACTTAAAAAAAAATATAGTAGTTAGTGAAAGGAACCAATAATTGATACCCTCTTAAATATAGATGATAAAAAAAAGTAGGCGTCTGCGGTCCCAACGTCCTAATCTCTTTGCACTATTTCACTTCAAACCTCACCGGTCTCAATATTTTCCCACATAAACAGGGATTCAAAGTGACTCCAAGATTAGGAAAACATTCATCATTCTTACTCGATTGATTTGATCTAGGAATTCATTAACTTCTATTGAATCATATCGAAGATTGAGGTTTTCCATTTTGAATTTATCACATTTCAATTAGACTAAGACCGCCTCTTAAGACTGAAAAAAGAGTAGAACTGCAATAACTTTTCTCCAAATTCACTGCTGCCAAAACTGAAAGTCCAAACCCTATTTATTCTCCTACTTTAGCTCTTCCTGCTATATGTAGCCCTTAACTATTTCGTACACTGAGTTCATATGAAAGACTCTTCTCTTTTGTCTTCTTTTCCATGCTGTTTCCTCAACGAGCAGATGGAAGATCTTGTGCGTTGAGGAAAGAAGAGAAGAACACGAGCGAATCGCTTGGCTTGAAGACCGGCACGGCATGACCAGCCCCTCTGAACGTCGCAAATGTCAGTCCCTCGTACTCTTGATACCAACCGCTCACCTGCATTTTGCATCAGTTGAGCTTCCCTTTTGGGATATATATCCGAAAAGCTATCGAAGGTACTACATGATTACCTGCTTTTGGTGATACCAGGGCCTCCAAGCCTTGGTGATAGGCAAACCCAAAGAACTTAAGCTGTATCTCGTGGACAGCACTGGGACTCTTCCATCTGTGTCCCCACTGATGCAACCAACCGGGAAAAGGAAGTCAAGATAACAAAAAAGTAGAAGGTTCATGAACGTACTTTCGTGATCGTGGCAAATTCTGAATATTTTATGTACCTGTAGACCCAAATTCTAAGCCCTGCCGCAATAAGCTTCTTGTATATTGGAATAACAGATGGCTTGGAGTCTTTCCAGTCGTGGAATATTTTAAAGCTGCAATCGGTGCGTCGCCCATCACACAACATAAAGGGTTAGTTTATTTGAAAAGAATAGAAGAGACCATGAAAGTGCAAGATCATTCACTTGGAAAATCGGTGTAAATCTTGAGAGAGAGAGAGAGAGAGAGATATACTTGCAAATGGTCCAATTCTTGAGATGATGACCATCACTCACATGGAGGGCCTTTTGAACGTCAGGCCTGTTGTAGAAAGCTTGTGCATACTCATCCAGGCACGGGTCATAACCACCCATTATCCTAGGCATCTGATTTATATAGTGTAATACTATGTTAAATAAAATGAGAAGAAAACATCTTATTGGAGAAAACTCACAAGCAGAGGACGCATCATTCTGTGGTCTTAAACAATTCCAACGACTCACCATTCTTGATGTACGTTTCATCATGACTTGGTATGACTTGGTATTCGAGCTCGCCGAATCACCAACGCACGTCGGGGTATAGAGACTATACATGTCGATCTGATTGTATTGATGGAGTAACTCTTCCACAGCTTCACAGCATTCATTGTTGCTCCATGTATTATTGCTGGCGAAGTCACATGTCTTTCTGATCACTTTGTGGGTTTCATCAGAGATCACTGCATGGCTCCATGCGTAATCCACTAGTCCCATCCAGTCGTCAGCATCAGATGTTTCAGGATTACCCAACTACAAAACGCGCGTGCACACAAATTAGATGGACCATCTCTTAAAAATCTCCTTTTAATACATATTCATTATATATATGTTTTTATACGTAGCAAAAAGGAATAGATCTTACAGGTTATAATTACTTAATTACCAGAATACCCTTGAGATTTATATGAAGGGAAGGATCCTTGTTCTTGTCGTGGATGAGCTCAGCCAGCTCCGGCACATATTTTCCTGTGGCCAAGCTCCAAAAGTAATTATTGCCTATTTTTTGCTAAATGAAGTCAACAATTTATTTAGACGACGAATACCTGCATAGCTTTCTCCGGCAATGTAAAAGTCCCGTGTTCGATACGACGGGAACTTTGTGAACCACGCATGGAGGACACTATAAGAATCGTTCGCTGATCAATCAACAAGAAGTTTTAGAATTAGAGAAGTATTTCATGGTTTCGAAAAACAGAAATTAAAAGAGAAGGAAAAGAAATTAAGAAAAAGGATTTCTATCTATAGAACAAAATACAGAAGATCCTTTATGTGCAAAAAAAGAGGTCAGGAAGAAGCGAAGTTCACAGCCACAAGTTTCTGCGTAATTGCATCGAGAGTCTTATAAATGAAAATCACCCGTAAAGTCATCTCCCAGGATATCATAATCGTTGATTGAGTTTGAGTACGAAAAGCCCACACCAACAGGAGATTCCAGGAACAACATGTTGGCCTCTGCGTCATCAACAAAGAATAAAATATATCATATTCCCCGTTTAATCATTTCATTAATCTCATCATAGCATTGTACTGTAAAACAAGCACTATCACGCATCCTTCTCTGTACCATAATCAATCTTATATATTCTTATCCATCACAAAAGCAGCACTACGAAAATGGGTCATTAGGGGAAGGTTCACATGGATTTTTCCAAACGTCTTTGCTCGATACATGCATTGACATGTGTCAACGGCCTCCGTCAAGGAATCTCTCAAAAGTTTGTCGTGAAATAAGTAATTATTTATTTAAAGATTTTTTTAGGGTTTCTTTTTATGACTGCTCAATCACGTGCATGCATGATCGAATTATATATATATATATATAGAGAGAGAGAGAGAGAGAGAGAGAAGCCTATTAACCATACCCTTGTTCCAAGCGTAGGGATTGGACTTTAGTCCATGACCATTAGCGTCCACTATAAAAGGTCCAATTTCCTGTGTTGCACCATATCCCACAGAGGAGCACCCAGGACCTGAAACCACCCACAGAAACACGCAACGAGCATCTTGTCACCTTACTAGAGAACAAAGTGCACATAAAGTGCCAATTGGAGCCTTTTAAAAAAAGACCTGTGCGGCAACAAATCATGAAAATGACAAGGGAGAAAAAGGGATAGAAGAGCTTTGTCTAGATGCAAGAAAATTTAAAATATATCAAGAGATGATTTCTAGGTTTATTCCAGGTCTTCTGCGATGATTATGGCAAACATGGCTTTTTGTATTGTACTCTTTCTCCATCGGACAAGGAAAATATCGACTGAATATCACTGAATAATACTATATTTAATCAGCATAATAATTCGAGTGTCTAGAGGGAAAAGTATTAGGTTATTATATTAGTCACCTATCTATAAGCTCAGCAGCTGCGGATCTACCGCACGTGATGGTATAGACTTGATTAATCCGTTCCTCACCAGCATATAAAAGTGAGAGTTTCATTAGAAAATTTATCACGAGAAAATTCCGTGGGATAGCTAGGGTTAGGACCACCTAAAACTCTCTTTTTTCTCCCGATTAACCCTAGAGAGATGAGCCTCATTAGAATCAGCGCCAACCCCTATGATCGAACCATGACCCACCCACAACAGCAGATGGGAGAGATTACAGGTACTCACTCCTCGTGGATTTGGTCAACAAATTGGAGTGGAGATTATGGTAGTCGACCTAATTGGTGATGCTCAGTTCAATAAAGATAAAAGGCTTTATGCCAAGCAATAGTATCATCGGTCTGAGTTACTGTTTCCATGAACAGTGTTGAATGGTGTAAGTGCGTGTTTGAATATGAACGAGTAGTTCATGCGTCTGTCCAGTCCACCATTCACACAGAACAATTTATTCAACATACTTTCATGTTGTGCCGATCAAACTTAGAAAATTTATTATTATAAATACGATCCAAAGAGCGACGCATGTACTTTTCGCTTTTAGTAGCTACATTTGTTCCATAGGCGAGTGATATTTTCATTAATGTATGAATAAAACTATTGAGACAAATAAAAATCATTCTTTTAGCATTTCTGTACGGTTATAATATTCAACAAACAGATTCGTTTGAAGACTTTGGATTCGGCTATACCAAATCATTGTCCCTTGACTGAGTCAAACATGTTAGTTAACCTTCCTCTCCAAATAATTTAGCGACAGCTACCATTGACAAACGGCAAGCATCTTGGGGAGGGGGTGGAAGAAAAATTAAGTTGAGAGTCTTTTCTCACAAAAAACAAACACAGAGAAGAGAGAGAGAGAGAGAGAGAGAGAGAGAGAGAGAGAGAGAATCCATAAATTAGGTTTACCTCCATTAAGCCAAAGGACAAGAGGTTTCTCCTCAGGGCTAGAAGTGTCTGCCTCATAAAACCAATAAAAGAGCGCTCTTCCATTCGTCTCATCCACCGGGACGTAACCTGCGAAGTGCCGGAAATTGACCGCCGGTTGGCCTGGCAAGTCCGTCACTAGATCCTCCACTCCCTCTGCTATGTCCACAACCTTACTTTTACTTGGATCATGCTCCCGATGTTTCCCATGCCTTCCCCTCGCGAAACCACTCTCGAAATAAAGTGAAAATATTATAAAAGCCAGAATTTGGTTCATTATCACCTTCGTGAAGAACCCCATTTTGCGAATTGGAGACACTGAATTCTGCAACGAGTGGTTTGAACACGAAGGTTTCCACACCCAAAAGACTCGAGGGACGCTCCTATATATAGAGATAGTGGAAGTAGGAGGAGTCACTGGTCACTCATGGAGGGTTTGCAAATAAGACAAGAATTAAAAAAAAGAAGTGGGAGAAGAGGATCCTACGTGGCTAGGTGTTCACTGTGATTTGGTCGGCAAAACGGTGTGCCGTTTGACGTGGACTTTTTGGTCATGTTCTAGATAATTCTTCCATGAGCAAAGCAGAACAGAGCAAAGCAGAGGGGGAGAGTTGCAGGTAGTGGGTATGTGGAGCTAAGGCAACATCTTCATATTATATATGGTAGAGATTATGTAGCCCCATTTACAATTGTGATTACACACAAGTTATAATCATTTAACTGCATAACCAAAAGGAGAAGATTTATGCTTTGATTCTCAACTACGATAATATGAAGCTAGATAGATTCCTTACTCTTCTATTTTTATATTTTTGTGCTTCACTTTTCAGTGATAGAATGAATTTATACTACACACTCATGGAAAATCAAAGGATTATCAACATAACATAAGAATAACGCTTGTGATGTTGCTAGTGGACGAGAACGCCAAGTTTGAGATTGAGTATTTTAGGTAAGCAATGAGAATATTTTAGGCAAACATAATGATCAAAAGGAAGAAAATATTGGAACAAAGTTGAGGGAATATGTTTCCTTCCCTTGGAAATAATCTCTTTTTTTTTCCTTTTTACGTACTAAATATAGCTAAAATTATTCCAGCGTTATTGTGGAAATATAATTTTTCATTTAAAATCCAGCTTACTTAAACAGCCATAGCCTTACCTGACTCCTCCTCGCAAGAAGTTAAAATGGAAAAATAAAATCTTGTGCAGTAATAAGTAAGATTTTTATTTGAAACAAATTGCTATCTTGCCTCATCCTCATCCAGGAAAAAAAGAAAAAGAAAAGGAAAAGCCTTAGTGTATACTCCATGGAAGTTCTTGTGTGGATCCTTTATCAAGCAAGTTAGAGCAAATAAAAAGCTTGTGTTAGCGATGAAGGAGAAGTAAAGAAGGGATTCTGTATTTCACCAGAATAAGGAAATGCTGATCCTTTAGATAGAATGTCAGAACATATATTCAAGATACACGTGATATTTTAAGTATCTGTAAGATTCGATAAAACGTGAAATATCAAACTAAATGGCAACATACCAAATTAAGTTGCAATACATCATGTATTATCTAATATCCTTCCTCAAAGTTATGGAATTACCTGTATGAAGGATGTGGAAGTTTCGATTTGATTACCGTGTTAGCTATAGAAAAAATTTATTAAAGGGTTTTTATATTTGACTAGATCATATAGTCCCCAAATTAATGTGAAAACTTACAAGATATACGCAATATTCTGAAGATCGGTGAGAAATCCCGGAAAATGTCAAATTATATGGCAACATACCAAGTCAAGTATATGAGGATTTCATATCTATTTGCGTCTGGTCATTTCATTGTATAAATATTTCGATATGAAGATGCCTATGCAGTGGTCACGGTGGCAAGACCTTATAATATTTCCTTTGAAAAGCAATGAAAAGCCATGCTGATATAATCAGGAATCTTCTTTTCAGTTTCTCTTGGACATGTTAGATGATGAAATCAGCTCTAGGAATCAAGGTCGTGTTTCACACCTAATTTGGTCAGTTGCCAATTGTCGTAGGAAGAATTGAGGAAAAAGTATCTAAAAAGTTAGAGACCTATTACAATAATATCAGTTCAATCATAAACATTTCAATTAAACCAATTTAATTATAAACATTTTCATGTTAGTACCAATTGACTTCATTTAGCTAATTTAGACTAGAAATTACCATCATGGATGTCAGTCATCCTACATGGCATAGTTTGAGCTTTTTGGTGTAGACAATTTTTTAATCTTTAAATATTTTTTTGAATTTTTATATATTTTTATTCTTTTTTTGTTCTCTTTTCCTTCTTATCTTTTTTCTATTTGCCATTGTGGCTAGCAAGGCTCGCAAAAGCTCACTAGCCAATGGGCGAGGGCCACAAAGCCCTCGCCGGCCGTCGATAAGGGTTGTGGCCCTCACCCAACTTAATCTAGATTTGGACGAGCCGGCCTCTCTAGCCACAGTGGAGAAAAAAAGATAAGAAGGAAAAAAAAAGGAAAAAATTTTAAAAATTAGAAAATTGTCCACATGAGCAATTCTAACCTAAATTGATCAAATTGACTCAATTAATACCAATGTAAAAAGGTTTAAGGCCAATTAAAAGGTTCAAAACTGAATTAATACAAATACAATAGATTTATGACTTTTTTTTATAATTTTCCCAAAGAATTGAACATGAGCAAGACTGGCATATGAGTATATATTTATTAGTATAGGAAAATTTATTTCCATCCACACTATTGTTGAGGTGTGATTTATACTCCCCATCGATGGGATAACACGAGCGTCTAGGGACCACAAGGGCAACGCCCTTGAGCCATCGAATGACTTTTATCGTTTGAGCCCAAATTTCATTGGTAGTTTAAGTTTGGAGCCATAAATAGCCACTAGGTATATGTAATCACTTTTTCTTGTAATTGAGATATGTAATAGAGAGGTGCAATGTGCTAATTGTAGTAGAATTATCTACTAGATGTAACGTTAGTTTAATGGTGAATCAAAATAAAATCTTGTGTCTCAATTTATGTCAATTAAATTTCTGTCAATCTTTGTGACCTTGAGAATAAACACTAGCATAGGTCATGCTACCAACAAAATTTTGAGTTTCTCTCTTGGAAAAGCTTCACTAATGATTTATAAACTATGACCATTTTGATTTTACTCTCCAATTTATGGAAATTGATGCTCTAACCCTAGCTTATCTTTTTCCTGGAACTTCGATCCCTGACTCCAATATCTCTTTGAACTTGTTTCGCAATTATTGCACTAGACCATAACACGATCGCATAATCTATACCGATAATCGAGACCCTGGGGACCAAAATCGCCAAAAGGGTAGTCAAACCTCATATTTAATGTATTAGGAATTAGACAGCACGCTGGGTATAATATAAGGGGCAAGGATGCGAAGAAGGCCACTTTTTCCACGAAGAAGACGATTAGCATAAAGACGGGTAACAGGTTCCTCCTAGATATGGCTTCTTGACAAAGATTGCCAATCAAAGTGGAGCACAAGCAGGTCTTGATCAGTTTCTTTTCTTTTTCTTTTCTCATTCTTGGGTAAAAAAAGGTCGTGATGGTTAGGTTTTACATATTCAAAAAGCTCTTCCCTGCACAAAAGCGGAAACCCTGGGCATTTGTTCATCTCTATCTCACTATCATCATCCATTAAGAATGTCGGAGAATCCATGGTTTCCAACCTAGGGCTACAAACAGCCCATCCTATATCTAGGGTCTATTCGAGTAAAAAACCCTACCGTTTTAATTAAAAGAATATTAGGATATTGTTGCCACCATCAAGATCGTATATCTCTCCTTGTTTATATTTTCTTTTTTAACCTTTTCTGATATAAGGTGTGTGGATTAATCTAAATCAGCTAAGTACAAGCACTAGAAGATATATTCTTCGATTTGGGAGAATATAAGATTTTTGTGACGTAATTCCACTGTTAGGAAGTCTTTAGGCGCCGAGTAAACTTTCACATCAATCAGCAAAAAGCTGATTTGGCATGTCATTGCACGTGTTGCGAGTTCTTTGAATGGATCGACCCACGTCATTGGGTAGTCAAATGTCCCTTCATGAGAAAGCTACGCTTAGAAAGATGTTGCAGGTATATATTCCACAT
Organism: Eucalyptus guilfoylei; assembly: GCA_016097605.1. Classification (NCBI taxonomy): domain Eukaryota; kingdom Viridiplantae; phylum Streptophyta; class Magnoliopsida; order Myrtales; family Myrtaceae; genus Eucalyptus; species Eucalyptus guilfoylei. The sequence goes on from CM027863.1 coordinate 9,653,699, forward strand.
TGGCGGTGTCTCTGCGATATAAAAAGCAAATTGAAGGACAAAGAGAAAGAATCTCATCATCACAACGAAGAAAAAAGTTGTTTTGTGGCGAACCTTGTGGGTTGTGATTACTGGAATTTGATGATATCAACGTTGTGGTGGGAAGAAAATGCGAGGAAACCAAGAAAAAAGAATATAAAAAGATAAAACCCATGTTGGTTGTTGAATAATGAGTAGGATTCCAACTTTTTCTTGAGTTGATAATGATATGGAAATCATCTATCTTGACTAGTTAATCGTTTAGGCCTCCGTAAATGACAAATTCAAGTCGCTACAAGCACTAATTTCGGCCTTTTTATATTTTGGATTTTGTCTCATGTGTAGCAATAGAAAAGCTCAATAATTAATCCAGCAAAAGGACTCCAGATGTGATATCGAGTTGTTTTGATAATCATAATTCGAAATTGAATAGGAGGTTTTAGGAGTCGTATGAAGGTTTGGTTTTTTTTTTTTTTTAGCCTTGAGTAAATTCATTAAGTCATACTTAAATATTACCAAGGATGACCTTAAATACTAATAAATATGTGTTACATGTAGTTTGAGGAGTTTAATGTAATAAAAATTTGACTTCAGCTCTACAAATTGAAGAAAAGGAAAGTTAAAAGCAAAAGCCATAATATACATATACATATCTTGACCCGATAAAACTAAGCCGGCGAAAGTCTTTTGTGTTAATGACAAAGAAGCCCACGTTAGATAGATGAATTATCCCCAGAATACCCTCATCTTACATTCCTGAGAAATAGATGTCAATGACATCGTTTATGTCCTAATTAGTTTTTTCTATCTTGGGTATCCCTGATTTAGAATGAGATTAGCTTCTAGGTGTTACATTGCCTGGAAGTAACTAATTAAAGAAAATACTATTTGTAGCAGGTACTTTTCTAGTGTTTATAAGATTTTCTCTACGCATCAGCTGATAAAATTGGTTATCAAATCCGTGCAATCTGGGTGTCTCACTCCTTCCTCTCATCATTATGTCTAATAATTACTTCCTCTTAACATCTGAGCCATTACGAAGGTATTTTCTTGGATATTATGAATATTTTAACATTACTAATATATTTTAGCTTGAATCCAAATCGATTTAGATCTCCACTCAAACTTGAATTTCTTTACGTAACCAAACTTTTCTTGACTTTATCACTTGAACTAGACAAAATTTTTGAAGTTAATGTCGTTGGCTTTGTGCCTACTCGGTCGCTAGCTTGTGTCTTTTCAATTTAATGAGGAAAATCACGAAAGCAGTTTTATGTTCGTTTCAACGCATAAATGGTATTTTATTTCATGTAGTGTGTTCATTCAAATCATGGTTCGTTTCGTCAACACCCGCCATGAGCTTTAAAGTTGCTTAGCTTTTAGGTCAAGAGTTCACAGTTTTGATTTCCATCTGCCTAATTACGATGAACCAAGTTGCTAAACGCCAAAACATGTACACGGACTAATGAGCACAGATGGGAGCTAGCAACGCAAGAAGAACATGCCATAACCTTTGATTTACCTTAGTTGAGGTAAAACTTTTACCGGCGATGTCTAGAGTATGGTGGTCAATATAGTTACGGTTTGACAGTCGGGCTTACAATAAGGGTGATAGGATGAGATGTTTAAACATGCAAAAACCAATGAATGTTCCGTGGGAGAAGACTACTGAATTTCAAGGCATATACAAAAAAGTGAGCCCCTAACTAGGTGAACCGGATGGGAGGAATTGAATTCGAGACCTCTGACCTTGATACTAATTGAGGAGTTGATTCCGCAATCGTCATCTCCAAAAACTAAAGTTGTTAAAGCACCATTCAAGATATATCTTAAATCTTGAAAGTCCCCGTCATCCGAATGCAGTCTTATGATAACAATATTAAGCGTGAGAACCCGGTACATGTGCGGGTGAAAGAATTTTTGAAACCCATTCTGCATAATGAAAGGAAAATCCAAAAATATCTTATGCAAGTATCATGAAACAAATTCGACACCTCTATACTAGGATAAAGTTGTGCAAACCATTATTCTAGGAGCATAAATTGTTAGAGTACGACTAAACATATTTCAAAGCTCAGTAACAAAATTACAACCGGGATATTACAATTAATCAAACCATACTGTTGCAAGATGAAGTCTTGCAATCCTTTTGTTCTAGATGTTTAAATTGTAGGAGTAAAATTCGGTTTTCTGTGACAGCACTACTAGAACAAGTAAATTGCAATGAATCAAACCATTTTTCCCAAAACTTTGAGCTATCAAGAAGCAAGCCAACCATTTATTTCTAGCATATCTGTTGTCACTCTTACTTGGGGAAAATTGTCCAAAAAGTTTAAATTGTATGGCAACTAATTCAATCATAAACATTTTACTTATGTCAATTTAGTCATAAACCTTTTTAACAATTTGCCATTGTAATCCTAAACCATTCAATGTGCAAATTTAGTCCTAAACTTTTAATGATATGTCAATTCAGAACTAAACATTTTGACGATTTATCAATATAGTCCTTCTGGCCAATTTTTTCAACTAATAATTGTAGGACTAAATTGGAAAATCTTCAAAAGGTTGAAAACTAAATTGACACAATCGAAAGGTTAATGGCTAAATTAGCAAACGTCAAAAGCTATAGGACTAAATTAGTATAACTGAAAGGTTTATGATTGAATTGGCCATCATATAATAGGTTTAGGATTTTTTGGATAATTATCCCCTCCTACTTGCGGGGTAGGTGTGTCTTACTCTTGTAACATAGGATATTGATATAGCCACACCGAAGATAACTAGATACAAGGAAACAGACAAAGTATTATGAAACAATGGCAATATAAAGATGAGAGGCAGTGTCGAAATTCGAACTCTTCACTAGTGTTCTAATATCATTTTAGACAAATTTTCTTTCTTAAATGCTTGAACTGTGGGAAAACGAGTCTAATATATTTTTGCCACATTCCTTAACGGTATTTCCCTAGCAATTAGCACTTTAACTAAATATATTTCATGTTACTAAGTACAATTATAGTAGTAATCCTAAAACTTGTCACAATACTACACTTGAATTGAGCCCTAAAATTTTCACTTTGCTGGGGCAGCCAACAAAGGTCACGACCCTCATTGGTAAAGGACGGCTGTGGTTGTTTCTCTCTTTCTGTTTTGCCTTCCTTCTTTATTTTAGAAATTTTCCTTTTTATTATTCTGAATTCTAGTTTTCATTAATTTTATGTGGTATCGAGAAATGATGCTATTTTACATTCGAGAAAGATCTCTCATGACTCTAAATCGGGAAATTTCGATCCACTTAAAATTAACGAAGTTAATAAAAGCACTCAAATGCACAAAATTGCAAATGCGGGATCAAAGTGGTCATCGTAATGGTTTTAAGATTCAAAATGCACGTACAAGTTTCAAGACTCGAGTTATAAACGTCCCATGTTACTGTGGTTCCGCATACTTGTCATGGGCACAGAAACAGTGAACACGATTTTCCACATCGTCATAGATAATGCGCACACTATATTCCCGTGTAGTCACCGTAATTGCCCACCACGTGAACAGTAGACCTTGTCTCCCGGTCGGGGGGAGCAGATAAGTTCACCTTTTTGCTGGAAAGAAATAGCACTTCTCTACATTTTTACTCCGAAAAAAGCGCTCTTCATTGGTCAATGGACGTGCATCTACCTATCCTCTGTCAAACCAGCCGCTCAGAAGATTCACCAAAAAAGAAGTGGCTGTCTCTTCAATGCAAACAGTGAGAAGTGCGAATTCAAAAGCCATATCTAACTTTGATGCGGGTCAGCCTTCACCTCCATTGAGAAGGTAGGCCAATGTTGAATGCGTGAATTCGGTGCTTCGCTAGGTCTCTTGCAAAAATCTTGAACCATGAAGAGACACGTTAGCATGCAAAGCGCACGATGGGCTTTTAGGATTTCTTTGTGCATGTTATCCAAATTCTTCTTTCTCGTCTTGGGTCCCTTGTTAGGTGAGAAATGATCAATCCCATGACCCAAAGTTTTGAGATAAAACGCACTTTTGGTTCCGGCATTTAGACCATTGGATATCTAGTTCATTCGATGTCATCAAGTGTAATCTTATCAGAGTATCATATGACAGTACAAGATAGACACAAGCCATGAGATTTAAGTGCTTAGGTACTAGAAATCTTGAAACTAGAAGTTCAATTGACGAAATTAAAATGCACTAAAAATTCTAAAAGCCGTCAGAGAAGTGCGGTTAGGTCTTACAATTTTTAAAAAGTGCAATCAATTGTTAAAACTTATCACATTGATACAATCAAGTCATTTTATTAGCTTCGCCCAAAACGATTAACAAAAAATGTTGATGTGATATTTCCTATTATTTCTCTCCAAGCATAAGACTGAAATGATATCGTGTTGGTCCAAATCATAATTTTTACCCAAATTTTAGTTAAATTAGATTTAAAACTAAATGAAGATAAAATATTTAAAAAGACAAAGAAAAGAAGGAAAAAAACAAAAACCCAAACCCTCCCTTAGAGGCATCGTCGCCCCCCACCATCATCAGGGGTGTCGGGGGGGTCAGCGGAGCCTCATTTGGCGACCCTCACTGACCACAAGTCAGGGATTACTGCCCCTCAATCGTTCTTTTTGGTGATGGGGTGACGATCCTCCACTGGAGGTTTTTTTCTTTATTTTTGTGTTCTTTTAAAAACTTTTAGCCTTTTTTAAGTTAATTTAATGGAGATTTAGGCCTTTTTTTTGGATGGAGATTAAGATTTAGGTTTTAAGATTTGGACCAAAACGACGTCATTTTAATATTATGATTAATGCATTAGTAACATTAACGACATGTACGAGATAGAAAAAATAAATAAATAAATAACCATATCAGCATTTTCGGTTAATCAAATTGGATAGAATTATTGATTGTGCCAATTTAACAAAATTTAGGACTTGAATACACTTTTTAAAGTTTTCCTACTCAATCATACTTTCATAACAAGTTTTAAGATTTCTAATACACTTATTTCTTCTTCTTCTTTTGTAATCTAGTTGGAGATTTGCTAATGATGTCGTACGAGTATTCCATGAGATACTCCAAAAACAAAAACTAGATTAAAAAAAAAACGTCAAAAGTAGAAGATTCAAATCTGAGGTTATTATTCAGAATTGTTGGAAGAATAACAATGAAGTTTTTCTACATTTGGAGGGATAAATTTACATCTTTAAGTGTTGTTGGGCCTTTTTGTTACTTTTTGGTCCTTTCTTTGCTTTTGCCGCTGTTTTGGCTTTCCTCTGCTCCTGTGCAGGTGGTCTTGCTTTTACCTTAGCACCCTTCCACTCACTCTGTCTTGTTCTCGTGAGTGCAAGATCTTGTTGTATAGTTTCTTGGTGCTTTTTGGCTTTAGTCAATTTAATACTTACCTTTTACCAAAAAAAAAAAAAAATTACATCTTTAAGCATACTCCCTCTGAACAATTGGTACATCAACTATCAACTAAGGCGTCCAGATTCAGCCACATCGTGCTGTTAACGTCGATTGCAAAAATGCCCATATTGGTATTATGATGTCAGTACTTGATATAATATCAGCTTATCAAGGACACTGTGCTCCGAATGGAAGAAATGAGATTAGCTCATTATTATGACGTTGTAAAATGGAGCATTCTGTAATTTAAAAATAAAAAATAGCCCGACGTAATCAAGAAAATTAAAAGGTTGAGGCTCGATCGTAAATAGAGCATTCTGTGCATAAATTCTTTTATTAATTTGCATGAATCACGTTCTTGTTTATCTTATTGCAATTCTTTTGATTTTTTTTTCCCTGAAATGAAAGTTGACGTTTGAATGGAGATCTACCTTTTTTATTTTTTCTAGGGTTTAGTGCTCTTCTTCTTCGTGGGGGATCGTGAGAGTGATCACCTCAATGATTGTTTCCCTCTCTAGTTGCCTAAAATCTATTCTACTTTAGAAGAACTTTCGTTTCCATCTTGAAACTTTAGTATCCACTTCAATTTTACTCGAGTACATAATACTGGAACACATGGGGAGTTTCGCAGAAATGACTTCAGTGGGATTGCGTATATGCGATCAGATTACACAGATTTCAAATGTCAATGACTGGATCATTACCCAACATCCCAATCGCTTGGTGCCTGATAAGAGTTTTAGCAAACAAATATATGGTTTGAAATTTCTATATCTCGCTCTCCATTAGTTTGGATATTACAATGTCTCGGCATAATTTCCACAGAGTTAGATGATTAAGTTGCATCATACTGTATTCTGATTATCCTAGGGCGACAAACTATAGCTATCAAATTCTTGCAAAGTAAGATTACAAATACCAGAAGCACTCCGAATCATGTGGTGATGACCCAAATTGACCAACCCAATTCGATCAACGCGTTGATTGACTTGACCTGTGAAAATCATGGATAGAATAAGGAGAAATCCTCTCTTTTGTTTTTTTTTTAGCAATAAACTAAAGCCACATGCTCAATAAATTAGTGATGCCAAGTCTCCCATTAAGCATATCAAGTCAAACCACAATCATCTTCTTTTTCTTCTTATCAACTTTTACTTTTTTTCGCGTAATCCCTTTTGAGAAAAGTGCAATTTTAGCCTTAGTGGCCATCTCCCCAATAAGAGGTACACTTACTTAGATATAATGATTTATACTTTAATCTCCATATGTTCGTCCTCTCTCTCTTTCTCTATCTTTAACTTTTTTTGTGGATTGTGGTCCTATTGGGTGCATCAAAAGTAAATGCGCAAGACCAACCATATCCACCCACCAAGAACGTTTTGGACACGCGATACCAAATTGATGATATCATGAATAAAATTTACTGGCTGATTAAAAAACATTAGTTAGTTGAAACGCGCTAGGAGGCGTATCTTTAATCATAGTCATGCATGTGAACTTAACTTTAGAAAGTAGAAAGTTTGGGGAAGATGCAAAAACACCGGTGAATCAAATATAAGATGCCTCTTATGTTTGAAGCTTACACCAACACTTTTCCTTTCACTAAAGAACAATAATAAGACATCTTAGCTTTTTACATCTTCTTAATGCAAGTTGAATAAGAAATTCGACTATGAATGCAACAATAGATCTAAATAGGTGACGCTAAAAGCTTGTCCTAGCTTCAGTCGTGTCAGGATAATATACGAAATGAATTAAGTCTATTTCATTTTGGCTAAACTTTACGAACATAATCGATGATATTTATCGTGTGATTACACCTTTCCAAAGTAACTTTTGCTTTATTTAAATAATAAGTATGGGAAGGCAAGCCAAAAAGAAAAAGATAGAACCTAGGGCTTGTCTAGACCCCAATATAACAAGACTTAAGAATATCCAAAATATCTTACTTACCAACATAGATAAGTTAGGGATAATTACAAAAGGCAACAGGATGCTTACTCTTGCACATCATATAACATCCACACTTTTGAAACCTGTAATTCGTAATCCATTTAACTTCCTAAAATATCCTTACCCAATAAACAAACCCACAATCCCAACCCTAAACTTCTCTTTCCTCCACCATCTCCGTCCTGCCTAATCACGAAATGGCCACCCACCTGCCATCCCCACTTCCTCTTGGCCACCCGGCCGACCCAACCACTACCGACCATGGACTTGAAGCCGGCAACGGTTCCTGCCCTACATTTGATCTAGAATAGGGGTGTCAATTGAAAAACTGAACTAAATCAAACAATTAGGAAAAGCTGCTAAACTGAACTAAATACGAACCAAATCTTCAGTTCAAATTTTCTATCTTCGGTTTTTTGTTTTCAGTTTTCGCTTTTATGTTTTTTTTTTTTTTTTGCTGTATTTTATTATAAGAGTAATTTTCCGAGACCCCGTTTGGATTTTCAGTTTTTTCTTCTTCTGTTTTTTGCTTTTTGTTTTTGCTGTCATATATTATAAGAGTAATTTTCCTAGTAACATGATCTTTTTCAACTTGATAAACATGACATGTCCAAAATCCTACATAAAGCATCCAATTGTTGGTTTAACGCAAATCATTTTCTTTGAACTTTTAGTAAAAAAAGAACAAATAAATTTATACGCATATAATAGAAGCCGATGCATAGATAGATAATTCTCTCCTTTGGATCACAAAAGATGCATTTGTCTTACATCAGCACTGTCCAGCCAAGAAGTCCCACTAGCAATCAATCATATGTGGTACATGACAAAGTCACGAGAATATGATAAGTTTTAATCAGCACTACAAGGAAGTACTAAGAACTTTTAGCTTTTTCCTCCACGGTTCATCGGTTTGAATTTTAAACTTTCAAGTGCTTCATAAAAATGTAACTCTACGGGCCCAGATGTAATTTTCCTTTTTGTCTCTAAAAGAAAATTAATTTCTCCCTCTCTCCAGTCTGGCCACTTTCTCTGATTTGATGATCTCATAAATGTCATTGAAAGCATTGCACCTTCCTGAAAATTTTAATGTGCACGTAGAAAGAATCATCCCTGCAAATGAGTTGAACAATGGTTATTTGGCGGCGGCATCCATAGTGGGAAATCTAAGCAAACTCGGGTCAATTCATTTTAGATTCTGTTCCCGTTTAATGTGGTCACCAATGTCCTTCATTTGGTTTGTGTACGTACTTTTGTCTGATTCACTAGCAACAGAGGTAATTTTGCAATTCAAATAAATTAGATTAAGACTTGATAGAATATGATATGAAATCCATGAATTTTACTATATTATATCCATTGTTTGATTATCACAGTTGGATATATTCATATCATATCACATACATTATTTAGTATAAATGGCATATTAGTATCAAATAAATCAAAAATTTTACAATTAGAGATGGTAAAAATCTCTCGCACCAATTTTGTTTACTTTATTTTTGTTTGCTTTTTTTCCTCTCTTTTTTAATTAATTTCTTTGTTATGTCTTTCTTCCCCTTCTATTATTCTCCAATAAAATTTTATTAAATAGTAAACTATACTAATATACCTAGAATATGCAATAAATATAATTATATATTTATATTTCTATATTATTCTAAAATAGAATTAAATTTGAATATATAAGTAAAAATAAGATTGAATTAAAATAACTAAATTTTTTTTCTAATTTCTCATATTAGAATTCAAATATTATTTATATATTATTATATAATTTTAACTTTGTTAATTTTTTTGGTTTAATAATTTTAATTTTGTTAATTTAAGAAGTTTGTTATTCGAGAAAATAACTTTCATATTATGGATGTTAAAAATCATATCCATTTTTATCCTCATCTTTTCATGGGATAATTTTATTCGATCCATATCTCCCTTATATCCAACTTTATCATTTCTTAAACAGACACCAAACGTAGAATAGAATAAATTTTATTCTATATTGAATTTTATCTCGATCGCCAAATGCAACCTTATAGTTTTAAAAGGGAAAATTGTATAAAAATTCCTAAATCTATTGTATTTTTGTCAATTTAGTTATAAACCTTTCAATTTTGCCAATTCAATCTTAAACCCTTTCATTTCTTGTCAATTGAGTCCATCCGACCAATTTTGGCCGGAATTCACTAATGTGACACAATGGATGCTGACGTAAACACAATTTATTAATTTTTGAATTTTTTTGAATTTTTCTTTTCTTTCATTTTTTTTTTTTTTTGGGTCTTTTCTTCCTTTGGCCAATTTCCCAACCTTCGGCGACAGGCTAGAGGCTACAACCAGCGAAGGTCAGCCTCGCCCACCTCAAGTGAGGTCGCCCTCGCCGAGATCTAGCAAGGGGCGCCCACATTGAACACCAATGAAGGCGACCTCATCGGCCACAAGCGAGGCTAGCCCTCACCAGTAGCTTAGAGGTCGAGGGGTCGCTTGTGGTAGCCAGAACGGCGATCGTGCGGGAAGCCAAGAGTGTCAAGACAAAGCAGAGAGAGGCACGAGCTCAGTCATCTCACTCGCGCCTTGCAGAGCCTTGAGGCCGAAGCGGTCGTGGGCACAACCCAATCGTCGCCGCTCACCCTTCCTCCCTCTCACTTCTCAATTTAAGGTATTAGATTCTCAGGCTTAGGAGTCAAGACGAGAGAGTGAAGAAAGAAAGCGTAAGGTATATTTTAGTTTGGGACTAGTTTTAACGGTTCAAATCCGAACTGAAAAAATCTGAACCAGCTAAGAAAAAGTTATTTTTTTCATGAACCGAACCAAACCAAAAATGCACAAAATTTCGATTCGATTCGGTTTTGACACCCCTAGTCTAGATCGAGATGGGGCGATCCGATCGGGACCAAATTGAGGTCTATCTATGACAAAGCTCACATGATTAATTCGAGCTTTTTCACATAGAATGTCGGGCTCCCGCAGGCCCCACATGGCTGAGGCTGCAACTCGCACGAACTCCAGATCCTATTGCCGGAGATTGCGACAGCAAAGGGATGGAGAGGGAGAGATGGGTGTAGGGTTTGAGAGCAAATGGATCTTTTTGGTTTCTCCAAAATGCAAATTGTAGGTTTTTAAAAAGTGGAAATAGTGTTTGACATGTTTGCAATTTCCGCTTCTAAGTCATGCCTGATGAAAGGTAGTATAATGCATTAGATGATTCCTTTGTGCATGAATGTACTCGATGCTAGCATATGACATGGACATCCCTCACTCTCAATTTGTCTGGCACGCACAAAAAAAGCAAGATGGCCTAACTCTCCCGATCCATAGGCGGGCTGGCTTGATGTCAAACCAGCCCATAAAAATCACATTTTCTTCATCAAATGGTCGAGTCTGGGCTGATCTAACTGGGTCTAAATGCGTGAGCCCAGGCCCAAGAGGAAATACTCCTATCCAGGCTCGTCCAAAACGTGCTAGCATTAGCTTAAAAAGCGAAGCATAATAATAACAGTAATCCTCTCGAACGCCTTAATTGAGTTCTATTCATACGTCACAACTTTAAAAACTAACGAGTCAAATGACCCATTTTCACTCGCCGAAGAACAGATCATAGTCCTTCAAAAAGCACCACCTCTCTCCTCAACAACCATCATTCACCGGCTACGATCCCTCCGACATTCAAGCTAGTAGTTCTACACAGAATTTCAATATCAAGGCGACTAATACCAATCTACAATTTTGGATAGGTACAATAAATTATGCATGATATCAAAATGTCACGCACTTAAATCTCGAAACTGCTCATGTAGATTCTCCTTTGTAATCTATTATCACACTATCTACGGTTGAAGTTCAAACTTTCTTGAGTATAATTATGTTATTACCCCATTAATTAATTTGTCATATCCTCAGCGATTGAGATTGCCCAATTAACACTTCTTGGGCTGAGAGACCCGACATTAGCCCGAAAGCCCACAAAACTATTCCGATGGACTAGTTTTTTTCCAATTGGACACTGGAAATCCTCAATGACGGGTCGTTTATTAGAACCAAAATTGCATGAGTCGAAGTTAAACATTCGGCTTAACCTGATTGTGAATTTGTTAGAAGATATGCGATATTCTTTTAGGAGATTTGGATTTGATTTGATTATGTACATATCAATTATAGATTAGATACAGATCTAGATTGATACATAGAATTCTTTATTTTCATTAATTGTACAAACCTAGTTCTATATCTTTATGATCTGTACAGATTACAGACATATCGAGGAAATACAGAAAAACATTATTCCTCTCTCCATCGCCTTCGGTTTCTTTCATGGTATCAGAGCTTCCAGGCTTCTGATTTGCTTCCGCTTTGTTCTTTTGCCAAATAGTTCTTCGACCTACAGAAAAGGGTTGTATTCGGCATTAGAATCAATATCCGAAGGAGTTTTTCTTTTTTTAACTTACCATGGCCTCCCCACAAACCAGCACCTCTGCTTCCGGAAATTCACCGACTGGAGAAGTAATGCCCCAAGATTTGCAGGTTGGACATCAACCTGCGACACTTCCAGCCATAAGTCAGCAGACTCAATTACAACCCGCACAGTGGCGACCCACGCAGACTCAGCTCAATGTGGGGCAACCCTTGGCGGGTCAACCATACCAGTGGATTCTGTATCCACTTTATTTTGGGCCAAGCCCAAATCCATCATCGTCTGCGTATGTGGGCCACCAGAGCTACGTCCAAGCCGATGGGGGCCCACCAACCACGAATGGGGCAAGCCCAGCCATCGTATTGGAGCAGTTGAGCGGGTCGGGAGAGCCGGGTATGGGAACAAATCCCTACCCGGGTTTTTATCATGCGGGTTATCCAATTGGGGCAAGCGAATCGGGTCAAGGAAATACCTACCCGAACCTCGCGCCTGGTTTTCTACCTTTTCCGGCGGCGGCGCTCGCCGGACGACCAGAACCCGGCGATCCATTGTTCGTCTCTAATGCTGACGAACCAGAATTGCAGCTCATCAGCCAGCAATTGGCCGGGCCAGAAAACTATACAAGATGGTCACAGGAATTCCGGCGCGCCCTGGCAACCAAAGACAAAGATGGTTTCCTCGACGGAACCATTCCAATTCCCGTGGAAGAACGCCTGGCCCAACTCTAGAGGAAGAGCAATCGCCTGATCCGAACCTGGATCAGCAATTGCGTCTCTTCCGAGGTCGCGGCCGGACTCCCACCAACAGAAGATGCAAAAGAAATGTGGGAAAGTATCCAGGAAATGTACGGGAAGCTGGACCAGTCGAAAATTTTTAATCTAATGCAAGAGCTCAGTGAATTGAAGCAAGGAAATATGACGGTCACATCCATTTTCAATAGGCTCTCGTCTCTGTGGAACAATCTCGAAGCGGCCGAGGAGAAGCTCGTGGGACCGGAGTCCACTCTCAAACAATACAGATCTATCAAAGACAGGGAGAAAGCTACACGCTTTCTCCTCATTTTGAACGAAACTTACCTCGGATTTCCCTCGCAGATCCTCGCCATGGATCCCATGCCGCCGATTGGGCGGATATTTCAATTGGCTGTGCAGGAGGAGAGTCAGCGACACGCGACGCCAGACCACACCAGGAGCAGCGAGAGCGTCGCACTCACAGCCCGCGGAGATCGGCGAGACGCGGCCACCAGGACGCAAACCCTAAATCGCGAGAGAGAGAGACGAGCGGCCAAATTAGGGTTCGTAGAAGAGGAACTCAGGCTATTTAAAGCAAACCGGATGGACGGTCAGGATGTGATACGAGGATCGGACGGCTCGCAAACCTTCGATCCTTCGATCGGATCCAACGGCGGACAAGAGCTCGCGACTAAAGGATCGGACGGTCAGATCTTTGCTGCGATTAAAGGAACGGACGGTCAGATGCTTGCCACGTCATCAAGAAATTTCGGAAGAAATTTTAAAGGCAAGAATAAATTATTTTGTGATTATTGCAAACGTCCTAATCACTCAATTGATCATTGCTGGAAATTGCATGGAAAGCCCAGTGAAAAAGAAAAAAAGGTTTCAGTAGCTTATCAAGTTACTGGGTCGACCGGTAAAAAAATTGACCAGCCTATCTCGTATAGTCAGTATCATTAGTTAATGGAGGCACTTCAAAAAATGGACACGACAAACAGAGGAGCGAGTTTCTCAGGTATTACCCATTGCTTGATTAATTCAATACCCAGAAAGGCGTGGATAATTGATTCAGGGGCAAGCAACCATATTATATGTGACAGGAGATTTTTCTCAAATATAAATGACAAATTGAATTTCCCTATTTCCGTGCAATTACCCAATGGGGACATTACCCATGTCCATGAAACAGGGACAGTCAATCTCAGTTCACAGATTACTCTTAGAAATGTTCTTTATGTCCCAGAATTCCAGTTTAACCTGATCTCTGTGTCAAAAGCTTGTCAAGAAAATTCATGCCGGGCCGTTTTCAATGCTGACACGTGTTTCTTTCAGGACCTTTCGACTGGGAAACTGATGGGCTTGGGTAGTCTCTCTGAAGGCCTTTTTTTCTGGAATAGTTTCTCAAGTAATTTTCCTTGCAATTCCTTAAATAAGTCATCATTGTGTAACTTGACTACCAATGATAAAAAATTCCATTATGCATTTGAGATTGGGCCACAGTGCCTCCTTTCCATGTCCACAATGTCCTATATGTCCTCTTGCTAAACAATTTCGTACGCTTTTTCCGTCTAGCAACACCCAGACTAGTGAGATTTTTTCCTTACTTCATGTGGATATATGGGGACCATACCACACATTAAATCATGATGGGTCTCGATATTTTCTCACTATAGTCGATGATTATTCTCGTGCGACTTGGATTTTCTTGATGCAGTCTAAGAATCAGACTTATTCTCATTTGAAAAGTTTTCTCTCACTCTCAAAGAATCAGTTTGGCAAATCCATACAGCGGATCCGTACTGATAATGGAAGAGAATTCTTCAGCCATGATTGCTCTTCACTATTTACTACACATGGCATACAACATGAGAGCTCATGTACTTATTCACCACAACAAAATGGCGTGGTAGAACGGAAACATCGTCATCTATTGGAAGTCGCACGAGCCATGAAGTTCCAAGCGTCAGTTCCAGACGATTATTGGGGAGATTGTGTGGTCACAGCCACTTACCTAATCAACCGTATGCCGACTCAGATACTTAAAGGGAAAACTCCATTTGAATTGTTATTCCAAAAGAAACCAGGGCTCCAGCATCTCAAGGTCTTCGGATGTCTCTGTTTTGTTGCAACAGTGGGTCCTAGAGACAAATTCAGCCCACGTGCTCGGCGATGCATTTTCATGGGATATCCCAATTTGCAAAAAGGGTATTGGGTTCTTGACATTTCCACAAAGGAATTTCTGGTAAGTCGTGATGTCATCTTTCATGAAGACATTTTTCCTTTTTCTGAACAGACGACCCTAGATGTTGGGATGGCAGACTCTCCCCATAACATCCTATCTGATGAAGCAATGCCTCAAGGTCCTACCTATATACCAATGGCAGAATCGAGGCACATTCCTCCCACTAATTCATTTCTTCCAATATCAACGTCAACACCTGTTGAGAGGACCGACTGCTCAGAAGAAATTTTAGAACCACGACTCGAAGATTCCCATGATACTGAGGAAAGTCAGCACATTGAGTCGCCATCTACCAATGAGACAAATACGGACACCACCCATCCAAGGCGTTCTGGTCGCACCACACAACCTCCTACCTGGACTAAAGACTATATCTGTGCAACTCATCATTCTCCAGGTACTCAGTATCCAGTCTCATCATATGTTTCCTTTCATAGATTATCACAGGAACATAGATGTTGTATTAGTCGCCTATCAGAAGAACAGGAGCCATCTGGTTATGATGAGGCATCTATTGACCTAAAATGGCAACAGGCCATGAAGGCGGAACTTCAGGCATTGATTGACAATAAAACATGGGATCTTGTCCCACTCCCCTCTAATCGCAAGCTAATTGGCTGCAAGTGGGTCTACAAGATAAAGTATCGTGATGATGGTTCCATTGAACGATACAAGGCACGGTTGGTTGCCAAAGGATTCACACAAAAGGAAGGTTTTGATTACCACGAGACCTTTTCTCCGGTTGCCACCGATGTCACAGTTCGTTCTTTTTTGTCTGTTGCTGCTATTAATAATTGGAGTCTACATCAAATGGATGTGCACAATGCTTTCTTGCACAGGGATCTTGATGAGGAAATTTATATGGATATTCCTCAAGGCTTACGGAGACAGGGGGAGAATAGAGTATGTCGTCTCCGTAAATCCCTTTACGGATTGAAGCAAGCATCCAGACAATGGTATTCCAAATTTGCAAATGCTCTTACAACAGCAGGCTTCAAGCAGTCTAGACATGACTATGCTTTATTCACACGGACTAAAGGTATGTCATCCATTTATTTAATGATATATGTCGATGACATACTTGTTATGGGAAATGATTAGGCTGCCATAGACAATTTCAAGGATTATTTACATGCTACTTTTCACATTAAAGACTTAGGAGCACCTAAATATTTCCTTGGAATTGAAATTGCTCGATCTGATCAAGGAATTTCCCTTAGTCAACAGAAGTTTGTCTTAGAAATCATATCAGAAGCAGGCTTATCAGGATGCAGACCAGCTGTGATTCCTATTGAGCATAACATTAAGTTGACTACTACAGAATATGATAGGGGTATATCACAAAACGATGATCCCATACTCAAAGATCCATCAGGGTATCAAAGACTTGTCGGGAAGCTCATATACCTGACTATGACTAGACCTGATATCTCTTATGCAGTACAAACACTTAGTCAGTTCATGCACAGTCCAAAGCGATCTCATTTGGAAGCTGCATTGAAGGTTGTGAAGTATTTGAAAAAGTATCCAGGACTTGGAATTCTTTTGTCCAAGCAATGTGACATGAAGATGAGGGCATACTGTGATGCTGATTATGCTACGTGTCCTACTAGCCAAAGATCAGTCACTGGATACTGCATCAAATTAGGAGATTCACTTCTCTCATGGAAAACCAAGAAGCAGCCTACTGTATCTTTGCCTTCGGCAGAAGCTGAGTACCGAGCTATGGCAAAAACCACTTGTCAGGTAGTGTGGATACGAGGGTTGCTCAAGGACCTCGGAATACAAGTACAAGGAGCGACAAAATTATATTGCGACAACGATGCAGCTCTCAAATTGGCAGCAAATCCTATAGTGCACAAGAGGACTAAGCACATAGAAGTGGACTGTCATTTTACACGAGACAAGATTCAAGAAGGGGTGATTGAAACAGAAGGAATTGGCACAGCAGAGCAGCCAGCGGACATCTTCACCAAACCCCTATGTCATCGACAGCATGCATATCTATTGAGCAAGCTAGGCGTCTTGGACATCTACAAGCCACCAGCTTGAGGGGGAGTGTTAGAAGATATGCGATATTCTTTTAGGAGATTTGGATTTGATTTGATTATGTACATATCAATTATAGATTAGATACAGATCTAGATTGATACATAGAATTCTTTATTTCCATTAATTGTACAAACCTAGTTCTATATCTTTATGATCTATACAAATTACAGACATATCGAGGAAATATAGAAAAACATTATTCCTCTCTCCATCGCCTTCGGTTTCTTTTAGAATTTGATTAAGCTTTCTGTATGAGATTTTTTATATCGGATGGCTTCTATTATTAATTGTTTAATTTTGACAGATTTTGTGGCACTCACACCTGGAATTTTGTTTAATAACTGATTTCCATCATCATGAGAGCGCCATCAGCACCCCAATTAGCTTTTGCTAAGAGAGTCAATCTCATCTTCGATGATCTCCTATAAAAGTAATCATGGCATATCCTCGAACTCTTGGCACAAATTAGCACCACTTTCACAATCAGCACGCTGGTTGAATCGAAATGGAGAAAACCCATCACTCTTAATGGCTATAAACCTATCATCTCTACATGTTTATTTTGTAGTATCCTTCCATTATACTAATTTCAGCGTAATTATTATTTTTTCCATAAATGTTGAAAATTGAAAAAAAATACTTTCCTGCCAAAATCTAAAATAGTATACATTTTACAATTTTATGAAAAAATGTATAGGAACATACGTGTCAACATTTTACCCTTACCAAAAAAAAATCATACGTGTCAACATTTTATATTTTTGATAATTTGGATGCTTTGAATTAACAAAAAATCATATCCTTTGCTCTCTACATCTATAAGAGCACAATCATTTAGTGGGTTGCAAAAGAAAGCTACTCGGTAGTAGTTTGTCTCCTTTTTCCAATACTTCTCTCAATGATACAAAGTTTCATTAAAGTCTCCATACAAATCCACGATAAAGAATTACTAGAATGAATCGTCCGAAGCTACTACCATCGTTGAAGTCTCTCTTGATACAAAGTTTCACTTGGGGCAACAACCGAGAGGGGGAAGCATTGGTGAAAAATAAGCTAGATTGAGTTTAATGTAATATAGAGTGGAGCGTGATGTTCCTAAATGCATAATCTTTTGCCTTACCGGCCATTGGCTCCGACCATAGCCCTATACTACCGTCTTTATATCCACCGATGGAAAAAAGGAAGAGACAATTCTGTTTTGAAGCCTACTGGAAAAAGGATGCTGAATGCAAAGAAGTAGTTAAGAACATGTGGAATGATCAGCAACAATCACAGTTGAAATTGGCACGCAAGTTGAATGAAGTCTCTAAAGCCTTATTTAAGTGGAGTAAGCAGAAATTTTCCAATGCATTTCGACAAATTGAGCACCTCAAAATAGAGCTTACCAAGCTAATTAATGGGAGGGAAAGGGGGTTGAGAAAGCAAGAAAAACAGAAACTTACAGTGCCAATTGAAAATTTATGGCGACAGGAAGATATGTATTAGGGAATGAGATCAAGAATAGAGTGGCTAAAATGGAATGATAGAAATACCAAGTTCTTTTATGCTACGACGATGCACCAAAGGCAAAGAAACAAGTTATCCATGCTGAAAGTAGACGACCAGAATTGGCGCAAAGAGCGTCCACTAATTAAACAACATGTAAACACATTCTCTCATAGACTCTCTGGCACAATTGGTCCCATAAATCTTTAGCCGATTTTAGACCAATGTCCTTGCATAGTCGGAAATGAAATGAATGAAGCTCTAGTAGGGCCAATGACATTAAAAGAAGTAAAATCAGTAGTTTTCCAATTGAGGGTTACAAAGGCACCAGGTCCAGATGGACTAAACGGACAGTTTTATCAATATCACTAGGAGATAATTCAAAAAGAAGTGCACCAAATGATCGAAAAGTTCTTTGTTTCAAGTACTTTAGACTCTTCTCTCAACAGAACCCATCTTGCCCTTATTCCAAAGGTTACAAACCATGAATCTATAACACAATATAGGCCCATCATCTTATGTAATTTCAGCTATAAAATCATTTCCAAAGTTATGGCTAATCAGTTGAAATCTTGGCTACTTAGGGTGATTGAAATGGAACAAAATGCTTTCATTAGTGGACGACAAATACAACATAACATCCTAATTGTCCAAGAAGTGTTGCATCAACTCAAAATCAGAAAAAGTAAGAGGAAATTTCAGGCAGTACTAAAACTTGATTCATAGAAAGCTTATGATCGAGCAGAATGAGACTGCCTATGCGAATGTTTGAAGGGTATGGGCTTCAGCAATCGTTGGGTTTCTTTGGTGAAAACATGTATATCTACATTCACTTTCAATATCAAACTTAATGGGGAACCTCTCCAAGTCTTCAGACCAACTAAAGGAATAAGGCAATGGGATCCTCTTTCTCCTTACCTTTTTATCATTACAACAAACATGCTTCCTTTGCTCATACACAAAGCACTAGGGGATAGAAGTTTGAAAGACATAAAACTTAATAGAAGCTATCCAACTCTCTCACACTTACTTTTTGCTGATGATGCGATATTTTTTCTGGATGGGACAATTAAGGAATGCCAGAACTTGGCAAACCTTTTGAACCAATATTGCTATGCCTCAATTCAAGTGATCAACTTGAACAAATCCAGTATATATTTTAGCAATTGCTATTCACAACAATTGAGGAGGAATATGGTAGAAGAATTAAGAGTTCCTATCATTGCAAAAATATGGAAATATCTTGGCATTCCGTTGGATTGGGGACAATCTAAGAAAGAGATGTTTGCATGGGTCTTAATGAAAGCAAATATGAAACTCGAGGGGTGGAAAGAAAGCCTAATGACAAAGGCAAGGAAGGAAATCCTTATCAAAATAGTAGTACAAGCATTGCCACATTATACTATGTCAATATTCGAGATTCCTATTTGAATTTGTACAGCAATTGAAAAACAGTTGCATCTTTCTAGTGGAAAAGAAGTAGTGCGAAAAAAGGAATCTACTGGAAAAAATGGGAAGTGCTGAAAACCAAGAAAGATTGTCGAGATTTGGGATTCAAGGACCTCATTGCTTTCAATAAAGGCCATGTTGGGAAAGCAAACTTGGAGACTCATACAAGCCCCTTCAAACTTATGGAGTCAGTTGATGAAAGGGCTATACTATTCTTCAGGGCAAATAAAGGATCTAGACCATCTTAGGGTTGGCAAAGCCTACTTTCAAAAAGAGAGGTATTAGAGCAACAAATCAAGTGGTCTGTGGGAGATGGCACGCAAATCCGATTAAGAGAAGATAGATGGTTAGAGAGAGGACACATCGGAGGACCTACGAATGAAGGAGATCCTGAATATGTGGCTCACCTATCGACCAAGAGTCTAAACAATAGAATATGTAGAAATTATCAAGCTTATTTGACATTAGTCTTGTAAATAAAATTCTTGCAATTCCTCTAATTCCTACGAGGACCAACAAAATCATATGGACAAAAAATAGATTTGGAGCCTCTTTCATCAAAAGTGGACACAACACACTACATCCGGCCAACAACCACAACAATCAATTCCAGGCTTCCTCGTCATACCAACCGCCCAAGAAATTACGGAACTTGATATGGCAGCTCCATACCTGTCCAAAAATCAGGTTTTTTACATAGAATATGTGTACTAATGCACTCCTAACAAAGGAAAATCTCTACAAGAGAAAGAT
The DNA here is from genome assembly GCA_016097605.1 of Eucalyptus guilfoylei. Taxonomy (NCBI): domain Eukaryota; kingdom Viridiplantae; phylum Streptophyta; class Magnoliopsida; order Myrtales; family Myrtaceae; genus Eucalyptus; species Eucalyptus guilfoylei. Next base: position 9,674,202 of record CM027863.1, read on the forward strand.
GATACCTGACCCGCTTTATCAAATATGCCATCGTGAGCTAGAGACACCAAAGCATCTGTTTTTGCTGTGTCAATGGACAAAAAAGGTATGGTCAAATCCGGATCTAAGAATCAACCCCTCCCCCCAAAAATAACTAGAATCAACAAATGTTTTCTTGAAACCCTCGCATTAGACAACAATCCATCGTTGAAGGATCTACTGGCCGGCACCCTTTGGCAAATCTGGAAGAGGCGTAACACCTTGGTCTTCCAAGGTAGCACACCAAGACACCAAGAAATAGTGGAGGAAGCGAGATTAGAACTTGAGTTATTCAACATATGAAATCCAAAAACAAAAGCTCGACCTACAGGCGTTGCACACCTACTTGCGGTATGGGTTCCTCCAGCAAAGGGCTCTCTGAAATACAACATCGACAAGTCTTGGAAAGGCGAACAGGAAGAAGGAGCGACGGTCGGGATGTGCAGGAACGTGGTCCGATTCATCACCGATGGCTTGGCGCTGAAGTTTCACGTCGATTCAGCCCTTAAAATCAAGTCTGTGTCCCTCCGTGCGGTTCTGTCGAGGCTGCTGAAATCAAGTGCTCGAGAGTCTTCGGCTTCATCTTCAATTGATCTCCATGAAGACATCAAAGTAAAAACTGATAACTTATCAGTTGTGGAGTGAGTATTAGGCCAAAATCCAGGCCATGGGTAGTTGACACTATTTAAGAGGAATATAAAGATTTGCTGGCCTAGCTCCAAATATATCAATGTCTTATATTCCAAAGGAGGCCACCAAGTCTACCCATTGGGCCACAAAAGCCCATGGGTTAATATTCTTCCAAATGGTTGGCTGCATAACCCCCCCCCCCCCCGCGGGCCGTGCGGGGCCACTATGATCTTTATTATGTAATGATTTCAGACTTAATTGTGTTTCAGTAACATTTTAGTAATTTCAGTAATGAGTGCTACTTATTGACCGAAAAGAAAAATTTAACAAAAAGTCAAAATGAGTCTGCCACAAGAATTAGGTCAAGCTAAAAGTAAACAATTAAAATGATGAGGTGGATCGCGAAACCACTTCCTTATTCACATTGGTGTATGTAAAATTGAAGCGGTCTCCTTTATTTACAATATGAAATTGAGAGAAAATTCAATTATTTTTTCATGATACGACCCAAAAGGAAATGAAAAATTCAAAGGGTAATAATAACACAATAACTCCCTCAAAAAGTTTGAGAGCGATACACATTTATCTCTGAATTTTCAATTCTGATACATTTTTTCTCTAGACTTTGAACAATGGTACGTATAACGAATTTATTCATAAACGAAAATCCAAACACTATATTGAATAAATTAAAAGTTTAAAGACCATATTAAATATCAGGCTAAAGTTTATAAACCACGTTGAACATATCAAAAAATTCATGAATCACATTGCACATCAAGCCAAAATTCATGAATTATTCGAATCGTTACCCATAATAAAATGAAAGTCCAATTCTTGGACAATACACTCGATGGTCCCAAAGTTCGGGGGGGTTTTGGGTAATTCCCCCGAAATCAAAAAAGAAAAGAAAAACCTAAAATCCTTAGAGAATAGTATCTCAACTTGTAAGAATAGTCTCTCAACTTGTAAGAATAGAACATATTAAATACTCAGCCGACCAAAAACCTAAAGTTAAAGTCCAAACATTAAAAAAGAAAGCACAAAAGAGGGGACCCTCCCATCTTCCCTCATCAACCAACCACACATCTCCCTTCCCCCCTCCTTGAGTCCTTCCCCCCTTTCTCCCCCCTCCATCATCATCACCCAACACCGCACGCAAACAGAGAAATTCTTCATGGGCGACGATGCTGCGCTGCACGAAGCTTGTCCGAACGACAAGAACCTCAAGAACTTCTGGGGCAACGCCCCCGAGGACGAAGACTCCTACTTCGAGCAGCAGGGCGTCCGCGGCACCCGCTCCTTCCGCACCTCCCCCCGCGGCCTCACCCTCTTCGTCCGCTCCTGGCTCCCCCCCGCCGCCGCCCCGCCGCCGCGCGCCGCCGTCCTCATGGTCCACGGCTACGGCAACGACGTCACCTGGACGTTCCAGGCCACCCCGATCTTCCTCGCCCAGCACGGCTTCGCCTGCTTCGCCTTCGACCTCGAGGGCCACGGCCGCTCCGCCGGCCTCCGCGCCTTCGTCCCCGACGTCGACCTCGTCGTCGACGACGCCATCGACTACTTCGACTCCGTCAAGAACGACCCCCGGTTCTCCGGGCTGCCCCGGTTCCTGTACGGGGAGTCGATGGGGGGCGCGATCTGCCTGCTGATCCAGTTCCGGGACCCGGCGGCGTACCAGGGCGCCGTCCTGGTCGCGCCCATGTGCAAGATCTCGGACAAGGTCCGCCCCGCCTGGCCGATCCCGCAGGTGCTCTCCCTGGTCGCCCGGGTCATGCCCACGCTGCCCATCGTCCCGACCGCCGACATCATGAGGAAGTCGGTCCGGGTCGAGGCCAAGAAGGTGGTGGCGGAGATGAACCCGATGCGGTACCGGGGGAAGCCGCGGCTCGGGACCGTGCTGGACCTGCTGCGGGTCACGGACTGCCTGAACCGGAGCCTGGGGGATGTCCGGATCCCCTTCATTGTGCTGCACGGGAGCGAGGACGCGGTGACCGACCCGGAGGTCAGCCAGGCGCTGTACCGGGAGGCCCGGAGCGAGGACAAGGCGATCCGGATCTACGACGGGATGATGCACTCGCTGCTGTTCGGGGAGACGGAGGAGAACATCGCGGCCGTGCGCCGCGACATCCTGGCTTGGCTGGAGGAAAGATGCGACCGCCGGGTCGAGATTCAATGATGATTGGAGAATTCTCAATCTTTTGTAACTTCAAATTTCTCATTTTGATCGAAGGGACAACTTGCCTTCGTGACATTTATAAGAAGTTTACTAGGGCAACATTCTCTTCCACCCTGTGTATTTGGTATGGAATCAATTGTTCTTTCTTTCCCCAATAGGGGGCAGTCCCGCTGAGTCGAATCGATCGCCTCCGGCGGCATCTAGGAATGTTTATTCAGTTCAGATCCTGAGGCAGTTGATGGGCATTAGCGACTAATTGAAGATATAAGGAATTAGTCATTGTTAGGTCGAGTTATCTCTGCAGGGGGCACAGGCACGGCGACGGACCCATGACGACGATGACAGTGAGTCGAGGATCGTCGGCTTGGTTTCCCCTGAGCAGACTCTCGTAAAGGGTACGAGAAAAGATCAGAATACGCGCTAGGCAAGACATAATTATCAAATTCACTGACCTCAAGTTTGTGATCTCCGTATACAAATAAGGAATGGAGGAGAGCACAGAGATAGAACAAAAACCCTATATCATTTACATTTTCAGGGGAAAAAAAATTGCATCTTTACTGTTAGCTGTTGCTATCTGTCGCGCGCTGTACAGTAACAAATAATGGTGAAGCAGGAAAGTTGATCAATCTCCAGTCAATCGCTTCTGTCGAAATCACTAAGTATAAGGCCGCCGCCGCTACTCAGAACAAACTCTACCAGGCAGCACTAAGGTTAGTAAATGATGTGTTGCGATCCGCAAAATTAGACTTCCGAATCACGCCATAAACAAGTAGTTCAAGTCCTCCACTGTTAGGCGGGTTTGACGACCCGCTTTCTCGTCCTCTCCGAATGCAGATGCGACCATTAGTCTCTTCTTTTGCTGATGACATTACAAACAAAAAAACATTTACCAGACTCTACTTTGTAAAAGAAACCCCATACCCAATGAGTGATGAACGAAAAACACATTAATATACAGATACCCATGCGGTAAATTCTCCAACGTAGCAAAACCATATTGCAAGTCGAGATGAAGGTTACCCATAAATGTCAACTGATAACATCCTAACTGCACAAAACTGCACCGACTGATGATGTATTATTTAATTGAAACCATTTGTTTCAGAACACAGCAAATTTATATTTGGCGATATACACTTCCAATGGCCAAACTAACTCAGTTCACCATGTAAAGGCTCTATAGAATAGATTCCAGTCTTTTTTTCTTCAGTGACAAAAATGCAGGTGTGACCAAAGTTACTTGGGTTAAATTTAAACTGAAAAGCATGCGTGACATGGGCAAGTTCATTTGGGGGGAAAAAGAAGAGACCAGGGGCCTTTTTTTTTTTTATCTCCTATGTTTCTAGAACATGCACATCGGTGAGGAAAGTTTAACGTGTATATGACGCCAACACCTGATCCTATTCGTGACCACATAACCAACTGACCACTTTAATCCACCTCCAGATCACTCAACTTTTCATTTAATTCATGAAATATAAATATGTCTGCCCAGTAAACCCAGAAATTTCATGGACACAACAAGCAACAATAAAAGCTAGGGGTGCTATCTGACCTGTAGGTCCAAGATGCGATCTTCAACTGTGTCTTTGACAGTTAGTCGCAAAACTGTAACAGGACGAGTCTGCCCAATACGATGTGCTCTATCGACAGCCTGGTCCTCTGTCGTAGGATTCCACCAAAGATCCAGCAAAAGAACATGGCAAGCTGAGACCATATTAAGTCCTAGACTCGCAGCTTTCAAGGACATAATCATAACAGTAACCTACAGGTTTAAAAGGACAACAGATAATGTGAGAAAAGACTTCCAGCCAATACAGAGTGAATGTGTTGCATCAGTATATTAAAAAATAAATGTGTGAAACAGCACGTCCATACCTCTGGCAGAGTGTTAAAGTCCTTCACAGCCTTGTCTCTTGCAAGAACCGACATAGTACCATCAAGTCTTCTATATTGAATAGATGAATCTTTCAGGCGACCTTCCAGTAAATCCAACATCCTTGTCCACTGTGAAAATACTATTGCTTTCTCTGGAGCTGGCTTATTTGAAAGACCTGGGCCTTTTTTCACAGACACATTTCCTTCAGAAGAATTATCTTTGCATATGTGCCTAGGAGGGGATGTCTCGTCAGAGTAACTGCTACCCACATTGGAAGAATTCTCTTCATCACTATTTCTTGATGCACCGTCCTGTGTCTTGGACAGTGATTGCAGGACCTCTAGAGCAGCCTTGATCTTGGAGGAATCATGCAGATGACCCCCAGAACAAGGGTCAACCGTCTCTAGGAGTTCGGACCCCAAATTACTAGGGTGACTGTTCTGTGCACAATGATCAGCAATGGAACTCTTCAGGGAAGCTCTGGAAAACACTTGAGACATACTGAGTCTCTCTTTGCACTTTGTGGCGGGGCAATGTCCATCATCACCAGTAAGGTGTTCACAAAGGCATTGGTTGCAAAATACATGACCACATACCGAAACAACAGCCTCTTCAGGTGGATCCTACAAATTAAGGATTAACTCAACCATTTGAATGCGCTTGACCATAAACCAAACTTGAAAACAACCAGTTCTCTTATTAAGAATTATAGTCCACAAACAAATGACCTCAGATAACATGGGATTGAAATCATTCACCCTTGTCTGTTCTATGATAAGATTCTTCTTGACATTATAAAACACGACATGTCACTTGACTAGTTTACAGCAGGAATTGAGGAGGCCCATAACTACTAATTTATGAAAAATAATCTTTTCCATTTAAATAACCTGCTACTCCATTCAAAATGTCACTGCAGCAGCAGCAGCAGCAGCAGCCTTTTAAAGTTACCTATAGTGCCTCGCCTTCACTATGTCTTAATGAAAAGAGAGCACATCAAGGTATTTTAATTCCAGCGTTTATATTGATCTAGAGTCAAGACCCCCAAAGTTTTACCATGTGATTCATTTCCTAAACCTAGCAGTCCTATTTCAGGGGGCTCAAAGGACCATTAAAAAAATAAATAATGTCATTAACTGCGCACCAGGTATTTGCCTCTGTTGCAGAAATATCCACACGCATGCACAAGCACAAATGCACAAAGACAGATATATTACTCACATTGCAGATGCTGCAAATTGCTAAAGAAGCTTCCAAACAATTCAGAAGAAGAACCCGTCTCTCCTGAGGAAGTTTATTTGCCATTTCAAGTGACTGCCATGGAGAACCCGAGTCATATCCCCTCACAAGCAGGGGATGATCACAAGCCTGTCGAAGGCGCAAGAGCATCAACAGAATGTTCACATAGTTTTCTCTGACAGTCCCAGCAGCTGCATATTCCTGGTAGAAGAGCATATCTTCCAGAGTTAGTAACACAGTTGGGCAAACGGGCAGAAGCTACGCGATATTAGCATTGTACGTGAATGTCATCCTTCAACATGTTAAGCTCAAAAATGAAGAAAAGTAACTCCTTAACACATACTTGAAATTGAGCACGAGAATCGGCTTCTAATTTCGAGTAAAAATCTCGCTCCTCCTTCGAAAATTCCACCTTTTTCAGTTCCACCGACTTTGGCGGTAAGGTTATGATAGGTTCACCATCAAGAAGTGTGCCTAAAACAGGGTAAACATTTACATGATTAATAAAAAATTATACCTACACAATGTAAGGAGTTGACAAAATAACAACCACCATGAATATAAAGTTAATCTCAGCCTCTCAGGCAATAAAAAAACAGAGATGGAAGTAAACACTTCACATAACATGGGAAAAGGAAATTAGCACATTCTCTTGAAACAGAAACATAGAAATATTGAACAATTTTACCACAATGTCCACTCAGCATGGACAATCCTTGTACTCAGGGAAGCTTTGACCCTACTTTATGTTAAGGGGAAGAAGCACAAGCAAAGGTGAAAATGAGAAGGAACCCACAAAAAACACATTTAACTAAGTGAACTACACCACCTAAAGCCTTGCAACAAAGAATGTGGACAAATCAAAGACGGTGATGCCAGTGACAAGATAACTCGTGAGCCTAGAACAAAAAAATATTGAAGAGTAAATATGACATGATACATAACATAGTGGAGTCCCATCTAAGCATGAAGATAAAAGGTTTTGACATCATTACTATAAAACCAACTTAACCACCACAAAGACGAAGAAACATTAAGTTGCAAGTAAAATACAACATATAAACAAGGAAAAAGCGCAAAGTAGAATCCAAAGCAAGATTTATTTCAAGCAAAAGCAAGAAATGCACACACGTTTTGACACTAAGCAGCAAACCTTTAGTGCGCCGGAGCATTATTGTTTTTAAGATTGCCTGCAGCTTCTTGTATCCATTATTTGGATTCCTCTGGATTGGAGCTTTTATACTGGCAATAAATGTTTTGTACACAGCATAAGGGTCAAATCTGAGAAATCTGAAATAGCTATACAAGTCATCAATCGCATTCTGAATAGGAGTTCCCGACAAGCACCACCGGCGTTTAGCGCGAAGACCCCAACAAGCCCTAGCTACTTGAGTCCTGTGATTCTTAATACTCTGAGCCTCATCCAAGACGACACGGAACCATCCAACCTTTGCAAGAGGTCCAGCAATAGACTCAAGCAATTCATTCTCCATCTTCTTTCCATTCTTTGATCTTTTCTTACCGTGATTAAGAGCATCTTTCTTCCTCTTGCCGGATAAAAGTCCAGCAGGAGGAAGATCATGATCTGCTGGTCTTCCTTTCTCATCATCATCTTTATCAACTAGAGGCTGCTTAGGGACCTCCATGCTGACAATTGAATATGTTGTGAGGACAACATCATACTTGGCCAGATCAAGAGGATCCTTTGTCCGATTACCCCCGTGGTACACTAGGACATTAAGGCTAGCTGCACTTGTTACTTTGTTATGCAACTCCTCGGCCCACTGTCGCAGAACACTGGTGGGACAAACCACAAGAGTTCCAGCAGCTGGCCTCCCTCTTCCTCGTGCCAAAGAGCTTCCACTTGGTGGAGCTTGAAAGGTCTCTCTGCCAAGCTTTGCATTGTTTAATTTAGGAGCCCCGTCAACATTTTCATCCTCATCCAAATCAAAAGTTTGTAACTCCTGCTTTGGATTCTCTTGACATTGTTTGAAGGTTGGAGGTCTTTCCTTAAGTATAAGAGCAATAGTTGATACTGTCTTCCCTAGTCCCTGCACAAGGATATAAAAAAAGTCATCAAGAGAATCACCATAAACAGTCTTAGGAAATGGACCCGAGATAGATAAAGACCTGATCATCCGCAAGAATTCCCCCACAGCAATTTATGGCGGTTTCCTTTTTGACCATCCATGACAAGGCAATTTTCTGCATGAGCGTATGAGAAAATACTAAGTAATCTGTGATTCACAAACTACTTGCCAATCAACAAATAGTCAAAAACCCAAATGGCAAATGTTCTATATTTACTAGAGGAGATTCTTTAGAGAGTCGCATGGAAACAACAATTTATGCGGGAAGAACAGCAAATGACAGCTATTATTGCCTCCTTCAATAATATACAACATCAAAATGGTAGGACTTCTTTTACAACATGGCACAACATGACACTGGACTTGATCGAAGGACCATTGCTAAATATTTGCCTTCTATAACAATTGTTTCTGTTCCTAGAACTTCATAACAGGCGTGGAGTCATGAGAATGACTTCTAGGTCTCTCATTATTTAAGAGACCAATATTCTCAGCAGTAAAGCACCCCAAGATCATCTACTGTGGGTTGTCAAGTGATATTTGCCATAATCATCAATCAGAATACTGGATGATGATTTTGGTCCTACAGCATGAAACTGACTGCTAAGTCGAACTAAATCATGCTTCTAGTCTTCTCCAGCGCTAATATCCATGTAAAGTGCAACCCCAACCAGAAAATAAGATAAACAGTCATCGAGTTCTCTTTGAAGTAGCACAAGCAAAAGCCCATCCCAATATTATGACACAATCTACATGTCACAACACATTTGAAGGAACTAAAGTACTTGACCAAAAAATCGGTGAAATTAAAATCAGAAAGTAGAAAATTAAGGAAGAGCCATCAGGCACATAGCCTGGGATTGGAGCGAAGACCTGAGTTCAAATCCTGGGCAAAGCAAAGCAATAGAAGAAAATTAAGAAAGCAAGCATCTTACATTACTCTATTGACATGTTATGCTTTCAACTATCACAATCACCATAATGACAGATGCCTATAGGGCTATTTATTTTAAGATGTGGCATCACCATTTTATGCAACAACCCTGCCATTTGTTACACCTTCAACAGCAATGCTACAAGCCTGGCCCAAAAATAGAAATAGCAACTCTACAATAACCTTATCTCAATGAAACATAATTTGAAACGTTACGGTGCCCACTGCACATATATCATGACATATATTTAAACATATTGATCTCCATGAAACAACACATGAAAAGGGCCTTAAAGAAAGGAGGATTTCCAACCTGATGCCTCAAAAGAGGAACTGTCAGAGCACCGTCAGGTGGAGTTTCTTCTGATTTTGGCTGAGAGAGATCCTGCAAAACATGCCAAACAATAGTCTCATGTAAAGAGAACAGGTGGAAGCAAAAGACAACTAATCCTTTTATTCACTTAAATAACGTCCACCCCCAGAGTTTATTAGCTTTCTGCTAGTGGCATGCTGGAACAACATAGAGCAAGCAAATAGTCTACAACTGTAGCAGGGCTACTTATCCCGTCACTTTAATGAGTAAGAGATCAGATTACATTCGCGGAGCATCAAGTCCAAGTCAGCCCATGTATACAATTTCCAAGCATCTTATGAAAGCTTCAAGTGCACCACAAAGAATCAAATAAATATGATTTTGTTTTGTGCTTTCGAAAAAAAGAAGAGCAGTTCAGAGAACCAAGAGTATGAAGAAGGGCCTATAAAGTACATCTGTCCCCTAGAAGCTAAAAGGAAGGATAAATACATGCATCTCTCTAAAAATTGCCAAGGAATATTCATCTCTCTTCAAAGGGCATGGGGCTACTGTTCCTGCGTACAGTACCCCTGTACCATCCCAGTGCCTGATTAACAACATCTTGCGGAGCGATTCAACCACCACGTGGCCTTCCTCTCCCCATCATCCGTTCGTCTGTGCAACCGTGCCGCCCTGCGGTCCTTTGCCACCTACAGTGATGGCATTGCTGGCCATTGCGCGAAGACAACCCCCATAGTCAGTTGTCGTTGTCTCCACCCTTACCACTCTCACTAACTATGCTTTCCACCGCCCCCTCACCACAGATCTCCATCACTGACAACCCTGCTCTCAGTCGAGCTCAGAGGGGAGGTGCTGGGCCATCGACGGCGTGGTGGATTGATTACACAACTGATATAACAGCCCCCAATCAACCAAGAGTAGCTCAATTGATACAGCAGCTGATTATATCACTCGCTGTTTGGCCTTTCTTCATCCCCAATCTAGAAAGAGATTGAGTCAACCTCTTCCTTGGCTAGATTTCCATTTCCCCCGTTTTATACACTCCATACCAGACATCCATTAACAGCAACTCTTAAATTATATTATATATCCCTTCCCTACAGCTCTTATTATCGGGACAATCTTCAGGTGTCTTGACTTGACAACCTTACCATTCAATCTCCCATTCAAAGATCCTTATTAACCATTATATCACCTCGCCCCTTGGACATCATGCACCACCTACTAAAGTCCAAATGATGCTAGCATACAAATCTACCGATATGACAATGCCACCACCTACCCTCCATGGGCATCGACCCTTGAAATTACACTTACTCCAATAATATCGATTCTGTTCTTCCAGACAGGCCAACAGCATTTTTTGGGTACTTTATCAACAAATGAGGAATAATATAAAAAATAAAATATTCAGGAGATGATAGCAAAGAAACCAAAGACTGAAAGTTCAACCGACTGAACAAGCTTTCATCAAATCATCTCACCGCTAAACTAAATGGTTAGGACACTTAGAAGAAAGGCATTTTATAACTACAAAAAAGTAAAAGAAAAATCATTTGCACGGAAGGTATGTGGAAGACAAAACACAACAGGATACAGAGAGAGAATTATAATGTTTCAGATATGTCCTGCAACAAGCTACGAAATTTAATCATACCTGCAATGCCGCTCGGAAAATTAACTGTTCGGCATTTGCCTTGGGGCGTGGTGTACTACCCACTCCATTGTTATAGAGAGAGAGATTATAAGAGGCTCCCTGGTCAGATACAAATCCATTTCCAGGTGCTACAGATTGAGGGGTTGGTGCAGGATGACTCATCTCCTCAATGATACAAATATCAGGGTCATCATCACCTCGTGATCTGCAATCAATTGAGCTACTCTCGGTTGATTCGGGGCTTAAACTCGAAGAGCGAGAGGCAATATTATTAGGTTTAGTCAATGTACTAGAGCTTTCACTCTTGCTGCAACCGACAAGCTTCTCGCCAAATCTCAATGGCTGAGCATAAGCAAAAGATTGTTCTGAAAGATTGTAAGTGGAAGATATAGTTGTCAAACCATCAGCAGTATCCAAAGCATAACGGGCCCCTTCAGATGCATTAGCAATGGCATCGTCCTCAACCTTTTCAAATACGGTATCATTCAGATTCACCATATTAATCGAAAGAGAGGAACCCTGCATAAAGTCTTTGGTCCAAACAGCTTTCCCATCAGCAACACCAAAGTTTTCTTCACAAATGGGTCCATCAGTAACTCCAGAAGAACGGAATGAATCGTTCACAGAAAAAATTGAATCAAATTTTTCATCTTTCATGCAATTTATGTCCTTTTCTCTAGACAAGCTCAATTGAGGCCACTGGCATGGCTGTTCTGGCGCAACATCCTGTACACCAAGTACATAATTTCCATTATTTGGTAACGTCTGATCTTCATACTTAGAGCTGCATCCCATCGCATCAAATGGCAGATTAGAAGTTGAGTATGGACTGTGAATTGGAAACCTTAACATCTCATCTTCTTCATCAATCATAGATCCTTGATTTATTGGGGAAAAACTACCATGGCCACCATACATAGGAAGCCACGGAGGATCGCCAAAAGTGGAAACATTGTCTCCAAAGGAACTATCACGGTCCTGAAAGACAGAAAAATCTGAAGAGGGGAAAGGCATCTCCGTGTGCACATTTCGATATTCAGGAGCCCCAAAATTTCCATTGCTAGTCTTGTTGAATAGATCATGATTTCCAATGTCTGGAGCTCGGGAAGCAACTGCAATAGTCATAAAGTAACCAAAACAGACTTTAAAAATGCAGGTAAAATAGACATATGTTAAAGGCATAAAGAACTGTGTTATATGCCAACTAGGATATATACATTCATACTAGAATAAGCAGATACATCAATGGGTGCCAAAAAGACAGATATAAATTTAGAATAGAACTCCTGCCCACTTCTATACTAAATCCTAATTCCAATTCCTAGAACTGTGAACCATATAGATCTGACAATACAAGAATTAATTAGCATCAGATTAAGCAATAGTAGACGATGCATGCACAGCAACAAGACACCTGTGTATCAGCATACTCTCTCGTGAATCTGGAAAGAAGTCCATAGTCTCAAACAAACAAAGTGCACCGGAATATTTCACTCTGCAGAAGGTTTTACCCTTCCACAGTCTGAGTCACTCGGCTCATAGTCAAATTGTCATTAATCTAACAGCACAGAGGATATAAGCAGCACCTTCCAACACCTGATTATCTTATAAAAATTACTTACAGCTTTCACTCTGAGAATCATTGTGGGTGCCACCACGAGGAACCGATCTGCTCGCCATGAAAGATGAATAATTTGAAGTACCCTGCAGAATGACATTCATGGGTTCATAATGTCTCTTGAAAATATCGTTGCACAAAATAAGCCATTCCGACCACAATACAATGACAATAGTCATCATTAACACAATGGGACCACTAAGGGAACAACCTGAATTCATGCCCACTAGGACCACAGGCGCATTTAAGTGGGAAAATTATCAATTCAATGAAAGAAGGAAAAGAAGAAAAAAAATGAAGGGGGTTAAACCTCATCCCTCAATAGTCATTCATCAAAAACAGGTGTATTTAATCGAGGATGGGAATCCACTGAGGCATCCAAATCCATATCCCTATCCCCTTCCTCATAAACTGATCTAAAATGTTAGCTTTTGGTGGACCTGAATCCCGTGTCTGTAACGCACATCTTCTGTTGTCCTCATTGATCTGTAGATGATATATGAGATCAATCGGACAGCAACCCCTCAGAATAATTCAGCAATGGAAGTGAATGGACATCACCGGAATGACATACTCCATCTCTGGCATGCTTAAGTATGAGGTTTTAGCATTGAGGTGGATTTCCCGTTGGTTGATGCCTAGGGATTGACCATTGACCAAGAACTATGAGACCGCTTTGGATCCAGGTTGATAATGGATCTAACCGTTTGAGTAATTTTTTCCATGCTTGTCTTGAAGTTCTGGAGAAAGCTGAGATCAATTGGATTGGCCTAATCGAGTGGGGGAGAAGGCTCTTTGACGTTTTATTGTCCTAAGGGAAATCTAACCGGACTCTTTGGAACCTTCTGATCCACTCTACTCGAGCAATCTATGAAGACGACTGGCATGCCAGAGTGGAAGTGACTTTCATGTTTAAAAAGACGTTTAGTTCTCCAAAACTTATTGTAAAAAAGTGTTAACATGGAAGACCAAGTACTGCTATTACCTAGCATTCCCAAAATAAATGATCCCAAAGTTGATGATGCAGATGAAATGGGAGTTCTCCACCACAACCTAGCACATCTTACTTCAAACTGCCTTTTTGCTCGGTTCTGCACCAAATGTTGATCAATTTTTGTAAACCGAGACTCATCAGTCTAACACTTATCTGCCGCGGTGTTTCTGGAAGCAACCTTGGACAATTAATCTTTTTTGAAAAGACAAACGCATTTCCACCAGGAAAGCACCAATTGGGTACTGCCCATATACAAAATGGCTCACAGAAGGGAAGCCGCTCATACTAATTTATGCAGAAAAATAATTAGTTTCTAACACTTCCAACAGTTGATATAAAAGGTTCCTTGAGGACCAGGGAGATTTTGTCTAAAAAGGTAAAGGTCATTACACAAAGAGGAGATGTAAAGGACTTTGCCGAGACCAATCTGGGGATGGATAAATCAAGAGCAGGGGTTTACCCTCGACTAAGCTCAGTCATCAACAGCAAGTATCCCCATTATGCAAGAAGCTGAGTTGGCAGAGTTTGTGAGAAAACCTAATAAGTGTCGCCATGCCGTTCTTATTATGCTGAGACGGAGTCTCATAATGGAGAATATATGCCCGGATTGTACACGCAATGCAAGCGTATATGAGAATTCATCACCGTCAAGTTCCTCTCTCTAAATTCTTGTTAACCTCGCGCATTGCGCTCTTCCCTCCTCTTTCCATTCTAATCCTGCTGACTTTTTTTCCTTTTAATTACTCTATCGTACTGTTCTATTGCTTCCTTGTGCTTATCTTGGGCCGTCACAAAAAGCAAATCACAATTCCATCTTAAAGGAAACATGCCCGCCAAGCGATACAACATCAAAACATTCATCTGGGTTTTTGCACACTGAGCAACCAGCACTGGCAATCAACGCAGCACACTCGAAACAAATCAAGAAAGAACAACAGCAGACAAAATTCCGCATTAAAAATCATCTCTGGCTCTAGAATCCGCCGACCCAATTGGAGATCCGAAACCCTCGAAAAACCCGAAAAAAAAAAAAAAAAAACAGCTTCTAAACCCCCACCCACAACCTCCCCCCCTAAACGAGCAGAGTAAACACGATCCAGGGTGGGGAGAAAAGCCGCACCTGATCAGGCTGACCGCCCGGCGGCACCTCCTCGATCAAATCCATTAACTCCTCGTAACCGATCGTCAGGTTATCGTCTTCACCGGGACCGAATTCCGCCGCGCCCCAAGAACCCGAGCAGCTCTTGTCCGCCATCAACATCGCTCGACCTCGAGGCCCCCAAAATAAGACACCCCCCCCTGCCCCCTGTCCTTCCTTAGCTGAGCAAAACCTCACGAAACTTCACTGCAGCGAACCTTCCATGCAAATTCAGCTCCAATTTCTCCGCGCGACCGACACGACGAGCCCCAATCAAATCCCGCGGATCGGCCAATCAATCACAAAAGCGAAGGGAAAGCGCGGTTTCACACGCAACCGCGGCGAAGGAATTTTGAACGGGGGGCGGATCGGGGCGAGGCGAGGTTTCCAGGAAGCTTCGGCGGCGACGCCGACGTCGACGACGACGACGAAGACGAGGAAGGCGACGACGACTTTTCGCTCGCGCGTTCGACGTGTAGAGATAGAGAGAGAAAGAAAGAGAGAGAGAGAGAGGAAAGAGGTTAAAAAAGGAAGGGGGAGGAAAATGGTAGAGAGAGAAAAAAAGTTCCTGTGGAGCGTGAGGAGTGAGGGGTGTGCGCAGGTTTAAATAGGGTTTGGGGCCCCTGCGGGGTGCGCAGGATAAGGACTTTTTCATCCCTTCCCCATCCTTTCTTCCCTGGTTTGGTTTGGTTTTTCGGCTTTTCCTACGAGGAGAGAGAAAACAGAAAAGCGAGTGCGACTCGGGCGGCTCGTTTTCACACCGGCGGTTTCCTCTCCAGTAGGTGATTTTTTTTTTTTTTTTTGACTGATTTTCTTTTGGATAAATTTGACCAAATGAAATCGTTTTTTTTATATGCCAGATTTCGATTTCGCGAGGGAATTGTGGTTTGTAATTCGAATGCTTCCTTCGTTAGTTTTTTACTTGGTGGGTACTTTATCGGGCTGTCACTTTAATGGGTAAGAACGCGGAAGTGAAGTTTTCACTTATCTGATTGTATTGACCCACGAGAACTTTTACACAATTTAAAAGGGAAATGACTAGGAAAGATCCATGCGATAGACTTTCTCTAGATGGTTGTATCGCGACATGAGTAGTTGCCGAATCTCGAGACCGTTTTGTTTTCTAGAGAAATGACTAGGAAAGAACCATGTGAGAAATTTCTTCTTGATGGTTAAATTGCCACGTGGGTAGTTACCAAATCTCGAAACCGTTGATTAAGATCGTTGCGTCGTTGTCGTGCTTATCAAGAAAATCCTGATGATGGCAAACATTAGTGTGAAATCCTAACAAGGGAAATATAATCGAGGATGTTGAGCGCTTAAATTCTCGATATCAAAAATGGAAGCCAACGTTAATAATGTTGATGTAGAGGCGTGTGAAATTTGTAGCATCGGGGGCAAATACATTACTTTCCAAAATTGAACTAATTTAGGATAGAATTGCAGTGTTTTAAAAGGTGGGGATAGTTGTTAGCTAATTCCATAAGTAGCATACTTTCCAAAATTGAATATAAGTCTTGCACCTTATCCCAAATTGAATTTCTTTCCTAAATTAGTTCACATCTCTATGCATTTTTTTTTCCATGCCAAACCTTTTGTTTTTTTTTTTACATTAACATGCATAAAGTTAAAAAAAAAAAAGCATGAATTCAACAATTTTATATGCGATCACAAATTACTCGAGTTCACGACCACCAAGGCAACGTTTTAGGCGACATGATTAACCATTTTCCTACTAATTTTTTCTTACGTACTATCGAGATCTATTTTACTCAATCACTTTCCTCACGTGCGATCAGTTCCTAGCAAACATCGAATCCTCATCAATTTGATTCGATTTTGCGACCCCTCTCTCTTTCACCACGTCCTCGTCCCAATTATTTTCCATGCAATCTACTCAATAGATCTTGTTGTACCCCGAAATATAGAACAATCGGTCTCATGGGCCGACCAAATTGAGAAGCCAGTCAATTCGCAAAGACTTTAGGGCCCAAAAAAAAAAAAAAACCAAGAGGGGCATGTGCCTTTTTTTATTTTTTTTCTACATAGGGATAATTTCCTCTTGCCCCTAGTATTCTATTGGGCGGACAATTATTTGGGCATTGATTGGGGGAGCGGAAACCGAAATGTACGATGATGCCGGAAATAATAAAACTGCAAAAAGTAAAATAATAATAAAAAATTAATTCGAGCGACCGAATTGGGATTTTAAGGTTGCCGGGTCCGCAGGACGGGCCCCACCGGTTTTACGGTTGCGCTTACATCACACTACCACCCAGCCAATAAGAAATTTTAAAAAAATTAATAAATTTTTTTAAAAAGTTAAAAAAAATTTAAAAATGAAAAAAAGTAAGGAATTTTTTTTTTTGGTCAGAAAAAAGTAAGGAATTAAATATAGCGATGTAATTAGGGGTGGACTTGTAGGGGGGCGGGGGTTGGCGCCATGTTTCGTCCGCTCACCTTACGTGAAGTTTCCGACACGCGCCACTCGCACGTGCCGACGTTCTTGCTTTTTTGTTTTTGTCGTTTTTTTTTAATTTGTTTTTAATGAAAGTGCGTTGACGGGTCAAAGTTTTCGAGCCAATGCGGAAATTGATGCGTGAATAGGCGGTGGAAAATTCCACGACGTCTGCCATAGTGGTACTTGAATATTAAATTCCCCAACCCCCTCCCTCAAAAAAAAAAAGAAAAAAAGAAAACAGCAATTTACTTTTTCCAAATTGGGCTTTCTAGTGACACAAAGCCCGTGTTGAAATGTCCTAGGCTCTCTCAAGTGGTCCATTCTTGCGAATTGATTTCTTTGAGATCCGATTTATGTGAGATCCGTGCTGCTCGGTCGGGGTTCCTTTTCCTTTTTTTTTTATTAGAGAATGTTCTTTGGTGCAAGATGGTGGGTATAGATCGTTCATTTCGCAAATGATTTTGATTTTGCGGCGGAAAAAGTTGTGGGATAGAGGAGCATTGCGACCCGAATGATCCGATGAGATTTGGGCATTTGAAGACGGTTTTGTGCGGTACGGGGTCCGATTTGGGAAGAAAAACTGTTAAGGGGGCATTTTAAGAATTTATTATTAATATTGGGGTTTATTTGGAATTTTCTCAAAATAGTCTGTGCTAATTCATAGTCCAAGTCGGTCCGAGCCAGAAGAGTTCGTAGCCCAGACATTCGGGAAAAAGCTCGCTCGGCCCGACCCCACCCAAACTCATGCACGTCATTGAAATAATTTGAAACAGGGGACGGCACAATAAAAAAAGTTTAAAGAATCTTATTAATTGAGGAAGATTATATTATACCCTGACTTGTGTCTTAAGTATATCGATAGTATATCGTACATGTAATGACACGTTGTAATACTAGATATTGCTTTACGCTAATTTTCTTTTTCAGACAAATAATTATCAAGGGTTTGTACAATGGGTGGAAGATCAGACTGAGGAATGTCGAATCCATTCACCTATAGATGTGGATGTAGTCGATTCTAAAGAGGCTTCCGATGAAAATGATGAATTGGTAATCATGAAATGAGATTGAAAGTTAATTAGAAGAAGAATGGGCTTTATTATGTCATTAATAATATCATATGGAGTCATCGTATCTTTATTTATTGGAACTGTGATCTCTATGTATATAGGCAATTATAAGGGTCAATATTTATGGTCAGCTTAGATATGATTTTAAAAACAAAAAATAGAGTATTATGATTTTTTATTCTCGAGACAAATATGTAATCAATGATTATCTAAGATTGGCTTATCTCGATTTTGACAATTATCTAATAAGATCATTAACCTTTGATTAATCATGTGACTCATCGAATGTAATCACTTGAAAGCAAAATCTACTAAAGGAGATTATATAGAAAAAATGCCTCAAAATTTTGAAATCTTGATATGCAAATTCAGAAGATGCTTTAGATGATAGAAGAAAAGAAACCCTTAGGAAGTTCGTAAGCAATTAAAAGATGACCGTACTCATAAAAATGGGGGCCGGTGGCAATTGTACCCCCTTTTTTTCTGGTGGATGTACTCCCTTTATTCGGTTGTGACTCCTCCTAATTGAAGGACGGTGAAATATAAAAGCACTCATAAGGGAGGGGAAGCAGCAGATTCTTTAAAAAAGAAAGCAATACATAACAAAACAAAGCTCAATATTCACAAAAATCAACATTGTCAAAACAAGAGAAAGAGGCGCATATTATGCCAAAAAGGAAATTGTACTTTTGAAGCTTTCTAAAGCATACAAAATAAATAGCTATTACAAGTATGCTCTCTAATAGGCAAAATTGAGCACGGAACAAGCATCAACTAAGAATTTTTCCTTTTATTGATGTCATAGAACACCATTAGCGCCTACTGCCATCTTCATGTGAAAAAAAAAGGACGAATTTCAAAGGATAAGGATTAGTCAAGACGACAATATGAAAAAAAAATGGTGTAATTCCACAAAAAGGAAAGAAAATGGTTTTCTCATATCTTGCACTTATCTTGGACCTAGTATGAGGTGCCTTTTTTGCATAAAGATTCATTTCTCTTTCGCTTCGCCTCTTGTGCATGAAGATTTGTATCTCTTTTGCTTCTCCCTAACTAACGCCCTTCAATCAACTATTTGGTACATCTTTTGGCATTCTCTAAATGGGATCAAGTATTTGAATTCCACAATTTTCTGCATATTCAGATTCATCATTTTCCATTAAGAAATTAACCTCTTCAAGCGAAATGCCATTGACTTTATTGCATTGTGAAAGCTTTCTCTAGCATCATCACAATTAGTACTTTGTTTTGCAGCTTTTGTCTACCTCTTCAAAATGTATTATGAGCGAATGCTTGTAACATTTACAATGCATAAAAGTATGCCTATATAATTATCATTGCATTTCAAATAACTTGTAGCTCCATATATGGTAGAATCCCCAAGTCAAAAATGGACAACATGTCGTCTTTCACTATTTTTAGTTCCTAGGATATAAGTGTGCAACAATTTATTAACTCTTAATCTAAGAACATGTTTAAATAAAAGCATGCATGAACTTATCTAGGAAAAACTTATAAATGACATGAGTGTAGACATGTGCAGCGTGTTTTACTACTCATTATTTTCGGCCATAATTTACGGCTTTCATCGAGCACATCCAAATTCATCTACAACTTAAGTAGTACGCATTTGTTTTTTGTTTTTGTTTTTTTTTCCTGCTTGTTTCTCGTAATGACTTATAAATTCAAATAAAGTCATGATCTTACAAGCCAGATATTGGAAGGCATTATTAGTGTTTTCACTTCTTAGTATAAATCTGATTCCCACAAAATGTATCGCGGCCAAATGCAAGACACTATTTATGATGTAGGCGATACATATTATCCATTAACTAGTTGTCCTCCAAGTTTCACTTGTGACACATTGCTTTCCAATTGTTCTCCGTTTCAAGTTTTGATTCGCATTAATATAAAAGCTTATTGCAATATTTATCATGAAAGGCCAACTTTCCAAGAAGATGTGCTATATGATGCACAACATTTTTTCTAATATGCCATGCACATAAATTATGATTAGTGTTCAAAAAAGGACAGTTTTAATGACATGTGCCATTGTATGATATTGATCAATGAAAATAGTCTTTGGTGCTTTGTTGCTCATTACCTTTAAAAGGGATTGAAATGCCCTCACAAAAGAAGTAATAATTTCATCCAATAGAAATGCACAACCAAAGATAACATTTTTCCAATGATGATTCAAGCCAACAAAGGCACCCAATCTTATTGTATTTTTTTTTTTTTGTACATAAAGTAATATCAAATACCACAAGATCCCCAAAACTTCCATCTTCAATATACCATTAGATTGAAAAAAAAATTGATTGGTCTTTCCTCCTTATCCAATTGAAATGTATAAGAAAAATAGTTTCCATTAGATTGTATGCAATTAAAATGATTAATGAGACTTTGATGATTTGTGGCACTAATTAGGTCCTTTTCTTTGATTGTAAGAAATTTTGACAATTGTGCAACGTAAACCCTACAATCTCCTATCCCCCACTTCACCACTAAGGTAGGAATATGCTTTTGTAGCCCTCGAACCGACTTTAGCCAAAATATTTCTATTAGTATATATTATGTGTTGATATAATTGCATCAAACATTTTTATTTGATGAACATCATTAAGCTAGGCAATAACCCCAACTCCATCTTCGATTTGAATTATTTGGTTCTTTTCATGATCCTATAAATATCTCTTTGCTCATAAACATCCTTTACAATTATAAAAAATGTGCATGTTCACAATATTCCTTTATTATTGTTTGCTTTTTGTCTTTGCACTCCGAATTCCTTGCAAATTGCATAAGCATCATATGTATTATAAGCTTTGTCCTCGTCAGCAAATGTCATGCCAATTTTAAATTCAAATTGTTATCAACATCATGCACGATGACGTTATCGTTCTTTGTATATGTTTTAAAAATAAAAATCTAATCATTTAAATAAGAAAAATAAATTCAAAACAACTCAAATAACCCATTTGTCTTGAGAGCAAGTCGAATTAGCTACCAAAAATCAAGAACTATTTGCTGAATATTTGTAAAGATGTAAGTGATGTCAAAAGTTTTCGTGCGAGCACGCTTTATTTTAGTTATGATAGAATAACTTAAACCTCTTTTTGAAATCGAAGGTGGTTACGCCTTGCGAAAACGTGATGTTACCTCAATCTCATAGCGACCCTCAGGCGGCGGTCGCTGGCGCGCGCGACCTCCATGCGGTGATTTTCCTCACAGATGAACAGTAACCCCGAAGTGAACAGTAATCAAAACTTGCATAATGAAAGTTCCCAAAGGACCTCCAGATTTGCTTTGGATTAAGGGTCCTTAGAGTCATTTGGAGATGCAATTGCATCTTGCCAAAATCGCCCAAAAAATCAAACCAAACGCATTTGCATTTGGCCAGAGGATTTTAGAGTTCCAAAGCCTATTCCCAAAGCTGAACCAAATAGGGCCTTAAAATAGCCAGTGCAAACTCACGGTCCAAGCCAGCCCGGCCCAGAAAGAGCCCGAAGCCCAAAAAATTCTGGGCAAAAGGACCCGACCCGACCCGTGCTAGAGCCAAGCCCGGGCTCACGCACGTGACCGGAGGCGTTCGGGGCAGGGGAAGGCACGTGCGGCACAAATTTTTTGAACCTGCTGCGGGCGCACCCCGGCGGAGGAAGAAGAAGAAGAAGAAGCGAAGCCCTCGCCGGAGCAGCACGGCATCAGTGGCGGGCGAATCGAGAGCGAGAGGAGGAGCGACCAGCGGCGGCGGCGGCGGCGGCGGCGGCGGCCATGGAGGCGATACTGGCGGAGTGCGTGCGGAGCAGCCTGCGGGGCTTCATGCACCGGAACGCCGTCTTCATGTGCGAGCGCCTCTGCGCCGAGTTCCCCTCCGAGGTAACCCCCCTCCTCCGGTCCGATCGGTCGCTGGAAGAGCTCCAACACCGGTTCGGGTCGGGTCGGTTCGGCTTCGGGTCGCAATCCGTCGCGGCCGCATTTCCCGATGCCGGCGTCCGATTTCGCTCCCTGGAGTCCACCCCACCCCCCCCGGGCGCCTTTTCGGTGCGGTTGTCGGCGTCAATTTCGCAATTGCGGAATGCTATGCTGTTTAGAAACTTCGCATCGGTTTACGAAGCTTCAGATGATGAATTTCGAGTTTTTCGATTTTCCCTCCGTTTCTACTCGGGTCGTTACGCGATGGTGTTGCATTGTTCTCTGATTTCTGTTAAGTTGATTCTGCTCCCGATTTGTTATGTTGAAGTTCGTTTTTTTTTTTTTGGGTCGCTTGGTTGCTTTCAGGTGAATCTGCAGCTATTAGCTGGCTGTTATCTGCACAATAATCAAGCTTACTGTGCTTACCATGTTCTAAAGGGTAGGGCTTGTCCCCCATGTCTCCGTGTTTCACTAATTACGCATCTTTTGCTGAATAATCCGTGATTCCGGGCCATCATCCTTACTTAATAATTTTCTGGGGGAGTTTGTTTTCCTGATCGATTGAAGTGTTTTTCGCGTGAAGGGACACAAATGCCTCAGTCGCGCTACTTGTTTGCAATATCGTGTTTCCAGATGGATTTACTTAAAGAGGCAGAGGCGGTGCTGTGCAATGCTAATGAGCCTGGGGCAGAGGTACGTGACCTGCATATGCAAATGGAGCTGTTGGTCCCAACTTGTTTCGCGATAAAAAGCATCTTCAGTTTATGTCAGTCTAAGCCCATGTTATTTGACGGAAATTTTATTGCATACGGCTTGGGTTAATGGATGTGGTCATTTGCTGACTGCTGTTCTGGTCTCCTGGCAGGTTCCAAATGGTGCTGCTGGTCACTACCTTCTCGGGCTTATCTACAGGTTGCTCTCGTGTTTTCTGCAGAGTCATCCTGATAACATCCTTTCCTAATTGCATTGTCACCGTCCGAAGTCGTTAAGATGGTTTGCTATTTTGTAGCTGGCAGAAGAGAGATAGGTCATATCAAGGTGTGGACAAATATGAAAGAAGCAAAAAAAGTTGAAAATATAATTTTCTTCGGAGTTTTTTTTTTTTTTTTTCCTGAGAAATAAACTAGATTTCAAAAATAAGGTTCTGAGGGATGCTATGGTCATATAAAACAGTTTCAGATGGGGAACCACCTATATATAAAAAATTATGTTCAAAATTTGCATTTTCAAGGGCAGTAACTTGTAGCTGTGGTTCTAGTAGGAAAGTGAAATAGTAATGTGAGTTTCTGTAAGAAAGAAAAGGTAAGAGGATGGACTCTTGTCAGCACAATAGAAGGGAAGTAGGCATGTGCATATTGTCCACTCTATAAATTAATAATGTGAAAGTGCTAGGGTGGATAAGCTAGTGGAAGGAAAAGCTTTACCCTTCAACAATCTATTCTGAAGCTTTAGCTCTTCTGGGCACCATTTATGCCGCACTGTTGGGATTCTTAACGGTGTACTTGCACCATGGCGAATCCTGACTTCTATTTGTCTAGAGGTGGCTTATATAGGTTGCATGATTGAGAGCTATAAGTATTAGCGATGCTAAATTAGTTTTTATGATATATCGTCAGTGCAATAATAGGAACCATAACACACTCGTTCTTTCACGATCTGAACACATGTTCTGGCTCATGGCACGCCGACAATTCGATATACGGAGTCAATGATGCCACCAGTATTAGGCTTTTCTTTAAGGTTACGAAAGTTCTCTTTGCCTTTCTTTCATGTTTCTACCAGAGCATCTCCATTCATTGTAGTTTCTGTGGTTTTCCAGGTCAATTATGTTTAATTATATGTCGAATCGTTCAGAATTACATTTTTTGTTGTTAGTCTTATAGGATCTCACATGGCATAAATTTTGGCTTATTGACATACAGTGATGGATGCTAGTTAATTGTTCTGTGTATATATATGAGGTTTCCTTATCCATCTAAGTTTGCTTCTGTTCATAGATATACTGATAGAAAGAGAGGTGCTGTCCATCACTTCAAGCAAGCTTTGTCAATAGATCCTTTACTCTGGTCTGCATACGAGGAGCTCTGTGCCTTAGGTTTGTATTAAAGTACCCTAGTTATCTCATGTGACTATGAGGTTTGGTGATAATAATTGGCATATTTCAATATTGATTGGTTTGATGTTATTTAAGGGAAGTGCTTTGTCGATGGACTCGGAAGTAGTTATGAACAATTTGAAATTAAATTTGACCTTGTCTGCTCTTACTTCTCACATTTAAGATGAGTTCTCCTGTTTAGTGTAAAAAAACCCAAAAATGGTTCATGTGCATAGCGATAACTTTTTCTGACTATTAAGCAATTTCTGACTTTCCCATATGTGTATTTTTAAATTCGTGTGGGGTAAGATGACAAGCAACGAGCATACATTATGTAAATTCTGTGTCAAGTGTATTATTTTAAATTTAAATTGCACATGTATGTGGCAAGTGCGTATTTTTTTTCCATGAGGCTATAAGTGGGATTGAGTTTGTTGATGTACTTGTCT
Source organism: Eucalyptus guilfoylei (assembly GCA_016097605.1). Classification (NCBI taxonomy): domain Eukaryota; kingdom Viridiplantae; phylum Streptophyta; class Magnoliopsida; order Myrtales; family Myrtaceae; genus Eucalyptus; species Eucalyptus guilfoylei. Next base: position 9,698,884 of record CM027863.1, read on the forward strand.
ATTTAGGACGCATTTAGTAATCATTCTATTTCCAGGAATAATTTTTTATCAGAAATGGTTTTTTCTGATTCTGTTTCCGGAAACAATTTTTAGGCAAAAGAACGCGTTTGGTAAGAATCGCACAAAATTTGTATTCCTGGGATAGAAATGTGTTTGGTAGGATTTTTAATTTTTTTCTTTCTTTTAATTTTTAAATAGTTTTATTATATTTTTCTTTTTCCTTTTCTCTTCTTCTTCTTCCTCCTTCTTTGTGGCCAGTCGCTGGCTGCTGTGGCTGGCGACCGGCTGGGCGAGTCGGTCGCCGGTGACCAGCTGGGAATGGGAGGAAGAAGAAGAAGAAGAGAGAAGGAGAAAAGAAAGAAAAGAAAAGAAAGGAAAGAAAAAGTTGGGCTTGGTTCTTGAAATTATTTTCGGAAACAAGAAGCAACTTTTTTCTATTTCTTAATTTTGTTCCAAATCTATTCCCAAGAACAAAAAAAATAGATTTTTATTCCCGGAAACAAAAATTTTACCAAACGGATTTCTGTTTTTTATTTTATTTATTATTCTGAGGAACAAAAGAAGAGAATCAGTTGTTCTGGGGATGGTTACCAAATAGGGCCTTAGTTTGAAGCATGTGCCTTTCTTGGATAGTGGCTGTTTCTATTTACAGCAACTTGATCTTACGCTAGTTATCAATTAAATTGGACTGCCACTTGCTTCATGAATCTTAACCTTCTTCTTGGGTTCTTACTAATAGGATTTTCTCCACCCAGGTGTCCTATTCATCATGTTTTCATTACTCTGTGTAGGTTCTGCTGAAGAAGCGGCTGCAGTTTTTGGTGAGGCAGCTGCTCTTTGTATCCATAAGCAGTACCTGCACAATGGGCTTGCCCCTCCAAACGCACATATGTCTTGTGAGGATCGAAACTTGAATTCTGCCAGATGCTCAACTGATGATGTTTGCCCTAAGCAACTGAAACAGACGTTAGGCAATAATACAAGAGATCTTGCTGGAAGTTACCATGGAGGTACTGCATCTTCCCACGTTGCTAGTCAGCCTCTAAATGGTGGATCTGCTCAGCTATCTCTATATAATACTCCTTCCCCAATAGCTACACAGGTAAGGTAATGTTTTTTTGGTCCTAATAGGTTAAAGTGTGTGTAGTGTAATTAAGTTAATACTTCCATATTTTCGTTACTTACCATAGCCAGCGATGACAATTTGACATGGCTTGGGAGGGCATCCTAAACGCAACATATCAGACACTAATACTACGCAAATACAAGGATGGCAATAGATGCACAACAGGAAGTTGATGAGTGCCTAAGGGAGGTGTAATCAAAAAGATAAAGCAAATCTATTGAGAAGCCCAAATCTAACTTGTCTAATGTGAAACTGCAGGCATAGACACATTTTAACCAATTTTTAGTGAAAAAACAAAATTCATACTATATTAGTAACAATATGAAATGACATGAATATTTGATGCAAATATGATGATGTTGCATAAATTGCCAGCCCCAATCATAAATAAATGAATGTCTTGTAAAACATGTGACGAGCTAAGAGCTTCATTTCACTTGAAGTAATGTTTGTTGTTATTTCTAATTTCTAACTGACCTCCTCCAAATTTGATTGGTTTATTAGTTGATGTTCACCATGCCAACTAAGCTTTATTCCCCGGCAATCTGTGATTTTGAATAAATGCACATACCCTCTTATGGTGCACCATAGATTTGCAACTTGAAAATGAACATTTCCGGTGTTGCTATGCAAGTGATATGTTACTTTCACACAATAGATTCATTTTGGTAATATTTTCAGTAAAACTATATTATTAAACTGTGAAAAAATTTTCTTGGCTCACAACTTGTTGTTTTAATTATGATTTAATCATATTGTATCATCTAAATTGTTTTAAATGAAAAATCATGTTTTATTCAAACTCCATGTCCAAAGAAGTATACCCCTACTGTACCATTTTTTTTTTAACCCATTTTCATTCGATGTATTGGTACAGTCCAGGTAACTTGTGTCATCCTTGAGTAGGTCTGGATTCTTCATTTTGTTATTCATCTCAATGAAAGTCATGTGTACATGCTTCATTCGTTCTCTGTGTGCTGGAGTCATGTTTTAGTAGGGAAAAAAGTTGCGACGTGCTATAGTGTATGACAGGCAGTGCTGGCAGACACTATTCAAAGGATGTCATAATATGTTGGTCTAAATTTTCAGCCATGTTTCACTGTCTTCACTCTCTTACTGTCCTCATACGAATGGAATAGGGAGTTCTTTTCTCATGTTGAGTTCTTCATTGGAATGAGCATGAGCTTATAAAGCTATGTCTCATCCAGTTTTGGCTTTTAACTTCTGATCATTAGTATTGTACAGATCATTTGGATGTCTCTGTTTTAAAATCTCTGCAGTTGTCAGGTGCTGCACCTCCTTTACCGTATAGAAATTTACTGCCGAATGGACCAAATGTGAGTGCTTTTGGTGCTGAGAGTTCCTCACGGTCAACCGTAAACTCAACAATTCAAGCACCTCGAAGAAAGTTTGTAGATGAAGGAAAATTTCGAAAGGTTAGAAGCTTCTATCCTTTATAATTGTATGGCTGTGCCACAGCTTAGATTGGCTGACCATATGAAGATTGCGTCTTAAGTTAATAAAAGGGTATTATCATCCTATTGAAACAATTTTTAGGTGTATATTTGCTTGAGTGCCTCCTGTTAAGGCTTTGATTTATCATTTTCACTAGATACTCAATTTCTTGGGCTTGACAGGTGAATCAAGGTACAAGAGGTGGACTATAGATGTTCTGGAGTCCTTGGCAGAACAATAGGCTGAGTAGTATCCCACTCCAAAACGAAAATAAGAGAACAAGTAAAGTAGGCTAATAAAGTGAGATCTCACTTGTTTAGTAAGAATCTTATGGCTTTTGAGACCACTAGTCATCTAGAGGATATTTTTTATGTTTCAAATGTTGGATGGTACCAGTTATTTCTCTGGGCTTTCTGCTTTTGAATAATTTGGATGAATTCATGCTTCTTCAGAGTTTGTGCTCTGATGAGTGTCTACCTATAGAATAGTGATTTGATGGCTATATGTAGCTTATACGGCATATGTCCCATTTCATCTTGATATTGGGGGGAACATATCTGGTCTGACTAATAAAGCTGAGACCAAGTCGATTTTATTGTAAATCGTGTTTCTCTTTTACAGATTTCAGGAAGATTGTTCTCTGATTCCGGTCCTCGACGAAGTACAAGACTTGCTGGAGATGCAGGGGCAAATGCAGGTACAAATGTAACATCAGTTGCTGGAAATGGCACTAGCAACTCCTCTAAGTATCATGGAAGTTCAAAACTGAGTTCTGTGGCGCTCCGTGCTGTGACTGTACGAAAAGGACAGTCCTGGGCCAATGAGAATTCTGATGAAGGTGATGTTCTGGTCAACGAATGATTTGTTTGCCATTTAATTTTACTCAACATCGATGGAATTGCATCGGATTTGTAGAAAGAGAGCATGGTCGACCACTTTGATGGTAAAAGCATGGTTCTGTTTCAAGTTTTATCAATTAATTTAAGTTTTAGTTACTCTGATCTTGTAAGGCCCATATGTTCATGGATCTATGATATGATGGTTTTGAATTCAGAACGCTGGTGAATATGAAGCGTACATGACTAGGCGCCTTGAAATTTGGTGGGACCAGAACAAGTACTTGTAGGTTTTTTTAGATTTAGGAATCTAGATTATTTTTGTATTGGGTATAATAAGATAAACCCTTCCAGTTTCTTATATACTTATGTTAATAGAGATATTGTGTAAAGCAAATTGTTTGGAGCTTACTAAGGATGGTAAATAGATGTTCTGGTATAGTGAAATGTCAAGAAGTATGGATGGGGGGTTGTGATAATGGATGTCATGCTTGAAACAGCTAGGGATTTGTAAGACTGTCTGATCCAAAAGTTAAAGCTCTAAGATGGAGCAAAACTACATGAGTATAAGGCCAATTTAATCCCTAAAGACAAGAAATGTGGGATACTTTAACACCCCATCTCACATGTGAAAAAGATTGAGAAAAGCACATGGAATTGACAAACAGGAGCCTTGTTAAAAGCTTAAGCTTTTTGGTGGAGAGAGACCACATATATATAAGATCATTTTAAACCCTATAAACAAGCGATGTGGGATACTTAACAAATGGTGGTGGATGCGGAATTTGAAGAAAATGGATTAGTGCCCATTTAAGAATGGGAACAAGACCCAGAGACACAATGGTTGACGCCTTTGAGAGTCCATGCTGTTTGGTTAGCTGGGCTAAGATTTTGAAAGGCATCGGGTTAGCTCACAAGGGTTTTAAACCGAATTTATTCTTATGAACAGCTCAGAAATGTTTGGAGAAGTGAGCACCTGTGATCTTTCAATGTTTTTTCCTATCTATGTTCTGGTCAATAAAAGGATGTTAAGTCCCAAAACTATGACTAAACATATTGAAAATATTCGTGTGGTGCTATTTTCTCAAGTCTCCTCCTTTTGATGTTTACATGTGTCATTGAGGGAGATGCATCGGAAAGAGCTCATTCTGTGTCCTAAATTTGCACATTGCTGCTGGAATATCTTTAACCTGCTCTAGATCCTCTTTCAGATTGGGGGAGCCTTTTTTCTTTTTTGGTTGTTTAGGCAAATCCACAGTAAATTACTCCTTCATTCACGCGGCTTCCACTGTTGCTGCTTTTACTTCAATTGTAGTCCTCATTTATTTTGTTCTGATAACCCCTTTTTTTATCACATTCTTTAGGAGTACGGAATGAGGTTTCTGATGATTCTCGTTCCAGTTCTACATCAGGGAATTGTTTTTGTCCTTCAGGGGACAATAGATCTCTTGACCAAGAAGGAGCAAGTATGTCTGTTGCTGGGTCTGTACTGACTAGTACAATGGTGTTAAGAGGCACGAAAGAAGTATTAGGTCTTCTAAGATTATTTGGAGAGGCCTATAGGCTTTCTTGCTTGTACAGATGTCAGGTACTTCTGAATTGCATTTGTAATAGCAAAAGATGGCATTCTTATCTTCTATGTAGCATTTCATTTTCTGAATGTAATTTTCTTTTGTGCAGGATGCACTAGATGTTTACTCGAGACTTACACACAAGCATTACAATACAGGCTGGGTGCTTTCACAGGTAATATTTATGGAAGTGGCCCATCGTGAGATTTATCATCTTTTTCTGCATGTTTGGTTTTATGTAATTATTAATTAGATGAATACAGAAACTACAGGATATATAATTAAAGAAGAATTTTTTCGTTGGCTTTCTTTTTAACTGCAATCTTATGGTTTATAGATTACAGTGAAATCTTGAGAATTTGTTTGAATTAAATTGTTTGTGGTGTTTCGGTGGTTCGAGTTCAGTAAGAAGATGAAACATTCTTTGCTGCCAGGTGATGGAAAAAAGCAGAAACATTGCACATCGACATTTTTTTTCTTATCAGCAACTTTGTTGCACTTGCAGTAAAGATATATTTTGTGAATAAGCATGGCGAAACGCAGGTTGGCAAAGCATATTTTGAGTTGGTTGATTATATGGAAGCGGATCGAGCCTTCAACCTCGCTCGTAGGACTACACCTTACAGTTTAGAAGGAATGGATATTTACTCAACTGTTCTTTACGTAAGTGCTACATCCTTCAGCTATTTTGTTCCATTGTCTGATTGAAAATTCTGACCCTGTCTAATTTCCAGCTTTGCAAATTCAAGTAACCCTAGTCTGGTCCCTATCTGTGGTGTTCCATTTCTTAAGACACCTGATTATCGGTAAATTAATCTCTTCACCTGATTGAGTTTTCTTAGAATGTTCTTTTTCCTCTCTTTGCAGCATTTAAAGGAAGATATGAAGTTAAGTTACCTAGCTCAAGAGCTGATAGCGACAGATCGTCTAGCTCCTCAAGCTTGGTATTTTTACCCTAGATCAAGTAACTTAATTGTCAGTTCAGAAGCAACTGTTCCATGAGTAGCATTGCGCCTTAGATACTGATTTTGACATTAATATTTCTCCAGTACTTAAAGCAATTCACATATGTATCAGTTCCGATGTGTCACTTGACTATTGGTTTTCTCTTGAATGAGGATAGGATTGTCGCTACTTTCAGCATAAGATTCTTACCATCAATAGAGGGCATAGCCTTGTAAAATGCTGCATATTTTTCTGGCTCTAGTGTGTGAAGATTGACTTCTTTGAGACTGCTTTGTACTGATTGAACCAAGTAACTTTGCTGCTTTTCCTTCCACTTCTGGAGAATTGAATGAAAAAGTTCCATAATGGTCATGGTGGTTTTTTTCCTTTGATGCTCACTGTTATAGATCTGCTTTGAGTACCTAATATAGATCTGCCGGATGTTGTAACTGGCGATTTTTTATTCTGTTGCATGAATGTATTCAAATAATCTAAAATTATGACTTTCAAGGACTATGCTTTATAGACCTTTGTGGGTCTCTGCTAGGAATGGGCTGTTAGTTACAAGCACTTTTAGTTCCCTAGGCTTATTCCTTTGTTCAATGAAATGCAGGTGTGCCATGGGTAATTGCTTCAGCTTGCAGAACGATCACGAAACTGCTTTGAAGAACTTCCAGCGGGCAGTGCAATTGGATTCAAAATTTGCCTATGCCCACACTCTGTGTGGTCATGAGTATGTCTTCACCTTTCTTGCCCCTTTATAGTTTTCATCCACCTACAGATGCAGGACAAAATCTTCTAAACTGCTAATTAATTGTTTCCAGCTACATATCATTTCATCTTAAGTTTAATGCTTATTACAGATTCGTTTCTTTAGAGGATTATGAGAATGGAATCAAAAGTTATCAGACTGCCCTCAGGATTGATGCAAGACACTATAATGCGTGGTATGGGCTTGGAATGGTTTATCTTCGCCAAGAGAAGTTTGAGTTCTCAGAGCATCACTTCCGCATGGCTTTCAACATAAATCCCTGTTCTTCAGTTATAATGTCATATCTTGGAACAGCTTTGCATGCCTCGAAGGTTGGATCACTAATTGCATTGAAGCATTTGATACTTTGATTTAAGAGGAACAATTTATGTTCTGGTTGTGTCTGAATTTTCAATTCCTTCATCTGGCAGAGAAGTGAGGAAGCTTTGATGATCATGGAGAAAGCTATTTTAGCTGATAGAAAGAACCCTCTTCCTGTGTATCAGAAGGCTAATATACTCATGAGCCTGGAAAAGCTTGACGAAGCTTTAGAAGTCCTAGAGGAGCTCAAAGAATATGCCCCTCGAGAAAGCAGTGTATATGCTCTCATGGGCAAGATTTACAAGTCACGAAACATGCATTCTCAGGCAATGCTTCATTTTGGCCTTGCTCTGGATTTGAAACCATCAGCAACTGATGTTGCAACCCTTAAGGTGATTTGACTTCTCTTTTCTTGCTATATTGAATATAATATCCTACACTTCTTGATCTTAAGAAATCTGCTTGATTTGTGGTTATGTGAGAATATGCAGGTGACTTGGTTGACTCTTATAATTTGCTTCTCCTTCAGCTGAGAAGATTTTCATTATTGCCTCCTGCTAGGCATGGCTTGATTTCTCCTCTCATCTATTTAATTTGTTGACAGGCTGCAATAGAAAAGTTGCACGTTCCAGATGAAATCGAAGACTGCTTGTAATATTAAGGAAAAACTTTTGAGTTGAGAAGAGAGCACGTTGTACATTATCCGGCTCTAATCACTTGGCCTCGAACGTGGCCTGCTTGTGCTTTCGAGGGATCACAAACATAGAAGATTAGTCCTCAACCCATTCAGAGATTAGTACCCCTTTGGTGGGCAGGCTCCTTGACCTCTTTTGTAGATTACCGGACACTGATGGGATAAGGCGACGAAACATATGGAAGGCCGAGTTACATGCATGCTCATTGACCATGTTAAAAATGTAACAGACGCTACATTCATTGTCTTCGACTTTTGTTTTTGGTATAGCCAATTTTACCCCTCATTGAAGGACCCAATCCCTTGTACTAAGCACGTATTAATGCTTCCATTTATTGAGCTTCTTTTAGATGAGCATTCGCATATTTTATACAGCGTTCTGCAATAGACCTTGATTAGAACTTTAGTAGAAAAGTGGATATTTTTAGACTTGGGCTCTATTTGACAATGCTTCTATTTTTTTTGTTTTTTTGTTCTATTTTCCGCAGTAAGAAAGGAATAGAAATTCTTTTAATAATGTCAATTAATTTTTCTGTTTCTCGGAATAGAAAAGTGATTAAGGAATAAATTTGGAATAGAAATAAAAAGCTGAAAAAAATAACTTGTTATCGAGTATAATTTCTAAAAATAAGTCGTTTTTTCTTTTCTCCCCTAGTCGTTGCTGACCGTTGTTGTCGTCCACTGCCATTCGCCCTCGAGCAGAGACGACGACGGCGGCAACATCGAAGAAAAGAAAAGAAAACAATTCTTAAAAATTCTTAAAAAATTAAAAGAAATATTATGTCACAAAAAAATTTGTAGATCATACCAAAAGCATTCCTATTATTTTTCTATTTTGAGATTATAAATTTTATATAGTTATCAAATGCGTTTTTTACTCATAAATTGTTATAGGGAGTAGAAATAGAAAAAAATTATTTTTGAAAAGAAATTACCTCTTGAAACAGAAATGTTATCAAATAGACTTTTCATACTTTCGTGAATTGATGATCATTGGAATTGAATCTCGTAAACTTTAAAAGTATTGCTTGCCTTATTGTAAATGAGCTTGCGATATTTGTTTCATGGGCTTCTACGCTCATGTCTAAGGTTTAAAGAAAATGTAAATGTTACAAATGGTTCTTGAACTTTTATCTAATGTCCAATTTCGTTCCTAGGCTTTCGATTTGTTCAATTTGATCCAAAAACTATTGACAAATGTTCAATCTAATTCTTTTGTTTGTTCAAATTGTTAAGTGATGAGTGGAGCATTGATTGATGATGTGGAGCTGAGTTTTTTTTTTTTTGGTCGGTATGTGGAGCTGAGTTGGATTATCAGAATTATGAGTCAATAAATACCTTAATAAATAAGGGAGAATAAATTAGGGCTTCAAAAGCCCTCTTTTTAAAAGTGATCAGATCTGAGCATAATCCGCCACGATGAACAAAAGCTTTTGAGTGTCGAACCAGCAACACCAAACAAATGGAAGAAGAGAGAAGACGAACTTGTACAGTGGAAACCAAGGAAGAATGGCTCCGCGCAGCTTAATATCGACGGATCCATCCTTGAGGGAGAATCGGAAGGTACCACCGCCGTCATACGTCACAATTCCATAGGGGAATTCGGCCACCGGGCTTGCGAAATCGATCGGCGCATCCTCGACCGAGTGCGTCGAAGCCCTAACCCTCAAAGAAGCCTCCTCTCTCCTGGCGACACTTGGATCGGAAGAGGTGAACTAATCTGCTTGGGGAAGTAAAAAGCATAGCTTATCCATTTTTCATTTAATTTCTTTTGGTCAGTGTCGCGACCTAATTTTCGGGTGTACCACCTAAAACTAGATTAATGGACTACTAAGTCTTTAAGCTTAGCTCAGGCTCTCCCAAGCCCATACCAAATCGCGACTTAAGGTTCAAATATGCAAATGATGATTTCCTAGGAGTCGCCACTAATCAGTTTATGGTAGGTCGATTAGACACCTAAGTAAAATAATGAGAGAATTATTTCACTCTTACGAACCAGAGACTAAGGGTACGGGAACTTGGTTACACTAGACTATCCTAGTGCCCTTTCGGTACCATTTCTTTTTAATTTTCAAAAAAAATGTTTTTTGAATGCAGCTTGGATTGATTTTAATTTATTTCCCTAACATGTGAGGTGGTCATGCGAGTGCGCAAACCATTAATTTAGCACTCAAGAAATGCAACGAATTGCAGATGATTAGAATTTACATCGACGATCCCAGATGTGATTTCTATTTAACACGCAATCACTTAATTTTGGTTTTTCACTTTATTTAATGAAAATCATGCGATGCACGCTAATAATCTAATATGACATGGCGACATTACCTAAACTATATGACATGAAGAAATGCAATAATTAAATGCAATTGACTTAATTCTAATAACATGTAATGCGATGCAATGACACATAAAATTATTTCAACTAAAATGACATGCATCATGCAATTTCATATGCGAGCTATATGTCACGCGACATTTATTAAATGACCTAGTCTAACGACGGGGAAGTTCTAATTAAGTGAACCTAATAAAAACTAAATGACGTGCATTTGATATTTCTATTTTAAAAAATGCAATCTATCCTGAAAAATTGAGTCTAACTTATCCAGAGATGAATTTTATTTTTATTTTTTCATGCAATTCGAAATTTAAGAAAAAATGCAAAAATGATCTAGCTAGATTAAGATTCTATCTAATTTAAACTAAGGATTAAGTCATATTAAATCCTAATTTAAACTAAGACATTATCTTAATCTAAAATGCAATTTATCTAAAAAGATGATCTAAATTTAAAATGAAACATCCTAATATGACATGGCAAAGAATGCCCTAATTCTATATGATATATGCATGACGATTTTTTTTGTATTAACATCCTAAATGAATGCATTTTTTTTATATTTTTTCTAAATTCGAAATAAAATCCCTATTCTAGATTTGCAAGATAACAAGAAATATTCCAAAACAAACTAAATCCTAATTCAAATATTTTTTTGGATTTTTTAGTGGTTTTCCAAAACAAGTAATTATCAACTAAACATTAAATCTAAACGATCAAGATATTCAACAAATAAATGATTAAAATAATCGAAAAAATAACATGTTGTCTCACAGATCAAATTAACGATTATCTAACCCTAAACATCACGACAAAGGGTTCAAAATAATTAAAAATCTGATTCGAAATCTTACGGATCAAATTAATAATCATATTGATTTAGAATTAAAGATTATCAACAAACCCCAAAAATTAATATAATTAAAAAAATTGATCCGACATCTTCCGGATCAAATTAATAATTACATTAATTTTGGAGCAAAATCTCTATGGATAATGCCTACAAGACTTTTGAAACAAATATCGACATCCGACATTACAATTTAAATTACTTAAAGAATGCTATCAAATAAAGCAAAATAAATAATAATAACTAGTAAAAACTAAACTACCTAATTGGATTTTTTCTTTTTCCTTTTTTTTTGGTTTTTCCTTCGCTTCTGAGCAAAGCAGCAAGTGGTGGCTGATCCGGTGAGGAGGAGTCGCCGGCGTGAGGGGATGATCGTCAGAGCTCCAGCGAGAGGAAAAAAGCAGCAGGCGAGCGGTGAGGAGGTGAATCGGTGGTAACTTCGCGGACAGGGGTGTCGGGTCGGACAGCGATTCGGCTTGGGTCCGGCTGTTGGGCGACGGGCACCAGCGATTGCGGGCGTCGGGAGTGACGAGCGGCGTCGGGCAACGGGGGGGTAGTGTCGTGGTGGTCGGCGCCTGGGTTGTCGTGGGTCAGCCGGCGGTAGGGAGGGCTCGAACTTTTGGAGGCTGGGCGACGGCGGCGCACGGGTCTTCAGCTCCGAGTAACAGGTGGATCGCGGTTCAGGCGAGGCCGGGGAGGCGTTGGGCAGCAACAACTCTTCGGGATCGTGGGTCAGCACGGCACAAACGAGAGAGCTCGGCAGCAACGGCAGAGGATTAGCGTCGGGCTGCGACGGAGACCGGCGATTCGAGATTTGCAGGTCACGGGTGGGCCGCAGTGGTGGCAGATGCGCGCGGAGCAGGAGAGTTGCGACGGAACTCGAGATCCGCTGCAGAGAGCTGCTGGCGTCAGTGCGGTAGAGCAGGATCGGCGGTGGGCACGCGCGTGGCTTCGCGTTGCAGAGCAGGGCTTGCGGAGATGGACGGGCTGAGAACGCGGTCGGCGAGCGGCGGGGAAGACGATGAACAGTCTTCCCCTCTGCCGCCTGTACCTTTTCTCCTTTTTGCCTTTTTCCTTCTTTTTTTGCTTTTTCCTTTTCTTCTCTCCTCTGCAGCCGCACACTCTCTTTTCTTTTTTCACATTTCACTTTTTGACTTTTCTTTCAAAAGAAGCCCCCCAAAACCGATGCTCTCTCTCTCTCTCTAATTGCGCTCTCCCCCTTTTTTTTTTTTTCCAGAAAAAGAGCCCCTTTTATAGGCAAACCAAATCAATCTGTTCAGCCAAAAGATTTCATATATTGACTCAGCGATTGAAGATAATCTAAAATTTTTGTGAAGATTTTTCAGATAATTGACTCAACCATTAAAGATAAAGCTCCATTATCCAACTCTAAAATCTTTCGAAATCTCCATCTACAACAAAATATTTTAGATTATTCATTATCCTCTTTAATATTCCCAACGATTTCGTCATACATTGATAAAGATAAGATTACAATGCGATTTTCTTAATTTCCAAAAATCATCATAATATCGCATTAAATCTTAATTTTTTCACAAGATAATTAATTAAAAATTAACGACGGGCTTGGGTTAATTTTCTCCTTTCGTGGGCCTAGCCCGGCCTACCGAACTAGAGCTCAGAAATACTAATTTGAACCCATCCACCACCGGTCCTAAAAAAAAAAAAAAAAAAAAAAAATGCAAAACATGTAAATTAAAAATAAATGCACCTAAAAATTATATGCTATGCAATTGAGTTATAATATTTTTTCTTAGGGATAAAATTAACCGCTAATTTTTATGCAATAAATAAATGGCCAAATCGCCAAAATTTAGGTGTCAACAGTCAGAATAGCTTATCCGTTTGCGATCCTCTTTTTCACATTGACGATTCTTCCTTGTCAACATCAGACTTCTCAAAATGCTTGAATTGAGATTGGAGCAAAGATGGTTGGGTTGGGGTTGACGCTGGCGACGATTCGGATCTTGGGGTCTTGGTGGGTGTGCCATCGCTCGTGCAGGCGCAAACTTTGAATATGCTCAATTAGAATTCAGAAAGAGAGGAATAAGCAAAGAGCCGTCCGAGCATCACAATTGAAAACTTTGAAGAGCTTGTGTTTGTTCTACCTTGAACACTATGGATGACCCAAGAATTGACTAATGGAATATTGCTCATAATTCAGCAATTAAAGGACTTGCTTGGGAAAATTGTTCAAAAAATCTTAAATCTATTGCACTTTTGTCAATTCGTTTTAAACCTTTTAATTTTGCTAATTCAGTTCTAAACTTTTCACTTCTGACCGATTCAGTTCATCTGGCTAATTTTGGTCGGAAAATGCTGACATGGACGTCAACGGTGCCACGTTGGACCGCCGCGCCGACGTGGATAATTTTTAATAATATTTTAATACTTTTTTTGAATTTTTATTATTTTTTTTTTCTGTTTTTTTTTCTTTTTGGCTTTTTTCTTTCCTTTTCCGATGGCTGGCCACCGGCCGTCATGAACTCAGGCTCGAACCACGTCGCTGTCGCCGTCGCCGCTGTCGTCATCTTTGTCCTTCCATCTCTTCTGCTTGGGTCCTCCTGCCTCGCCCCCGTCGTCCCTCCATCTCTTCTGCTCAAGTCCTCCTGCCTCACCCACGATTCGCTTGACTCGCCGCCAGGAATCGACGGCGTTAGCAGGGTGGAAGGACCGTCGTCATCTTCCCGATCGTCCACGCCCCGCCGGCCAGGGGCAAGAGCCGACCTCGCCAGATCTGGTTTGGGTGAGGCTGACGCTCGCTTGGGCGAGGGCGAGCCTCGGTGAGGGCTCCCCTTGACGGCGACACCAAGTGAGGCCGCCCTGGCCTGGGCGAGGGTCGGCCTCGCTTAGGCGACCCTTGTCGGGCCGCGCTTGGGTGAGGGCTCCCCTCGCCGGGGCTCCTCCTCGCCCGGCCGGGCCTCGCCTGTGACCGGTGGCCGGCCACCGGAAAAGTAAAGAAAAAAGCCAAAAGAAAATAAAGAAAAGAAAAAAAAAAGGAAAAAAAGGAAAAAAATAATAAAAATTCAAAAAAAATATTAAAATATTATTAAAAATTGTCCACGTCAACGCCAGTGGTCCAACGTGGCACCACCGGCATCCACGTTAGCATTTTCTACCCAATTTTGGCCGGATGAACTGAATTGGCTAGAAATGAAAAGGTTTAGGACTGAATTAGCAAAGTTAAAAGGTTTAGGACTGAATTGGCAAAAGTTCAATATGTTTAGGATTTTTTGGACAACTTTCCCGGACTTGCTTCCTAGAAGCAGATAAATTGGTTATCTTTTGAGTCAATTTTGACATTTTCACCTTTGTATGCCGATTATACCAGATCCTACCCGGAGCAAAATTCCAGAACCGAAAAAGTAAGAAGATGTACAACAATTGAAGAAAGAAAGAGAGCAAGAAGTGGAGATGAATACACTCCATTTGACACATGAAGCTGATACCTTGTGGCAAAAGTGGCATAGGTAGGATATCTGTCTAGTTCAATGAACTGAGCACTCACTGAAGGAGAAGGAATAGAGGGGCTCGACCATACTAGTGCCAAGGAGCAAAGCAGATGATTTCTGAATTCAATCAATAATTCTTCCCTCCATCAACTTTTCCTTTGTGGTCTCGAGCTGTTAACAATAGACATAATTCTTCCACATGTCCTTTTTATTTTACACTTAAGAGACTAAAAGCCACGTAAGCCAATTCCGTTAACTTTAACTAATAGAATGACGAAATTGGTCAATTTCGAAATAGTTTAAGGACTAGATCAGACGTTTGTTGATAGTTCAATGATCAAATTGAGCAAATCGAAAGTTCAGAGATAAAATTGAACATTGGGTGAAAGTTCAGAGACTGTTTATGATATTTTCCCTTAAAGAAAATGAAACGGTAATGATACCGTTGCATGCATGCATTATTACGATCAATCTAGTGCATGAGCAACGATATGCAAGAGCGGTAACTGAAATGATCTGCCAAAAAACGTATAGCTTTAGTTTTAAGTAATGATTGTATGCTGACCACTTACTCATTAAGACACTTGGCTGATTTTTCTCATAACAGCTTCAGTATTGGAGTGAAAAACAGGACTCTAAGCCCACGGTTTGTGCGGACAGTTGCAATGAAGTCATCGAATCAATCACCAAGTTCATTGAATCTCCCAGTTTCATGCATCTTGGGAGTTGGATTACACTCCTGCTGATATGCAATGCTTACTCTATGCATATGCGAACGGACAGAGCATAGAACATATCGTCCATTCTCTTTGTTTCCAATACGTACATTCCGTTAAGAGCTATGATTCCGAAATTGAAAATCCTGTGTGATGTCATTATCAGCTCTTAGCAAGGCCGGCGACGGTCCCATCCAAGAAAGATGGACGAGAAGGATTGCATTGTTTTGGATGAGGATTCTTCTCTTGACCCACCACTGATGGAGCCCTTGGGTTGGATCCTCCTAGTCCTACCGTGTTACATCAGCCACGATACGAGAAAAGGACAATGCATTAGGCAATAACCCACCAAACTACATTCCACAGTTCGCAAAACATGCGCCAGGACAAGGGAAATCACCTAGTTGTTATCTACACGCTTGGATGCTGTTTCATCCTTCTAGCCGATATTCTTAGTCAATATCGGCAAGACCAACGCTCCTCTCGTGCTATCCGGTCGCCCTCCTCACTATATAATTCAACCAGATCGTTACTTGATATTTCCCATTTGCCAATCATAAGAACCACAGGAGCTAGTCAAAGCTAGCTTTAGTTCGTCACCTCCCCCTACGACTTCAATGGGTTCGATCCCTTTCCCCCTACAACCCCTAACACCAGAGCCATCACCGGAGATCGATCACTACGGCTACCGGGTGTACGTTTCATTTTGCCTAAGGCGACCGACACTAACCACAAACAACATATCTAACTGGATAGAGTGCTATAACCCGTATAGCCACATGTGGAGTTACGTTAGCCCGATTCCCGGGATAACCGAGAGCTATGTCTTGAAGGGTTTCGCCATGGCTTCGCTCCGAGACTCGATCTACATCGTTGGTGGCCGACTATGCTACAAGGAAATGGTTCATGTTTCGGACGGATTCGCCAACTTGGTGGACGTGAAAGTCGAGGTCCTATCCACAGTATTGCGTTACAATGTTCGAACCGATCGATGGTCTACTTGTGCACCTCTTCATAGCCCCCGTTCGGATTTCGCGTGCACGGTATGCAACGACAAAATATATGTTGCCGGGGGCCAGTCCACTTCGAGTAATGCTAGGGGAATTTCATCCGCCGAGGTGTATGATCCGACTCTAGACGAGTGGACTTCTTTGCCCAGCATGAGCACGTTGCGGTACAGATGTGCAGGGGTCTCGTGGAATGGTAAGATCCACGTGGTCGGCGGGTTCGCTGAGAGGTCAGACTCGGACTGCTCGTCGCCTGGCCTCGCGGAGCGGAGCTCAGCTGAGGTGTACGATCCCGAGACCGGGAGATGGGAACTGAGGGCGAGAATGTGGCAATTGGATGTTCCACCTCACCAGATTCTCGCCCTTGATGATGGAAGGCTGTTCAGCTCAGGGGATTGCCTCAAGGTATGGAAAGGCCACATCGAGGCCTACGATCCCGAGCTCAGCATGTGGAACATTGTCCCCGGATCGCAACAAACGACTCGATCCCCAGCGGGGCACCCACCGGATGGTGCAGATGGCGCATGGTCACCGCCTACCCACCCATTAGACGTTGCAGACGGCACTTGGCCACCAGTCCAACCAATGTACGTTACAGTTGCACCGATCGGGACCCGTTTGTATTTCTTGGTTGGGTATCGGACCTCTGGGCACTCGCCCAGAACGGTGTCGATGGTGCACATGTTCGACACGTTCGCAAATGCTAACTACTGGAGGAGTTTCGGGCAGGTCGAAGAGGATGGAGAGAAAGAGTTTTGTAGTCACTGCTGTGTTATTCAGCTATCTTGAGAGTATCAGAAGCAAAGAGAGAGTCCTGGTCTGTGTGGAATCCTTTTCCTCAAGCCTGTCCCTTTTGATGTTTCGACCACCCATGAACTCCATTTCCTACGTTGCTTTGTCCATTTCCCTTTTAACATTCTAAAATGCTTCTGATGTATTTAGCTAAGGGACAGAACATCAAATAACAAGAAAGAAGATACCACCATAATCTCTCCTTAGGTTTTTCCGGCAGAACTATTTCCTTGTTGAACATAGACACTCTCTTTTCAAGGGTGTGTTTGGTAACGATTCTGTTCCCGGGAACACATTTTGATAAGAAATTATTCTTTTTTATTTTGTTCCCAGGAACAATTTCTAGCATTTTAAGCCGTTTGGTAACTGTCCAAAATTTCTGATTCTAGAATAGAATTGCGTTTGGTACCGTGCTCATTGATTCTGTTCCAAATCAATTTCTTTTAATTTTTAAATAATTTTTTTTTTACTTTTTCCTTTTTTTTTTTTTTTCCTTTTTCTCCTATTCTTCTTCTTTTTCTTGTGGCCACTGGCCGGCCTCACCGGGGCTGGGCGAGGCTCGCCTGGCCACCGGCGGGGCTGGGCATCGTGAGGCTTGCCCAGCCCCGGCGAGCTCGTCGGACCTCGCCCTGGCCTGGTGAGCCTCCGGCGAGCTCACCGGACCGGTTGTTGGCGATCGACGACTGGCGGATGGCAGCAGCGGACGACAATCGCGGGATGGCGGTAGATGAAGAAGAAGAAAAGAGAAGAAGAAGAAGAGAAAATGGAAGAAGACTTGATTCTCAGATTTGTTCATGAAACAAGAATCAACCTCTTTTTTTTTAATTCTTGATTCTACTCCAAATCTGTTTCCGGGAACAAAAATTTTACCAAATGCGATTCTGTTCCCAAACTACTCCCAGGAACAAAAAATCAGAATCAGTCACTGTTAGGATGGTCACCAAACAGCACCCAAGTAACCAAAACAAGGAGAATGTGAAGCATGAGATGGTGAAGCACATGTTTTGCACACGGAAATGGATTGAATGAGAGAAGAAGAAGGTGACTGAAACAGATCTGGAGCATGCTAGAAAATATAACGACCTTTTCATTTTTTTTTCTTTGTCAATATTTATAAAAAAAGTAGTAATAAGAATAAGAGGTGTTAAGCTTTTTATCACGTTGACGTTAAGCCATTTTTTCATCATGGGAGATTAAGAAGACTGCAGTTTTGAGTGTATGATGGTTTTGATTGTTAATAAATTAATCTAATCTTTCGTATCATGTTTGGCAAGATTTGGACATGTAATTATAATCTTCTTTTTCCAATGCTCAATCAATATACCAAAATTGACTTGCTGTTGCTCTTTCCTTGTCTTTCCAAATTTGGCAATATTTGAAGGGTAGAATCATTTCCTGTCTCAGCTTTCTTGTCCCGGAAGGCCAATTTCATTGTATGTATAGTTCGTGCAAACTTTCTTTTATATACTTTCGCTTGATCAAAAATTAAATTTTGCATATTTTGTAATTTGAAAATTTTGGTTTTTATTCCAGAAATAGTACTTCAGAAAATAAATGACCAAGAAAGTGCATTTTTCGAAGGGGGAAAAAGGAGCTTCTAATTTAAAACAATTTTCCATCTTTTTAAAATATCTTTAAAAAAAATTGGTGATGTTTTCTCAAATTTAACAAGCCTAAAGCTCTCCGAGGCATATTAAAAAAATGGAGCATATTTTTATCAGCTCGAAAAAAAAAAATATTAGAGCATGCTATAAGGAAAAGCTTTTCGTGGTGTGAAATAAATTGAGTCTTGCCAAAAATATGTAAGGAATTATGGACCCAATTAATGATTTTTTATTTTGTTTAATTAGATTCAAAGAGGTAATCAAACGTTTAAAATCACATAAATCACCAGTCCACGTTTTTTTTTTTTTTTAAATATAAAATCTAGATCATTGACTTTTAATTAGCCTAATCAAGTTCTTATACTTTTACAAATTTTCTAATTGAATTTTTTCCGATACCAAATCCGACCAAATTTAGTTGACATGGCCGTTAGATGATGCCATAGTGATGTCCACGTGGAGGTGCATGGAAAAATGTAGCAAACGCAGCCCATGTCGGAATACGATGTGGATAAAATTTAGTCATTTTGACATTTATATTGAAAAAATGTTGTCCATGTCATGCTATGATGTAATCCGATGGCTAGCTAGATTTTATCAGAGATTTAGTGTTGAAGAGACTTGATTAGAAAATCTGTGAAAATATAGAGACTTGATTAGACAAATTAAAAATACAAAGACGGGATAAGAAAATACATAAAAGCATGTGGACAGAAAGTAAAATCTTTCCAAAAATAAACGAAGCATAACTACTTGTTTGGTCATGGCTTTCCTTTATTTTAAAATAAATTACTACTTCGAAAAATAGTCTGAATATTTTTTTTATTTAACATCTGTATAATTGTAAATTTCGACGAGAAGATCGAGCGTTCCTTCTATCTGGCAGAGAAGTGAGGGAGCTTTGATGATGGCGAAGAAAGCTGTTTTAGCTGATAAAAAGAACCCTCTTCCAGAGCATCAGAAGGCTGACATCCCTTCCTTTCCTTCAACGAGATGTCTTCCTCTTTATTTCTCTCTTTTTTCCAGAATTGGCTCTTGCTCGTTTGCCCTTTTCAGCACACACGTGAATATCTTGAGAATTATAACAAGCGTTTGCCAGGTGACTGAAAGATTTCTTGATATTACTTCTCCAATTCGCTTCAATGTTTCCTAAGAATTGAATTTAAGATGATGTCAACCTTATTTAGTGATTTGCCACCTTGGCATTTAAATCGCCCATTTAAAAAATAATGAGTTTGGTCTCACTGCAGATCAAGTCCAACTTGCTAAACTACAGCTTAGTTATTCAAACCATCGCTGATCCAATGCAATAATAAAAAAATAATGAATGCTTCTAAAATTATATATTATGCAAATTAATTTCAATATTTTTGTTTAGGGGTTAAAAATTAATCCCTAATTTTTATGCAATAAATGAATGATCGGGTGGCCAAAGTTTAGGTGTCAACATTGGTGCTTAGACATCGTGTGACATTTCCTTTTCTTTTCCTTTCTTAAAGAGTTGCTTCTGGTTGGATTCGTAGAACTATTCAGACCAAACAAGATCATGTAAAAGGCCAAATAAATAGCTAATATAGGAGCCAAATCATAGAGGCAAGTAATATAAAGTTCTCAATCCACCGAACTATTATTTCCATTCACAAACATCATGTGATGTTGTACATTGCTTATGTATCTATAACCGGCGAAGTTCACGTTAAATGGATGCATCTTCTCATTCTCCTTCCCTTTTGTACACCTTCAAATCAGCAAGAATATCGCCCAACCTTTGGGACAGGTAGGTCTGACATAGGACAGGAGGAAATCTGCACATGATGCAATTTCGAACAAGTTTAGGATTCACTGCCAGCATCAATTTGCTAATGTGTACCACGTCTAATAACTATTGGAGTAGCTATTACAAATACGGCGCCCAAATCCCCAAAGGAAAAGGTTCCAACCTGATAAAGAGAGCGTGCAAGCATGCAGTTGATCATATCAATGCCTCAAGAGAACACACAAACAAAAAGTCCAAGCATATGCATTTCGATGATCCTTGGACATGCACGTTCAAAGCAGAGTATCGGCACTCAAACATGATGTAAAAAGACAATTTGAATCAGAAGGAGAAGAAGTTAAATGCTAGGACTAAGAACTGATAATAGAGAAAGTACAATAGCATCGTCTTGTTGTTATATAGAGAAGTAACTTATGTGTCCGGCAGCTTACTTGGGAGGATTTTCTTCTGAACTACATGTTGGCAAGCACTGGATAAGACAATCATGGTTGGGCGTCACGAAGAATGCAACCTGCATTTTGTGAGAACATGTGCGTAAGGATTTATTTTACAGAGATATCAGCAAAAAAAAAATCATTGAGAATGGAGAAGGTAATGATTGAAAGATGCTAACTAGGCATAGAAAAACAAGTAGGCTTCTTTTGTAAAAATTTAGGTTGGATCATCCTTGAAGATAATCTCAAGTTGAGAGGAATTTCCTACGAGTTTGATCACTAGTCCAACTGACTTGCCACTATAGCGTGATAGCAAACCTAGGACCATTTTCGGAATCAACTTACAGCAATCCAAGCTTGGCTTCAATTATGCTCTAATCTTCCAATTACTGCCCTTTTTTAAATTTAATCGACAAAGCTTCAAGATCTCCTGATGATTTTGCAGAATTTTTTTAACAGAAATGTGGGGGGAAGAGAGAGGGAGGGGGGGGGGTAGAGAGAGAGAGAGAGAGAGCAAAAAGGCCTTACAGAATACCGCTCTAGACCATTCCCTATAACTCGATGAAGCGTGGACCTGATTGAAAAGCAAAGCAAAAGTATAGATTTGACAAGAAAGAAGCAAAAAAAGGGCAAGTCAAATGAAACAATATGGAATGACCTTGCTAAATATGGAGAACTGCAGGACACCTATCAGATTCATGGGAAAAGTTCATGTCGTATATCACTAAACATGTTTTCATGCATCATGATGATGCATACCAATTTTATAGTTTGTCATTCATAAAGAGGACTCTATTTAGAAATTAACACAGGTTATCAAACATATCATGCCATCTTCAATAATTGAGTTTAAGTAGGATTTCTTTTCAGAGGCAATTCAGCTATAATTAACCAATGTCAAGAGCAGATGCCCTCGTACTACTAATGGGCCACTAATATCAGCAACAGCCATGAGGGTGCAACAGATGGTCTGGTGGAATTTGGGACAGATGACACAATCCGTAGTAGGCTGCCATAAGAAAATCTTTGACCTTCATGTTCAAAGCTTTCCTCACGCCAATTTATCTGTATAGACTTTTATTAAAGCATATTACC
Source organism: Eucalyptus guilfoylei (assembly GCA_016097605.1). Lineage (NCBI taxonomy): Eukaryota > Viridiplantae > Streptophyta > Magnoliopsida > Myrtales > Myrtaceae > Eucalyptus > Eucalyptus guilfoylei. The sequence continues at coordinate 9,720,672 of CM027863.1, forward strand.
TGAAAATACAATTGCTCCATCGTTCTAGCATATCACCGATATTCACTATGAATGCTCTGTACAAGATATTAATGGAAAGAATGTTACTTTTGAAGATTATCATGAAATTCTTCTGTCTAGTATTTGAAACAATTATGCAAAAATGAATCTACGCAATGAACTGAACAACTAAAAGAGGGCAATCGCAGAAACAACTGTAGAATGTCTATGATGCATGGTAGTTCTATGACTGTGGACTTGCACCTGATTAACCAGGAAAGAATGGCGGAATACCATCATATGCGTTGGTCTAAGAGTATTTGAGGAGAGAGAGAAAGAGGTTGTTCAGCAAGGCACCGGAGGGATTAAATTGATCGAGGTTAATATGTATACTTATATAGATGCAAATTGCAGAAAGGAAAGGAGAAGTGGATGAGGGCGCCTCTCTAAGTTTCTAATTGGAAATCCATCTTTATCACCCATCTCACGATAATACTTTCTCTCTAAACTGGCTTATCGCCGCCTTTGTACGAACAAGAACCACAATAGCAGATCAGGTCAGACAAAGAAGGACTATCGTAAAAAATGTATTCACTAATACTGGTGTTGGATTCCACTCAACATCGGCATGAAGCAATTTTCCAATCATGCGTATCACGGGAAACACATTGTCGTGCCCATGCCCCAATAAACAAGAAGAGCAAGATTTGAAACAAAGTCATTCCAAGTTTTATTTGTAAACCATAAATCACTGGAATATAAATCCTAACATGATGATCTTCCACCAAAAGCGTCCAAATTACTCTAAATATGAGATCGATAATATAATAATCCCAAATTCACAATTGAAATTCAGGTGGGCTTTACCCTTTCATAGGTGGCACATATTCCCATATCTGAGGTTTCGCATCTTTGTTCTTGCAAATCTGAAATAGTTAGATCAGTTCAATGCACCATAACTATGCATAAAATCTGCACCAACGGGTTTATAGGAGAATAGTAAATACCTGGAGACCTGAGACAGCATCCGTTGCCAACAGGGTAAGAAACCCAAAGTCTGTATGTGCCCCAGTTCCATATATTCCTTCAGAGGGATCAAAGACTACACCTAAACAATGAAGGGAATATCAACAGGATGAGAAGAAAGAATTGCGGATTTTTGTTATGTAGTTTAGCAAAGTAAAATCTACCTTCGTAATGCAGCAAGCGCAAGTCCGCAATAGGCTCACCGAATATTTCTGGCTTTTCAAAAAAATCAGCTTCCAGATCAAGTGCTATAGCAATAATCCTTGCAACTAATTTCGCCACATTCCTGAATGCGCATTTTACAAATCAAAATATTACCAAATTGACTACCATCACTTTGATACCAACAAATTACACTGAATCTTGCTACATAGATCATCTACGCATTGCTCTTGAAGTATAACTGTATCCAAAAGTCAACTAATTTTGAGTTGGAGTCTTTATGTAATGAAAATTGTGACTGTAATATCAGCCCTACCACTGTAAGCAAGTAGACAATTGAGTTAAGGCTCTTAGGCAATGTGATTAATAGTGAATCTCGGGCATAATAGCTACATCAAGATCCCTCAGAAAAACTGTTTAATCAGCAGTTACAAATTACTAGAAGAGACTTATACTTTGGCCAACATAGGTAACAGCTCAAGAAGGCATATGCAGTTAAGAAGTCAGAGGCAATTTAACTCCCCTTAGGCCGCTTTGATAAAAAAGAACATGGCACTATCTGATGCATGTGGAAGGGAAGGTGGGGATTATTACGGTACCGAAAAGGCCGCAGACACCACGCCAGAGAAACAGGGGATCACTGTACAGCAAAAATTAAGGTGTACAGCTTTAAATCATCTAGAACAAAGACTCACAATGCTTGACTATGATATTCCTGCATAGTCTGCCTCCACCCTGGCAAAATATCTAGGAAAAATACAATAGGGAAACTAAATTAAGTAGTGATCATCAGTAGCATTTTTAAGTTGGACAATATTAAGCAATTGGTTACCCTCAGAAGGCCAGACGTTTGGTCCAAAATGAGGCTTCTCCGCGTTGGGATCATATTCTGGTACGTCCACTCCTAAGAAGTACCCCTCCCTATAATCTCCTATAAAACGGCAATGGAATCAGTACTACTTAAAGATCTTCTGGAGATGATAGCCAGATAGAAAGTAACAAGCTTCAATTAAATCTTTGTTGTAGAACTCATGGTTTTATGTTGAGTGCCGAACACCTGGAGTGCCAAAATTTGGCACGGATGAACACTTAAGTACCAAAAGTTAGGAAAGTGACACTTAAATGTCAAAATCGGAGCAAAATGGATCACTTAAGCGCCAACGGCAAGAAAATCCGGTCAAAATGCTGATGTGGCGATTTTTGACGAAATAAGTGCAAAACGACATCGTCTTGCACGCCGATGTGGCTAGACAATGTAAAAACGACGTCGTTTTGGTGTTGACATGGTAAAAAATTAACATAAAAATTAATTTAATTAAATTTAAAACTAAATTTATTTAAAACATTTAAAAATAAAAATAAAAATATTTATTAAAAAAAAAAAAAAAAAAAAAACCAAGGGAGGTGGTTGAGGGCTTAGCCCCGCCGCCGTCGGAAAGGTTGGCAACGGTCGAGGAGGGTCGGCTAGGGTCGCCGGCCCCGGCCGTGGCTCGGCGACCCTAGTTGACCCTCCCACCCCCCTCCCCACCGTCACAGGCCCTTCCCGGCGACGCAGGGGAGGTGGCGGCGCGAGGGCTCAGCCCTCAGCTACCTCCTTCACTTTTAAAAAAATAAAAATAAAATTCATTTATTTAATTTTAATTAATTTTTTATAATTTAATTTAATTTAATTTATATTAAAATTTAAATCCACGCCAAAACCACGGCGTTTTTGCGGTTTTTTGCTGAGTCGGCTCTCGGGCGAGCCACATAAGCGAGAAAAATAATAAAAAATTACCACGTAAGATTTTTGACGAGGTTCGTCGGAAGTGGCACTTAAGTGTCTTATTTTCTTAACTTTTGGCACTTAAGTGTCATTTCGTGCTAAGTTTTGGCACTTGGGTGTACTTCTCCCATTTTGTGTTAGTACTTCAAAGTTCAAACAACTAGCTCCTATTTACGTGACGGTTCTGGTGAAGAGTCACCACTTCCTTTTCTAAGTGCTGCTATTAAATTGTCACTGATTACGAGGAGCTATGAAAAATCAAACCTTTTTTCTGATTTGGAGCGTCTAAGGTTTGATCGAACAGAGGACTGTATCCTCTATTCTTTGCGTTTCTTAATAGTTTCATCTTTTCAGTTGATGGAAGATCAAAAAACTGCCTCGCTCCGGGGAAAAGAGCTCGTCCATTAAATCTTGGCTTATTCCGTGATTGATGACATAAAAAAACCCCGAATCCGTGCACGCCGCGGCCAATGAAATGGATTTGTCCGTCAGTGTCAACACAAATTAAAACATCAATTTTCTTGGTTTCGGTAACTAAAAATAAATTGAAATAGCAGAAAATTCGAGGAAATGGAAAACTGTTTCACTAGAGAGGCCAATCGTTGAAGGTCGGAGCTCGATAGGTCGATTTGGTTCAAACCTGTAGGGGAAACTCCAGCGACAATGCTGTCCGTGCCGGCCATTTTGCTTCTCCGACTAGGGAAGGCCGATGATGATCAGCTCACAAAAACAAGTGTGTAATATCGAAGCTTTCTTTGAACTTTGAAATCTTAGATTCAAGATCTTATACTCGCTTCAGCATCATGACCTCCTTTTATACTCCTTTATTTCCAAGCTGACCGTTTGGACATTCCTCTAAGGGTTATTTATCCAATCAACCCATCGATTGCAGTAAGAAATACTATTTCCTTGTAGATCCAAAGACAAGATAGTCTTTCCTAGCTAAGAACTCTATTTGTGGAAATCCAACTTCGTTTATATGGGCAACTAAATCTCCCTTTGATTAAGTTGCACCATAATCTTTTTAATTCCAAACATAAAGAGTTGAACAATGCAATCGAAGTCAGCTAGCATAATTTTTGAATGAGAAATAGGCTCGATCATCCTCAGTCTTCTATTTGGATATTCATGGATAGCATTAATTTTGGCAAATTCACATATGAACTTCTCAATTTTATAGATTGGTTCTAGTCAAAAGTTACGAAATTGAGTTAGTGAGTTCCGATTGAACCAATTCGACTTGGCCCATTCTAGACTAACATTTAATTGAAGTAATTACGCTTCAAATCGGCCAAATAAATTTCAATTACAAATGTTAGTTTAGCTTGCGATCTCATAATAGTAGAAATTAACTCGATCAGGGCATTTGATATATAGCGGGATCAAATTAACTTGACTTGTCCCAATTTTTTTTTTTTCACATGAAGAAATTCAATTATATTCAACAAGGGATAAAGCACGATATAGTGAATAAACAGCTTTTGCATCTAATACTTCTCTTTCGGCTATTTCCACATCAGACAGTGCTTCAGTTGCAGGCGCTTTGCCATCTTCCTTTTTTTTAGATAATAATAATTGTTGATACCTAAATTTTAGTGACCTGATCATTTATTTATTATATAGAAAATTAGGAATTAATTTTTGATCCCTAAACAAAGAAACTAGAATTAAATTGTATAGCATATAGTTTTAGGAGCATTTTTATTCTTGCATTTGCATTTGACCATTGACATATGGGTTTGAATTGATGTTTTTGAGCTTTAATTTGTGAGTTGGACTAAGCACACGAAAAGAGTGAATTGGCCCAAGCCCGTTATTCTTTGAAGACTGAAAATTTACCTATGAGAAGTGGTGATTTATTCGGAAATGATTCGTATTATTCTTCTGATATTTGGTAAATTTTTATATATTTATGCAATATATACATTGAGTGATATTTTTGTAGCAGATTGGAAGATTTTAGATGAAATATCAAGAGAGAATATTGCACGTGGGAGATATATTGAGTGATATTCTGTCTCAAAACAAGAAAGATTGCATGGTAGGGAGATTTCGTGCATGAGCCTAAAAGGAAAGGACAAAATATTTTGAGAGTCCAACAGCAGAGGAGATAAAATTTGCTAACTTTCCTTGATAGTTCAAGCCCCTTCTCTATAAAAGGGACTCATTAGAGAGGCCACACGATTGAGAATACATGGCCACAGTATAGAGAGCCACCATGGAGAGAAAGAGAGCATGAAAGATGGAGAGAGGAAAGTAGGACTACATAAATTGAGATTGAGAGAGAGGGTGTCCATTGAAGGGGACCCATGGCACCTTAAAATAAAGAGAGGAAAACTCATGACTTGCTTGGGTCTCGCTTCACTACGCTTTCCCACCATCTTCAACCGTGAAGGCTCGATCCAAACTCCACGCTGAAGCTTGGTTCCTCACTAGCAGCGAGCTTGGCCTTAATCAATCCAAGTTTGATTACCACATCTCCGAATCACTGTCGTACGTCAATTACTGGGTTCGCTTGCTGTCGACCAAGCTGGAATTCCCACAAATTTTGTCACTATTCACTATGCCAATCTCCTTCGTCCTTATGACTGTGGTGGTTTGCACTGTTAGCTATATGCCCTAAAGTAACCATGTAATAGTTACATGTTAATGATAATGTAATGGCAAATAAATATTCATTTATCGTCCCATGAATGAGTCCATAAAATCAATTAGGACTGAACCTATGCTTAAGGGGTTAAGAATGTGTGTGACAGGTTTATAGTTATACTAACTTTTTAAACAGTTCCCGATCGATGGATCATTAAGAGGATATTGATGATTCTGTTGAGATTGATGTGTTCTCAAGCTTCACCATTCAAAGTAGTGGATTCTTGAGGAGATGATAAGTCACAAGTTATTAGGTTTTGTGATTTTCGAGTTAAAACATAGGTGATTGTCTTGGACAAGTTCACTAAGCGTGACATGCATATAACGATTGACAATATGGAAGTTTTTAGTGGAGTCAATGATTAATCAATCACGATTTGATCTGGTGTAAGATCTTTAGACCGAGACACGATACTAACTTGTATGTTGGATGGCTATGGTTCACAAATGCGCATATTGATGTTTCGACCACCCATGAACTCCATTTCCTACGTTGCTTTGTCCATTTCCTTTTTAACATTCTAAAATGCTTCTGATGTATTTAGCTAAGGGACAGAACATCAACTAACAAGAAAGAAGTTACCACCATAATCTCTCCTTAGGTTTTTCCAGCAGAACTATTTCCTTGTTGAACATAGACACTCTCTCTTCAAGTAACAAGAAGCATGAGATGGTGAAGCACATGTTTTGCACACGGAAATGGATTGAATGAGAGAAGAAGAAGGTGGTTGAAACAGATCTGGAGCATGCAAGAAAATATAACGACCTTTGCCTTTTTTTTTTTTTTTTTTTTTTTTTTTTTTTTTTTTCAATATTTATGAAAAAGTAGTAAGAAGAATGAGAGGTGTTAACATTTTTATCATGTTGACGTTGAGCTATTTTTTCATCATGGGAGATTAAGAAGACTGCAGTTTTGAGTGTATGATGTTTTTGATTGTTAATCAATTAATCTAATCTTTCTTATCATGTTTGGCAAGATTTGGACATGCAATTATAATCTTCTTTTTCCAATGCTCAATCAATATACCAAAATTGACTTGCTGTTGCTCTTTCCTTGTCTTTCCAAATTTGGCAATATTTGAAGGGTAGAATCATTTCCTGTCTCAGCTTTCTTGTCCCGGAAGGCCAATTTCATTGTATGTATAGTTCGTGCAAACTTTCTTTTATATACTTTCGCTTGATCAAAAATTAAATTTTGCATATTGTGTAATTTGAAAATTTTGCTTTTTATTCCAGAAATAGTAATTCAGAAAATAAATGACCAAGAAAGTGCATTTTTCGAAGGGGGAAAAAAGGAGCTTCTAATTTAAAACAATTTTCCATCTTTTTAAAATTTCTTTAAAAAAAATTGGTGATGTTTTCTCAAATTTAACAAGCCTAAAGCTCTCTGAGGCATATTAAAAAAAATGGAGCATATTTTTATCAGCTCGAAAAAAAATATTAGAGCATGCTATAAGGAAAAGCTTTTCGTGGTGTGAAATAAATTGAGTCTTGCCAAAAATATGTAAGGAATTATGGACCCAATTAATGATTGTTTATTTTGTTTAATTAAATTCAAAGAGGTAATCAAACGTTTAAAATCACATAAATCACCGGTCCACGCTTTTTAATATATATATATATATATTGACTTTTAATTAGCCTAATCAAGTTCTTATACTTTTACAAATTTTCTAATTGAATTTTTTCGGATACCAAATCTGACCAAATTTAGTTGACATGGCCATTAGACGATGCCATAGTGATGTCCACGTGGACGTGCATGGAAAAATGTAGCAAACGCAGGCCATGTCGGAATACGATGTGGATAAAATTTAGTTGTTTTGACATTTATATTGGAAAAATGTTGTCCATGTCATGCTACGATGTAATCTGATGGCTAGCTAGATTTTATCAGATTTAGTGTTGGAGAGACTTGATTAGAAAATTTGTGAAAATATAGGGACTTGATTAGACAAATTAAAAATACAAAGACGGGATAAGAAAATACATAAAAGCATGTGGACAGAAAGTAAAATCTCTCCAAAAATAAACGAAGCATAACTACTTGTTTGGTTATGGCTTTCCTTTATTTTAAAATAAATTACTAATTCGAAAAATACTCTGAATTTTTTATTTATTTAACATATGTATAATTGTAAATTTCGACGAGGCATTCGAACGTTCCTTCTATCTGGCAGAGAAGTGAGGGAGCTTTGATGATGGCGAAGAAAGCTGTTTTAGCTGATAAAAAGAACCCTCTTCCAGAGCATCAGAAGGCTGACATCCCTTCCTTTCCTTCAACGAGATGTCTTCCTCTTTATTTCTCTCTTTTTTCCAGAATTGGCTCTTGCTCGTTTGCCCTTTTCAGCACACACGTGAATATCTTGAGAATTATAACAAGCGTTTGCCAGGTGACTGAAAGATTTCTTGATATTACTTCTCCAATTCGCTTCAATGTTTCCTAAGAATTGAATTTAAGATGATGTCAACCTTATTTAGTGATTTGCCACCTTGGCATTTAAATCGGCCCATTTAAAAAATAATGAGTTTGGTCTCACTGCAGATCAAGTCCAACTTGCTAAACTACAGCTTAGTTATTCAAACCATCGCTGATCCAATGCAATAATAAAAAAATAATGAATGCTTCTAAAATTATATATTATGCAAATTAATTTCAATATTTTTGTTTAGGGGTTAAAAATTAATCCCTAATTTTTATGCAATAAATGAATGATCGGGTGGCCAAAGTTTAGGTGTCAACATTGGTGCTTAGACATCGTGTGACATTTCCTTTTCTTTTCCTTTCTTAAAGAGTTGCTTCTGGTTGGATTCGTAGAACTATTCAGACCAAACAAGATCATGTAAAAGGCCAAATAAATAGCTAATATAGGAGCCAAATCATAGAGGCAAGTAATATAAAGTTCTCAATCCACCGAACTATTATTTCCATTCACAAACATCATGTGATGTTGTACATTGCTTATGTATCTATAACCGGCGAAGTTCACGTTAAATGGATGCATCTTCTCATTCTCCTTCCCTTTTGTACACCTTCAAATCAGCAAGAATATCGCCCAACCTTTGGGACAGGTAGGTCTGACATAGGACAGGAGGAAATCTGCACATGATGCAATTTCGAACAAGTTTAGGATTCACTGCCAGCATCAATTTGCTAATGTGTACCACGTCTAATAACTATTGGAGTAGCTATTACAAATACGGCGCCCAAATCCCCAAAGGAAAAGGTTCCAACCTGATAAAGAGAGCGTGCAAGCATGCAGTTGATCATATCAATGCCTCAAGAGAACACACAAACAAAAAGTCCAAGCATATGCATTTCGATGATCCTTGGACATGCACGTTCAAAGCAGAGTATCGGCACTCAAACATGATGTAAAAAGACAATTTGAATCAGAAGGAGAAGAAGTTAAATGCTAGGACTAAGAACTGATAATAGAGAAAGTACAATAGCATCGTCTTGTTGTTATATAGAGAAGTAACTTATGTGTCCGGCAGCTTACTTGGGAGGATTTTCTTCTGAACTACATGTTGGCAAGCACTGGATAAGACAATCATGGTTGGGCGTCACGAAGAATGCAACCTGCATTTTGTGAGAACATGTGCGTAAGGATTTATTTTACAGAGATATCAGCAAAAAAAAAATCATTGAGAATGGAGAAGGTAATGATTGAAAGATGCTAACTAGGCATAGAAAAACAAGTAGGCTTCTTTTGTAAAAATTTAGGTTGGATCATCCTTGAAGATAATCTCAAGTTGAGAGGAATTTCCTACGAGTTTGATCACTAGTCCAACTGACTTGCCACTATAGCGTGATAGCAAACCTAGGACCATTTTCGGAATCAACTTACAGCAATCCAAGCTTGGCTTCAATTATGCTCTAATCTTCCAATTACTGCCCTTTTTTAAATTTAATCGACAAAGCTTCAAGATCTCCTGATGATTTTGCAGAATTTTTTTAACAGAAATGTGGGGGGGAAAGAGAGGGAGGGGGGGGGGGGGTAGAGAGAGAGAGAGAGAGAGCAAAAAGGCCTTACAGAATACCGCTCTAGACCATTCCCTATAACTCGATGAAGCGTGGACCTGATTGAAAAGCAAAGCAAAAGTATAGATTTGACAAGAAAGAAGCAAAAAAAGGGCAAGTCAAATGAAACAATATGGAATGACCTTGCTAAATATGGAGAACTGCAGGACACCTATCAGATTCATGGGAAAAGTTCATGTCGTATATCACTAAACATGTTTTCATGCATCATGATGATGCATACCAATTTTATAGTTTGTCATTCATAAAGAGGACTCTATTTAGAAATTAACACAGGTTATCAAACATATCATGCCATCTTCAATAATTGAGTTTAAGTAGGATTTCTTTTCAGAGGCAATTCAGCTATAATTAACCAATGTCAAGAGCAGATGCCCTCGTACTACTAATGGGCCACTAATATCAGCAACAGCCATGAGGGTGCAACAGATGGTCTGGTGGAATTTGGGACAGATGACACAATCCGTAGTAGGCTGCCATAAGAAAATCTTTGACCTTCATGTTCAAAGCTTTCCTCACGCCAATTTATCTGTATAGACTTTTATTAAAGCATATTACCTGAAAATACAATTGCTCCATCGTTCTAGCATATCACCGATATTCACTATGAATGCTCTGTACAAGATATTAATGGAAAGAATGTTACTTTTGAAGATTATCATGAAATTCTTCTGTCTAGTATTTGAAACAATTATGCAAAAATGAATCTACGCAATGAACTGAACAACTAAAAGAGGGCAATCGCAGAAACAACTGTAGAATGTCTATGATGCATGGTAGTTCTATGACTGTGGACTTGCACCTGATTAACCAGGAAAGAATGGCGGAATACCATCATATGCGTTGGTCTAAGAGTATTTGAGGAGAGAGAGAAAGAGGTTGTTCAGCAAGGCACCGGAGGGATTAAATTGATCGAGGTTAATATGTATACTTATATAGATGCAAATTGCAGAAAGGAAAGGAGAAGTGGATGAGGGCGCCTCTCTAAGTTTCTAATTGGAAATCCATCTTTATCACCCATCTCACGATAATACTTTCTCTCTAAACTGGCTCATCGCCGCCTTTGTACGAACAAGAACCACAATAGCAGATCAGGTCAGACAAAGAAGGACTATCGTAAAAAATGTATTCACTAATACTGGTGTTGGATTCCACTCAACATCGGCATGAAGCAATTTTCCAATCATGCGTATCACGGGAAACACATTGTCGTGCCCATGCCCCAATAAACAAGAAGAGCAAGATTTGAAACAAAGTCATTCCAAGTTTTATTTGTAAACCATAAATCACTGGAATATAAATCCTAACATGATGATCTTCCACCAAAAGCGTCCAAATTACTCTAAATATGAGATCGATAATATAATAATCCCAAATTCACAATTGAAATTCAGGTGGGCTTTACCCTTTCATAGGTGGCACATATTCCCATATCTGAGGTTTCGCATCTTTGTTCTTGCAAATCTGAAATAGTTAGATTAGTTCAATGCACCATAACTATGCATAAAATCTGCACCAACGGGTTTATAGGAGAATAGTAAATACCTGGAGACCTGAGACAGCATCCGTTGCCAACAGGGTAAGAAACCCAAAGTCTGTATGTGCCCCAGTTCCATATATTCCTTCAGAGGGATCAAAGACTACACCTAAGCAATGAAGGGAATATCAACAGGATGAGAAGAAAGAATTGCGGATTTTTGTTATGTAGTTTAGCAAAGTAAAATCTACCTTCGTAATGCAGCAAGCGCAAGTCCGCAATAGGCTCACCGAATATTTCTGGCTTTTCAAAAAAATCAGCTTCCAGATCAAGTGCTATAGCAATAATCCTTGCAACTAATTTCGCCACATTCCTGAATGCGCATTTTACAAATCAAAATATTACCAAATTGACTACCATCACTTTGATACCAACAAATTACACTGAATCTTGCTACATAGATCATCTACGCATTGCTCTTGAAGTATAACTGTATCCAAAAGTCAACTAATTTTGAGTTGGAGTCTTTATGTAATGAAAATTGTGACTGTAATATCAGCCCTACCACTGTAAGCAAGTAGACAATTGAGTTAAGGCTCTTAGGCAATGTGATTAATAGTGAATCTCGGGCATAATAGCTACATCAAGATCCCTCAGAAAAACTGTTTAATCAGCAGTTACAAATTACTAGAAGAGACTTATACTTTGGCCAACATAGGTAACAGCTCAAGAAGGCATATGCAGTTAAGAAGTCAGAGGCAATTTAACTCCCCTTAGGCCGCTTTGATAAAAAAGAACATGGCACTATCTGATGCATGTGGAAGGGAAGGTGGGGATTATTACGGTACCGAAAAGGCCGCAGACACCACGCCAGAGAAACAGGGGATCACTGTACAGCAAAAATTAAGGTGTACAGCTTTAAATCATCTAGAACAAAGACTCACAATGCTTGACTATGATATTCCTGCATAGTCTGCCTCCACCCTGGCAAAATATCTAGGAAAAATACAATAGGGAAACTAAATTAAGTAGTGATCATCAGTAGCATTTTTAAGTTGGACAATATTAAGCAATTGGTTACCATCAGAAGGCCAGACGTTTGGTCCAAAATGAGGCTTCTCCGCGTTGGGATCATATTCTGGTACGTCCACTCCTAAGAAGTACCCCTCCCTGTAATCTCCTATAAAACGGCAATGGAATCAGTACTACTTAAAGATCTTCTGAAGATGATAGCCAGATAGAAAGTAACAAGCTTCAATTAAATCTTTGTTGTAGAACTCATGGTTTTATGTTGAGTGCCGAACACCTGGAGTGCCAAAATTTGGCACGGATGAACACTTAAGTACCAAAAGTTAGGAAAGTGACACTTAAATGTCAAAATCGGAGCAAAATGGATCACTTAAGCGCCAACGGCAAGAAAATCCGGTCAAAATGCTGATGTGGCGATTTTTTGACGAAATAAGTGCAAAACGATACTGTCTTGCACGCTGATGTGGCTAGACAATGTAAAAGCGACGTCGTTTTGGTGTTGACATGGTAAAAAATTAACATAAAAATTAATTTAATTAAATTTAAAACTAAATTTATTTAAAACATTTAAAAATAAAAATAAAAATATTTATTTAAAAAAAAAAAAAAACCAAGGGAGGTGGTTGAGGGCTTAGCCCTCGCCGCCGTCGAAAGGTTGGCAACGGTCGAGGAGGGTCGGCTAGGGTCGCCGGCCCCCGGCCGTGGCTCGGCGACCCTAGTTGACCCTCCCACCCCCCTCCCCACCGTCACGGGCCCTTCCCGGCGACGGCAGGAGGTGGCGGCGGCGAGGGCTCAGCCCTCGCTACCTCCTTCACTTTTAAAAAAATAAAAATAAAATTCATTTATTTAATTTTAATTAATTTTTTATAATTTAATTTAATTTAATTTATATTAAAATTTAAATCCACGCCAAAACCACGACGTTTTTGCGGTTTTTTGCTGAGTCAGCTCTCGGGCGAGCCACATAAGCGAGAAAAATAATAAAAAATTACCACGTAAGATTTTTGACGAGGTTCGTCGGAAGTGGCACTTAAGTGTCTTATTTTCTTAACTTTTGGCACTTAAGTGTCATTTCGTGCTAAGTTTTGGCACTTGGGTGTACTTCTCCCATTTTGTGTTAGTACTTCAAAGTTCAAACAACTAGCTCCTATTTCTGTGACGGTTCTGGTGAAGAGTCACCACTTCCTTTTCTAAGTGCTGCTATTAAATTGTCAGCTGATTACAGGGAGCTATGAAAAATCAAACCTTTTTTCTGATTTGGAGCGTCTAAGGTTTGATCGAACAGAGGACTGTATCCTCTATTCTTTGCGTTTCTTAATAGTTTCATCTTTTCAGTTGATGGAAGATCAAAAAACTGCCTGCTCTGGGAAAAGAGCTCGTCCATTAAATCTTGGCTTATTCCGTGATTGATGACATAAAAAAACCCCGAATCCGTGCACGCCTGCGGCCAATGAAATGGATTTGTCCGTCAGTGTCAACACAAATTAAAACATCAATTTTCTTGGTTTCGGTAACTAAAAATAAATTGAAATAGCAGAAAATTCGAGGAAATGGAAAACCTGTTTCACTAGAGAGGCCAATCGTTGAAGGTCGGAGCTCGATAGGTCGATTTGGTTCAAACCTGTAGGGGAAACTCCAGCGACAATGCTGTCCGTGCCGGCCATTTTGCTTCTCCGACTAGGGAAGGCCGATGATGATCAGCTCACAAAAACAAGTGTGTAATATCGAAGCTTTCTTTGAACTTTGAAATCTTAGATTCAAGATCTTATACTCGCTTCAGCATCATGACCTCCTTTTATACTCCTTTATTTCCAAGCTGACCGTTTGGACATTCCTCTAAGGGTTATTTATCCAATCAACCCATCTGATTGCAGTAAGAAATACTATTTCCTTGTAGATCCAAAGACAAGATAGTCTTTCCTAGCTAAGAACTCTATTTGTGGAAATCCAACTTCGTTTATATGGGCAACTAAATCTCCCTTTGATTAAGTTGCACCATAATCTTTTTAATTCCAAACATAAAGAGTTGAACAATGCAATCGAAGTCAGCTAGCATAATTTTTGAATGAGAAATAGGCTCGATCATCCTCAGTCTTCTATTTGGATATTCATGGATAGCATTAATTTTGGCAAATTCACATATGAACTTCTCAATTTTATAGATTGGTTCTAGTCAAAAGTTACGAAATTGAGTTAGTGAGTTCCGATTGAACCAATTCGACTTGGCCCATTCTAGACTAACATTTAATTGAAGTAATTACGCTTCAAATCGGCCAAATAAATTTCAATTACAAATGTTAGTTTAGCTTGCGATCTCATAATAGTAGAAATTAACTCGATCAGGGCATTTGATATATAGCGGGATCAAATTAACTTGACTTGTCCCAATTTTTTTTTTTTTTTTTTTTCACATGAAGAAATTCAATTATATTCAACAAGGGATAAAGCACGATATAGTGAATAAACAGCTTTTGCATCTAATACTTCTCTTTCGGCTATTTCCACATCGAAAGTGCTTCGGTTACGGTGCGCTTTGCCATCTTCCTTTTTTTAGATAATAATAATTGTTGATACCTAAATTTTAGTGACCTGATCATTTATTTATTATATAGAAAATTAGGAATTAATTTTTGATCCCTAAACAAAGAAACTAGAATTAAATTGTATAGCATATAGTTTTAGGAGCATTTTTATTCTTGCATTTGCATTTGACCATTGACATATGGGTTTGAATTGATGTTTTTGAGCTTTAATTTGACGAGTTGGACTAAGCACACGAAAAGAGTGAATTGGCCCAAGCCCGTTATTCTTTGAAGACTGAAAATTTACCTATGAGAAGTGGTGATTTATTCGGAAATGATTCGTATTATTCTTCTGATATTTGGTAAATTTTTATATATTTATGCAATATATACATTGAGTGATATTTTTTGTAGCAGATTGGAAGATTTTAGATGAAATATCAAGAGAGAATATTGCACGTGGGAGATATATTGAGTGATATTCTGTCTCAAAACAAGAAAGATTGCATGGTAGGGAGATTTCGTGCATGAGCCTAAAAGGAAAGGACAAAATATTTTGAGAGTCCAACAGCAGAGGAGATAAAATTTGCTAACTTTCCTTGATAGTTCAAGCCCCTTCTCTATAAAAGGGACTCATTAGAGAGGCCACACGATTGAGAATACATGGCCACAGTATAGAGAGCCACCATGGAGAGAAAGAGAGCATGAAAGATGGAGAGAGGAAAGTAGGACTACATATATTGAGATTGAGAGAGAGGGTGTCCATTGAAGGGGACCCATGGCACCTTAAAATAAAGAGAGGAAAACTCATGACTTGCTTGGGTCTCGCTTCACTACGCTTTCCCACCATCTTCAACCGTGAAGGCTCGATCCAAACTCCACGCTGAAGCTTGGTTCCTCACTAGCAGCGAGCTTGGCCTTAATCAATCCAAGTTTGATTACCACATCTCCGAATCACTGTCGTACGTCAATTACTGGGTTCGCTTTGCTGTCGACCAAGCTGGAATTCCCACAAATTTTGTCACTATTCACTATGCCAATCTCCTTCGTCCTTATGACGTGGTGGTTTGCACTGTTAGCTATATGCCCTAAAGTAACCATGTAATAGTTACATGTTAATGATAATGTAATGGCAAATAAATATTCATTTATCGTCCCATGAATGAGTCCATAAAATCAATTAGGACTGAACCTATGCTTAAGGGGTTAAGAATGTGTGTGACAGGTTTATAGTTATACTAACTTTTTAAACAGTTCCCGATCGATGGATCATTAAGAGGATATTGATGATTCTGTTGAGATTGATGTGTTCTCAAGCTTCACCATTCAGTAGTGGATTCTTGAGGAGATGATAAGTCACAAGTTATTGGATATTGTGATATTTGAGCTAAAACATAGGTGATTGTCTTGGACAAGTTCACTAAGCGTGACATGCATATAACGATTGACAATATGGAAGTTTTTAGTGGAGTCAATGATTAATCAATCACGATTTGATCTGGTGTAAGATCTTTAGACCTGAGACACGATACTAACTTGTATGTTGGATGGCTATGGTTCACAAATGCGCATATTGATGTTTCGACCACCCATGAACTCCATTTCCTACGTTGCTTTGTCCATTTCCTTTTTAACATTCTAAAATGCTTCTGATGTATTTAGCTAAGGGACAGAACATCAACTAACAAGAAAGAAGTTACCACCATAATCTCTCCTTAGGTTTTTCCAGCAGAACTATTTCCTTGTTGAACATAGACACTCTCTCTTCAAGTAACAAGAAGCATGAGATGGTGAAGCACATGTTTTGCACACGGAAATGGATTGAATGAGAGAAGAAGAAGGTGGTTGAAACAGATCTGGAGCATGCAAGAAAATATAACGACCTTTGCCTTTTTTTTTTTTTTTTTTTTTTTTTCTTTTTCAATATTTATGAAAAAGTAGTAAGAAGAATGAGAGGTGTTAACATTTTTATCATGTTGACGTTGAGCTATTTTTTCATCATGGGAGATTAAGAAGACTGCAGTTTTGAGTGTATGATGTTTTTGATTGTTAATCAATTAATCTAATCTTTCTTATCATGTTTGGCAAGATTTGGACATGCAATTATAATCTTCTTTTTCCAATGCTCAATCAATATACCAAAATTGACTTGCTGTTGCTCTTTCCTTGTCTTTCCAAATTTGGCAATATTTGAAGGGTAGAATCATTTCCTGTCTCAGCTTTCTTGTCCCGGAAGGCCAATTTCATTGTATGTATAGTTCGTGCAAACTTTCTTTTATATACTTTCGCTTGATCAAAAATTAAATTTTGCATATTGTGTAATTTGAAAATTTTGCTTTTTATTCCAGAAATAGTAATTCAGAAAATAAATGACCAAGAAAGTGCATTTTTCGAAGGGGGAAAAAAGGAGCTTCTAATTTAAAACAATTTTCCATCTTTTTAAAATTTCTTTAAAAAAAATTGGTGATGTTTGCTCAAATTTAACAAGCCTAAAGCTCTCTGAGGCATATTTAAAAAAATGGAGCATATTTTTATCAGCTCGAAAAAAAATATTAGAGCATGCTATAAGGAAAAGCTTTTCGTGGTGTGAAATAAATTGAGTCTTGCCAAAAATATGTAAGGAATTATGGACCCAATTAATGATTGTTTATTTTGTTTAATTAAATTCAAAGAGGTAATCAAACGTTTAAAATCACATAAATCACCGGTCCACGCTTTTTAATATATATATATATATATATATATATATATTGACTTTTAATTAGCCTAATCAAGTTCTTATACTTTTACAAATTTTCTAATTGAATTTTTTCGGATACCAAATCTGACCAAATTTAGTTGACATGGCCATTAGACGATGCCATAGTGATGTCCACGTGGACGTGCATGGAAAAATGTAGCAAACGCAGGCCATGTCGGAATACGATGTGGATAAAATTTAGTTGTTTTGACATTTATATTGGAAAAATGTTGTCCATGTCATGCTACGATGTAATCTGATGGCTAGCTAGATTTTATCAGATTTAGTGTTGGAGAGACTTGATTAGAAAATTTGTGAAAATATAGGGACTTGATTAGACAAATTAAAAATACAAAGACGGGATAAGAAAATACATAAAAGCATGTGGACAGAAAGTAAAATCTCTCCAAAAATAAACGAAGCATAACTACTTGTTTGGTTATGGCTTTCCTTTATTTTAAAATAAATTACTAATTCGAAAAATACTCTGAATTTTTTATTTATTTAACATATGTATAATTGTAAATTTCGACGAGGCATTCGAACGTTCCTTCTATCTGGCAGAGAAGTGAGGGAGCTTTGATGATGGCGAAGAAAGCTGTTTTAGCTGATAAAAAGAACCCTCTTCCAGAGCATCAGAAGGCTGACATCCCTTCCTTTCCTTCAACGAGATGTCTTCCTCTTTATTTCTCTCTTTTTTCCAGAATTGGCTCTTGCTCGTTTGCCCTTTTCAGCACACACGTGAATATCTTGAGAATTATAACAAGCGTTTGCCAGGTGACTGAAAGATTTCTTGATATTACTTCTCCAATTCGCTTCAATGTTTCCTAAGAATTGAATTTAAGATGATGTCAACCTTATTTAGTGATTTGCCACCTTGGCATTTAAATCGCCCATTTAAAAAATAATGAGTTTGGTCTCACTGCAGATCAAGTCCAACTTGCTAAACTACAGCTTAGTTATTCAAACCATCGCTGATCCAATGCAATAATAAAAAAATAATGAATGCTTCTAAAATTATATATTATGCAAATTAATTTCAATATTTTTGTTTAGGGGTTAAAAATTAATCCCTAATTTTTATGCAATAAATGAATGATCGGGTGGCCAAAGTTTAGGTGTCAACATTGGTGCTTAGACATCGTGTGACATTTCCTTTTCTTTTCCTTTCTTAAAGAGTTGCTTCTGGTTGGATTCGTAGAACTATTCAGACCAAACAAGATCATGTAAAAGGCCAAATAAATAGCTAATATAGGAGCCAAATCATAGAGGCAAGTAATATAAAGTTCTCAATCCACCGAACTATTATTTCCATTCACAAACATCATGTGATGTTGTACATTGCTTATGTATCTATAACCGGCGAAGTTCACGTTAAATGGATGCATCTTCTCATTCTCCTTCCCTTTTGTACACCTTCAAATCAGCAAGAATATCGCCCAACCTTTGGGACAGGTAGGTCTGACATAGGACAGGAGGAAATCTGCACATGATGCAATTTCGAACAAGTTTAGGATTCACTGCCAGCATCAATTTGCTAATGTGTACCACGTCTAATAACTATTGGAGTAGCTATTACAAATACGGCGCCCAAATCCCCAAAGGAAAAGGTTCCAACCTGATAAAGAGAGCGTGCAAGCATGCAGTTGATCATATCAATGCCTCAAGAGAACACACAAACAAAAAGTCCAAGCATATGCATTTCGATGATCCTTGGACATGCACGTTCAAAGCAGAGTATCGGCACTCAAACATGATGTAAAAAGACAATTTGAATCAGAAGGAGAAGAAGTTAAATGCTAGGACTAAGAACTGATAATAGAGAAAGTACAATAGCATCGTCTTGTTGTTATATAGAGAAGTAACTTATGTGTCCGGCAGCTTACTTGGGAGGATTTTCTTCTGAACTACATGTTGGCAAGCACTGGATAAGACAATCATGGTTGGGCGTCACGAAGAATGCAACCTGCATTTTGTGAGAACATGTGCGTAAGGATTTATTTTACAGAGATATCAGCAAAAAAAAATCATTGAGAATGGAGAAGGTAATGATTGAAAGATGCTAACTAGGCATAGAAAAACAAGTAGGCTTCTTTTGTAAAAATTTAGGTTGGATCATCCTTGAAGATAATCTCAAGTTGAGAGGAATTTCCTACGAGTTTGATCACTAGTCCAACTGACTTGCCACTATAGCGTGATAGCAAACCTAGGACCATTTTCGGAATCAACTTACAGCAATCCAAGCTTGGCTTCAATTATGCTCTAATCTTCCAATTACTGCCCTTTTTTAAATTTAATCGACAAAGCTTCAAGATCTCCTGATGATTTTGCAGAATTTTTTTAACAGAAATGTGGGGGAAGAGAGGGAGGGGGGGGGGGGGTAGAGAGAGAGAGAGAGAGAGCAAAAAGGCCTTACAGAATACCGCTCTAGACCATTCCCTATAACTCGATGAAGCGTGGACCTGATTGAAAAGCAAAGCAAAAGTATAGATTTGACAAGAAAGAAGCAAAAAAGGGCAAGTCAAATGAAACAATATGGAATGACCTTGCTAAATATGGAGAACTGCAGGACACCTATCAGATTCATGGGAAAAGTTCATGTCGTATATCACTAAACATGTTTTCATGCATCATGATGATGCATACCAATTTTATAGTTTGTCATTCATAAAGAGGACTCTATTTAGAAATTAACACAGGTTATCAAACATATCATGCCATCTTCAATAATTGAGTTTAAGTAGGATTTCTTTTCAGAGGCAATTCAGCTATAATTAACCAATGTCAAGAGCAGATGCCCTCGTACTACTAATGGGCCACTAATATCAGCAACAGCCATGAGGGTGCAACAGATGGTCTGGTGGAATTTGGGACAGATGACACAATCCGTAGTAGGCTGCCATAAGAAAATCTTTGACCTTCATGTTCAAAGCTTTCCTCACGCCAATTTATCTGTATAGACTTTTATTAAAGCATATTACCTGAAAATACAATTGCTCCATCGTTCTAGCATATCACCGATATTCACTATGAATGCTCTGTACAAGATATTAATGGAAAGAATGTTACTTTTGAAGATTATCATGAAATTCTTCTGTCTAGTATTTGAAACAATTATGCAAAAATGAATCTACGCAATGAACTGAACAACTAAAAGAGGGCAATCGCAGAAACAACTGTAGAATGTCTATGATGCATGGTAGTTCTATGACTGTGGACTTGCACCTGATTAACCAGGAAAGAATGGCGGAATACCATCATATGCGTTGGTCTAAGAGTATTTGAGGAGAGAGAGAAAGAGGTTGTTCAGCAAGGCACCGGAGGGATTAAATTGATCGAGGTTAATATGTATACTTATATAGATGCAAATTGCAGAAAGGAAAGGAGAAGTGGATGAGGGCGCCTCTCTAAGTTTCTAATTGGAAATCCATCTTTATCACCCATCTCACGATAATACTTTCTCTCTAAACTGGCTCATCGCCGCCTTTGTACGAACAAGAACCACAATAGCAGATCAGGTCAGACAAAGAAGGACTATCGTAAAAAATGTATTCACTAATACTGGTGTTGGATTCCACTCAACATCGGCATGAAGCAATTTTCCAATCATGCGTATCACGGGAAACACATTGTCGTGCCCATGCCCCAATAAACAAGAAGAGCAAGATTTGAAACAAAGTCATTCCAAGTTTTATTTGTAAACCATAAATCACTGGAATATAAATCCTAACATGATGATCTTCCACCAAAAGCGTCCAAATTACTCTAAATATGAGATCGATAATATAATAATCCCAAATTCACAATTGAAATTCAGGTGGGCTTTACCCTTTCATAGGTGGCACATATTCCCATATCTGAGGTTTCGCATCTTTGTTCTTGCAAATCTGAAATAGTTAGATTAGTTCAATGCACCATAACTATGCATAAAATCTGCACCAACGGGTTTATAGGAGAATAGTAAATACCTGGAGACCTGAGACAGCATCCGTTGCCAACAGGGTAAGAAACCCAAAGTCTGTATGTGCCCCAGTTCCATATATTCCTTCAGAGGGATCAAAGACTACACCTAAGCAATGAAGGGAATATCAACAGGATGAGAAGAAAGAATTGCGGATTTTTGTTATGTAGTTTAGCAAAGTAAAATCTACCTTCGTAATGCAGCAAGCGCAAGTCCGCAATAGGCTCACCGAATATTTCTGGCTTTTCAAAAAAATCAGCTTCCAGATCAAGTGCTATAGCAATAATCCTTGCAACTAATTTCGCCACATTCCTGAATGCGCATTTTACAAATCAAAATATTACCAAATTGACTACCATCACTTTGATACCAACAAATTACACTGAATCTTGCTACATAGATCATCTACGCATTGCTCTTGAAGTATAACTGTATCCAAAAGTCAACTAATTTTGAGTTGGAGTCTTTATGTAATGAAAATTGTGACTGTAATATCAGCCCTACCACTGTAAGCAAGTAGACAATTGAGTTAAGGCTCTTAGGCAATGTGATTAATAGTGAATCTCGGGCATAATAGCTACATCAAGATCCCTCAGAAAAACTGTTTAATCAGCAGTTACAAATTACTAGAAGAGACTTATACTTTGGCCAACATAGGTAACAGCTCAAGAAGGCATATGCAGTTAAGAAGTCAGAGGCAATTTAACTCCCCTTAGGCCGCTTTGATAAAAAAGAACATGGCACTATCTGATGCATGTGGAAGGGAAGGTGGGGATTATTACGGTACCGAAAAGGCCGCAGACACCACGCCAGAGAAACAGGGGATCACTGTACAGCAAAAATTAAGGTGTACAGCTTTAAATCATCTAGAACAAAGACTCACAATGCTTGACTATGATATTCCTGCATAGTCTGCCTCCACCCTGGCAAAATATCTAGGAAAAATACAATAGGGAAACTAAATTAAGTAGTGATCATCAGTAGCATTTTTAAGTTGGACAATATTAAGCAATTGGTTACCATCAGAAGGCCAGACGTTTGGTCCAAAATGAGGCTTCTCCGCGTTGGGATCATATTCTGGTACGTCCACTCCTAAGAAGTACCCCTCCCTGTAATCTCCTATAAAACGGCAATGGAATCAGTACTACTTAAAGATCTTCTGAAGATGATAGCCAGATAGAAAGTAACAAGCTTCAATTAAATCTTTGTTGTAGAACTCATGGTTTTATGTTGAGTGCCGAACACCTGGAGTGCCAAAATTTGGCACGGATGAACACTTAAGTACCAAAAGTTAGGAAAGTGACACTTAAATGTCAAAATCGGAGCAAAATGGATCACTTAAGCGCCAACGGCAAGAAAATCCGGTCAAAATGCTGATGTGGCGATTTTTTGACGAAATAAGTGCAAAACGATACTGTCTTGCACGCTGATGTGGCTAGACAATGTAAAAGCGACGTCGTTTTGGTGTTGACATGGTAAAAAATTAACATAAAAATTAATTTAATTAAATTTAAAACTAAATTTATTTAAAACATTTAAAAATAAAAATAAAAATATTTATTTAAAAAAAAAAAAACCAAGGGAGGTGGTTGAGGGCTTAGCCCTCGCCGCCGTCAGGAAAGGTTGGCAACGGTCGAGGGAGGGTCGGCTAGGGTCGCCGGCCCCTGGCCAGGGCTCGGCGACCCTAGTTGACCCTCCCACCCCCCTCCCCACCGTCACAGGCCCTTCCTGGCGACGGCAGGGAGGTGGCGGCGGCGAGGGCTCAGCCCTCAGCTACCTCCTTCACTTTTAAAAAAATAAAAATAAAATTCATTTATTTAATTTTAATTAATTTTTTATAATTTAATTTAATTTAATTTATATTAAAATTTAAATCCACGCCAAAACCACGACGTTTTTGCGGTTTTTTGCTGAGTCAGCTCTCGGGCGAGCCACATAAGCGAGAAAAATAATAAAAAATTACCACGTAAGATTTTTGACGAGGTTCGTCGGAAGTGGCACTTAAGTGTCTTATTTTCTTAACTTTTGGCACTTAAGTGTCATTTCGTGCTAAGTTTTGGCACTTGGGTGTACTTCTCCCATTTTGTGTTAGTACTTCAAAGTTCAAACAACTAGCTCCTATTTCGTGACGGTTCTGGTGAAGAGTCACCACTTCCTTTTCTAAGTGCTGCTATTAAATTGTCAGCTGATTACAGGGAGCTATGAAAAATCAAACCTTTTTTCTGATTTGGAGCGTCTAAGGTTTGATCGAACAGAGGACTGTATCCTCTATTCTTTGCGTTTCTTAATAGTTTCATCTTTTCAGTTGATGGAAGATCAAAAAACTGCCTGCTCTGGGAAAAGAGCTCGTCCATTAAATCTTGGCTTATTCCGTGATTGATGACATAAAAAAACCCCGAATCCGTGCACGCCGCGGCCAATGAAATGGATTTGTCCGTCGGTGTCAACACAAATTAAAACATCAATTTTCTTGGTTTCGGTAACTAAAAATAAATTGAAATAGCAGAAAATTCGAGGAAATGGAAAACCTGTTTCACTAGAGAGGCCAATCGTTGAAGGTCGGAGCTCGATAGGTCGATTTGGTTCAAACCTGTAGGGGAAACTCCAGCGACAATGCTGTCCGTGCCGGCCATTTTGCTTCTCCGACTAGGGAAGGCCGATGATGATCAGCTCACAAAAACAAGTGTGTAATATCGAAGCTTTCTTTGAACTTTGAAATCTTAGATTCAAGATCTTATACTCGCTTCAGCATCATGACCTCCTTTTATACTCCTTTATTTCCAAGCTGACCGTTTGGACATTCCTCTAAGGGTTATTTATCCAATCAACCCATCTGATTGCGAGTAAGAAATACTATTTCCTTGTAGATCCAAAGACAAGATAGTCTTTCCTAGCTAAGAACTCTATTTGTGGAAATCCAACTTCGTTTATATGGGCAACTAAATCTCCCTTTGATTAAGTTGCACCATAATCTTTTTAATTCCAAACATAAAGAGTTGAACAATGCAATCGAAGTCAGCTAGCATAATTTTTGAATGAGAAATAGGCTCGATCATCCTCAGTCTTCTATTTGGATATTCATGGATAGCATTAATTTTGGCAAATTCACATATGAACTTCTCAATTTTATAGATTGGTTCTAGTCAAAAGTTACGAAATTGAGTTAGTGAGTTCCGATTGAACCAATTCGACTTGGCCCATTCTAGACTAACATTTAATTGAAGTAATTACGCTTCAAATCGGCCAAATAAATTTCAATTACAAATGTTAGTTTAGCTTGCGATCTCATAATAGTAGAAATTAACTCGATCGGGGCATTTGATATATAGCGGGATCAAATTAACTTGACTTGTCCCAATTTTTTTTTTTTTTTTTTTTTTTCACATGAAGAAATTCAATTATATTCAACAAGGGATAAAGCACGATATAGTGAATAAACAGCTTTTGCATCTAATACTTCTCTTTCGGCTATTTCCACATCGAGAAAGTGCTTTGTTGCGGGCGCTTTGCCATCTTCCTTTTTTTTAGATAATAATAATTGTTGATACCTAAATTTTAGTGACCTGATCATTTATTTATTATATAGAAAATTAGGAATTAATTTTTGATCCCTAAACAAAGAAACTAGAATTAAATTGTATAGCATATAGTTTTAGGAGCATTTTTATTCTTGCATTTGCATTTGACCATTGACATATGGGTTTGAATTGATGTTTTTGAGCTTTAATTTGACGAGTTGGACTAAGCACACGAAAAGAGTGAATTGGCCCAAGCCCGTTATTCTTTGAAGACTGAAAATTTACCTATGAGAAGTGGTGATTTATTCGGAAATGATTCGTATTATTCTTCTGATATTTGGTAAATTTTTATATATTTATGCAATATATACATTGAGTGATATTTTTTGTAGCAGATTGGAAGATTTTAGATGAAATATCAAGAGAGAATATTGCACGTGGGAGATATATTGAGTGATATTCTGTCTCAAAACAAGAAAGATTGCATGGTAGGGAGATTTCGTGCATGAGCCTAAAAGGAAAGGACAAAATATTTTGAGAGTCCAACAGCAGAGGAGATAAAATTTGCTAACTTTCCTTGATAGTTCAAGCCCCTTCTCTATAAAAGGGACTCATTAGAGAGGCCACACGATTGAGAATACATGGCCACAGTATAGAGAGCCACCATGGAGAGAAAGAGAGCATGAAAGATGGAGAGAGGAAAGTAGGACTACATATATTGAGATTGAGAGAGAGGGTGTCCATTGAAGGGGACCCATGGCACCTTAAAATAAAGAGAGGAAAACTCATGACTTGCTTGGGTCTCGCTTCACTACGCTTTCCCACCATCTTCAACCGTGAAGGCTCGGTCCAAACTCCACGCTGTAGCTTGGTTCCTCACTAGCAGCGAGCTTGGCCTTAATCAATCCAAGTTTGATTACCACAGCTCTGAATCACTTTTGTACGCCAATTACTGGGTTTGCTTGCTGTCGACCAAGCTGGAAGTCCCACAAATTTTGTCACTATTCACTATGCCAATCTCCTTCGTCCTTATGATTGTGGTGGTTTGCACTGTTAGCTATATGCCCTAAAGTAACCATGTAATAGTTACATGTTAATGATAATGTAATGGCAAAGAAATATTCATTTATCGTCGCATGAATGAGTCCATAAAATCAATTAGGACTGAACCTATTCTTAAGGGGTTAAGAATATGTGTGACAGGTTTATAGTTATACTAACTTTTTAAACAGTTTCCGATCGATGGATCATTAAGAGGATATTGATGATTCTGTTGAGATTGATGTGTTCTCAAGCTTCACCATTCAGTATTGGATTCTTGAGGAGATGATAAGTCACAAGTTATTGGATATTGTGATATTTGAGCTAAAACATAGGTGATTGTCTTGGACAAGTTCACTAAGCATGACATGCATATAACGATGGACAATATGGAAGTTTTTAGTGGAGTCAATGACTAATCAATCACGATTTGATCTGGTGTAAGATCTTTAGACCTGAGGCATGATACTAACTTGTATGTTGGATGGCTATGGTTCACAAATGCGCATATTGATGTTTCATCAAACTGTCTTTGTACTTGATGGTCATAGTTTGTTCACATACGAAGGCACATGCATACGCAACATGGAATCAGTCTTCTTGTTATATATAGATATACAAGATTGATGTCCTATGCAATCTAATCACGACATTGTATTCAAATCCTCGACCGGGGTTATAATTGAGAATGAATGGTTCATCTCTCAAAGAAATACATGTCAATTAGATTTGGGCATATGATCGAGTTTGTGGTTTAACCAATAATTCCATGGCCTTTGTTCGATCGGGACATGGTGAGACAGAAGAATCAAATTACATGGTCGCCAAAAGCTGACAAGTTCATTGTGTTGTTGAAACATTTCACACTATCTGAGTAGTTATGATATATTGTTAGATGTCACTCATGGTTTGTAGGAGTAGGAGATTGATCTAGACAATCAATTCTCTTGATTGTGCTAACATATTAGCCTACTGCTAGCTCAGTAATGAATTTAAGGATATCACATATCATAACCAATTAGAATGACATTTGAAAGAATAAAGAAATAGTTAATAAATTCAAGATAATTACGTATTTACAAAATACCGTCTCAATTCATCCTATTTCATCAGATCCGGGATGTGATATGGTTCCGAAGGATGAACTGGATATGCACAGTTTCCATAAGATTTCATTCTTGAACAAAAATACATTTTTTGATTTATTTCATCTGTTCCATGACCGGAACAGGGGGGGATACACGTTACACCACGATTTTGAATCGGAAGAGAGATTTCAAGAAATGGCAGATCTATTCACTCTATCAATAAGCGAGCCGGAGAATATTACAAATATGTTTGCAAGTTGAGCCAATCAAATTGAGTCGAGCTAAAAGATAAAATATTTGACAAAGGGGCATATGATCTTATAAGGTCTGAAGCGGGTTTCAAACTTTACAACTGAATCAAAGATTTGAAAGGTGTTCAGATTCAATGACTGAATTAATAATTTGAAATGAGTTCAGAATTAATAAATGCATTAATAATTTGAAGTAAGTTTGGAATTAATAGATGCATTAATGATCTGAAGAGAGTTCAGAATCAATGGTATCATTAATGATATGAAGTGAGTTTAGAATTAATATTAAATCAATATCTGAAACAATTTTAGACTTAACAGTCACATTAAAGATCTGAAATGATTTTAGAGTCAATGGACAATTTAATGATCTGAAAACGGTTTCAGATTAAATGACTAACTAATGCTCTGAAATAGTTTTAGATGTAACGGTCAAATTAAGTATTTGTAACAGTTAGATACCTAGAATGAAGACTTGTAATGGTTACAAATAAATGTCTGGAGTAATGCTATGTAAAATAGTTACAAAGTTAATGCCTAAATTAATATCTAAAATGGTATCAGAACTTACTTACGTCTGTTAGAAGTTACGGCCGAATTAATTCTAACATGGTTTTAGAGTTAATGAGCCGATTTAAATGTGATCTACACTACTACAAAAGGTAATATAGAGAGTAGATCACAGGATGATCGATGATTGACAATTGATAACTAAGACTGTTGATAATGATCAACTAAATCATTCACACACGAGAGCAATTGCTAGCACAATTATAGTTGTAAGATCTCTCAATTTCTTTCTTCTGTTCAACGTGATATTGATGGTGTGTCTAAACCAGAGGCCCAACACTTGTGGGGTTGGATTTGAAAAACGTCAAAATTTGCAGTACAAAGAGATCAGATGTTCCGCATCTGAAGAACATTAGAACTACTATTACTAGAAGACAGCAGATGTTCGTGTGGTCAAAATTCCAAGAATGTCACAACTGATGTTACCAGAAGGTGTAAGACATTCGTGGTCAGAGTTTGAAAAATGTCATAACCACTGCTACAAGGACATCAAACATTTGTACTCAGAATCCGAAGAACGTCAGGACCAAATCTGGAGTAAGGTACAAGGTTAATATGATTGGTCACTTTCTCTTCCATGTGTTTTTATTAAAATGCACGAAAATGCTTTTGAAACACGTGTATAAGTATTTTTACTTCTGCTGCGATCGGATTTTGATCTTAGTTTACATATACACATATGCTTATTTATTGAAACAAACACCAACAGTGGTATTAGAGCCAATCCTTAGATATTTTCATGCTTTTAATTGTTAATTGACTTATATTGTTTGTATGATCTGATGATCAATTCTCATTTGTTATGAGAATTCTTTTAAAGTGACTTTTGGATTTTTATTCGATATGCATATTAATCAGTTAATATGTATGGTGAGACCATTGATAATAAAGAAAACCTCCTTATTTTTTGTGTTAAGTTGTAGCGAGTGCTTGAACTCGTGACACATCATTGTCATGGTTTATTCATATGTTTTGATGGTTGATCGGCTGATTATGGATATATTGGAGTCAGTTGCTATCCAAGAATATGGACCACTCTATTATACATATGATGATGTGGGGTTTTGGGCGGAATGATTTTGAATAACTGTTAGGTGAGGAATCATTTGTCTTAGATACTTGTATGAGATGATGGGGTACACTTAACTATGATCATGAGGCCAATAATGTCAGGTGAAGCTTTTGTGATCTAAAGGTTGAAGTATGATTAGAACTTGCATGTAATGCGTTGGATATGATGATCCACTCACTAAGTTTATAGGACGCCAATAAATGTTAGGTGAGGTGAACTATGAACTGGTGGGACTCCAATCCCCACTAGTGATCTTTTCCCAACGTGGATTGTTGTTTCCCATGCTAAGGAGTATGGGATCTGAAAAAAAAATAGTAGGATATAATATTTCATTCAAATGACAAAATGAAATATTTGTTGAAAGCCAACGGCTAACAATTTATTTTTCTACAATGATTTTTTTTATTACTCTGAAAATGGTTATGACAAACCTACTTGCTTTTTTTCTTGACAAGAATTGTTTGACGGGACCCAATTATAGCGATTGGGTAAGGAATTTAAGAATTATTCTCAATTCTAAGAAGATCGAGTATGTGCTTGATCAAAACTTAGAAAAGACTTTCTAGGTGGTACCGAAAAGAGTGCGAAACTTATGAGAAGTGGCGCAAAGATAACCTAAAAGTTAGGTCATACATGCTTGCTTTTATGAATAATGAGTTTTAGAAAAAGTATGAGACCATAGAAAGTACTTACTCGATCATCGAGCATCTGAAGGATTTTTTTTTCCCTCGATAAGAACGGTTGAATTTATCTAAGGGATTATACCGTATGAGAATGATTGAGGGATTATCGGTGAATGATCATGCTCTGAAGATGATTTAGCACATTGAGGAGTTAGCCAGGCTAAATCTTATTATGAATAATGAATTAGCAGTGGATATGATACTCTAGTCTTTGCCTGAATCATTCTTTGGATTTGTCTAGAACTTCCACATGCATAAGATAAAGAAATCTCTTGCTAAGTTACACATTATGCTGGCAGTTTATGAGAAGGAAATGGATAACACTAAGCCTACTATAATGGTTATAATCGAGGCTTCATCTTCAAAAGAGTAAGACTACTTTGAAGAAAAAGAAATGGAAGAAGCTTATAAAATAACCTATATGTCTAAAGCCCAAGACTGAAAAAGGCACCCGTTAGTATTATGGTGTCAAGGGGCACTAGAAGAGGAACTGTGAGAAGTACCTCGCAAGCTTGAAGGTCAAGCTGAGGTGTTAGTC
Source organism: Eucalyptus guilfoylei (assembly GCA_016097605.1). Lineage (NCBI taxonomy): Eukaryota > Viridiplantae > Streptophyta > Magnoliopsida > Myrtales > Myrtaceae > Eucalyptus > Eucalyptus guilfoylei. The sequence continues at coordinate 9,750,788 of CM027863.1, forward strand.
TTATGAAGCTAAGGTGTTCATGTTTATTAAAACTAACCTTAAGGTTGATTCTGAATCTAGCTTATGGGTTTTAGGTTATGCAGTTTGGTATCATGATAAAAGATGTGTTGGTTTTGATTTGTTGGCCAATAATCTTTATACCGTTACAATTTCTGATAATGTAATTACCAATGTCAATAAGCAAAGTAATGTAAATGCCATAACTATTCAGCACTAACTATGCCTAAGATTAATGTTCTGAAATGGTTTTAGAATAAATGTCTAGAAGTTCTGAAATGGTTTCAAAATCAAAGGCCAAATTAATATTTTGAAATAGTTTTAGAATAAATGTGTAATGTTCTGAAACGGTTTGAGAATTAGCAGGTAGATTAATGGCATTTAATCACGATGGACACCTCTGGGAACTCCATAACACAATGGTGTGTTTGAAAGAAGAAATTACACTTTGTTAGCTATGGCGTGATCTATGATCGGTTATATCGATTTACCCATATCCTATAGGGATATGCCCTTGAGATAGCCACATATTTACTTAATATAGTTTCGACTAAGTCATTTCCAACTATGCTTTAGAAGATATGGCATGGTTGGAAACCAAGTCTTAATCATATTAAGATTTGGGGTTATCTAGCTTATATCAAATAAGCTGAAGACGGACAACTTCTAAAGGAGGTTGTTACATTGGATATTCAAAGAAACTCTTGGATATTATTTCTATTTTCATTCTGATCAAAGAGTTTCGAACAGTAAACATGCTTCATTTCTAGAGAATCAGTTCATCCAAGAAAGTGGAGTTGGACAGAAAGTAAACTTACAAGAAGAAACCAATGGAGTAGCATCTGACTAAGTTTATATACAAATCTCGGATTCGGTGAGAGGTTCCAACGCAAAATCTGATTGGGTTCAGATGCATATCTCAAATTTAGTGGGAGCTTTTAATACACAAAATCAAATCGTTTGAAGATTGTGTATACAAAAAGGTCGGTAGGAGTGCAATTATATTGCTTATTTTGTATGTAGATGACATATTGTTGATCGGAAATGATATACTTATAATATCATCGATCAAGATATTCTTGTCACTAAAAGTTCTCCATGAAAGATTTGAGAGAGGCAATCTACATTCTAGGTATCGAGATTTATAGAGATAGATCAAGACAAATGATTGGCCTCTCACAATCTACGTACATAGATAAAGTGTTGACATGTTTCAACATACAACATTCCAAAAGAGAATTATTGCCTTTTGGGCATGGATACTTCTTTCAAAGGATATGTTTCCAAATACTCCTGAGGAAAGAGAGCAGTTGGTAAAAGTGTTTAATACGTCTGTTATTGATAGCATAATATATGCTATGCTATGTACAAGACCTGATATTATGCATGCTGTAAGCGTTACTAGCAAATATTAGTCTGATCTAGGTGAAGAACACTAGATATTAGTCAAGACTATCCTCAAGTACTTGAGAATGACTAAAGATCTGTTATTGATATATGGAAAAAGGAGAATTTAGAGTTGAAGCATATACTATTTCTGATTTTCAATCAGATCCTAATGATTATAAGTCAATGTCTGGGTTTGTCTTTACGCTCAATGAAGGTGCGGTTAGTTGGAAAAGTTCCAAACAAAGCATAATTGCTAATTCCACCACTAAGGCAGAGTATGTAACTGCTTCTAAAGCAGCGAAGGAAGTGGCTTAGATGAAGAAGTTCATTTCGGAACTTGGAATGGTTCTTTCCATTGAATAGTTGATTACATTGTTTTGTGAAAACAATGGGATAATATCTCACGCTAAGGAACCAAGGTCTTACTAGAAATCCAAGTATATTCAGATGCTTCCATCTCATCAGAGAGATCATTGGAAGAGGTGATTGTCACCTTGTAGAAAATAACGTCCGTGGAAAGCGTGGCGGATCCCTTCACTAAGGCATTGCCCTAGTCGTCTTTTGAAAGATATCTTAGCAAGATGGGTCTGAGGCATAAAATATGTTAGCTTTAGTGCAAGTGGGAGATTGTTAGCTATATGTCATAAAACAATCATGTAATAGTTACATGTTAGGGATTATTTAATGGCAGAGAAATAATCATTCATTGTCCCATGAATGAGTCCATAAGTAGTTAGGATTGAACTTATTGTTAAAGGGTTAAGAATATGTGTGACAGGTTTATATTTATGCTGAATCTTTAAACCGTTCCTGGTCGATAGATCATTGAAAGGATATTGATGATCTTGTTGAGAACGGTTGTTCTCAAGTTTCACCATTCAGTATTGGATACCTGAGGTGATGATGAGTCACAAGTCATTGTATATTGTGATTACCGAGCTAGAACACAGGTACTTATCTTGGACAAGTTCACTGAACATGACATACATATAACGATTGACAACATGGAAGCTTTTAGCAGGGTCAATGATTAATCATTCACGCTTTGGATGGCAGTGGTTCACAAATGCGCATATTGATGCTTCGTCGAACTGTCTTTATACTTGATGGTCATAATTTGTTCACATACGAAGGTACATGCGTGCGCAATATGGAATATATTTTCTTGTCATATATAGATCTACAAGATTGATATCATATGCGGTCTAATTATGACGTTGTATTCAAATCCTCGACTGACGTTATAATTGAGAATGAATTGTTCATGTCTTAAAGAAATACATGTCAATTAGATTTGGACATATGATCGAATTTAAGGCTTGACCAATAATTCAATGGCCTTCGTTCAATTGAGATATAGTGAATCAGAATGATCAAGTTACACGGTCGCCAAAAATTGACAGGTTCATTATGTTCTTGAAAAATTTCAGATTGTTTGGGTAGACACGATATATTACTAGATGTCACTTATGGTTTGTAGGAACATGAGATTGATCTAGACAATCAATCCTCTTGATTGTGCTAATGTGTTAGTACAAATCCCACTACCAGGTCAGTGATAAATCTAGAGATGTCACACATTATAACCAATTAGAATGATGTTTGAACGAGAGAGAGAATATTACAAACACGTTTGCAAGTTGAGCCAATCAAATTGAGTCAGGCTAAAAGATAAAAGATCTGATATATGAGCATCAGATCTTACAAAGTTTGAAGTGGGTTTCAGATTTTACGATCGAATAAAAAATTTAAAGTGTTTTCAGATTCAATGACCGAATTAATAATATGAAGTGAGTTCAGAATTAATAGATGCTTTAATGATCTGAAATGAGTTTAGAATTGATAAATGCATTAATGATCTGAAGAGAGTTTAGAATCAATGACATCATTAATGATCTAAAGTGAGTTTGAAATCAATAGTTAAATTAATTATTTGAAACAGTTTCAGACTTAATGGTCACATTAATGATCCAAAATGATTTCAAAGTCAATAGGCAGTTTAATGATCTTAAAATGGTTTCAACTTAAATAACTAATTAATACTATAAAACAGTTTCAGATGTAACAGTCAAATTAAATATTTGTAACAATTACAAAGTTAATACCCATAATGAAAACTTGTAACAATTACAAATAAATGTCTAGAACAATATTTTGCAATAGTTATAGAGTTAATGCCCGAATTAATGTCTGAAACAGTTTTAGAACTTACGTCGTCGGAAGGTATGGCCGAATTAATTCTAAAACGGTTTTAGAGTTAATGAGCTGATTCAAATGTGATTTGCACTAGCTACAAAAGGTAATACAGAGAGCATATCATAGGATGATTGATGATTGACAATCGATAGTTGAGAGAGCTAATAATGATCAACTAAATCATTCACAACAATTACTAGCACAATTGTAGTTGTGAGATTTCTTAATTTCTCTCTTCTATTCAAAGTGAGATTAGTGGTATGTCTGAACCAAAGGGCCGACACTTGTGGGGCTGGATTTGAAGAACTTCATAACCTGCAGTATGAAGAGATCAGACATTTCATATCTGTAGAACATTAGAACCAGTATCACCAGAAGACAGCAAACATTCGTGTGGTCAAAATTTCAAGAACGTTATAACCGGTGTTACTAGAAGGTGTCGGACATTTGTGGTCAGAGTCTAAGGAACGTCATAACCACTATTGCAAGGACATCAGACATTCGTGCTCAGTATTCGAAGAACATCAAAACTAAATTTGTGGCACGGTACAAGGTTTATATGATTAACCCCTTATCTCTTCTGTGTGTTTTTATTAAAATGCATGAAAATGCCATGTGTATAAGCATTTTTACTTCCGCTACGATCAGAATTTGATCTTAATTTATGTATACATGTATGCTTGTTCATCAAAACAATTACAAAGGTTTTCGATTTCCAACAAGCCAAGTAGCTTGGGCATTGGCCCCCGTTGAACCCAGTCACAAACAACGCATCACAGCATCAAAAGATCATCGGTCGTAATCCTCATCGCACTCAAACTACTTTCTTTTGCAGGTTCCTTGGAGTGCTCCATCTTGCAAAAACCAACATTGCCGTGAGCAAGAAGAAAGGATAAATCTTTGGTTGAAGTCATATGTCCAAGTGGTTCCTCGAGCTCCCCACAAGGAGATAGTCCCACCTTCGCCATGAATACCTTCTGCAATCCACCACTGTGCACCACCGCCAGTCATTGTTTGTGATCCACCACTACTGGTTCAATATGGAAACCTAATCCACGAGTTTAGGTAATTATATGATACTAATTTGATTTGAAGATTCGAATACTTAATTTATGTTTATTGCAATCTAATTGCATACCTTGAGCGATATGTATCCCCAAATTAGAATATATTTCTTAATTCGCAACCACATGTGATCTTCAATTTTATCTATAAGGCCTTAGATGAAATTATTGATTCCACAGGTATCTTTAAAATTGATAGTTTGATATTTAAGGCTTAAGATTAATTTATCGAATTTATTTGCGAAATTTCAGGTCGATTAGATATTGTTTCCGCATTTGAATCGATCGGATGACACCTTTATGGATTGAGTGATTTGAATATTTGATTGTTTCCCTCATCCTAAAGATTAAAAAAAGACTGCATTTCATGTCATGTTGTTTAGATTTGTTTTCTAAATAGAATTGCATGATAGAATAGTCTAGATACTTTTCTAATAAAATCAGAATGCATGTTAGATAATGTCTTTGAATTGAGTTGCTTGTTGAGATAAGTTTCTAAGTTAAGATAGAATTTTGGTTAGTCTATTTCCTAAGTTAAAATAGACAATATCTCACTTTAGGTAGGTTTCTATTTTTGGTAATTTTGAATTACGAATTTTAATTAAAAAATGCAAAAATATTATCTCCATATCATATAGAATTAGATTCACAAAATGCATGCCATTTAGTAATTGTTACTAGGTCCATTTAATTAAAAATTGTTTGTCATTAGAATTAGGCTATTTGCTTAAATTGCATTGCACGTAGATTAGATTTCATTAAACAAGAGAAAATTTGAGTGACTGTGCATGTTAATTAAAAATCATATTTAGAGTTGTTGATGTGAATTTTGAGCTAACTTTGCAAATGATTTCTTTGCTATGAGGTGAGTCCCATAATTTATTTATTACTTTCTTATGTTTTAAATTGAAGGTTTGCATACTCGTATGGTCACTTCACATATTAGGATAGTAAATTAACATCAATTCAAGTTGCCTACAAAACATTTTTTTTGTAATAAAAGAGAGTAGGTATCGAAAGGGCGTTAGATAAATCTAGTTTAATAAAATCCCCGAATTCACAATCTCTAGTTCACGGAAGTAAAGTAAATCTCAAATTACTTTACTTGAGTTTCTAATCGACCCACTAAAGAATAGATTAATGGCGACCCCTAATTGAAAAATCATTTGTATGTTAAAAAATTGAACCTTAAGTTGTGAATTGGTATAGGTTTGGGAGAGTTCGAACTAAGGTTGGACTTAGTAATCCATTGGTCAAACTCTAGGTCGTGCACTCGAGGTTAAGTCGCAACAATGATGTTTCGGGTTTTACTCCTTTTAGAACTACGTCATACTCTAAGGGAACATTGGATCTGATGAATGCCTTCATTTTGTTTCTTCAAATGCCGTACTCCTTTCCATCAAAATACGGAGGCATTGTATAACCTTGACATTTGTAAAGACCTAGTACAATATTGCTAGCCATAATAAGTTGTTAGCTCAGAAGTAATGTAGCACTTCAGAAAATGATGAGCAACCAGCTTTGATTTAAATTGCTGGGGCTAGAACTATCATCTGGAGGGGAGGGTGAATAAGTGATTAACCGGAATTTAAAACAATCGAGTTCAATATAGCTAGAGAACAACATTTGAAGATGAGCTGTGCAATGATCAGATTTTGCTGTGTGCAATAAATTACAGTAATAAACTATCAAACAATATAAATAAGGGATTATGGGATAGAGAAAATTGCACACAATAATTATAGTGATTCAGCTTACAATAAACTTACATCCACTCACCTACACAATTGTATCTTCTAATCTCATACTCTTAATAACAACCTCCCAGAGATTAAAATTTTAGCTCACGAAGATGAGTATGTAATATCGAAACTCTTTTTGAACTTTAGAATTGTAGAATTCAGTCTTATTCTTCCTTCGTCACCAAGATATCCTTTAATACTCCTCAATATCCAAATTAACCGTTAGACATAAATTCTGAGGATTATTTGTCCAATCAATCCGTTGAACCTGAATGATACAAGAAGATCTTATTGCCTCTAGGATCGTAAGATTTGAGTCTGACTTGATTTCGCTGCCCATACACCAGAGGTTGGGTTTTCATAAGTAGAGTTCTTCGTATGGAAGCAGCTTCTCGTCTCGTAATGATTGTCAAAGGGATCACAAGTTCTTATTAAGGAAGAATTATGTTGATATTTATCCTTTCTGGACAAATGGGCGATCAATATAACTTTAGAAAGAAACCCGAGCAAGAATTGCTAGCCGTAGGCTGGAGGAGATGAAAGGAATATGCCCCTCCACAAAGCAGTGCATATGCTCTGATGGGCAAGACTCACAAGTCGCGAAACATGCGAAACCATCAGCAAATGATGCTGCAACCCGTTAAGGTGATTTGACTTCTCTCCTTTCTTGCTGAATCGAACAATATCTCGAACAGTTATCGAGCTTCATAAATCTGCTGGATGTGCGGTTATGTGAGAATATGTGACTTCTCATGTCGCTGAGGCGATTTTCACACGGCCTCTTCCTGCTAGGCATAGCTCTCTTTCTCCTCTCTCATCTATTTATCTTCTTCAGTTTTTTTTTTTCCTTTAGCCAGTTCATTCCGGGACAAAATGCCTTGCACTAAGTTCACATCGATGCTTCATTTTATTGAGCTTCCTTTAGGTAAGCATTCACATATACGACACTATGGTCTGAAAGAGGCCTCGATTAGAACTTTAGCAGTGAAGAGGATGTTTTAGACTTAATTCTTTCGTTAATGGATGATTTCATCGGAACCAAGTCTCCTTAAATTATAATTATCCGTTGAATTATTGTTCGTGGGACTTGTAAGGTGTTTCATGAGCCTCCAAGTAGCTGGGCTTCAGCTCTCAAGACCTCGGATTAAAATAAATGTGGTGGTAGCATGGTTAGGATTAAACTCATGCTTCGAGCAATGATATGCTACAGCATTAACTGTCTGCTGAGCGCTTATTAATTAAGACATTTAGCTGATTTTTCTTTAAATATCTGCAGTATTGGAGTGAAAAGTAGAGTCTAAGCCCACGGTTTGTTTGAACAGTTGCGATCAAGTCATCGGATTAATCACCAAAGTTCATTGATTTTCAGAGTTTCAGGCATCTTGAGAGAAAGGTTACCATCCAGTTAATGTACAAGGCCTCTATATTCTTTGTTTACAGTACATATGTTGGGTTAAGAGCTTTGGTTCTAAAATTGAAAATCTCATCTTATGTCATTATCAGCTCCCAGCACGGCCAGCGGCAACCCCATGGAAGTAGGGACAATCGGTTCTTCAAAAGTCATAGATGGACAAGAAGGGCCGCATCGTTTTGGATAAGGATTATTCTCTTAATCCTCCATTGATAAGCTCCTTGGATCCTCCTGACCCTACCATGTACCATCAACCATGATATGGGAAAAGGACAAAGTGTTCGACAATAACCGACCAAACTCTCCATTCAACAATCAACAATAAGGAAAATCACTTGATTTCACCTACATGCTCAGATGCCGCCTCATCCTTCTGGCTGACATTCCAAACGGAGATCCACAAAACTAATGCTCTTCTCGTGCTATCCAGTGGCCTCCACGCCATATATTTCAACCAAATCGTTACGTGAAATTTATCAATCGGCAATTGTAAGAACAACAGAAGCTAGATAAAGATCAGCTCAAATTTGTTACCTTCCCGTACCCCTTCAATGGGTTCAATCACTTCTCTACCACAGCCCATAGTGCTCGAGCCATCGCAGGAGTTCGATCCCTTTTGGCTACCAGGTTTACATTTCGTTTTGCCTAAGGCGACCGACATAAACCACAAACATCTCCAACTGCATAGAATGTTATGACCCACCTTACAACAGGTGGAGTTACGTTAGCCTTATTCCTAGGATGATTGAGAGCCATGTCTTGAAGGGTTTCGCCATGGTTTTGCCATGGTTTCACTCCAAGATTCAATCTATATCATTGGTGGCCGACTCTGCTACAAGGAAATGGTTCATGCCTCGGACAAATTGGCCGAGTTGGTGGACGTGGAGGTTGAAGTCCTATCCACCGTTATAGTTTTAGAACCAATCGATGGTCTACTTGTGCACCTCTTCAGACCCCGCGTTAGGATTTTGCGTGCATGGTGTGCGACAACAAAATATACGTCACTGGGGGCCAGTCCACTTCGTTTAGTGCTAAGGGAATCCCGTCTGCCGAGGTGTATGATCTGAGTTCTTTGCCTAGTATGAGCACGTCGAGGTAAGAATGAGTGGTGGTCACATGGAACGGTAAAGTCCAAGTGATCGGCGGATACGATTAGAGGCTAGACTCGGGTCACACAATCCCTTTCATTGTGGAGCATGGCTCGGTCGATGTGTCCAATCCGAAGATGGGGAGATGGGAACTGATGGCGACAATGTGGCAATTGGATGTTCCACCTAGCCAAATTCTTGCCCTTGATGATGGGAGGCTGTTCACCTCAGGAGATCGCCGCAGGCCTTGGAAGGGCTACATCATTGCCCATGATCCCGAGCTCAACATGTGGGACACCGTCCCTGGGTCGCTACAAGAGACTGTCTTCAGCGGTGGCCATGTCTGATGCCGACAACAGCAGGCGGCCACCCATCCCAGCCAACATACGTTGCAAACACACCGATCGGGACCCGTTTGTTTTTCTTGGTCGGGTATTGGGCCTCCAGGGACTTGCCAAGGACGGTGTCAATGGCACACGTGTTCGACATGTCTCCAAATGCTGAGTGCTGGAGAAGTTTCGAGCCGGCCGAAGAGGATGGAGAGAGGGTTTTGTAGTCATTGTTGTGTCATTCAGCTATCGTGAGATGATCAGAAACCAAGAGACTCGTGGTCTGTGTTAAATCTATCTACTCTACTGGTGCCTAGTGATGTTTTGACAATCCATGAACTCCAATTCTTGTATCCTAATGATGTTTTGACAATCCGTGAACTCTAATTATTATATTAAACTGTCCATTTCCAGGTCTAACATTCTAAACTGTCCCAGATGTTCTCAATTAAGGAACAAAACATCAAACAATAAGAAAGAAGATACAACCATACTCTCCTCACAAGGTTTTCCTCCAAGAAACTATGTTCTTGCGAACATGTTCACTCTCTCTCTCTCTCTCTCTCTCTCTCTCTCCAGAAAGAAAAACAAGGAGAATGCGAAACATGACATGGTGGAGTTCATGCTGAAATGGAGTCAATGAGTGAACAGGAAGATGATGTAAACAGATCTCAGGAGCATGCCAGAGAAGAAAAGGCAGGCGCGGTAGATTGATAGGTCTGCAGTTCTTTCTGTATTAGGGTTTCTGATGATGAATTAATTGACCTAATCCTTCATTTCATGTTTGGCAAGAATTCGACATGTAATTATAATCCACTTTTTCCCTAATGCTTATCTCTTTACCCAAAATTGAATTGCTGTTGCTCTTTCCTTGTGTTGCCAGATTTGGCAATATTTAAAGGGCAGAATCATTTCTAGCCCCAGCTTTCTCGTCGAAACCTTGATGTGTAGCCCTGTTCAAATCAAAACCCCAGAAATAATGTGCATATAAAAATATCATGACAATCGGGAAACTTGCATCACTAAAACACAATCATGCAACTTGTACTAAAAAAAGACAATCGAGCATCTTCTAATCTGCTCGACAAAATTTTTTAGAGCGTGCTATAAGGGAAAGCTCTTCATAATGCAATTTGATCGATTCTTTCCAAGAATGGAAAGGAATTATAGACCCGATTGATAATTGTGTATTTTGTTTGATTAGATTCAGATAGGTAATCATGTGTTTTAAAATAATGTAAATCCACTAATCCCACTTGAGAAAAGGGAGAATTTCCACCTTTCGTCCATGCATTCTCTCTCTTTTTTCTAATCGAGTTCATGCCCTTTTAATTAGTATTACTAAGTTCTTCTACTTTCATAAATTTTCCTCAGCATTGTTAGCCGGCGCGACCAGCGTATGTCACTATGCTCCCCATTTGAATCCTCATGTTGCGTGCTCATGCAAAATAGCATTGGAAAAAGGAAAAAAGAACATATTCTTTGGTCTCGAAAAATATCGAAAGGGATAATTATAGTAGGAATCCTGCAATTGTATCAGTCTGATGCTTGAGCCGTAAAAGTTTCGTGAAAGGGATAATTTAGCCGTAAACTAAATTTATTTTCGAAGGGAAAAAAAGGAACTCCTAATTTAACAAATTTTGATTATTTTTTTAGTCTTTTTAATTTTGATGTTTTCTGAAATTAAACAAGTCTAGAACTCTTCGAGGCATATAAAAAAAGGGTTTATGTCACGAAAAACTCAAATTTGTATACATGATAAATTTATCTTAAACAAGTTTTATACCACTAAAAACCTCAAACTGATACTGACAAATTTACCTTCCATTAGTTTCCATTAAATTTGATTAATACAACGAAAAATCACAAATAAATACACCTGTGATAAACGGAGGGTAAAACTCCAAATCGATATATCTGTCAATTGTCACGTGTTATTCAATTCGGCAATTTAATGGTTAAAATTAACGAAAACTAACGGAAGATAAATTTATCACAAGTATATCAATTTAAAATTTTTCATGATATCAACTTTATCAAAAGATAAAAACAATCGAGCATCTTGTAATCTGCTTAACAGATATAGTAGAGCGTGCTAGAAGGGAAAGCTCTCCATGATGTGATTTGATTAATTCTTTCCAAAAATGGCAAAGGAATTATAGACCAGATCAATGATTGTGTATTTTGTTTGCTGAGATTCGGACCAAATAATCATAAGTTTTAAAATAATGTCATCCACTAATCCCACTTAACAAAGGGAGAATTGCTATCTTTCGTCCATGCTCTCTCTCTCTCTCTCTCTCTCTCTCTTTTCTAATCGAATTTACGTACTTTTAGTCTTATTAAGTTATTACACTTTCATAAATTTTCATAAGCATTGTTTGCCGGCGCGACGTGCCCATGTCATTATGCTCCCCGGTTTTAATCCTCATGTCGCTTGTTCGGGCAAGCCGTATAAATGGCATTGGAAAAAGGAAAAAAAGAACACATTCTTTGGTCTTGAAAAATATTGAAAGGGACAATTACAGCAGGAGTCCTGAAACTCGTATCAATCCGACGCTTGCGTTGTAAAGCTTACGTTTCATGCATTTAATGTTGGTTCAAGTGTAGCAATTGAGGGGGAATGAATTGGTTGAAACAAAATCAAGTATGACCTTTCAAATTCTTTCCACGCTAGTGTAACATTTAAAACGTCTAAACTTCGAAGCTTCTATAATATTATGCAAGTTTTCACGATAATAGAGAGAGATATTGATAGAGAATATCGATACAAGATTTATCGTCGTTTGCCGTTTTCTTCGGTCCACTTCGCTTTCCCAACTCTAGTGGCCCAATCAAACCATACCCACCAGCATCAACGAGCACCATGTCAAACGTTAAGTTTCAGCCTGTGATGTTCCATATATCGATATGTATTTAAGAAATAATTGAGTTACAATCTTTAATTTTTTGTAATATTATGCAAGTTTTCATGATAATAGAGAGAGATCTTGATAGAGAATATCGAGATAAGATTTATCGTTGTTTGCCATTTTTTTTGGTCCACTTCGTTTTCCCAACTCTAGCGGCCTAATCAAACCATACCCACCATGCCAAACGTTAAGCTTCAGCCCATGATGTTCCGTATATCGATATGTATTTGAGAAATGATTAAGTTACACTCTTTAATTTATTGTGAGAATAACAGTCTATTTTGAATCACAAAAATCAAATAACAAAAAATTATAAATGTTTGTAGGTTTACTCTTTCAATAATTTATTATTCATAACGAGTTATTATTCTTATAGTAACTCAAAAATGGTTATAAATTGTTATGTTAATAAAGCTCCACAAATACGATAATATGTAACGGCGGTTGCAGAGACTTCCGGAGGAAAGAAAGAGGAACCGCACGCTTCTGCCCGCACCCAGCCGCGGCCGCACGTGCGCTGCATCCTCCCTCTTGTCCCGTACTCTCGTACGTGGGTGCGGGTGTCCGGTCGCTTTCTTTGACCCACCGCCCGAGTACACTCTCACTCACGTCGACGGCCCCGATCTCGCCAAATCCCGAGACGCGATCGGGGCCGTCCGATCCCGGGTCCGGGGTGTTGGAGGGGGACAATCCCGAGGACCGGTGGTGGCCCGAAATGCCGGTGCGGACCTGAAAAGTCCGACACGGGGACGCCTGACGTTGTCGCCTTGTTTTCCCCCCCATTTTTTTTTTTAATATTCATTTTTCGGGGAATTTCTTTTTCTTTTTCTTTTTCTTTTTTCTTTTTTCTTTTTTGCTTTACTTAGTACTTACCCTGTTTTCCTGGGCATCGATGCGTAGCCCGACCGAAGTGGAGCTCGATCGAGCTGCGGGGCCCGCGAGGCACCACGTGGCGGGAGGGGGGAGGGCGGAGTGGGGATCGGTGGGGACCACTGTGGAGGTTGGGGAAGCATTTGGGCGCGTTGCCCAACGTGGGGGGCATGTGACGGGGGAGTTCTTAATGGTATGTATGCCCTTAAGTTTCCTAGGACCAAAAAAAAAAATAATAATAATGAAGTGCTGCAAAATATTCATAGGGACCATATTCACGAATGCCCAATCAATAATAATGAATAATTTGACTTTTAAAGTGTTGATTATGCTAACGTGAAAGAAAAATCAATGTACCCAAAAAGGCGTGTGTCTATATTGGTTACTTATTTGCGACACTTGTTAGTAAAATTTTGTTCATAAGAGATTTGTGTTTAAAACTATTTCTCAGCACACTTACTAAGTTATTAGATCTGAGAAACGTTGGAATTTTCAATTTTCTTTTTCGTGTTATGTATGCTCTTTCTTGAAAAATAAAATCTATACTTATTGCTTGAATTAGTTCATAGTTAGAAGATAACTTCCATAACATGTGATTGGTCTCTTGACAAAAAAGTCATGACATCTGTAGGACCCTCTTTTTTATATGAAGGGACGGCCATTGGTTCTCTTTGTTACCTTTGATCTCTTTGCACTGTCATTGGATAGCTATCAAACAAGTTCAACCCGGTATGTTTCCTCCCAATACATAGCTTAAACATAGAAAGATTAAAGCCCGATCACACTTACTCCGGGGATAAAAAATCTCAAAGTATGTTCTTTTAAATAACTTAAGGCACCAATAATGAACAGAATCTACTAAACGAATAAATGTGTTTTCGTTCATTTGACAAAGTAAATTGTTTATAATTCTTTCTAAACATAAGTTATAAAACAATGGCCACTTGATTGGATTGACAATATCACACCTTTACATGTATAAGGCATGACTTTAGTTAACTCTTTCTTATTGAAATTTTGCAAAAATAAAAAGGGAAAAGGTCAAGTGGCCATGCCCTTTTGCCTTGAGAGGAAAAGGCAGAGAGTCCTCTCCTTGTTTGTCATGCCATTGCATGGACAAGATAGAAAGCTGGTGGGGATTGAACATGTGGGGCATTGTTTCCTCCTGATGGGGGTCCACTCAAAAGTACTTTTTGGGGGTTTCTCGAAACTCAATTAGAGGTGTTTTTATTTTTCTCCTTTTTTTTTTGATGATTTCGTCATGTGTTAGGACCCATGTTTTCCCATGCAAAGGAACAAAATTAAATTGGTCCTATTCAAGATAACATAAAATATTAAAAACCTTTCCTACAAATTTCATCATTCATAATGATGACAATCCATTCTCGCTAAACACTGTAAGCCAATTGACACATTTTGATAAATTTAAGAATTTATGTATTAGAACAAACAATGTTTTGTGGGGCAACCCTTATCAGTTAAACAGTCAACAGGAGAAGTTTAATCACTTTTTTAAAAAGTGCTATAATGTAAAATGACTTATGTGAACACTTCTGTTATAAAACTAATTGATTTTTTAGTATGGTGATAAACATGGGTGCTAGGAGAGAGGGGCACGGCCAAATGATGCACCAAATTCAGGACATCAACTTATGGGATATATATTTTCAATTTTCATCCTCCAAAATAAATTTTAAAAAATATATTTCTTTTTAATTCTTTTGTTTCTGAAGTTGGGTGGGGAAGGCTTTCCTTGTCGCTGTCCAGACATCAAAATTGGGTACATGTACTTCTTTGTTGCTTTGCTTCTTCCTTGGGGTAATTTATTAAATATATGATTGGTTGCCCATTTTCCCTAATTTCGAATTTTTAAAATAGTACAAGGAAAATGTGTATAGGCAAATATGCTTTTTCTCCCCTTGTTCTCTTTTTTTATTTATTATTATTTTAAACAGATCAATCAACTCAGCCATGAAAAGCGCAACACAAAGAATGGAAAAGCAAATGTCATGTCCCATCTTTAATAAAAATTCACTTTTTGTCTGGGAATTATACTCTATTATTGCTGGGGGCTTTAAGGGGAAATTATACACGAAAGATATTCCATGGGCCTAGTTTTATTTATCCGCGGATTTTTCCATTGTAAAAAAAAACTCTAAAAAGATTAGTTTTTTGTAATCTTCATATGCAGTGTCCTATAATTTTTTGCAAAAAAAAAAAAGCATCATCACCTAGAGTTTCGAACGGTAAATATTTTCGTGGGACTCAATAACATAATTATATAAATATGTCAATATAAATACTTTAGAAGCCTCTGCCAACAAAACTAAACATTAACATAATTACTTTGATCTCACGTATTTCGGATGCATGCTTTATCAATCCGATTCGATTCTTTTTCACCGTATCTAATTTATCACTTAAGCATATAAAAAGGTATTTTTCTGGAGGGGGTCAAAAAGCATATAACAAGCGGAAGTGATACAATTCTTTTATATAGTTTTTGCCGGTCATCTTGTGCATATACATACATACACACAGACATACATATATAGACAATTACATGTTCACACGAGCAAAACAAGCTCTCCAAATTCCAAAGCCTCTCCTCTCTCTCTCTCTCTCTCTCTCTCTCTCTCTCTCTCTCTACTGTGTTAGAAAAACTCGAAAAGCTCAAGTACTTGCTTGCACGCAGGCCCACACGCTGCTTCGTTACACTGTCTGCAACGCAAGCCTCAAGAAACTCTCTCTCTCTCTCTCTCTCTCTACAGTGATCCGGGAGCAGAGCAATGCTTTGAAGACGACGATGGCGAGAGAGCGAGGCTTGAGCTGGGGCGGTCATCAATGGCCGCCGATCGGAGCTCCTCTCTACCACCACCACCACCACCACCACCGTCACGACCCCCGCTCGCTGACGACCCCACCGGGCCGCGACGGCGGCGGCGGGAGCCAGTTCGGGTACGACTCCGTCAACGCGGTGTCCTTCGGCTTCGTGGCCACCGCCATCCTCATCTCCATGTTCCTGGTCATGGCCATCTTCGAGAAGTTCCTCCGCCCCTCCCCCTCGCCCGGCGGCGCTCGGCGGCGCTCGGATCTCGCGCCCCGGGGCCTCGCCGGGAAACTCGGCCACCCGTCCCCGAAAGTAAGTCCCTTTTGCTCGGCTTAGCCAAAAAGATATCACGCGTCTTTCGTGTACTTTAATGTTAAAAAATGGTTTTTGCTTCGTCTTTCATGTGATTTTTCACTTTGTTGAGCATTTCATCGGACGATTGTTTTTCTCAAATTTTGCATGAGATCTTTATGTGGTTTTATAAAAAAATCCCTTCCTGAAAATTATGTTGAGCTCAGTACAATGCCATTCGACGTGGGATAAAATCGAATTTAGAAATAGTTTGAGAGTGTCAATGCATCATCAAAATCATTACAACTTGGTAAAAAAAAGATAATTAAAAATTCCCATCTTTAAAGTGAAAATTTGTGACTGCGATAATTGGAACGTGGGGGGAGTTCTTGTAGTGAGAGCTTCCTTTTCTTTTCTTTTTTGTAATTTTTTTAAAATTTCTTTTTGGGGACCATTTTAAAGGTTGTGTAGCTTTCTTTAATAACCTTTTCATTGGGCACGTCTGGTTCTCTCGCCTTTGAATGCTTCTCCGACTTTCAACGAAAGAAAAAGGTGGAATTATTCATAATTTGGATGAAGTTTCTGCCTTCTTTTGACGCCTGATATTTTCGTTTTTTGACCAATTTTTGGGGTTAGAGCGATGATTGTGATTCTGACACAGGCTCTGCCGCTCTGGTGCCTACCCTTTGGCCTATATTTCACGCTTTTGCTTTCTTTCATCATCTCTCCTGTGCCTGCGATTTTAGTTTTGAGAAAATTAATTAAGGGTTTCTTTCTTTAGAGAGAGAGAGAGAGAGAGAGAGAGAGAGGAATTTCCCTGTTTTTTTTCCTCGCTCTCTCTCTCTCCTAGCATAATTCTATTTTCTTTTTGGCAATTCTTTACCCTCCATGTTCAAATCTCATTATTTGTGGAAAGTTGTGTGTGCTAAGAAGTATTTGGGTGACTATTTACAAGATTGATATACAAGATTAATTTATATTGTCATGTTACAAATGAGTAATTTTGTAATTGCATGGTATGCAAGAATCGGACAAGAATATGCCACAAAACTCGTATAATAGCCTTTTGTGTTGTAGCATTATTCTAGATAATAAAGAGCCTACTCCATTGTGGATTCTATATCCTCCACCTACTAATTAGATACTATGTGTCTTTCTTTATTGTAAGTACGAACTTTGTACACCTCCCATGTACTTAAACTCTAGTTTCTGCCACTTCCTGCAACACAAAAATCCATGAAGGATCATGCAAGAATCCACTGTTCGGTCGTCCGTCAGCCGATCAGCTTATTTAATCTATGTAGCGCCCACTTCGTTTTGTTAGATGCCAGGAAATCGCCACAGTTTCTTAGGAATGTAATCCTGCGACCTGATGCGATCACAGCCGCGAAATGCCTTCATGGGGAATTTCGTGAATGAGTTGTGGATTAAGTAAATAGGTCGAACTTTGGTGATTCATCGACTAATCTCGACAATTCCATATTTGAAAGCATGGTTGAAGAGTACGCCAAGCGAAGACATGCAAATTTTATCCGGCTAAGCACCCGTAGAAATCTGACTTCTGTGACACACCTTCTCAATTTTGGTTGCGAAAAGGTCAAAATTTGTCGATCAATTTCAGTTTCCTGTACACTGGTCCCCTTATTAAACAAGTCGGATTTGATTGAAAAAGAACAAGAGAAGAATGCATCATCAATAGCACTACCATGTAATTGTTATTTATGGGGCTTCGCTGATTTTTATCTGTTCTGCTTGCTGCCATTCACTTAATTTTATTTGGTTTTGCTTCTCGACATCTTCTATGACCTGCACTACGGTGGTTCGTCTGTCTGGATGAGATCTTGTTCCCTTCAATCTTGCAATCGAAATGATGTCATGTTGCAAGATTGCGTGTCAAAAGGTTATGTTTACTATGTGCACTCTGGACTGTGTTCCGATGGCTTGAAGCTTTTGGTACCATCGGTCCAACAGTATGAATGCATAGCTGCAATATGACGACGGTGAAGTAATCGGTAACACGAGCGAACAGCTGCGATTTTGCAAAACAGGCTAACATGATTGCAATTTTTGTGGATGCAGATGACTGTGTATGATGATGGAGTTTCAGTGCTCATGCCCGGGGACGACATTCCGTCGTACATCGCCCATCCAGCTCCGGTGCCTTGTCCCCGGGAGAACATTCCGTGGCCTCCTCACCGACCCGACACCCTGGCTTGATCGCCTCGCGAAATTCATGCTCGATCACCAAACGATCGGCCCACTTTCAGTGCCCACCACGGCATCGAGCTGTGAGGATGTTTGGGCTTTGATGTCATTCTTGAGTCAAGGATGAGAGGTTTTTTTCGGGGTCTTCTCTTTTAGTGATGAGTTCCCTGATTTCTTGTACAGATCATCATAGAGTTTGCAAACGAAGTACTGCTTTGGGCTTCATTTTTAGCTCTCTTCTAGTGAGCCATTCTTCTTTTGATCTTAGTCTTGAAAACTTTACTTTTCCAAAAAAAAGAAATTGCAATTTCGGGTTCTGGGCATTTTTCTGTTTTCCTTTTTTTATTGGCCAATGGTGAAAAAACAAAAAAACATGAAGAAATTATACTAATTATGCCCCCCAAAAAAGTAATGATATAGCGAGTGCTTGGATTTTTGCCCCTGTTACAATCAAGTATCTAAATTGTATTTGATTATAGTCAAGTATTTCGATTTTTCGAATCTGTCTCTATCAGAACTTTGTTAAATCTTGCCGTGTCATATGATTTACTTATGTCACTCGCTTGCTCAGCAAAAACCTATGTCATCTCCATTAAGGTGTCGCGAGATGAGAGGAGAGAGAATCATTCGGATCACTTTAGCCCCTCCATGTCTCTATTGATGTGACATCATCTCGAGAGGTTATATTAGATGGCCCTATGAACAATTAATGGCTATTTAATGGTGTCAATGTTCATTTTTTCCTCCATGATTCTAATACATGCCTTGCATTGACTCATATTTGAAAAGTTGAGACAAATCGAAATTAAGTACTCAGATTACAAAATTGGCATAAATTCAAGTGCTTGCGGTGCTATTATTGAAAAAATAAGACCGATGACGAAATGGATGAGTTGCCAATTTCTAAGGCTTCAGGTTCATCTTAGTTCTGAGGTTTCCAAAAAAATAAAATAAACGAATAAGCAAATAGATGGATTAGGTATGATATAATACTGGGGCTGGAAAGCCGAAGCGCATTAGGATTTAAAGCCAGACCCATAAAGAGAGGCATGGCCCAAGCCCATACCATATTCTATGCCCAGCTCAATTTCTAAAATGACCATGAGTTTAGACTGCAGTATGTGGGCGGCCCTAGATACACTCCAAAATGGCTGCATACACACCTTTATGAAACTTAAATTACAGACCAATTGTGGGCCCCACTCTCCTCCCGGCTGCTCATTGGCGCCTCTTGTAACGACATGGTCCGATGAGGGTAGGAAGTGGTCATCAAGGCCAAAGGGCTTAAATAAGGAATTGCTCCTAATGGGCTTCTCAACTAATGAAAGGGGTAGAAATGAACCGAATGATGCACTAAACAGAGAGAAAATGTGTCTGAGGTATGTATGTGAAAATTGAAAAGGAGAGAGCATGCCTTGGATATATATGTAAAATTAACTTGCGAAGGCATCTTATGATGTAACGACAAATTTTGTTTTGAAACTCTAAGATTAAGTGTACTCAGGTTAGAGCATTATTAGAATGGGTGACATCTTGGAAAAAAAGCGTCTACTTATATGCTAAATGACAAAACCGTGAGGTTTAGTTGGAACGGGTATATTGAGCGAATTCATTCATAGCAATGCTGAAATTTTGTATTTTTCTTTTCCTTTTGTAGAATTGCTCACTATTTATATAAGCTTTGCCCAAAGGGCCTTAACGGTGGAATGTTCATCTGTTCAGAAAGCGAGGATAATAGATCGAATCGGTCACCTTTAAAAGCAAAGAATGGAAGTTGCGTGACGTTAGTTCGACTGAACAGAATGAACATTGCATGGTCGGTAATCGGAGGCAACCGTGCAAAGTTTGCAAAGCAAAGATGATATCGACGGATTTCTTCTTGCAGGTGCTTCCTTGAAGGTACACTTCGCCAAATCATTTCGCCCAAAAGCTTGAAAGTCACTTGTTTTTTACACACAAAAAAGAACACCGACAATTAGCACGAGGCTGCCCATCTGCACATGAGTTGACATGTGATGTAGGGTACGTATGGTAATTTACCAATTTCTCTGTTCTTTTGCTCCTGGAACAAAACAAAAAAAAAATTCCTTTTGATAATGTCAAGAAAACTGCTGCTTGATCAATACATGTTATATGACTGACTTTTACATTTAAGAAAGCTGCTGCTTGATGAATAGATGCGGTTTTCGTGAAAAAGAGCCAATAAGGGGCGATCAGAAAACATTCACACTGGAGGAAGTGCATCAAAGCTATGAGCTGATTCTACAAAAGTCGATTTTTCTCAACTGTCTAATGCTCCTTTTACCGGGTCTTAGAAATATGTAATTTGTCGATTTTCCATTTGCCTAACTTCTCATAATTAAGTGAATAGAAGATAAATGGTCCCATGGTTAGTTTTTTCAGCAGCGTTCTTGAAACGCCTAAAGTATTGGCTAAAAGTTTATAATACGAGACATATATGGTGATGAATTTTTTTTCCTTCACAATTTCTCGTCAAATAATGACTTGGTCTCATAAATGGATTGAATGAATTTTATCACAAGATTTTTAAATTGATCGCAAAACACTCGAGTGTGTCTTGAATGTAAAGTCAGTGATATAGCATGTATGATACTTACAAGTAAACTAGTCGAAATGAATTATAAATTCATTTACTAATCCATATTTAATTAGCTGAGTTGTTATATTGGTAAACTATATTTAGTAAATGGATCATAAATGAATTTAAAATGATAAAACCTAAAATAATATGAGTATTAAATGAGTTCATAACTTATTTAGATCTAACCAATTCTATGACTTTCCTTTCACTTTTTATTTCTCTCATTTAATCTCGAGCTCGCATTCACCTCGGTTCAATTTGAGTATGAGTTTTTTTTGAGTTGGATTAAAATATACAAATGTTTTAGTAATATGAATTAGTTTAAATACAAATTGAATATGAGTTGGATCGAATGCCAGTCATTAAATTTTTATTATATAAAAATAGATTATTTGAGGTTCAACCGTTTACAACCCCACCTATAACTTCGGCGGGCACTCCCATGGCGATCACGAAATAACATGAAACCCAAGTAAAAATTAATTTCCGTCCATACCTTCTGCATCTTAGTACGTGCTTGGCACGTGATTCGGGACAGCTTCAATTTCTTTCTGAACGTTGCAGATATTAATAAATGCCGGCGCAGGGAAAATGATGGAAGTTGTACAAATCTTCGGACAATACAACAAATGGGAAGACGTCCAGATGCCATGAAATTGTTCTTTTTCCCTACCCAAGTCTGATCCCAACATCATGGGTTCTGGATCATCAAAACATCACGTGAGTCGGGGAGGACGAGAGAGAATAATGGGGGAAAGAAGAGTCCAAGTCTAACCGAAACTGCCAGTTTTGGGGTTTGTCTTCATAGTAAATAGCTCAACAGCTATATAAAATTTAAGCCCATTATTTATTTGTTTGTTTATTTTTTTTTTTTTTGGGGGTTTATTTCTTCTTCTTTTTTTTGGCAATTAATAAGGAAAATGTCCATTTCTTCCGTTAAGTTTGTTCCTATGCTCCCAACGGCTCCATAACGGTGTCTTTGTACCCCCTCCCTTCGCCCATTTGTCGTGGAAATTCCATTCAAGTTTGTGAAACGGCATGATGGATAGCGAAGGGTACTGAGAAAAAAAGAAAAGAAATCTAAGTAATAGGAGCTTGATGTGGTTTTTGGTTGATGGATTGTGAGATTTTAAACTGGAATGATGAGAAATTGTTTATTTGCTTGCTTCTCATGGTATAATATGACTAACTTAATTTTAATTAAATTTAAAGTGTTTTATCTCGAACAACCATTGACGGAAAAGGCCCAAATCATTGGTTGTTCAAGATTCTATAATGTCACTAATTTTCACTATGCACGAATCTCCAAACAAAACCTCATATTGAAGAGATTAAATTATCTCTCCTTGCAAACTTTTATTACCAATTTAGTTAGGGTTAAGGGGATCTGATTTTTATTTGGTTTTGAGTGGACATGAAAGATATAGAATTTGAAAGACGGATATTCGTAGAAAGATTATGACACTTGCATGAATGGCACCACCCATTTCCTGCTCGAGTAAGTAAATAGATATGGTATGAGAGAATGAGGTAAGGAAAAAAAAAGAAAAAGAGAGAGATAATGAAACTATTTGCACCGTCCTTAAGTAAATGTCATCAGACGTTTTATATAGATATCGTCAGAAAAAGAATGACGTGACGAGGTTTTGACACTTGATATGTGACCTTTTCTTCTCCATTTGAGTATCTTGACAGATGGCAGCAGGATATATAACGCAAGAGTAATGTTGCAACCTATTTCAAGGCTTGACAGGGGACATTGCAAAGATTAAAAACTCGCGGAGCAGCTTGCAACAAAATGTCAAAATGAATAAAGTGGTCTTGCAAAACTTTTGTATGTATTCGGCATTTTCAAAAGTAGTAATATGTAAGTGGTCATCGAATTGAAATTAGAGGTATGTTTTTGGTACTTTTCCATGTTTTCAAAATTGAGCTAATGTAATTATGTTGAAAAAGAATGCCGAGAGTACTCGCTTGGATGATCTTTAAAATAATAAAACTTGGGGTTGATAGGGGAGGACAATTTTTTGATTCGATGGGTACATGTACCCTAAGCTTTGATTGGGGGTGGCTAGGTTAAATAATTTGGAAAAATAGATGATAGAGTGGACCCAAATCTCATGGTAGGGTTGTACCTTATGTTCTCAACACTGTATGAGCCCGCTTTATTAATAATGTAGGGAGAAATTGAATACTCAATGGAGCCGTCTCAAGATGGAAGCTTTGATTCACATCTATCATTGGATCCATCCCCATGTTATAATCTTTTAGCTTTAGATGAATGCACGATTGTTAATTCTTTTACCCTCTGTTGAACTTAGAAAACTCGAAATACTAATTAATGGTCTTTTCATCTCAAAGATGATTTGAATGAAAATTAAGGATACACCACCGAGTCAAAGAAAATTTTACGCAAATAACATTACCTACCATTGATTTGAGGATTATGAACTATACACCATCTCAAATAAAATAACGTATAAAGATGCTTGCGTAACCTCTTTTCTTACATTGATGGTGTATGCTCTGACTGAAGTTAAGGTGATCGCTTTTATTTTGGGGGGCCTAGAACTTTCGTTAAAAATGCTTAAACATGATCATTCGTGTAAGACTCAAGCTGCTTTGCCTGGTGGCCTACAACAATGAAGAACACAGCAAAGTAGGATCCAAACAGAGAAGGACAAAAGGGAAGAGAGGACAGCATGAGTTGAAATGAATCCAAGGCTTCTTCGGAAGACATTCTTCTCTTTCTTTTTTAATTATATTAAATATACAAAAGGATAAATATATTGAATATTCTAAGATTTGTTAAGAAAATATGATGGAGTCCTAAAACTTATAAAAAGTGCAATTAAATTCTAAAACTTGTTAAATTGGTGTAATCAAATCTTTCTATTAACTCCATCAAACTTGACAAACGGAAAATGTTAATAAATTTTAAAACTTGATTGAACTAATTGGATAAATTTTAGGATTTGATTGTAGTTTTATGACAAGTTTTAAGACTCGATTGTCATTTTTGAAAGTTTTAGGACTCAATCGCACTTTCATGACAAGATTTTAGAACTTTCAGTATATTTATTCCATATATTAACGAGTCCTCCAAAATGTTTTCTAAATAGATAAATAAAACAAAAATTATATTGCTCTATTTCTCTCATCCTACAACAATTATATTCAAACATAAAAACATCATATATGGACCCAATCTAAATGCACAAAATTTGTCAAATTACGCCTTAAATCTATTGTATAGATGTCAATTAAATCCTAAATTTTTCAACTTTGTCAATTTAGTCTTCAACCTTCTCGTGAAATTCCAATATATTATTTTCGGTCAATTTTCACCAAAAACTGCTGATACAACAAAGTGTCACATAGGACAGCCAGCGGAAACTAAACTATCACGTCAGTGATTGGCAAAAATTGATCAGGGAAATTGCATTGAAATTTCCCGTAAAAATTTAGAATCAAATGGATAAAGTTAAAAAGTTTAATACCGAATTGACATGCGTACAACCGGTTTAGGATTGATTGGGTAATTTTTTCCACATAAATAGCCATTAATTAGGGGCCAACCTAGTCCTCTGGGATCAGATGGAGGAGAGACAAAACATTCAAAATTCATCCGGATCATGCATGAAAAATATTATTGTTCCAAGTCGAATCCCTCCCAATGCATCATTTCGGACTTAAAACGGGTGCGGGACAGATGCTGCATTCATTAGGGAGTTTCACCGCCGCAATCGGTACGACCAAAAGTTAAGGACGCCGTGGGGTTTCCTCCGCTGTCACTTGACAAAAGTTCACTCAGCCTCCCTACGGCGAGGCCCCGTCGGGCAATGAATGCCGATGGCCATTGTGTGAACAGAGGATACGACGGAATTGCGGTTTCGATACGACTCACAGGTTGAGAATCAATGCATTAACCAGCCGAACCGATCTGTCACCAACCAACATAAATAACCCTTTCTTTTCCCAACTCCTCACATGCACATATTCTTAAATTCTCATTCACACCCCAGGTCCAACTATACTTTTTCTTGTCCTTATTTGCAAAAAGAGGAGGTAAATCCTGTTCCCAAACTTCCCCCAAGTAAATCATATTGCTCACGGAAAAGTGACTCGCGTGATTCCTGCATGCAAAGTGACAATGCACCAAATTGAAAGTGAGTGGAAAAGGACAATAAAAAAAAAAAAACAAAATAACGTCAATTTGATTGCGTTACGATCTTCCCATATCCACAAATTGACGTCTCGTAGTTGACTTACCTATTCACATATTCTAAAGCACCAAAAAAATACAAAAAATTGCCCAAGAAAAGGATAAAAAAATTACAAAAGTGGGGGAAATTGCAAAGTAGAAAAGTGGAGCTGCGTGCACCCGTAAATATTTTTTTGGCCATCTTTGCAATTTTCATAGAAATATGAAGCACTCCAAAGAAACGAGCGGGTTGTCCAGGGACTCGTTGCCGCTACTCATCCTCTTGCCGCCGCCGCGCGCCTCCCGGTTCCTGCCCTCGGCCGGAGCCGGCCTGACCCGACCCGGAGATGGGTTCGTCCTCCGCGCGGACTGGGTCCGGCCCACCGCCGGCCCGGCCGAGCCGACTCCCCGGCTCGCCGCCGGCGACATCGACCTCCTCCCGGACCTCTCCCCCGGGTCCGCCCTTCCGCCGCGGGCCGGCGTCGCCCGGAAGGAACCCGGGTCCCTGCCTTGGACCATCCTCAGCGACCCGCCCGTGTTAGCGCGACCCGGAGACCGGTCCGACCGCCTGGCGGGCGAGCCACCCGGCACCCGGGATCTGCTCCCGTGATCGTTCCGGCCCCCGACGTCGCCGCCGGGCAGGGACCGGGACTTGGCCGCCGCCGGGCCCCGGAGCTTCGCCGGGGACCTGTTGCCGGCCCTCTGCTTGGCGCGGCCGCCGCCGCCGCCGCCGCCGCCGCCGTCGTCGGTGAGGTTGGTGGCGGTGGACATGCTCTCGCTCAGGCTGCAGACCTCCGAGACCTCCTCGGAGAGCTCGTCGGCGGCGAAGCTCTTCTGGTGCCGCGCCAGCGCCGGGATGTCGGGCTTGGGCTTCGGGCAAGTGGGTGTCTCGGAGAGTACTTCCTTGACGGTCTCCTCGTCCACGGAAGGAGGCGGGGCTCTGCTGTCGGCCGAGTTCACTTGGGCTCTCTTCTTGTGATCCGAGGAAGATGGAGCATCATGGGTGCTCACGCAGCAACCCATTTCCGGGACTCTTCTTCTTGTCTCAGCGTGAGCTTGAGAGCTTGGGAAGGTGAAAGTTGAGGATGGAATGGTTGAGGTTGAAGGTGATGCGAGAGGGAAGAAGAAGAAGGAAGGAAGGAAGGAAGGAACGAGGAGGGGGAGGGAGCGAGTGGTGTTGGGGATCGGTTAAGTTGAAGGTCAATGCAATGGATTTAATGTTGTTCTTTATATGTCGCTCCCCCCATGTGTTTTCACAGTTCATGAGCATGGGATGTCATGGGAGAGTGAGGCTCTGCTTGTTGGATTAAATTATGGGGAAATTAAATAAATGGGTAGTGAGGAAATGAGTGTTAAATGGGGTTGGACCGGTTAAGGTCAATGGATGGATTTTGTCTCTATCCGTACTATCTCTCTCTCTCTCTCTCCTCCTCCTCCTCCTCCTCCCTCCCTCCCTCCCTCCCTCCCTCCCAATTTATGATAAAGAGGAGCCTGTGCTTTAGGGTTTTCTTCAACTTCTTCTTTTATGGCTACGATTGATTTTATTTTTTATTTTTATGTAACTATCGATTCTAATGTCGATCTCGATTCTACCTCACTGTGGTTATACATACAAGTAAATTTAGTGAAATGTTGCAATTTGAAATGGTGTGATGGGTCTGACGTTGATGGACGAACCCGGATATGTTTTTTATTTTTATTTTTATTTTGTTGTCAAGTAGATCATAATCACTTGTTTTTCTTCTTTAATTTTTCTTTTCCCTAAGATTTTTCTGAAAAAAAAATAAGGATACCGGTGTGGTGAATATGATATTTCAAGAGTTTTTGGGGGAAAGGATGCGTGGAAAATTTTACATTTGAGGCATTGAGCTTTGATATCGTTTAAATCTCATTTATTTGAAGTCCTCGTCTTGTTGATGCTACTAGGACACCTCATTAGCCACCACATCAACAATTAATGTCGCATTAACGAACAAATTATGGAGATGATTTAGACTTTAATATTTCGAGAGAAACAGACTGCCTCTTAATTTCCTAACCCTTTACTATTAAATCTAGATCTTAGAGTCTCATATTCTAATCCACAGATTCTACAAAGTGGCAAGTGGATAGCATACTTAAAACCATACCTTTTGACCGAGTTAACAACAAAGTTCTTAATAAGAAGAAGCCATTTTGGGGAGGAAGAAAAATGACTTAGAAAGCCATGCAAGATATTACAATACAGGTTTGTCTATGGAAGGCTAATTTGCCTCTTCAATACGCAATACATCGCCTTATATAGGCATGAGCCGCATCGAACAGCACAAGGCATCTAGAGGACAAGTCCTTCTAACGATGCTACAGACGATAGTCACAGAGTACAAAAGATGCTTAAAGCACTACAAACAAAGCACACTCCATGCCAAGCCCGCTAAAACACTAGGTAAAGCACAAAGCATACGAAACACACTCCACACCTAGTACAAGCCTACTAAAGCACATCGTGAAGCACAAAGCATACAAAGCACACTCCATATCTAGTACACTATCAAAGCACACTACCCTATCTTATTACTGAATCCCTCTTCAGTGTTGTCTGCCAAGTTATCCAAGCCGTCTTTATCTTTTGCTTTGCGAAAGGTGCAAATAAGGCTGTCAATCTCCCATTGTGACAAAACCTTATTAGCAATAGGGTCGTGAGGGATTCCTAATGAAGATGGACCATTTGATCTTCTTTTCTTAGAGGGAGAGGACTAGTCTGCTTGGGGCTATGGTTAGTGGGACCAATCTTCAAAAGTGGTGGAAGCCAATTGTAAATCGGTGGATATGGATTCGGATGAGTATGGGTCTTTGGCTAGTGGCCCTCCCCATGGATCTTCGGTCGGAGCTAAGATCTTCTCCGTGGTATTCTCTTAAGGCTTGATGAATTTGGTGGCTTTCTTCAGGGAACTCCAGATTAGTGTGTTGCTAGATTGTGTCTCCTTCTCGCCAGATCTCTAAAGGAATCACCTTATTGTGTTGGCACAAAATTCTCCGAAGCTCCTTGTATTCGTGGGGGATTTGTTTGATTTTTGCTATGAGGGTTTTAAAAATATCATTCATTCCTGGTTGAGGCTTGAAAGTAGAGACACCAACCTTTGCTAGAGTCTAGTGGAGATCTCTACTTGGCCTAAGAAACATCCAGGACTTGTGAAAGATGATTAAGGTGTGAAGTTCTGGATTTGGCCGGCAAACTTTCAATTGTTCTTTGAAAACTAATCTCTAGATTCCTAAAGGCTTAACCCATGACAAGAATTCTCCCAAATGTGCAAAATCTGACTGTCATTGGATAATTTGGCTAATGAGGTGAGGCATTTGAACTATAGGAAATTTGATAGCTACTATATGCAGATTAAGCATATACCAAAGGAGCCATTTAAGGTCTTCAAGAAATGGGTCTATGGGTGAAATGATCAAAGATATGTGAATGGTTACTTAGGATGTAATCCACCATATCTACTAAAGATTCTAGCTGATCAACCCATAGTAGATCAATCAAGCTTTTGAAGACAACATTGCCTTGAATGCGTCCTAGGATTTCAGGAGAATATTTCCTACTTGGCCACTTTGCCACCATTGGTTGAGCTCAAATTTGGCCACTGGCTATTGTACTTACAAACATGTTGATGGAACTCACTAAGGCTTGATCTGGCCTGGATAGAAAATCTGCAAACATGTTCTTTTTTCTCGCAATGTGCTTCCTTTCAAAGAAGTATTAAGAAAACCATTTTGCCCATCTCCACAGCTATGGGTGCGGAACTGTCTTTTCTTGAATTTTAACATTTGGGGAAATGAAGAAATGTTCTATTCGACAAGAAAATGGTGACCTATGAGATAGAATTCGAATTTCTTAATTCCATACTTAATAGTCAAGATTTCTTTGAATATAAAATGGTAATGAATTTGTGCTTGGGAGAATCTTTTACTTTTGTGTCCATAGATTCTCCTCTTACCGTCAAGTTGTTCTTCAAAAAGAATAGCTGCCAAATATTTGTCACTAGCATCAATCTAGAGAATTCTTTTCCTTTTAGAGGGAATTTGAAGAGGAGGTAAAGATTGTAGTTTTTGCTTGAGTGGTTGGACTGCCTTAGTTTGTGAAAGTCCCCAAGGAGGTAGGTCTTTCTTCAACATTTTTTGCAGTGGATGCATATACCTGGTAATCTTAGGAACAAAATCCCTCAAGTAGTTAACAATTCTGAGGAATTGTTGGATTGTTTTTGTGGAAGAGATTTTGATTTGGGAATTTAAGTAGTTGTTTTGCAATATGATTACTTGGTTGGAATGTGCCATCCTTGAGCTGCATGCCCAGAAACTCAATTTATGTCAGGGCAATCTTTATCTTTTTTTGTGATAACATAATGCTGTGCAGCTTGACAATATGAGCTAATTGAGTGAGCAACTTACAGAGATTCTTTGTCTTTACTGTAAAGTAATATGTCATCAATATAGATCTGTGTACTTGCACTGATTGGATGGAATATTTTACACATGGCCTTTTGGAACAATGAGGGTGTTGTCTTCAATCCAAAAGGAAGGATCTTCCACTGGAAGTGTTGGTTTGGTATGCGTAATGTCGTCTTATGTTTGTCTTCTAGGTGAATTCCAAGTTGCCAAAATCTTGCCTTTAGGTCAAACTTAGAGTAAACTTTTGCATTTGAGAAACTGGAGAATAAAGTTTTCTTGTTGGGTAAGGGAAACTTATCATCTTGGAGGAATAGAATAAGAAGTTAGTAATTCATGACCGATCTTTTTTTTTTCTCCTGACTTGCTCGGCATGTTTTTCCACATAAAATGCTTCACATGCCCACTATGAATTTGTGGGCTCAATAAGTCCTTACTGGATGAGATCTTTGCATTCTTTCTGGGCTAATTGGAGGTCTGATGGATTCATTCATGTGTGGCTTGCTTTGGTTGGGTTGACATCCTCATTCTTCTTGAAGGGCAATTTGATGAAAAACATTGAGTTTTTCTACAAAGGATTGGAACATTTGGCAAGAAACTCTTAGTGGTTTTTGGTGTATGACTCCAGAAAGGTCTGGAGGATCGGATTAAGGGTTTCGGGTTGGATTAAATAGAGTCTCTTAGTCTCTACAAATACTTGGAACTGTGTTTAAAACTTAAGCCCGTTGGGCATAATCCTAAGATATGAGATCTAATTTAAGATTTCCTTGCCAATGATGACGTCTTGATTTGTGAATGGGGATTTGATAATTTGGGTAGCAATGGTGCACTGAGGAAAGAATTAGATTTTGATGGGTTTACTTCTTATTTGGGTGGAAAAAGTGTTTCCGGATGCAAAAGTAAAATACCGAGTATGAGGTTCCCAATATTCTTTAGGGAGAAGTTTTGGATCAAGGATAGAGGAGTCTGCACCACTGTCTATGAGTATGATGAGGGGAATGGGTTTAGAGGATTGGGATGGAAGGAGTTGGATAGAAACATATGGCTTGAAAGAAAGAGGTTCTTCTTTATTGACCTAGATGGATGAGAATTGGTCATAGCTTATTAGAGGGGATGATGATTCATCAAAAAAGAACATGACCTTGTGGGCAGAATCATCTCTTTCATCTTCACTATCTTTTGAGAAAGTTTTTATGGCACAAATAGTCTTATTGGATGGTTCATCTTCAAGAGAAAAGATTGACTTAAGATCATCTTTTGCCAGAGAGATATCGGTTTTCTTGTGGATCACATCCACAAGATTTATACTTCTTTTGTGGGCTTGTGGACAATTTGTTGCAAAATATGCACGAGGGGAGATTTTAAAAAAAAAGTATGAAATGGGACCGTTTGTTGAAAAGAAGGTTCAAAGTATCTCTAATAAGATCTTAAAGTAGCCAACCCAATCTCAAATAAGGTTCCAAACTCATCAGTTAGCAAAATCTTTTCTGTTCAGTGAGCCTATGCATCTCTCATGCATCTTACATAAGTTGCACATAAAAAACATGGGTTTGTCAATGAGGTTCGGCAGTGCTCTGACCTATATCCCTCTATTTCTTTATATTTTTTATTTTTCACATTAGGGTGCAACTCCACATTATCACCAAATCAAAACTGGTTGATTCTGATTAAAGTGCATTGTTTATAAATAATCAAGATTTAATGCAATATGCACTAATGTTCAATTAATACCAATATCATCTTATCATAAATCTTCTTGTAATATTATGATCTAAATAGCGTTTGCCAGATTAAAAGTTAAGGAAACTTATGCCCTATCAAAAGGACGGACTGACATTGGAAGAAAATGAAAAAGTTACCTAAATTGGAGAACCCTTTAATTTGATTTCAACTACGGCGTAAAAGCTCATAATATTTGATAACTTACTCAATTTCAAACAAGGTACATTAGACAATTCAACTATGTCATTGACAACAACTTTATCTTCTCTTGCTTTATCTACAACAATGGCTCAAATTGTATTGCATTCTCATACTTGCCTAACTTCCAGTTGTATAAGTATTTGCATCTTTAAAAGAAATCACATGTTTTTCAATCGATGGCACTTTTGACATTCACGGCTTTCAATTTGCTGAAGCACTCTAGTGCTGTAGGGCCATGGTATATTTTCTCCAGATTAATTACATTTGTGAGGGACAAAGACTCTAAAAACATAAAAGCAATGAGTGGGAGGCCATTAGATGAATTGTGAGAAAAGAACACTACAAATGCCATAACTTGGCACAAAGGGACACTTAAGTGCCATAACTTACGAAAGATACACTTAAGTGCCACATTTGAAGAAAAATTGGACACCTGAGTGCCACCTTCGATGAAGCCAGCTGGAAATCATACGTGGCAATTAAATATTAATATTTCTCGCCGATGTGGCTCGCTAGAGAGCTGAGTCAGCTTTAATTCACCCCAAAACGACGTCGTTTCGGGTGTTGGCCAAAATAGAACCCTTAAATCGGCCAAAACGATGTCGTTTTGGCATAATTTGAATTTTAATATAATATAAAAATTAATTAAATTAAATTAAAAATAAAATAATAATATAATTTATTTTTATTTTTAAAAGGAGGGGGGGGGAGAAACGGAGGAGGAGGAAGGCGGCCGGCGGGCCGAGGGTTGAGCCCTTACCGTCGCCGCGGGAAGGTGGGGGAGGGTCGGCCGGGGCCACCGAGCCCTCCTTGTTTTCTTCCTCCTCCTCAACCGCTGGCCGCTTCCCCTCCTCCTCCTTCCCCCCCCGGTCGGATCGAGCGAGGGTCGCGACCCTCGCCCACATCGCCGGTCGGCCGGGTCGCCCCGGCCAAGGCTTGGCGACCCCGGCCGACCCTCCCCCTTTTTTTTTTTTTAAATTTATTTTTAAATTTTTAAATTTAAAAATTATTATTTTTAAATTTTTTTAACTAAATTTAATTTTAAATTAAATTAAATTAATTTTTTACCACGTCAGCCCAAAATGACGCCGTTTTTTGCATTATTTGGCCACATCAGTGTGCAAAACGGCATCGTTTTGCACTCGCTTCGCCGGAAAAATGCCATATATGCAATTTGGCCGGATTGGCACTCAAGTGATCCATTTTGCTCCGATTGTGGCACTTAAGTGTACCTTTTGTAAGTTATGGCACTTAAGTATCCATTTCTGCCAAGTTATGGCACTCTAGGGGTCCTCGTCTCGATGAATTGTCAATATACTTGATTGAGGGGCCATTGTGAATGTCGAGTTGCTTCAGTTCTCGAGATCCTTTGGGTGCACAACTTGTGAATGTTATTTTTGAAATCTCTCAAGCTGTCCAAATTCTCTTGAAATAATGTTATTTCACACTTTCAATTTGAACTCCATGGTCCCCAAATTTTTAAATTCCCTAATTTAAACATTTCCCAATGTGATCCAAAATCTAATCAGTTTCCCAAATAATAGGTCATCATCCTCCAAGAGTATGGTGGAATCCCAAATTAATATTTCCATAGTGGTTAGCTCTGATATACTCTTCAACTCTGCAAGTTTAGCATCATACAATTTTGATAATATTCCATTCTCCCCCATCCATCAATCAAAGCTTCCTTTCATATTTTAACTCTTCAAGTTGATTAAGCCTTTTAGTACTCTAGTCTAGATTGTCCAAAGCTTATGGCAGTTGCTTAGATTTAATGATCTTAAATTCATTAGTTCCTTGATTTTTGTAACATTGTTTTGCATGAGAGGCATTTTACATGCATCTTTTGTGCATCTGACATGAGATGCAAGGGTTTGATAGTTAATGAAGATTTGGCCAATCGAGGAGCTTGGAATCTTATTTAAGATTAGGTTGGCCACTTTAAGGCTTTATTTAAGACTAGATCCACATTGAGCCATTTTTAAAGAAAACCGTCCCACTTCATGCCCTTATTTGAAAATTTCTCTATGGATACAAGATCTCTTTTAAGTAATTAGACATTTTCATAGGTAAGTAGGTGGTTGTTGGAAAAGAACACTTACCAAAAAGAAAAGCATATCAAATAGCTAATAAACAAATTTGAGCCAAAATAAAGTACTAATAAGTGCCATAAATAACTTGTTAAATACCTTATTACTGAAAACATTTAATTTTCAATGCACTATCAATATTGTGTTATGCATAAGCAATGCATTAAGCATAAAAATATTTCCATAATAGGCATGAATAATAAGTGCTCGGACCTTTTGTAAAGGGGATAATTGTTTAAAAAGTCCTAAACCTATAGTATGCTAGCCAATTCAATTGTAAATTTGTCAATTATGCCAATTTAATCCTAAAATTTTTAACGATTTGCAATTTAGTCATTTTTGACAATTTTTGCCGGAAATTACTAATGTAGACACTAGCCAGTTTACATGACATGGCTAGCATTGATGTTGACGACTTTTGTAATTTTCTAAATATTTTCTAAACTTTTTTTTAATCTTTTTTTCCCTTTTCTTTTCCTTAGTGGCTAGTCGCCGACTATTGGTATACAGTGGCCTCATTAGATTGGGCAAGGGCGACCTTCCCCTGGATGAGACTAGCCCTCGCCGACCATCACCTATGGCTAGCAACTAGTGAAAAGAAAAGGGAGGAAAAAAAAGAAGAGAAACATTCATTTTTTTTAAAAAAAAAAAAAACCTCAAAAAATCATCAATGTCAACGTTGATTATGCCATATAGATAACCAGCATTCACATCAGCAATTTCCAATTAAAATTGGCTGGAACGACTAAATTGATAAATCGTCAAAATGTTTATGATTAATTTGGCATAATTGAAAAATTCAAAATTGAATTGGCTATCACCCAATAGTCCTATGACTTTTTGGACAATTTACCATCTATAATGGAATGGATTTTGTATCGAAATCCTATTAACTAATATAAAGCGAATCTTCCCACATGAGAGGGTGAAAAAAGCAATGGCCAATTAGATATTTTACTAACAAAAGAGAAAGAAATTTACTATTAACTAGGGATATTACTATTCTTTCGAGGAATATTACGAATCATAAGACTCATAGAACTTACGGCTACCAAAAAAAAAAAAAAACTTATGAAATGACATATCATGGGTAAATCGTTGTCGGGGAGGATGATTACGAATGTCAAACAAAAGTCACAATCGATTTAGGTTGGATGCGGTCCTATATGAGGACCCGATGTCAACAACACAATTGAGGAATGAAGGGAGGGGACGCTCCCTGTCAACCACGAAAAATACGAAAGCCAATGTAGGAAATTAATGTAGACGTAGACATATGTAAGAAGAAACGTGCAAAAAATCAGAAGGAATTAATGGGAATTAAATTATATTCAGAGATATTTACACAAGTGAATATGAATTTTGGTTTAATATACAATATCGTCTCCGAACTTTGAATTTGTTTAATGTAATTCTTGAATTTTTAGTAAATATTCAATCTAGTCCTTATATTATTTGAAAATATCTAATGTCATCATTTCATTGATATAAGTTTCGGGGCAACATTGAATGTTTTCATATAGTTTAAAAATTAAATTGAACATGTACAAAAAGTTCAATTAAAAGTACAAGGATAACATTGCACATTGAATTAAAGTTTATGGACCATATTGAACAAATTAAAAGTTTATGAATGACATTGCACATTGGGACAAAATTTATGGACTACTTATGTCATTTTCCCGAAGATCAATCACATTGCTCAACAAGATTATAACTTGAGAACCACTTGCTTTATTGAATGAAGTACACTTTAGTCTATACACAAGGATCAAGGGCTACGCCTCTTCGGGAATAATTGGAGAAATTACATAAACAAGACACCATTAACTTCCAAAGAATTTGGGAACATCAGTTCATGGTGTTACATCATTAGGGAACATGTCCTCATTTGGCTCTAATCATGTCTCTTTCATCTAACTAATTACTTCGGCTGCTTAGAAGATAATTCATGATTATAACTTAAAATATCAATGTGATGGGCTTTCTCTCTAACCCAATTGAATTGATTTTATTTTATTCTAGGTCAAAGTTTTTCCTAGTCATGAGAAAATGAGGACGCCTATGTTGGGGATGCAACCCCTTCTTCTTGGTCACCATCATCACCGAGAACTCGGTTCAGAAACATCGCCAACCGGACCCCACCTTGAGCGACTCTTTTCATGACGATCGGCATCCTCGAATCAAAGTAGTCATCTGTCATCATGCGACATTTCAAAACACGTCACATTTTAGTATATTGTTGATGTGGTTGATGTCGATAACACTAACTATTGTAGGCAGAATTACATGCTTTGTGTCACCTAACTAACGGTGCAAACGACAACGCGTTTTATGAGATGTGATATAGCTTAGTTAAATAGATCAAACTCAGGCAAAAGGATCTCTCCTCGAACACAATCTGCAGATGTTCAACTTATGGTCGGGAACCCTATCGAGGCTATGAATCTTTTACCTGCAAGAGTGACGCCAGACTCAACGTCTTTGTAACCATATTTGCAGGCAATGGCTATGCTCTCAGCCGCATACTTGCTGGGACATGAGTCGAGGTCGTCGCAGTGGGTCCATGACGAAGTATCATCTGACCAAGCCCCCTTATTTCACAACAGAAAGAGGCAACAACAATCAATTCCAGAGGTATTTCCATATACGACAAGACTTAAATCTACGTTGAATTCTTTCTTAAATAATCCTTAAGATGGTGCTATGAGATGGCTTAGAACTAGAGAGAGAGAGAGAGAGAGAGAGAGAGAGAGAGAGAGAGAGTACGTCAGTGTAGTTGGCCACAATGTCTTGAAGGAGGAGGGTCATGTCCTTCTCGTAGTAATCTTTTTCTGCTGTCAAAATGATCTCCCTATCCCATACCTGATCATCCAAGAGAGAAAACAAAGAGTCAAATAGCATCTACATTTCATATTATAAGCTGGTCAGCTAGCTTTCCGGATACCGCACGTGCACATCACATGCATGCACGCGCAAGGCAAAGGCTGACGAAGGGATGAGGATCAAGCAACGCAAGGCTTTAGCTATCGTTAGCCTTTTAGTTTACTGCATCTTTTGGCTTAAACGCAACGCAAAACCTATTTTAAGCAAACACAGTAGAGTCCAACCAAACTGATGGTACAGCAACAAAGCGTAAGCGAATGAAATAGGTTTTCATTTTTCTTTTCGCCGAGTGGAAATGGGAAATTTGAAATCGAAGTTAACGCTTACATGATGAAGATTAGATTTGTGCCTGAACCAGCGCAGCTCGATAGAGTTCCCTCCTCTGTCGCTCGTGAACCCGATGTGCATCGGCTGGCAGAAAGCACGATAAATAGTGAATATTATTTAGAAAAGATTGCTAATACCTTTTTAACCTATAAAGTTCCTAAATCAAAAAGGCATTAACTTTTAAAGTAGGCTGGATTACCTGATGAAGATCTCCCATGAAGTGTGACAAGAACAACAAGGCTTCTGTCATATTAACTGTAATGCTAAGAAACTCACATTAGAACATCATGTTCAGAAGCTAAAATAAATTGAACAAAGAGTATTTCTTGAAAAAAAAAATTAGAAATTTTATATTACATCTCCGATCTGCAGTTCCCTCTTTGTAATGCAAGAGCTGAGAAGTGAAGTTTGTGACGGCACCAGCAACACACATGTCCTCCTTGCCATGTGGATCGTGGCAATCCCCTAACGAAACCATGCGAAAATAATTTTCCATTAGTATCATGCATTTTTTCTATCCATGTATAAGCTCCAAGGCCATAGAAATTGAACT
This sequence comes from Eucalyptus guilfoylei, assembly GCA_016097605.1. NCBI lineage: Eukaryota > Viridiplantae > Streptophyta > Magnoliopsida > Myrtales > Myrtaceae > Eucalyptus > Eucalyptus guilfoylei. The sequence continues at coordinate 9,788,119 of CM027863.1, forward strand.
TAAAAGTGTCTTACTAGCATAGTCGAAGCTGCAAGCGTCGTCCGGGGTGTCAATGAAGTGGAGCGGGCTTGTCCACTGGTACTTGTGCCAGTGCCGGATTTGATCCGGCCATACGCAGAGCGACGAGAGGTCGCCTTTGGCGTATGGCGGTAATAGATGCCGGACGACTTCGTCCACCTCCGGCTTCAGTAGAGACTGCAAAAGAGAAAGCAACAGTTGACTTGCTAATTTCGGGTACAGGTGACCCATCAAGCTTTTTGCAGTTGCAATTAGTGAAGATCTCCTCTCGAAAATCTCAGGGCATCTGATGTCGCACCTCTTGTACAGATGATGACAGGCAGGATGAAGGATAGTGGAACTTTTAAATCTAAGAGATGAAATCGGCATGGCAGAAACAATTTGGAATGTTTATTTTCATTTGACAAATCTGCACTACAAATGGGTAGATATTTAGGGCTTTTATTGGAGATCGATCGAATTTGAGCAGCTAATCGAAATCGTTATTTTTTGTTCGTTCCTGGTGTGATCATATTATAAATTGGCAGCTGATTACCTGATAAAGTTTGAACAACCATATGGCAACTAGAGCTCTTAAGAGCCTGTCAAAGGCTAACAAGAGCTTAAAACATCGACTTAATGGGACATGGTCTTCTTTCAAATTCAACAAGCGAAGGTCGGCGCAAACCCTAGTCGGAAAAGTGCTACACTTATAGAAAACCCAGATAGCGAAAATGCCATAGATGGCTTCAATTCCCCCATTTTCCGACCAGTTCAGTGAGGATTTTCCACCGCGGAAATGGATAAAAAGAAGGCCCGGAGCCACATACTAAAAAGCATTACCTGTGCAATTTGACAAGTCATGATGTGCCCTTCTTTGCTCCAGCAATGGACCCCAGCCACCAACATGAAAACCATACACATTGATACCGACAACCCAAGAGAAGACATTTTCATCGTATCTCAAAACAACACAAGCTTCCTCTCAAACCGTTCTTCGCTATAACACAATGGTATGAATATCGGAAAGACGAAAATGATTGCGAGAAGAACAATTAGATTTATATACACAACTTTTGAGTACATTTCCATTGCTTGCACGAAAGCACATGTAACTGTTTTTTTCGCTTGTCCCAAAAGTTTGACTAACATCGCATGGAGAATAAGGCATATTCCGGGATAAGCATAGCATCAACATATAAAATAGGAGTGAGAGGATTAGGTTGCCGGAGTGTGCAATTGTTTTTTGCCTTAAAAGGTTGACAGAAGAAGAGAATAGCTAGTCAATTCGGTGATGATAATCATCCATGTGGCCGAACTGAAGAATCTGGTCCCCACGCGGTTTGCTTAAAATAAAAGTTGATGTACTCCAATCATCTTTCATTTATGTGCAGCTTGCTTCGGAGAAGCAAACACCCGGTTGAGGATTGATGCCAAGCGAACACCTGCCTGAGCTATTCTCTTCTCTACAATGGGCAGCCTGGAGAGGAAGTAGTCATCTACACGGAAGAAGATCGATACGCTATTAGTACGTAAAATGAAAAAAACTATGCAACAGAAATGAGGAAATTAAAGTTGTGATATATCTAGTGCCACCCCAAGGGGTACTGGGTCAGTCAACGTTATAGGCTACTAGTAGAAAAATAAAGGATAAGATCAACAAATTAGAATGAGATGTCCTCTTGAAGCAATGTTGAAGTGGATTTATTGTAAAACAATTGACATTTCTGCCTTCTCATCTCCATTACAATGCATGTTACAGCTTTTGACCTGTTTGATACCATAGCTTTTACAGCACATAAAGAAGCAAGCAGATGTTCGAGACATTTCATACCTCTCAAACAGGAAGTGCTATCTATCAATAAAATGGCATCACCAGAAGGTGATAAATGATGAAAATATTTATGTAATTATTCATTATTGAGAAAATCAATTTTCACCTACCAGAAAAGCAATAGAAGGAAAAAAAAGAAAGACAAAACCTGTTAGAGTGCTTCCTGGTGTGGCATTCCTGTATGCGTATTTACATGCCAACTTGATGCTCTCAGAAGCGTAACTGCAAAAACAAAGATGGTGCTGATGCTTGTCCAAATGACAAGATAAAAAAGTTGACGTTTTATCCGATTAATGAGAAAACTGTATCTCACTTTGCTAGGTCAGCTTCACTCTGGGATACTCTTTGCAGGGTAAAAACTACACTCATATAATAGGTGGAGAATGCATGCATGACTGGAAATGTTATAATACTCTCTGCAGTGACGCATGACATGGTGTCCCAGTGAAACAATCAACTCGACTAAGATCAGCACACGAAAAAGCAAAAGAGAAGACTTACGGATCAGGACAAACTGTTTTGTTAGATGCACAATCTCCCCAAGATGGTACATCATTGGACCAGCCATCCTTCATCATCAAGATATATAGAAAGGGTAAAGAAAAGACAGTTACACAGTTATAAAACAGTTGTTCATGCATGATTTTGCATGACGGGTCATGCTCTCACCAAATTCTAAATTAAGTTACACCAATGGCAAGCAAACTATAGAAATTGTAAACTTGGATTACTTTAAAATATGCATCATTTAAAAATTAGGTACAAAATATTAGTTGGACAAATGAGAAAGTGCTAACAGCTACAAAGACAGATCGCCACACCTCCACCCTATATAAGACTATCAAAGTGTCCTCAATATGATCAATACAGGCTTCTCTAGGGTGCAACCGTGCAAAGGCATAAAAAGGTCTATAACATACTACCGTTATCAAACAAAGAAACAGAGAAAACTTCAGTTTACACAGCTGCCATATTTTTATATGATCACACCCCTGGAAGCCATATTCTGCACTTTATTATTAGATAAGACTTATTCTATCAGTTGCATCCCATGATACAACATCGTCTGCTTCCAAATGCACTTTGTGATTTACTTTTTACTTTCTAATCCCTAGAATAAAGAAACAAAATGGAGCTCAGTGTATCATAAGCCTAATGAAAATGACAATATTCTTCACTTAAGCAAGACGTGTTACTACAACACTGTAATTTTCACAAGAGAAGCAGAAGGTGCTGAAAAAAACAATAATCCCAGTTAAAATTGGAAAAGCATACCGTAATATTTCTCTGAATGGCTTGGATCATCTGAGAAAGATCAGACTGATAAAATGTTTTTAATGCAGAATCAATAATCATGGTGTCCCACACCTGAAATGACATCATTTTGCCAGATGTAAGGATTTTTGTTTAATTTTATGTCGTCACAACAACGAGATCTTCCCACTAGATGAGAGCAGTCGCTACTTGCAAATTCGCAAAGCTGACAAACAGGAAAACTACAAGGACGCATAGTCAAGAGCTGGGTAAATCTGAAAATGAACTTGATCTCGTCCCTTGAACATAAGGTCAGTCAGTTCTCATGACTCTCGATTACATTAGACAGATTGAAATCATTATCCTGCCTAAGAATAATCATTACATGAATAAGTCCGTACTTTCACTTAGTAGGTGTGCTCCATCATGCATAGATCAACTTAGTTTCCCACAAGCTTCATACTTCAGAAGACATGTTAAAAGATGAGGAGAGATCAACTACATAGAACATCCAAAGCCTTCAACATTTTCTTCAGATAAAATTTCCAAAGTAGTCAAATTGTAAGGCATTCCAGAAGTTTGATTTCTTCTATCTTAGAGGAAGGAATTGCTCCTTGTCTGCACACTTGATTTTCTCAAATTACTCCATTGGCAATAGACTAGATAGGCCATGGGGATTGATCAGCCGAAGAAACACTTACATGGTGCAAATTAGTCTTCCTCCGGTACCAACGAACAATGATGGTATTTCCACCTAAATCTCCAGTGAAACCAACGTGCAGGGGCTGCCAGACAGAAGTAGATACTTAACCTGAGATTTCTCCATAGTTTACGGTTGACATGGACCATGGATTTGCTAAACACAAAGTCATACACAATAAAGAATTCCATCCCTGCAGTAGTATATCTAGCCCATGCAAGATGTTTATCAATGACTACCACATAATTTACTCTTGAAAGAATTAAAATATGTGAAATATGCAAAGGCTATCTATCTGATGGCTATTAAACATCTCATTCTTCGTATTAGCTAAGATATTCCAGAAGTGCAAACCTGATGGACATCTCCAACAAAATGTGATAAGAAAAGAAGTGCCTCTGTTAAGTTGTCTGCAATAATCAGAAATGAGTGAGAACCCAAGATGGAAATAAATGGATGAGGTAAAGGACAAGTAATGATGTGTCCTTAGAGCAAATGATGTTTACAATTTGTTATTGCATAGGAGTTGCCAGCTGCTTCGAGTTGCCTTGTGTAATTGTAGATTGCCCCGGTAACACACATATCTTTGTGTCCAGAAGAATCATGGCAATCTCCTACAAGAAGGTAGAGAGTATTATTATCCCCTTTTCAGCACTAGGTTTATTAAGAATAACCGTGGGCAAGGCCTAATGACAGACATGCGGAGTATAGTACGTTAGGCCAATTAAGCATAGCTTAAACTCACCTATTCTGATCTCTAACATAGACTCTAGAGTGATACAGAGGAGTCTTTGCACAATATAATGAGGCTTTTGTCACCTAAGCTTAGATAAATTTCAACAGCAAGGCAACCAGTGTTAATATTCATCACTTAATACTGCACATAAGAAACTACAAGCAAACTTATGTCCTACATGTCAAGAGATAATAGCATGATTAGTTTAGTGACTCAAGCACCAAGATTTGGAATTAGTCCACTCTCCTCTGCCTCATGAATGTGCTTTACATAATTTGGTAAATCAGAAAAAGCAATAACTTGCTTGCAATATCCAGCATAGCTTAGATGATGTGAGAGCATTAAAATTGATGACACTGTTGATACATACATAAAAGCAGCATGACATCAGATGCATAGAGAGTACTAGAATCAGTTCAATGCAAGCTTAATGCTATCTCAAAGCAAGAACAATATGGCATGCGCTGTAAAAAAGTATAGTGGCTAAGAGAAGAAGATTCACAATGCAGGAATTGTAGACCACTCACTGCAGTATTCATAGTTACACTTGAAATCTGGTGTGTCAATATAGTGCAAAGGACCACTCCAGTGATAGTGGAAACGAATCTCATCGGGCCAGGAGCAAAGAGATGCAAGATCCCCTCCAGCATAATCAGGAAGTAACCGTTTCACCGCAACCATGGCATCTTCAGTTAGATACTCCTTGCGTATTTAAAAAGTCAAAATCAATTATTTTCCAACTGAAAAAAGAAATACCGATGACACTCCAATTTCATCACTTGATGCACATTGATTTAAATAACTATATGATGATAGCAATTGGGACCCATTATCATTCAACAATCCCACCTCTTCCCATCTAACCGAGTGAATCGCCCCTTTATCTTCAATCAGATGTGATATCAAATCAATGCAATCTATTGGAGAATTAAAGTCAGATCCAAATACAACTTACCTTCCGAACACCCCCTTTCATACACTATTGCAATTTTCCTTACCTCACAAAAGTTATTTCTGAATCCATCAACCACAAACTCTACCTTTCTCCGTGCAGCCACCTCCAAAGTTTTCAATTAGCTGATATATCCGTGTAATGCACCAACTAGAGTCCGAAAGCAGACTGGCTTAACCGAACTCATTAAAAATTAAGTAACTTAATCAAGGAGAAAGCTAAAAGCCTCCTCACAACGTAGCCCACCACCCAGCCAAAGACAACTTTTATCTATAGAAACCAACTCTTCCAACTGGTCTGCAGGGAAAACATTTTGACTGGAGAAGGTGAATTGATGCTAAAACTTACGCTATCACGACAGTCCTTAATTTATAAAGGACTTATCACGATCATAGCGAATGAATTCAGTAACTCTTTTCGAAAAGCCATGTGGATTGTCCTCAACCGAAGCAGATCAATAAAAAGGACCAGACATGGAAGATAATGAATCATAATAGCTAAAAGATAGTGAACGTACCTCTGCTATTTTGCAAGTTGCATAGTGACCTTCCTTTCCCCAGCCAAGAACGCCAGTGATCAACTGAAGAAGCACGACAAACCTCCAAACCCAAAGCAACCCAGTTCCACCCATACCACCCCAGAAGAAAGAACAGTTCTTGAAACTGGTGCCCATCAAATTAAGCCAAAAAATCAACTTCAATTCAGTAGGTAATCAACCGTTGCGTTAATATCAAGAGAACCCACCACTTAATTTGCTGAGCACACGACTTCAAGATCAAAATGGGCAGTCGAAAGTTCTGATTTTCAGATTATCCAAGAAACGAGGAATGGATAATCTGAAAATTAGCAGAGACCAACGTGAAGACCGAGATTTTAGTTACGAAAGATTACCCGATTCTTCAGATTATCATGGTTTTCCAGGTGGGGAGTGTTGCTTGCTTCCGGTGGAGCTGCCGTTCAACGACGAAAGAGATGATGAAATACCCAAAGACAAAACATTAAAAAAAATAATGATGATGAAGCGACAACGACGTTCGCGTGTTTGGGTTTCTGTCTGAAGAAAGCGATTGGTTTCTTCAATCTACTATTTGCAAAATTGCGATTTGTCCCTGGATTTTGAAGTTTGTTTCAATTTAGGTCCCCAATTCACCGTTTGTTTTAAAAATATTTGCAAAATTGTCCCTGACGTACTGCATATATACCTAATACATTAATTATTTTTTGTAGGTAAATGGTGACCACCACACGTAATACCATCTGATATGCTTCTCATTAAGGGGTGTGCAAAAGAACCGAGACTCACCCGGACCGCTCGGAATCGGTGGTTTTTACGGGAACCGGTCCGATTTCCGATTCCAATTTATGGGAACCGGTGGGTACTGATCCGGTTCCCAACTCCATGGGTAGATCCGCTCATCCAGACCAGATCGGTTATATTATAATAATATATTAATTTTAATATTTAAAAAAATTCAAAATTAGTAAATGTAAAATTTAGGGTTCCAATCACCATCCTGTCTCAATTCACTACTCTCCTACTCCATTTCATCTCTCTTAGTTCAAAATCTCCCTAAGCTCCCTCTTCCTCTCCAATTCACATCCGGATTTACTTATCTCCCTTCGATTCTAAGTTCGAACTTAGCGAAATAGTGAGTTGATTCTCTTTTCCTACCTCGAACTTGAACTCTCTCTCCATGTCGTCGCCACCTCCGCATTCACTATCACTATTGTCCTCTTCGTTGTTTGGCTCGTCCCGCTTCTACCTCCCCTTTTCCTCCTCCCCCTCCTTGTGCCTCCCCCCATTGTTCTCATTTTCTGGGACAGAGGTGAACTCCAGATCTAAGAATGGCTTATCGTCCTTGTTGTCCTCCTCATTGTCGCTCTCGAGGGAGGAGCGGGAGACGGCAGAGGCGGTGGCGAAGATGGTGGTGGTGGTCAAGACGGAAGCGGTGTGAGGGTCACAACCGCCGTCGCCACAGCGCTAGTACTTGAGGAGAATAAAGCTATCATGATTGGAAGAGCCAAAATAAGTAAATGTGAGGAGGGCGAAAAGGGGAAGGCGCGGAGGTTGGATCGGTTCTATGGATCCACCCAGGTGGTCCGGTTCCCGAGTGAATCCATGCAACTAGCGGGCGGTTCCTAGTTCTAATTTTTCGGAACCGGTTCTTAGCGGGCGGTTCTCGGTTCTAGGTTGGGAACCGCCCACCCGGACCATGCACACCTCTATTCTCATATCACCTGGTGCTTAAACTTTGAAATCGCTCACTTAAAATACTTTTTTAAGCCGAGCACACCGAATCCAACGTCGTTGTCCATTTTTATAATGGAAGTGGGAAAGAAATAAAATCCAAAGGAAAAAACATACATGAAATAATAACGAAGCGACAACGACATATTGTTTTCGGAGAAAGTGATTTGTTTCTTTAATCTATGGCAATTTTTTGTTTGCATAATTGCGATTTATCCTTGGATTTTGAAGTTTTTGTAATTTATGTGTCAACCCGCCATTTGTTATTAAAAAAATAGAAAAAAAGTCCCTGACTTACTGCAAGTGCATTTGGTTGGAATTTTTTAGGAAATTTTTTTGGGGATGTAAAGGACTTTAAGTTAAAAGCGTTTTCCAAAATATAAATTGTGTTTGATAAATTATAATCTAAAAGTTTATTATGAAGTACATTTGGGCAATGTCAAAAAAAAAAAAGCATCTTTTGGTCAAAATAGTGTTTGAATAAGTTATATTTATAAAAGGCCTTTGTCATTAAAAAAAAAAAAAAAAAACAATTGGCTGGTGAAGGGCAAGCAGTCGGCAGTGATCGTGGTTTGAGGTTGCAAGATCTTTGGCGGTCCCCGGAGACCATCGGTGAGGGCCACGTGACCCTCGCAAACTCTCACAGAGGTTGCTTGACCCTAGCGAGGGCTAATTCGGTCATGCGACCCCAGACAGCCCCTCACCTAGGTCGCGTGGCCCTTGAAGGCCATTTGGATCGGGCAACCTACGTGCTATCTAGTTCACACGACCCCTTGGTGATGGTTGCCTGGGTCACTATGACCACGCCGGCCTCTCACTAGCTCGTCGTCGACCCCTTGTAGAAGAAGATGAAAAATGATATACATTGGCAAAACCAAAAAAACAAAAAGTCAATGACGATAGTTTTGGAAGAAATTTTTTTTTACTAATTCTCCCTTTGCATGCCGAGAATACTGAAAGGCTCAAGGTAGCCTCATATCTGCCTTGAGTTTTTAGCCTTCCAAAGGCCTGCTTTCCTTCAACGATGTTTACAAAATTTTTTCCCAAATGCCCATTTTTAGCCCAAAGTGGCTTGGGAAAGTCCTTCTCAAATGCGCCCAACAAATATCCCTAATACCTTAAGTATGTTTTTTATAGCTAAATTGTAACCATTTATCGTAATATCAGTTAATAAGTTTTTTATATTATTCAATGCTTAAATTTTGAAATTGCTCAATTAAAATACATTTTCAAATCGAGTACTTTGAATCCAACGTTTTCTTCCATGTTTAAGGGTTTGTTTGGTAATATGTCAAATAATGTATAATTTTATTATTTTGTTCTCCAGAACCAAAAAAGAATAGAAGTTCGTTCGGTAATGTTTTTTTTTTAGGAACAAATTTATTCCTAGGAATAGATTTTGAATAGAATTAAGAAGTAAACAAAAGTTGTTTCTTTGTTCTCGGGAATAACTCCATAATTGAGCCTAAACCATTTTTTTTCTTTGCTCTTTTCTTTCTTTTTCTCTTCCTCTTCTTCTTCCTCTAGCCGCAATAGCCGGTAATTGGCTAAGTGAGGTCTAGCAACCTCATCGAACCCTCGTCCAACCTCGACGAGGCTCCCTCGAGGCTGGCAATCTCACCGGCTCTCTTCTGGTTGGTTGCCGACCGTTGCTGTGGCCGTGCAATAGGCTAGAGGAAGAAGAAGAAGAAGAGAAGTAAAAAGGAAAAAGAGAAAGAGAAAAAAAGAGAAAAATGTAATAAAATGATCAAAAAAATTAAAAGAAATTCTAAGTTATAAAAAAATTTGAGGGTCGTGCTAAACATATTTCTATTCTAGAAATAGAAATTTTGTACGATTATTAAGCGCCTTCGAATGTTCAGAAACTCATTTAGGAATAGAATTAAAAAAAAATTTATTTACGGCGTAAATAGTTTTCAAGAATAGAATGATTATCAAATTTACTCTAAGTCTTGAAACTTTTTTCTCGCCGAACCCATGACACTAGTCTAGACGGTCGTTACGATAAATATTTGTTCTCTAAAAGAATAATTCTTTTAATTAATTCATTGATATCACTTTTATGCTGTGGAAAAAAATGCAGATAATTTCAGGTTTTTTTTTTTTTTTTTTTTTTTTTTACTATGTTCCCCTTCATACCACGCAAACTTCGACAGCCAGATTAGTCTTGTGAATCGTGATGTAGACAAACTCGAGTACTAGTTACAACGCTAGATTCATAGCTAAGAAGAACCAAAAGAAAAGCAATGCGAACGCAAATCAAGTTTCTATTGACCGAATTACATATAAAATATCACAATTTCATAGAAGAACACAACATCATTACAAAGATATCAAAGGGTGGATTTGTAGTTCAAACTCCAACCTCGTTATTGCATGCGAGAAATCATCGTACTTTCTCGTACTATCTCGACAATATATATAGAAATTCTGTATTTTTAGACACGTGGCGATGGATTATGTCATTTCCTGCATACCATTCCAATGCCATCTGCCACTCCGCTGGTGCAGCTCAGCATCGCGTATTGCCTCAGGAACGAGACCTCCTTGTCGTCCCCGGGAGCGAACACGCAGGCGGCGCAGTCCGACGAGAGGAGAGAGCTCGTCCTGTACCTGTCCTCCCCACCGACGACCGCCATCTCCACCCCGGGCTTCGCCGGGTTCTCGAAGTCCGCCCGGTAAGTCCTCCCTAGGACCCCGTTGACCCTCGGCGAGAGGCCGAAGAACCGGAACTGCACTTCCAGATGGGCGAAGGTGTCGTTCCTCGGTATGCCGTAGCCGTGGATCCTGTCGTCTTCCTCAGTGATCGGAACCACACTAACGTAGAGCTCTAGGGCTTCTTGCACGATCAACGTGACGCTGTTCTTGCTCGCGGTCCTCTCGAGTTTGATCTCGTCGCCCGGCGAGCTCCATTCGGAGTCGGGGGACTCCGGTAAGGTTACGGACGTCCCGTCATATGAAAACCGCAGGCGGTCGATGTCGTCGCTCCATGTCTCAGCCCTAGCGGCTTCGAGAGTGAACGTGTGGGAGCCGAAGAGGAGACCCAGGGCTTGGATCCACGTGAAGTCCCGGGATCTCCCGACGGGTCGGAGGCCGATGAACCGGGCATTGACTTGGAGGTCGGTGTCGGACACCAGCGCGTAGTGCTCGTCGCTCCGGCCGTGGAAATAGAAGACGACGTTGTCCCCACCGACGAAGCGCGGGTCGTAGCATGCGGCCCCCATCCCGCTGCAGTTCGGCTTGCGCTCTGCTCACGGGGAAACGCGTTAGCTACATTGAATGATCAAAGAACAAAGGATGAATCGGACGTTGTCTGCGACTACTTACTTCGGCAGACGGCTTCGCATTTGGGCGAGTAGCAATCGAGATAGCAAGCTTTGGCCTTGGGGTCTTTCGGCTTCACCTGAGGGCACTCGACCGGACATGTCACGTACCTCATGAAGCACCTGCTCCGACGGCTGTTGCACGTCACCCGCTCTCGCTTCACTTTTGCCAGGCTCACCGTGCTCGTTGTGCCCGCTTCCACCATTGCCTCCAGAGAAGCACTCATCATCAGCACGAACATCACGATCGACATCGAACGACGAACACTGACAGATGCGAACTCCATGATTTCTTTTTTTTCTGGAGTTGTATAACTGCAGATGTTATGAGATAGAGATACAGAAGCAAGAAAGCAGCCTGGGGCTCTTTAAATAAGTTCTTGTGCGAAGTGGGTTTTTGCTAGATGTTAGGCAAGTTCTAGCTGCTGGCGGTCAGATCGTAGAAGAGTAGACTAAATATCAATATTTAAGGAATTTTTGCATGCAATTAACCTTGGTTTTAAGGGAAACAACGATCCCGATTTCTGAAGTTTTGACCAATTTCAAAATCTTGGTTTAGTCATCTCCAAAATGGGATGTTCTTCGTACGTACGTCACTCCCTTGGATTATTTTCTTCCTTTTTTTCTTTTTTTTAAGTTTAGTCTACGATCCTGAAAATTTGAGAATTCAGCTTTTGAAGTCTTGGCGTCTGTTGAATGTAGGAGACTCTCGCCGGGTTCAACAGGTTTAGGACTTTTTTGACACTATTCCCCAAGTCTGTGTTGCTTATGTAAATACGCCGCGGTTTAGCTTGGCCGAGTACAAGACCTCGTGAGCAAACAAAATCGGGAAGTTTAGGGCTAAAATCCCATCTTTCAGAAGATGCGCCACCTATAACCCGAAAATGCCCAACTTGAGGGACCATAGGTTGCAATTTATTATCTTTTTGTTAATATATATGGAAGGGGATTGAGTGGTGAGTTGCCTAACTGGTTGCTTGGTATTTCGCACAAAATGAAATAGTGCACATCGATCTAACAAATATTGCTTGCAGTTTCGTTATATGAGGAAACCGCAGGTTTTGGATCCATTAAGTGAGTCAATATCTAGAGGTATCAACTAGTGAATTATCATGTTTATTAGGGGTACTTGGGAAAAAGGGATAAAATTCCTCAATGTATAAATTTAGCAAGTATATACAATGAATGTATGGAAGAAAGTTGATGTAGTAATTGATCGGGCATCTATAAATAAACAAATATATTCACCAAAGTAGTATACTTAGTGAGGAAGGAAAATGTACCAAAAAAGTTATAAACATATTATATTGGTATAAATTCAGTCATAAACAATTTAATTATGTCAGTTCAATTTTAAATCTTTTGCATTTATGTGAATTGGATTCATCTAGCTAGTATTGACTTGAAATTGCTAATATAGACATTGGATAGCCTATGTGGTGCAGCCAACATTGATGTTGATAGTTTTTAATAATATTTTAATTTTATGATTTTTATGATTTTTATGGTTTTTTTTTTTCTTTTTCGATTTTCACTCTTTTTTTTTTTTTTTTTTTGGCTCGCCAACCCTCGCCAAATTTGGGCAAGGGCTCTGTGGCTAGCGAGGCGAGGGTCAGCCGTTGACCCTAGCAAGCCCTCAGGTTCGAAAAAAAAAGAAAAGAAAGGAAAATAAAGAAAGAAATATTAAATATTATAAAAAAAAAGGAAAAAAAACCCTAAAATTTGCCTAATGTAGCATTTACCTCAAACCGTTTTTTTTTTTATAACATTAAAAGCTCCAAATTGTGCACATTCTAATACATTTATCTTCCGTTAAATTTCCGTCCAAAGTCACCAATAAAAAGCCAACGTGGATTTGACGTGGCACGTTTAGGGACAAATGGCTTTGATGTTATCGGAAAAGAAAAAAAGAAAAACTAAAAAAGAAAAAGTGCACCGGTCATCGTCTTCTCCAAGACTTTGTGAACTACTACTGTTCATCGCGAAAAATTGATCATCGTCTTCAATCACTTGGCCAAACTCCTCCAGCACTCTTCCTTTGCTGCCCACCGCCACCTCGACATCCGTCCGCGCTTGTTGATGCTCGTCCGAGCACTCGCGAGCTTCAACAATAGAGGTCAAACCCTCAAGCCAAGCTTTGAGCTCGAGCAGCCATGGTTGTCGCGAGCTTCGAAGCTCGACCTTCAAGCTGCTTTAAAGCTTGGCCTTGGTGGCTTGTGATCACCCTCGAGCTTCGAAGGTGGAGGTCAGAACCTAAAGCCAATCTTCGAGCTAGAGCAGCCATGGCAACTCCAACCTTCGAACCTGGCCATGATAGCTTGTGACCACTCGCAAGTTCTCTGAATTTTTAGTAGATACTTAATCTAGTTTTAACATATATGAAAACATTTAATGTTTTTCTTCCATTAATTCAAGTTCAGAAATAGTATTGAACATTTTTATATAATTAAGGGACTATTGATGTGAGCAATTATGAACATTTTGGATGCTATTTTCATATAGTTTAGGGTCACCTTGCTCAATGGTTAGTGAGAGTGGCTAGCAAGTGAAAGAAAAAAAAAAAAAAAGTGAAAAGAAATTTAAAAAACCATTTAAAAAAATTATTTACAGCAAAGACAAGCTGATTGGTATTCACATTAATGATTTCTGGCCAAATTGATCAAAAAGACTCAATTGGCAAATTGTGAAAATATTTAAGATTAATTTAAGACAAGTAAAAGATTTATGGATGAATTGGTATAAATGTAATAAATATGAAACTTTTCAAGCAATTTTCCATTTAATAGTTCCTTGAAAACGTCTTCGGATATGACCTCGACCTCTTACCATCATCATCTTATTATTTAAACATAAAAAACAAATGGCCTTGAACAATATTATTAAATAGCCAATCGGGTTTATTCACTTACAAATAACTTTTGTCAAATGAAAATTAAGAAGCTCCAATTCACTAAAGAACAAAGTCGACATAAAAATAAGCACCATCATTCGGCTCAACCTTTGTCTAGTTAGTAAGGGAATGCGATTATGAAATTGATTTCGGCAGTTCTAATAACGTAAACAGGTGATCTTACAAGAACAAATTACTATAATGATAATTACTTTCTACTACATCGAAAATTGATTCGAATCTATTCTACTCATTAAGCAAACCCAATGGCTGGTTTAATCGCAAACCTTCACAAAAAAAGAAAGTCAATAAAAAATCCATGCGTAAATATAAAGTACCAACCACACATAATTATAGGTGCATAAAATCATAATTTGTAATCACCAAGATGATTCATGAGTCATCAATAAAGTTCTTACTTCTTGACTTTGAATTCGAAATAACCGTCGAGCATTCTATAAATTTCTCAACTTTTCTTCAGCGGCAATCGAAATTATATTCTCAAAATGGTTTAGAATCTTTGCAATTTCATCTTTGCATCGAGATGCCGGCAAGGGTAGCGGTGCTTCGGCAATGGCATTGCAAGGCTGTCCTGCCGGTCGGAGCGGCCAGTGGAAATCAAGGCAGTCGAGAGTCGGCAGTCGCCATCGAATTGGGTTGCTCTTGCAAGGGCAACTGATTGGTCGTTGACCAGCAGCTGTGGAGAGACCTGGTTCAAGATCTAGGGCAACAAGGTAAGTCACCACATATGTCATGGCCATCTAAGAACATACAAGCCTTGATCATCGGAATCAAAAGGTCCAAGCTTTTTACCCCCGAGTCCAAATTTTCTTTATAATGAAGTGGAGAGTTTAGATCTAATCTTAATAAGATTGGGGTGACGGCGAGGGCTGCAGACTGGTTCGCTTGAGCTCGATGAGAGACGTTGGAAGTTCGTAGGGACCTCGAGCACTGTCGTCACTCAACCTCCCCCTCTCTCTTTAAGGTTTATTTTTAGTTTTCATTTTGAATAAAAATGCCTTGAGCAATCGCAATAACACATTCAAGTGACAAGTAGTTATTCGTCGGCCGACCATTCATTTCGCCCGCGATGAGCTTAGGAAACTTTTTGATGTGAAAATCTCAACTTTAAAACCTATTTTGAAACAAAATCCACTCTGAGGCCAAAATGTAAGGGGAACTTCGAAAAGGGGAGCATCTTTGAAGTAGAATGAGCAGGGTACGAGGATAGAACCCAAAACCTAATAATCGGATCGGTTTTGTAGGTTTTAAAGTATTTCTTCTTCTTTTTTTTCGGTCGGAAGGTTTTAAAGTATGCATAGTAGGTTCTAGATTTTAAAAATTAGAGAATATGTTTTGATATGTAGCTTCCAAGTTTCAAGTTCTTAAAATTGGAACAAGTTTTCATGTTTTTTGTGATCTATGTCTTCACTCATCTTGATTAATCGTTAGTATGAATTTTTATTTTATGACTAAAACTTTTATTTTTTTTAATGTTCATATATTTCGTGTCTCTAAATGTAAGTTGTGGTTAGTGAATTATAACGGTAAATGGTGGTTATTAAATGTGATGATTTACTGTAATCATTCAATTAATAATATAGGTAAAACTTGAGTAGATTATAAAACCCGTGATACGGTATATTTTAGGTTTTAAGGTAAGTAACATAGGTTCGGACTAAAAAAAATCGAGAATCTGTTCTATCGGTTAGATTTTAGCACGGAACTTGGAATTACTTAGCTCCTATTTCGAAGGGATTCTTGAAATTCTTGCCGAGCAACATGCCAAAAAAGAGCAATCGAGAAGTCCAATTTGAGAACCTCACCAGCAAGGCATGATCGTTGGCGTCCTCCATTTTGCTCCATCCTTCCTTACACGTAGCGTCGCTACCCGCCGAGCAGCGCCGACCCTGCTGTCCGTTTCCGCGTGGCTCGTCACTGCGCTCCACACCTCCGCTCCCCACTCCCCTCTCGACCCACCTCGCCGGGAACCCACGATGAAGGCCGTCGTGATCACGACCCCCGGCGACCCGGAAGTGCTCCGGCTGCAGGAAGTCGAGGACCCGAAGCTGGAGGACGGCCACGTCCTCGTCAGGGTCGCGGCCACCGCGCTGAACCGGGCCGACACGCTGCAGCGGAAGGGCATGTACCCGCCCCCGAAGGGCGCGAGCGAGTACCCGGGCCTCGAGTGCTCCGGGACGATCGAGGCCGTCGGGAAGGGCGTGTCCCGATGGAAAGTTGGGGATCAGGTGATCTTTTTTGCCTCTTCTTTTTTTGGTTTTCGCTTTGTTAGCTGGATTTGTGGGTGAAAAGAGTTGAATTTCTTGGTGGGTCTTTGTTGTAAGGGTCGAATTATGTGATCTGGGCGTTGTTGTGTGGATCTCTCTGGGACTTTTTTGTGAACACAATCGCTTTTTCTTCTATTAGATTGAAAGGTTTGACTTTCCACAGTTTGAGGGTGTAGTAATTGAGGAAAGCTGCTTTGGTTAATCATGCAGGGTAGTAATTAGCGTCTCCTTTTTTTGGGTTTTTCAGTAGTGTATCCTAGTGCCTCAATCGCGAATTTTTTCAGTATATTATTGCTTCTGGATTTGCACTTGGTTTAAAGTGGAATTCTTTGCAATGTTTTCTTGCAATTCAGACATAAACCACTCGTATTAGGAAGTATGTGTGCGTGGAAGATTTGCTTGTAAGGGAAATGCGGTAGATATGCTGACAGACTACTTCTCTGTAACAATCTGCATGGTTTAAGTAGTCAAATGTTTTGAGATTGGATGGCCTATGGACAAACCTATCTGATGGCGAACCAATTGTACCATAATCTTCAACACGGTACCTCATGTTTGTTCCTGCTAAAAACGATTTCTTTTGATGATCAATAAAATTTCATCAGGAAGGTACCAAGAGGGTGGCAGGGTACCGCCACCTATGTAGAATATTATGCAAAAATACTGTTTCAGACATTTCCAATTTGCTATATGTAAACGGAACTTTCCTGACAGAATTTTTGGCTTAGCAGCTTTTTAGTGGGAGACATGCACCTAATTTTCTGGTGTTGAGGAGATCATTTAAACCAGTGAAACAATAAGCTTTTGAATTTGGGGTCAAAGTGCCACACCCCATGATTGAGGGATGTTAATTACAATATCAGCAAGAAACTGCAGCTGGGAACTGTATTTGTATATATTTTGGATCCTAGAATTTAGCGAATGTTCTTAATATCTACCCAGACTATGGGTGGTTACTGAGGAAATCAATATCCCTTGAGGCTGTTTTATGTAGGAACTTTTATAAGCTTGAAGCATGATGATTTTATATTGTTTTAGTTGTTTGAGGACTGCTGGCTTTTGAGATGTCAAAGATAATATTAACATGATTATAAGAAAGTGGCAATGCGATAATTTGGTGATGTGCAGGTTTGTGCTCTGCTTGCTGGAGGAGGTTATGCAGAGAAAGTAGCGGTTCCAGCTGGGCAAGTTCTTCCTGTTCCTGCTGGAATTTCGCTTAAGGATGCTGCGAGTTTCCCAGAAGTGGCTTGCACTGTTTGGTCCACTGTCTTCATGATGAGTCACCTCTCTGCAGGGGAAACATTCTTGGTAATGGTTTGAGGCTATGAGTGTGGACGTCTTATGTGGTCATGTGATTACTAATGTTTAGTGAAGGTGTTTCATGTTTGCTGCTTAGCCTTGGGAAGCAATTAGCTTTAGTACCTGAGCTTTTTCACTTTTTCAGTTGCCCTCTTTTCTCTTGACAATTTTCTAAGATGGATCAATATAGAAATACATAAGTACAGGCAACACTTCAGCAGCCCTTCACTTCGGCATCCAAAGGGCATCTGACAGTGATGCTTGGGAAGGCTAAGCCTAGAATCATAAGTACAAGTAGAATTCTTTTAATTAAGAACAAGCACATTTCTCATGGGATGGAAAGTAATGTCTCCATTTGCTTAGTTTCATTTGGCTATTATTATCCCAATTTCTTCTACCACTGTTTTCATTCATTAGCATGCTAATGAAAATTGCAGATACATGGTGGCTCTAGTGGAATCGGCACATTTGCTATTCAGATAGCAAAATACTATGGTGCTAGGGTATTTGTAACAGCAGGTATTTTCAAACTAATTGTAGCTTCTACAAACTTGGCTCTTTCAAAACTATAACTTATGTCCCATCTTTGATTCACAGGAAGTGAAGAAAAGTTAGCTGCTTGCAAGGATCTGGGTGCAGATGTTTGCATCAACTACAAAACAGAGGACTTTGTTGCACGAGTGAAAGAAGAAACTGCAGGAAAAGGTGCATCATGCATATTTTTTGTTCTTGATATCGATCAGAGTCATCAGACATAACCACTTGATTGGGAGTTAAGTGTTCTTTATTCATATGGAAGATGATTGGTATATTATTTTTGAAACAGGAGGGAGCAATTACTAAACCTTTTTTCACATAATCTTGCTACACTTGCTTTCTGCATTTCCCACAACTTATTATTCGTGTTGGCTTTTTTGTTACATTCTCACTCTGTTACAGAGGCAATAAAATGCGTTTTCACGGTGTTATCTGCATCTTATTACTTTGGTTGATTAGAGGCGAAGGTCTGTAGATGTATAGTTAAGTTAATCCTTTCTGCCCTGAATCACAAGAAGTTGACTGATGTTGTGTCCAACCATTATGAGGTGATTTTAACTTGACAAAGCCATGTCTTGACATAGAAATCATTCTTTTAAACACAGATCCAGTTGTTCTGATTGTTGAGGCATATGAGTGAGATTTCACATAAACCATGAAGTTATAGATGAACCATGCAATGCTATGTTGGTCTGCAAAAGGAATTTATTTCCAAAAATTCATTTTGGCAGGTGTCGATGTGATTCTGGACTGCGTTGGTGCATCCTACTTCCAGAGAAACCTTGATAGCTTGAATTTGGATGGGAGGCTATTCATCATCGGCGTTCAGAGTGGAGCAGTGACGCAAGTGGATCTGAGAAGTATTCTGGCCAGACGCCTCACTGTGCAAGGTTCGCTCAATGCATTTTGTTGGTTCTTGAGCTAGATGTGGTTGGCAATTGGATATTTGGATTGGTTGAGGATTCTTCTGATACAGTTAGCGCCATAGAAGTCATTACCTTATGGAACTTGGGCACTTCATGCATGTGATTTGAGCAGGTCAAACGGTGATATTGGCAATATTCTTTTTGCAAAATCATTGTAAACTTATGTGTTTGTATATGCAGCGGCCGGCTTGCGTACCAGAAGCCCAGAGAATAAAGATGCGATCGTAGATGAGGTAGAGAAGAAAGTGTGGCCAGCCATCGAGCAAGGCAAAGTGAAGCCTGTGATTTACAAGTATCTTCCTCTAGCCGAAGCGGCAGAGGGCCACCGGCTCATGGAAAGCAGCAAGCATGTCGGGAAGATCCTACTTGTCACATGAAGTTGTGGACTTGTATTGTCCTGTCCAGTTAAGTTGCGTGAGGGGCCGCTTGTTTATGTGAATGAGAACAATGCACAGTACCTGTTACAATCAAATGGCAGAGACAACTGAAATAAGACTAAGTAACCACCTTGTTCTTGCTTTTGCTAAGAGATATAAAAGCCCTTTGGACTTTGGAGGGAAAATAGAAGAAAGCTTAGCAACAAGCCAAGCAAAGGAAATTACTCTTTATGAATTACAACCGTTAACTGCATAGAGTTTCGACGGCCAAAATCTTTAGGACCAGGAGGCACGGTATACATGGAATTTTATTTGTTGCACATAAACAAGGCAAACAAGGAGGGCGTTGGGTTTTTATTTTTGTAAGTTTTCTCGGGTGAGTTATTGTGAGATAATAATTGTTGATCCGTTTTGGGCGTAATTGGAGGCTGGAAAATACCCGATTGATTAGGTGATTGTAAACTTTGAATTCTACGAATTTGTAGGGGATTTCTTCGACTCAGATGGCAAGATCAGATAGTTTCCTTGTTATTGATATCTAAATTTTGACTTTTCCATAAAATTAGGAATGGACTTGACCCCTAAACATATATTGCATCCCATTATATTTAGGTACTAATAGCATTTACGACGAACTCGTTTGCATCGCCCATGTTGCAAGGGCAAAACAGATATTGTCAGGATTCTGATATACTTTTCAAAGAAAATTTCACGATAAGCGCGACTTTCAAAATTGGATTTGAAATGTGGAATGAGGGTATTAAGAGAGGAAAGTGGTGATCAAGATCTGATTTGATTCCAAGAAAACTGAATTTGCAAGATCGGGATACGGCCAAGCAGTGAAGAGTTTTGAAACCTGGAAGAACCAGAACTGAAGCAGGGGAGGTAAAGGGAGAATTTTGAACAAAAGAAGAGCTTGAAAGAACAAGAAACTGCAGGATGTGTGCAATATACACTGAAGAGAACGAGTGCTCTCTCTCTCTCCACAATGTCGCCTAGCCACTTGTCGCCGCAACGGCGTTGCTGCAATTACAACTTAGTGAGTAGTATATATCTTATAAGCAGATCAAGCCTCCACATTACACATTTAGAACTCAAAGACATGACTCATTTGTCAATCCACCGTATAACAACTTCAAGAATAAAATGAGTTTTATATATTACTTAACCTAGCTGTAGAATTTCCCGTTTGTCCATAATATTATAACAGGTATCATTGGTTCGGTTCAATAATCGAACTCGTCATATCTCATCTCAATGGTTCATTCCATTAATCAAACTCGTATCATACATCAATGTTCTACTACACCAATCAATCTCATAACACATCACATCTCAAGGCCTTAGAAGTGACCCTCAAGAGACCATGTCATCATATAGCACCTAGCCTTTGAATAGTACAACACCCTACAGATAGCTCTCAAGGAGTTACATTATTGTGTAACACTTAATCCTTGATCAACATATATTAATAGTATAAAGCCCTAGAGGTGGCTCCCGTGAAATTACGTTATTGTGTAATAGTTAGTCTTCGACTACAAGGCTCTAGAGGTGGCTCATATGAAATTATGTTATCATGTAACCAATGCATATCGATAGTGCAAGACTGTAGAGGTGGTTCTCATGAAATTACGCTATTGTGTAGGAGTTAACTCTTGACTACAAGAGTGTAGAGGTGGCTCTTATGGAATTACCTTATCGTATAATACTTAATCCTTTACCCGTCCATATCATAATTGGTTTCACAAACCATAACATAGCCTTTCACAAATCAATTCTTTCCATAATACCAATCCAGTTCATGTATAAATCGGTTTCATATATTGAATCAAATCATTTTTCATACAACATACTTAAAGTCAATATAATTCTTTCACAAAAAGGCTTTCCAAATCCAAAATATGTCATCTTTCCTAACTACATTTATTAAACATAATATACATATTTCACAATACCTTTCTCACACAATTTTGCCATTCATTTCATAAACTAGGAATATTTCAAAATGTTTTTATCATAAAACATTTCCTAAATCATCAAAGATGCCATTCCATATATCAGTTCTCTAGGTAATACACACCTTTAAACTTTCACGACACCTTCCATAACACGATCCTCAAACCATTCTCAAATGAATAAAAAGTAGTAAATGCCCAATCTGAAGTTATACATCAAATATGCTATGAACATTACTTTTGCTCTTTAGCCATATTGCAATGTGCACATAATATATCTCATACATTTCATTTTTAAAATATGAGTTTACAAATTCAAATAAGTAATAACACCACTCAGCTGGAAAGCCCAAAACCAAAGAATGCAAAGTTAAATGAGCCGATGATCTTGAAATCCTAGCAATTTAAACGAGAATCGACATCAAAGCCAACGAAAACGCTACCTCAACTATGAAACGGCTTTAAGTGCGCTTAAACACTAACAAAACGACTCATACGCGCTCACAAATTGCTCACCCGAACCCCATTCCAAGTGATTTTATAGTCAAAATGAAGATCTTTCCGAGCATTATAAACCCACGATTTGGATGACCTAAAATTGAGCTGAAACCAATGAAATATGGCGTTGAATTTGTTGGACACACATTGGTCATCACGTGTTGGAAATTTTGAAATTTTATTTCGGGCAAATCATAGGCTCAAATCAAGTTTTGTAAAATCTTACGGCTTCCCGACACTATAAATTATCATTTATATATATTTAATATATATACACACACATACAACTCAGAGACTCAAAAATTGGATTTCGCACTTTGAATCTCACATTATTATAAATTCAAGTCCTAAATCCGAAAACTACTTCGATTGAACAAACAAAGAGCGTGCACACTTATTGAGCATTGCAAATCAAAGTCGAATTGACTTAACAAGGTTCTTATGGTACAAAACCTTCTTCTTTCCTCCTCCTCCTCCTCCTCTGTTCTCTTCGTTTTTTCTTCTCCTTTTCCCCACTCCTCTATTCTCTTCGTTTTTTCTTCTCCTTTTCCCCAAACGTGCGCTTCTGTCATTTTCTTCCTTTTCCTTTTCTTTATTTGACTTTTCAACCCTTGCGCTGTCCTTCTCTTCCTTTCATATCTTCCTTTTCCTTTTTCTTTATTTGACTTTTCAAGTCTTCATTAGATTTTCTTTTTTTTCGGGCCCACCACTAACTCAATTATTAGAAAGTGTAAAGTAGAAGATAAAGTTGTGTAATTTCCACATTCATTGATGAATAATACATGAGCCAATTCATAATTACACGATATTACTTCCCTAGGACAGGCTGAGTCGCCTCATCCAACTCATATTCGCCAGTTCGTCGTGAAATATATAGGATAGGGAAAAGCTAATTGTTCTGCGCCCCATACGAACATAAATAAACGGATGTTCCGCTGATTATGATTGATCACACGTAATTCAATCAACTTGGAGCAAAACAGAGGCACTTTCCCATCCAGAAAGCAAAATTATTTCATAGATAGGAGCGAGCACACGGTCTGGACAACAGTCAGTGCAAGCAACACCACCGCGGTGATGATGGAGAGGGCTGCCCATGGGCTACTGCATAATCGCACTTGAAAGTCACCTTCCACTTGTTATAAGGCCTTTGGTAATGCTCGATGAGCTCATGCCGGAGGCTGTCGAAGTAGGCATTCCTCGTCCAAAGGCCAACATCCTTGCAGTAGCTGTTGATTAGGTCTGCAGCAGCGTATTCACTACTGATCCAGTTGTCAATGATTTCCTTGTCGATTAGCAACTTTGCATCGGCCGGGGTATTGACCAGGTGATCGATGAAGAGCAAGTAGTCGATTAGACAACTGTCGTCCTCGTAGTAACATTGCTCAAAGGCAATGACATTCCGAAAATACGATTCCGTCATGTCGTAAAGATTGAGTGGCGGGATTTCAAGAACTCTGTTCTTGAATCTGATGTCGAACAAGCACTTGCTTTTACCTGAGAGCATTGTTGATAGAGGTTGAAGGAAACAGATAAGCAACGAAACGGGATCGAACATCATTTACATTCAGTAAACAAAATGACAAAGGTCGATTCTCACTTCTTCTCAGCTTGACTCCGGCCCCCACAAGGTCGGTTGCACTCGGAATGAACTTGATCTCCTTCTGCATCTCATATGGCCCAATCCTTACCGACGACATGTATGAGAACCTGATCACGTCGAGCAAGTGCTTCACCTCTGACTCCATCACTGTCCCCGGCACCTTTATCATCGTCACCGGCTCAAAGAACCAGTACGCAAGTTGGAGCAGCCCTGGCATGTGCTCCTGGTGTGATCCAAACGCCATCTCAAACAGCCCTTGGATGGCGAAGAAGGGGACCTGGTTCTCCAGTAGCATCATGTCGCGGCGAACATTGTTGAGCATCCATGGCCTGGCAAAGATCCGGTCACCGTCTGGCCTCCACTTTGGGTTCCAGTACATCAGGAAGATATGGATCATGAAGATGCCGTCAAGGAGCATCATCTCAGTGAACTCGTCATCGCTGAGGTTGATCTGCTCATCGTAGCAACTTTTAGTGCGAATTATCCAGGACTTGATCCTCTACACGTAGTCATGGAGGCTGCGCTTCGGGATCTTTTGGAGGAAGCTGCGTAAATACAGCAGCTTGTGATTTTCCATTGGCTTGAGGCTTTGACTGCCTCGGTGATAAGGTCCGATGGCGATGATGCGGGGCATGTAGGCCTCTCTGTAACTCTGCCGGAGCATCTCCAGCACACGGAAGATGCAGCATTTGGGGGATTGCCAAGGTGAGGATTGGATCCTTTCTTGGATTGATTCTATCAGTTGGTGCTTCTCTCTCCAGTCATCCCTGAGATTTTCAATGTTGAGGCCCTCAATAATGATCGATGCAGGGTTGTCTGCGGATATCTCCATAAAAGCTACACCGTGAAGAGGTTTCTGGTGCTTTTTGGCCCCCCACCAGCGACCGCTCCCCAATCCCAAAACAAAATCCAGAGAGCTCGTTTCTATTACAGTCGATTTCCAATTTCCGGTTCACATATTATATTTTATAATAAGGTGAAATATAAAGATTTTTAATTAGTTAAATGTGGGGTTGGCTAGTGTGGCTTAAGTAAAGCTCGATTTGTTACTTAAAACTCTATAAATAGTGTTCAAATTTCTCCACTAACCTTGATGCACAAATATCCTCACATAAGAAGCATTTATTGAATGCAGAGGGTGAGGGGTAGTTTATTAAGTCAGTGATACAGAGGGCACTAGCGTAGAAGTGCTTAAGCTTTGGATTGTCGTTATTTCATATAAAAAAATGATGGATTCCAAATTAGGCGCGTAAATATTTTTTCTTTGTTAATGTGTTTTAGATTCTATTTATGGAGATCTTAGAGTGCCGTTTTTGCGGCTTATAATCAATTTTATGAATCTAGCAGGAATGCAGAGAGAGGAAGGGCCTACGGAGTAGGTAGAATTGGATTTTTACTTTATATCTTTTTGTGCCTTTATGTATATGCAACCAGAGCTTATCAAATTTAGGACTAGGAGCTACCTTATTCATCGACTTGCGAGATGCATGCACATCGCTTTTGTGAAATAACCAAGGGATTAGGAGTTAGCTTCGAATTTGTTGGGCCTGTTTGTTTTGATATCCCTTAAATCCTAAACCGTGCGGTAAAGGTACCCTGAGCAATTGCAATGATTGTATTCATTAATATCATCACACATAAAATTATACTCAACCGGATGGAATTTTTTTTATTTTATTTTAAAGGGAATCTTCTATAATTTCACATGTGATTCATATCATTTCATATTCTCTCCTCTCGTTCAAAATAGTTTTATTTGCACTGCCTTGTCTTTGATTTTCAGAGGTTATTCACTTGGTTCTGAATCCGGATGGATATTGTCTTTCTTAGCTTATAGTGTCATTGTTACTGCAAAAGACTAAGTGAAACTAAGCTGATAGATGTAGTAGAGGTAAATCAACTTCTCTGACAGAACCAACAGGTCCATTAGATTAGGTTCTCAGCTACTAAAGCAAATATTTGGGGATTACTAAGATGACTGATCTCACACGGTTCATGGATTAGGAAAGATGCAAGAGCTACACTTTTCTATTCACATCCATGCGTCATTCAATTAGAACAGGCTGATCGACGGATCTCAAGGACCTGTTTTTCTTTCACATCTTCCTGGTCAAGCATTGCTCTGATTTCTGCAGAACTGCAATGCCGACAGAAATTGCTACACCTGCAACAGTCCCTTTTCCTTGAAGTATTCGACAGATTGGTCATAGATACTCTCAATGCTGTACTTGTAAGTGAAGCCCTCATTGATTAGTTTCTCCGAAGAGAGAATCGACTTGGCCTTGGACGGGAAATCCCCAAAACTGCATAAGGAAATCGGATCACAATTATAATGACAACGAGATTGGTCTATTGAATGTCCACAACCTGCGCATACAAATGTACCAGAAAGTTTAGGTCAACATTGGTAGTGACTTACTCTGTTGGTACTTTGTACTGGGGGTATCTTTTGTTCAGGAACTTTGCGAGTTCTGGAAGACAGGTGTTGGCAGCGCAGCAGATGTACCGTCCAGAAGCAGATTCATTTTCAGCCACAAAAATGTGAGCGCGGCAGGCGTCCTCAACATGCGTGATAAAAATAGAACCCGACAGCATTTGCATGTCTTTCAGGCCACTTATCAAGAACTCGTTTCCTGCAAAAAGAAATATCAGAGGCATTAGGACAAGCACGTTTCTCTTGCGCATTTCTGTGATTAGTTTTGTTCCCGCTCAGGATCAGTTCTGTCCGGCCTCCCAAGTTAATGAACTTATAGTACTGTGGACGGTTTTCGACCTGTTAGCAGCGACATTGCAAGACAGACGCTGCTGGGGACATCCTGTGTGAGAGAACGGCCAGCTAGGAGGGTTGGGATGACAGTTATAAGGTCCACATCGTTTTCCTCCGCAAATCTCCACGCTGCTTTCTCCGTCAGCGTCTTGGAAACGGGGTACCCCTGAAAATAGTGAAATTGGAAAACCCATCATTTTCATATTGACTTGTTTACCAGCTCAAAAGTCAAATCGAACACCCCATGGCCAACTGATTTTACCCAGTCAGGCGGCTTCACAGAGGTCAGGAACTCAACGTCAGTCCAGTTTTTCTCGTCCATGACCAAACCCGTCCCCTGAAGATTGTTGATCGAAACTGCAGCTGTTGATGAAGTCCACACGAGTCGTTTCACTGCTTTCGCCCTGGCGCAAGCTCTGATAACATTCAGGACTCCCTGCATGGCTGGCTTGATCACGTCATTCTGTAAAATTAGAGCAGAAGCGGTTTCAAAACCCAGTAAAATATCTCATCGAAAATTACTGTAAATGTAAGGACCGGGTCTCCAGTATATACATATTGTTCGCTTTGGACACTAAGTTGTTACGGTTTTGTTCTTCTTAGAACAGCTCATACTACCCCAAGAAAATGCACGCGTGTATTTTCCTCTAAATTTAAAGGAACCCGACTTTATAAATTAGCCAGAACTCCCTCTTAAGCGATGTAGGATAGAAGACATGCACTTAATTTTGCCCGTGTACTGCCGAAGCGATCTTAGTCCGTCTCTCTATATTGCTTCGGTCTAAGTCATCACATTCTCCACCCCTTATATGGCACATCGCCCTCGTTGTAGCCCCACACGCTGCAGGAGTCGGCTCTGATATCACTTGTAAGGACTGCAAGAGTTGGCTCTGATATTACCTGTAAGGACCCGGGTCTCCACTGTACACATATTGTCTGCTTTGAACACTAAGTTCTTACGATTTTGTTCTTCTCGGGACAGCCCATACTACCCCCAAGAAAACGCATGTATACAGTTTAGAGGAACTACGCTAGGACTCCCCCTAAGTGATGTGGGATAGGAGACATGCACTTAGTCTCGCCTGTGTACTGCCGAGGCGATCTTACTCCGTCTCTCTGTACAGCCCCGGTTTGGATCGTCACAGTAAGCCCCTTACATACCTCACGGTCTTCGGAAGCTGGCGTCGCGACA
This sequence comes from Eucalyptus guilfoylei, assembly GCA_016097605.1. Taxonomy (NCBI): domain Eukaryota; kingdom Viridiplantae; phylum Streptophyta; class Magnoliopsida; order Myrtales; family Myrtaceae; genus Eucalyptus; species Eucalyptus guilfoylei. Next base: position 9,815,495 of record CM027863.1, read on the forward strand.
TGGAAGACGAAGACACAGCCGGCTATAGGAGCATCGAAGCTCGATTCATCGGTGAGATCTGCCCTGAAAATCTTGAGGACACCCAACTGCTGGAGCTCATTGAGATGGGATACCCTCTTTTGATTATCTGCACCAATGTAAAATAGCAAATCAACAAACAGTTCCAACTTCAGTGCTCTATCCATTAGTTCTGCAGCTTCCACACAATCAAGCCATGCCATGTTGCTGGAGTATGAGAATACTTCAGAAGTCTGTGAGCACTACCAAATTACTAAAATGCGATCTAAAAGTCAGAACTATGCCGTGGCCAATTTTCTTGCGTGTGCCACTCGTGAGCCATTCTCATTGATCACGTGAAACATACACTATAGTAATGGCAACCTGACGACCTGAATCCTGCTGTTCAGATTAAGCATAATGGAAGAACTTGGTTTCATCTGCGGGTGAATTGACAAAAGTTTGAGCACAGGAAGTGAAATGAAATTTTGCGTTGTTTTGGAGGGTAAATTGGCTTTTTTCTCAAACAAATGGGGGTCCAACTGCAAGGAACTAATCAGCAATCAATGAAGGAATATGCTATCAAAACAGAGCATTCTCGTGTACCGACAGACCAAGCAGATGGAGGAAATACTTGATCTTTATTTGTTTTTTAGAAGAAAAAGGTAAAAGGGAGATCAACCTGGGTCCCTAACAGTGGTATTCACAGCATAACCCTTCTCAAGCAAAAGCTTGATCAGCACAGAAGCCACAAAACCAGTCCCTCCAATAACACATGCCTTCTTGTTCCCTCCAATCTCTGCAGCCATCTCTCTCGCAGCGGGTGGTCGGCAATTGAATTCTTGAGAGGAAGAAAGAGACGGTGCAAATCACGCATCAGGGAGACAATT